>OZ018323.1:4999629-5729629 GCA_963969495.1 Ceratothoa steindachneri
CTTAAATTCATTCCGTATAGTAATTCAAACGGAGCAAAACCCAAGGTGCGATGGGGAATTTCTCTATACGCAAATAGAGCTACCGGAAGATATGTGTGCTATTCCCTTGGTTGTTCGGCACATAATTTATTCAGAATGGCTTTGAGACTGCCATTTACGCTTTTGTAGATTCCATTTCCGGCTGGGTGGAGCGGAGTCGTAAACAAGGGTTTTATCATGAGCAACTTGCCCACATATTTTTTCAATTGGGAAGTAAATTAGCGGCCACGATCCGACAATATCTCTTTCTGCAGTCCAACAATGGAGAAAATCGTGATGAGTGCTTCGGCACAAGAGATGCTGTCAATTTTCTTAAGCGACACAGCTTCGGGGAATCTGATGGCAAAATCGACCAGAGTTAAAACACCGTTCTGTAAGGGTGCAGGTTTGACTCGCCCTCTAATTGCGGTATTCTGGTAGATGTCGCATGAACGACAGAAACGCAGGATTTCGTCTGATGCACTTGGCCAATATAAATATTTAAAGACCCATTGTGCCGTCTTAGAGTGGCTAAACTGACTCGAGAAGAGACTATAGTGGGTGGTTCGAAGGAGGAGTTTGACATGATGGCGGGGGACAAATGATACTTTGGACTCTGTGTTATTGTCTGCTGAGCATACGCGGTGTAGGAGGTCACCCTTAACAATAAAATAGATTATCTTGTTGGGCCTATTGGACTCTTGCGTCTTGTTTTGTGCCTTTATCCATAGGTGGCGAAGAGATTCGCACTCTTTCTGATTTTTCATAAAGTCGTCGTTCAGGACATTTAGGCAATCTGAAGCGCCAGGGGTTTCCAGAGGTATGGGCGCTTTTGATTATTTAACTGCTTGACACAGAGTGGTCACGGGTTAAGCCACGGGGACGACCTCGGCACAGCCAGTGAAGTAAGTGCACTCGATGTAGCATCTCACAATGGGGAATCTGTTAGCGCGCCCCAAGCAACCGTGCACTGTTGCAAACTTGTCGTGATCCGGGGCTACAGGTTGAAGTAATCTGCCAGATATCACGATGCACGTGCACGCTGTGTCGCGCACGACAATTGAGATCCAGAAACCGTTCACCTCTCTAGTTTCAAAAAGGAGACCTCCAGGAGTGATTTTATCAAAAATAAAGTTCACCTGGTGGCCGGCGGGACTAGGTTCGTTTGAAGGGAGAGGTGTTTCTGGTTGCGACGGTGGTTGAGCCGGTGTGTCACTCATATTGGGCACCTGGTGGGGATGGCCACCTCTAAATTGAGAATTCTGACGGCAATTAGTTCTTACATGACCCTAGACTCCGCAGGAGTAGCAAACGATAGTTCTCCTGGGGAACGATGAAGTAAGAGGATTAGAGGAGAAGGGTTTGATCTCACGTTTGGCTAGCAGGAAGAAGGGTTTAGGCTTAGATAGACCAGTCATCTTGATGAACTTATCCCTGTTGTCGGGAACGAATTTGGTTTTATGAGCCTTTGCTTTGAGAGAGTGTGGCGTGTTTTCTTCCCTTCTTTTGGATAGCACTTATGACTAGCCGTAATACATCCGATTCCTGGATGCACTCTTTAAATGTTAGGCACTTCCGGGCTTTAACAAAGGATATGATATCCGACGGAAGTGACGCCAAGAGTTGGTCTTTGAGGAAGAAGTCAACCAAAGCATCGTATTCCTGGGGAACTTTAGACGTGTCTAGCCAGAAATTAAAATTACTCTGCAGGGAATATCCCAGTTGACGTGATGTTGATTAGGCTGGATCCGACAGTGCAGGAACTTTGCACGGTAAAAGTCCGGATTCGTGTTATAGGCAGCAAGCAATTCAGCTTTTAAGGTAGGATAATCAATGTTTGCCTCTGATGGGAGAGAGATGAAAAGGTCCCTCAGCTGGGTACTAAGTAAAGGCAACAACTTGGCTACGCCGTCTGTTTCTATATCCCAATGATTCACCTCAAAGACTTTCTCGAAATCTTCTCCTTCCTCAAAACATGCAATTTTGTCGACGAGGTTTGTTGCACTTCGGTCGAATTAATTGAAATCGTTGGTTTTTTGGGGACTAGTCATTTCTAGTTCATGCAAACTAATTTTATCTTTCTTTCTCTTTTATTCACGTTCTTTCTCTTCTTTCCCTTCTTTCCGCTCTTACTGCTCTCTCTTCCTCTTGGATGTACACCATTAGATCCTTCCCATATAGTCCAAGAGACTCACCTTGTGCTTTGAATACTTCGAAAGTCGACATGTTGTCGTGTTCACCAAACATTTTACGCAAAATAAAAAAAAAATCAACAAAAGAACTTTAGCGGGCTGTCGAACCAGAGTTAATCGTAATTCACTCGATCAATTTCACTCAGAGGCACTAAGGGAGGTGTAAATGGGTTTTGCTTAACCAAAAAATAAAATTACAACGAGAAAAAAACACCATAAAAACTAATTATACCGCACGAAGGCCCGAATGCCTTCACGAAGTAACGATACCAACCAGCACGCAACGACTCAGGAGGTCGCCACAGTCAAACGTGAAGAAGAGTGTAGAGGTGGGTCTCAAGGGCCCTCCCTGTTTTCTCATCACACGTTCGACCTTGACCGCTCAAATGGTTGGCCAGCTCTAAGGTGATGTCATCTATGAAGTAGTCCACGAGTTCCCTCGCATTAACTACACCTTTGACGAAGTTCGTTGAAGATTTATATTTTTTTAATTTTAATAGCTCATCTGGCGACTGCTTACTTGGGCATAAGTATTCATGGAAGAGTACATTGTCACACTTACAGGCATGCCATCAAGTGTCCGAAGGGCACTAATCATGGCCGCCTCGGAGGGATTTAACGCATTCACCATAAGGCTGCTATCCGAGAAACTGGTACCCTTCGGCTCTCTACCAATCACGCTAGCTAGAGCTCTCCTATGACGGATCATGTTATCCTTTGCCAAGCAGCCCCTATTCCTGCAATGAAATCGGTGTGAAGAAGAGCGAAACAATGGTCTGATGTCCATATCCTCACGGACTCTTTGGCACCCGCATCGGCGCGCTCATTCCCCGCAATTCCTACATGTCCATGAACCCAGAAGATAATCTCGACATCCGGCCGGCTCATCAAAATAGTGAGGTCAAGGATATCGTGAACCAAGTGATGCGGAGATTACAATGCCCCTAGAGCACTCAGGGCGCTTTGTGGGTCACTATAAAATACAATCCGGTCTCCAAACCGGCCAGGTCGCGGTATGTGCCGAAACGAGCGATGCATTGCAACCAGCTCAGCGGTGAAGACATAAGCAGCGACTGGAAGAGACTAGCTGACTTCAAACAGAAGGGATACAGCATGGAAACCGGCACCCTCTTCGGACTTGGATCAATCCGTATACACTCGCACGGTTCCAGCGTTACATGAAGTGGCCTCTAGCCCTAAACCCAAAGGGCTTAGGGTATGACTGGCGCCTCTCGGCAGCATAGGCACCGTTAAGATCAGGTGCAGATACAATGAGAGCTGTTGGTGACTGAGGGAGGCGCCAGAATCGCGAGTACAGGCGAATAATGCACTGTGCCCGGCGCATAGCAAGTGGCATCTTTCCGGCATCAACAAGTAGGCTCTCAATGGGGGAAGTGTGGAAGGCACCGGTCTCAAGGCGAAGGCCGGTGTGGTTGATCGAGTCCACCTTCCGCAATACACGCTCGGTTGCGGATGCATAAAACTCACATCCGTAGTCGAGCTTCGAACGAAGAAAGGATCAATAAAAAAGTAAGGCAGTAGCCCTATTCGCGCTCAGGGCGCTGAAAGTAACGGAACGAAGAATATCCATGCCTCGAGTAGAAGAAACCCTACTGCTGCGAATATGAGCCTCCCAGGTGAGGCGCCGGTCAAATAAAAGACAAAGGAAACTGTGCGATTCAACCATTTTTAGGCGTACTCCATTGAGAAACAAGTCTGGGTCAGAGTGGAGCCGTGGATAAAGGCAGAAGTGCACTGCCTTAGTCTTGACCAAGGAAAACCGAAACCTGTGCGCTTCGGGATAGTGATACACGCCGAGTCGACACTCCAGAGTTGGCATCTGGGCCGCGCCAAAAGAGATCAAAAGGTTGTCCGCGTAGAACGTAGCGAAGACATCTTCAAACAGCACCGAGGGGATGCCGTTGATGCGCATGGCAAAGAGTTTGACACTGAAGACACTTCCCTGGGGGACACCCTCGTCCTGCTCCATTGGGCCGGATAGTGTTACACCGAACCTTTTGCGGAATCGACGATCTCGCAAATATTCAGATATAAACATTGGGAGGCGTTCCCTCACCCCCATCGGTATCATAGGCCTACTCCAGATCAAAAAACACTGTGGCGTAGTGCGGTCTACAAAGGAAGGTCTAGCAGACGGAATTTTCCAGTCGGAGCAGAGCATCCGAAGTGAAGTGGAAATTGCGGAAGCCGCATTTTGCAGACGACAGATGGGCTCCGCTATCCTGAAAAATGGCTAATCTAACATTTATCAACTTCTCCATCAACTTGCACACGGAAGAGGTTCGAGAGATTGGGCGGAAACCGGCCGGGTAGAGTGATTTCTCGCTGGTTGCGAAAGGCGAGCACAGTAGCGATTCGCCAGGAATCTGGGAAGATACCCTCTAGCCAGATCCTGTTGAACAAATCTAACAGAAAAGCCATGATTCGCTCACCCAGGTGTCGAAGTATGGCGTAAGGGACATCGTCTGGACCAGGGGCAGTGTCCGCGCATCAAGCAAGAGCGGAACGCAATTCACTCAATGTAAGCCTGCCGTGGAAGGGTTATCTGTTCCTGAAGGTATGCCTCCTATCCAGGTGCAGCTGTACAGCTACTGCCTGAAAGGAGGTATTAAAACTAAGAGAAGAGCAAATCACAAAGAAGGGTGTAAATCTCACATCCTCCTGCCCGCCCCATTCCTTGGTGCTGGGGTCGCAAAACTCTTATACCCGGGGAGGGTAGGCAGAGGGCACACGGTCAACATGGTTTGCCAAAAGATAGATAACGGGAAACGGTAGGAGACGAGCCTCTGAAACTTCCCCCAGTTGGCCCGGAGTCCGCGGCAATTCCATTGAAGGAATGTCGCGGGAATGGCCGTACGATTCCCTGAGGAAGAACTCCGGTCACTGTTAGCCGGACAATGCGCCATCACCTTCGAGGACTTATTGAAGGAGTTTTAGCTCGCCATGCGAGTCTTTTCCTCCCTCCACCAAGAAATCTTAGTCAGGCAGGGCGGCTTCAGAGGGAGGGGTCCGTCTTTAGGAGGATCCACCGTCTCCGTGCCACCCAGCCTACCAGCGGGTATGGGTGTAGGAGAGAGGCGTCAATTCAGCCGAAGCTATAGTGTGGCAGCGTCATCAGCGCAGCCCCCCCCCCTAATTACTTAAATACCTTCATTTAATATCTACCTGTGCACATTTTGTCTTGAAGTGTTTAAGACATCTTGAGCTTTTTCGAATACAGTCTCACTCACCATCATGCCACTTTAAACACTAGGCTTCTGGCATCTGAGAGATTATAAAAGGCAGTAGAGAAAATGGTGAGCTAAGGGAAAATGAAAATGTGACATGGGAACACATTTTAGATGGCCAGAGAAATTTCATACATTTATTTTATGAAAGTACATTTTACATTTTCCCATGGGACCTAGGGTATGTTCTTGCTAGACCATATTGACGCCACTGGCGTAGGAGCAGAAGCTTCTTTAGTGATGTCCTCATTTCGAGGGGCAGCTTTAAGGACCCTGGAAGATGGCCTCACAACCAACTTCATGGGTGTTGCCTCCTTGAGTCTAACGACTCGGTGGTGGCGCGTGGTTGTTTCGCCGTATATGTATATATATATATATATATATATATATATATATATATATATATATATATATATATATATATATATATATATATATATATATATTAAAGAGCTCAGCTGGCGGATGCCTACTTGGGCATTAGTCGCCGTATTAAAAACAGTCCTAGTACTAGGCTACTTTAAAATAAAATTAAAAAAGATGAAAAAACAACCCCCCGAAAAAAAGAAGGGAAAAGGAAGCGTGCGACCTATAAGATAAAAAAAAAGAGCAAAACAAAACAAAAAACCTGCTTAAATAATAGGGAGAAGGCTGGCCTCCACACAAAAGTCAACAAGTCCACCAGTCAGTGTGCACCCACTCGTCCCGAGTACAAGGGACAAGAGGTAGCGACCCCGCCCATCCCGGTACCGGGACAGGTATCGTGCGCGAAGATCACCCAGACTGGGACATTCGACAAGAATGTGCCGAAAAGTCTGGGGGGCGACGCAGTCGTCACAATAGGGCGCAGGCGAGCGCTCCATCAAATAGCGATGCGTCACACGAGTGTGTCCGATTCGGAGACGACAGAAAGCGACCTGAAGCCGTCGCAGCATTAAAGGATAGGTCCATGGGAACAGTCGCGGCGCAATGGCACGCAACTTTAAGTTCCCTTCAACCGTCTCCCATCTTCTTTGCCAAGTAGTCCGAAGAGCTGCCCGTATTCCTGCCATGTAATCGGCGTGAGGAAGAGCGAAACGCTGGACCAGTCGCAGAGTCCTCACGGACTCTTTGGCGCCCTCATTCCCCGCAATTCCTACATGTCCAGGAACCCAGCAGAAGATAATTTCGACAACCGCCCGGCTCGCCAAAACCGTGGCGTCACGGATATCGCGAACCAGGGGATGCGGAGATTCCAATGCCCCGAGAGCACTCAGGGCGCCTTGTGAGTCGCTATAGATTACAATCCGGTCTCCTAACCGACACGTCGCGTAATCTCCCGTACCGAGTGGTGTATTGCCACCAGCTCGGCCGTGAAGATGGACGCAGCGCCTGGTAGAGCACCGCTGACTTCAAACTGAGGGGATACGGCGTGGAAGCCGACCCCCTCTTGGGACTTGGAGTCATCCGTATACACTGGCACGGTACCAGCGTGACACGATGTGTGCTCCAAAGAGGTCGAACGCAATACTTCTGGCGCTGTACAAGCTTTGGGAGCAGACGCGTGGCGACAAATAGCCAAATGAGGTACCCTCCAGGGTGGCGTCCTTGGCAGAACCAGGGGTGCCACCGGACCGAGAGCTATATCTACCTCTCGAAGGAGTTTCCTGGCCCTAAACCCAAAGGGCATAGGGTATGACTGGCGTCTCTCGGCGGAATAGGCACCATCGAGATCAGCCGCGGATGCAGTGAGAGCTGTTGGCGACTGAGGGAGGCGCCGGGCTCACGCGTATAGGAGAGTGCTGCACTGCACGCGGCGCAGAGCGAGTGGGATCTTCCCAGCATCGACCAACAGGCTCTCAATGGGGGAAGTGCGGAAGGCACCGGTCGCAAGGGGAAGACTGGTGTGGTGGATCGAATCCACCTTCCGCAATAAACGCTCGGCTGCGGATGCATAAAACTCGCATCCGTAGTCGAGCTTCGAGCGAACAAAGGATCGATAAAAAGGTAAGGCGGTAGCCCTATCAGCGCCCCAAGCGCTGAACGTCACAGAAGGGAGAATGTCCATGGCGCGGGTACAAAAGACCCTAAGGCTGCGAATATGAGCCTCCCAGGTGAGGCATCGGTCGAATACAAGTCTGAGATAACGGTGCGACTCAACCACATCCGGGCGCAACCGATTAAGAAACAAATCTGGGTCGGGGTGAAGCCGTGGATGGCGGCAGAAGTGCACCACCTTAATCTTGGCCAAAGAAAATCGAAACCTGTGCGCTTCGGCATAGCGAGAGACGCGGTTCAATGCCTGTTGGAGTCGACGCTCCAGAGTTGGCATCTGGGCCGCGCCAAAAGAGATCGAAAGGTCGTCCACGTAGAGCGTAGCGAGAACATCTTCCGGCAGCACCGAGGTGATGCCGTTGATGCTCAGGGCAAAGAGTATGACACTGAGGACACTTCCCTGCGGGACACCCTCTTCCTGCTCCCTTGGGCCGGAGAGGGCTCCCCCCATATGTAAGCGGAATCGACGATCTCGCAAAAATTCAGATATAAACATTGGGAAGCGTCCCCTCGCCCCCAATCGTGTGGAAAGTCTCCATAATACCGTATCGCCATGCGGTATCATAGGCCTTATCCAGATCGAAAAACACCGTGGCGTAGTGCTGTCTACGAAGGAAAGCCTCACAGACGGCATTTTCCAGTCGGGAGCAGAGCATCGGACGTGGAGTGGAACTTGCGGAAGCCGCACTGAGCGGAAGGCAGATGGCCTCCGCTGTCCAGGAAAAAGGCTAATCTGACATTTACCAATTTCTCCATCAACTTGCACACGCAAGAGGTTAGAGAGATTGGGCGGAAACCGGTCGGAGTAGAGTGATCTCTCCCCGGTTTGCGAAAGGTGAGCACAGTAGCGATTCGCCAGGAGTCTGGGAGAAGACCTTCCACCCAGATCCTGTTGAACAAATCTAACAGAAAGGCCATGCCTCGCTCACCCAGGTGTCGAAGCATGGAGTACAGGACATCGTCCGGACCATGGGCGGTGTCCGCGAACGAAGCAAGAGCGGAACGCAACTCACTCACAGTAAACTTGTCTTTGAAGGGTTCTCCGCCTCTGGAGGTAAAGTCCAGCCGGCGGCCTTCCGCGACATCACGACGTGCATTGAATGCTGGTGGAGCAGCATCACGGCTAGAAAATGCGGTCGCTAAGGATCCTGCCACGGACGCGGGGTCCGAGATTGCGGTCCCATTTTCCTAGAGAACGGGAGGGGGGTCCTGCGAGAACTTGCCCCAAATCCTTTTGACTCGCTTCCACACTTCAGCTAAAGGGGTCTTGCCGTTAGATGAAGACACATATGCCCGCCAAGAAGAGCGGCGGGCGTGCTTCGAAATATACCACAGTGAAATCGTTCGGGCGGAGCTTATAGCGCATGTAGGCATAACGCTTCTGTTTGAGGGCCGTCTCACACTCGGCCGACCACCATGGGAGTGGTTGGCGTGCAAAACGGCCAGACGTCCTAGGAATAGTAGTCAGGCCCACGGCGATGATGTTGCCGGAGCAGAACTCAACGGCCTCATCTGCCAACCTAAACTCCTCGACTGAGATAGAGAATTCAGTCATTTCCTGAAATGCAGTCCACCGCGCCCGCTTCAAGCACCACCGAGGTGGTCTCTCAGGCGGCAGTTACCCTAAAAATGATATTTGAATGGGAAAGTGATCACTACCATGGAGGTCATCGACCACCCCCCCAATCAAAATCAGGCTGTGCATCCGAAGAGCACAAAGATAGGTCAAGGCAAGAAAATGAAGCGGTTCTCGGACAGTGATGCGTAAACTCATCCAAGTTTAGGACACCCATCTCAAGCTCTTCGATCAGATTGGCAAGGACTTGTCCCCTGGGATTTATGGAGTAATCTCCCCAGAGAGGATGCCTGCCGTTTAGATCTTCTTGCAGAGATAGGGCCTCGGCAACCGTGCCACGATGCGGCGGAAGTCCCCCTCGTCGAAGTCAGCTGACGGTGGAATGTACGCAGAAATGATAGTATACCTCATATCCAGGTGCAGATGCACAGCCGCTGCCTGAAAGGAGGTATCTAAAGAGAAAGGAAGAACGGAGACATCATGCCGGGTGTAAACCACGCATCCCCCAGCCCGGCCATCCCGTGGTGGTGGGGTCGCAAGACCCTTATACCCCGGGAGGGCAGGCAGGGGGAACGCGCCTAGCATGGTCTCCTGCAAAAAGATAGCTAACGGGAAACGGGACGGGACGGGATGAGTTTCCGCAGCTCCTCCCAGTTGGCCCGGAGTCCACGTCAATTCCATTGAAGGAAAATGCCCTCCAGGCCTAGCATGGAGGAGACGCGGGGGCCCTCCTCGAACTGAAGACCCTCACGGGAATGGCCGTACGCTTGCCGGGGGCAGAACCCCGGGCGCTGTTGGCCGGACAAAGCGCTGAAGGCGCTGTCGCCTTCGAGGACTTATTGGGGAAGGTTGGGCTCGCCATGCGAGTCTTTTCCTCCCTCCGCTTCGAAACCTTAGGCGGGCGTTGCAGCTTCAGAGGCGAGGGGCCCTCTTTTTGAGGAACCACCGTCTCCGAGCCACTCGCTCCACCTCGGGCGTGGGCGAAGGAGCCGAAGCTCCTTTGTTGCTGTCCTCCTTTGGAGGGACAGCTTTAGGAACCCCCGAAGATGGCCTAGCGACCATCTTCAGGGGTGTTGCCTCCTGTGAGTCTAATGACTCGGAGGAGGCGCGTGGCCGTTTTGCCTTACGGGAAACGGTCACCCTGGGGGAAGAGGAGGGAGCCCTTGTTTTAGCCGGGGCTGGGTATGAACCCTTTTTGCCGCCAGCTTTACCAGGAGCGCGCCCAGGTTGGGTAGAGCCCGCAGAAGGGCTCCAAATAGGCGCGGAAACAACCGTGCTCGTTGGCCTGGATGGGCCAGGAGCAGAGAGTGCCTTTCTAACTTTTTAGGCCTATGACGTCCCAGGCAGAGCCGGGCGCGCCAGGACCAAGTCCTTAGCCTCGCGGAATGAGAGTCGATCCTGGGCCTGAACGACCAGGATTTCTTTCTCAAGGAGATATGCACCACATTGCTTCGAAGAAGCGGGGTGCGGCTCTCCGCAATTGACACACTTAGCCACACACGATTTGGACTTATCGTGTGCGACCTTGGAGAAATTTACACATACTTCGGGTGACCCCGACTTTGCACGTCTACATGAGCGATTCGTATCCCCGAAGCGGTGACAGTAATAGCACCGCCGCGGAAGTGGCACGAATGCCTTCACGCGGTAGCGGTACCAACCGGCACGCACCGACTCAGGGAGCTTGTCACAGTCGAACGTGACGAAGAGTGTAGGGGTGGGTCTCGAGGCCCCTCCCTGTTTTCTCATCACACGTTCGACCTTGACCGCCCCATGGTCGGCCAGCTCTAGGGTGATGTCTTCTATGGAGTAGTCAACGAGTTCCCTCGCATAAACTACTCCTTTTACAAAGTTCATGGTAGAGTGCGGCGTCACACTCACCGGGGTGCCATGAAGTGTCCGAAGAGCACTTATCTTGGCCGCCTCGCCGGGATTCGCCAGAAGGCTCCCGTCCGAGAAACGGGTTACCTTCGGCTCTCTACCAATTGCACTAGCTAATCCTCTCCTCTGATGGATCATGTTGCCCTTGGACAACATGCTGCCATCAGTGGAGCGGATAACGAGGAAGCGTTTGAAGCCAGCGGGCTCGAAAACGCCAGGTAACCTCTGAATCAGGGGCCCCGATGTCATCGAGGCTCCGCCCTGTGCACTTTTGGTCTTTGTCATCGTCAGGAGCTCCGTACCCGGGGAAGCAGAGGGCCCGGATGTGCCGATCTTGGCTTGGTCGCTTGCCAAAGTGGCAGCAGACCCATCCGTCCTCGTAGCCCCCGCGGAATGAGAGGAGCCCCGAGTCTTCTTCGTCTTTTTGGTCCTTTTCTTTTTTGGAGAGGAGGGCGGGGAATGAACCCGCTTCTCACCCCCGCCGGTAGAAGCCCCCAGGCCAGATGGACCGGCCTCAGCCAGGTCCTTCTCCGAAATGGAGAAGGTCCTGGTGGTCGCAGGGGCATCATCCGGAGGAGATCCCTCCCCTCCTTGTACTGCCTGAGAATCTACAGCCGTTTGATGAGGACCTTGCATAGGGGCGGATTCGGGTTCGGTGCTTGGCGCCGAGCCCGGACCCTCCCCATGGAAGGCCCTACCTTCTGAGGCTGGTTTTCCTCAAGGACCATGTCTATCACAGGAGGGGCCTCCAGTTGGCCATCCCCTCCCAGGACATCGCAGGTCCCCTTGGCAGCGTCATAAGTCTTTAGTGGGGAGGCACAGGCCTTGACCCCGGCAAGGTTTAATATTTTTGCCAGCAGGTCTTTTGAGGGAAGCGACCGAAGGGGCCTGGCTTCCCTCTCCCCCCTAAGGGGGTTTGCCCTACCGAGCCGCTTGTACGAGGGGCGGTCGGCAATGGGCTGCCTGCTGGCTTTCTTGGCAGTCCCCTTAGAAAGCAAAGGAGGGACTGCCGCTGGAGATAGGGAGGTGCCCGAAAGCACCTCCAGAGAAGGGGGTGAGGGAGAGTCCCCTACACCCGTAGGCGTAGGAGAGGAGTAAGCCTCCTCTCTGGTTAAAGAGGTATGGAGGGTCCCCTGCGCAAGCACAGGGGGGGGGACCTCCATCTTTTCTGTGGAGCTGCACGAGGGCGGCTCCGTTGTTTTAGGGGGAATTAAGGGGAGATGGTTTTTTTTTTCATCATTGAGCATGGTGACTCTCTTTGTTTTACGGGACGCAATCGCTCACCACCTCTTGCAGTAGCCCGCACTGCAAGAGGTGCTTACAGGCCCGGCAGAGCCAGGCGCCGCCATTTGGGACCACCCCTCCCGCCTGGTGGCCTGGCAGTCCTTCGGCATGGCGGCTCCACCTTAGACACGGCGTAAAACAGATAGAATGTGAAGAGGAGAGGAAAAGGGATGTGAGGAAGGTATGGGTGGGGATGAAGCAGGTTGTTAAAAAAAACCCATCCCGAACCCGAGCTGAGGGGTTAGGGAACAATGTCCCCTCCCCCCTCAGCCCCCATCTGGGGTGGTTGGCTTGAGAAGAAGGTCAGCATTCTACCCTGTGAAATTAGAGGCTGACCAGAGAAAGTTGTGGGAGAGGTTGTATGAAAAGCGACGAGGTAGGGGAGAAATCGGGCTATCTGAAGGAAGGAAGAGAGGCTAAGCTGGGGCCGGACGGAGCGCTGGATCCCGTCAGCACGGCGGCCAGGATGGCAAATCGCCGCGCCCCTTACGGGGGCTCAGGGGTGAGGGAACGTTGTCCCCTCCACCTTCAGCCCCGACCCGGGATGGTTGGGTGAGAGAAGGCTGGTCGGCATCTACCCTGTGTAATTAGAGTCCGTCCAGAGGAAGTTGTGAGAGAGGTTGCAGAGAAAGTGAGGAAACAGGTTAAGGAGACAGGGTGTCAGAAGGAGGAAAAGGCTAAGTTGAGACCGGACGGGGCGCTGAGTCCTGTCAGCACGACGTCCAGGAAGGAAAATCGCCGCGCTACTTATGGGGGGAGAGGTATAATAAAACTCCACTTCGCAGTCCACTCTAATGAGCGGCTTAGCCCCTTTCCAACAAGGCAGGAGAACTCTCGGGGCGAGCCTCTCGAAACATGGCGAGCGTGGAGGGTGAAAGAGGTAGAGTAGTGCTGAGTGGGAATGAGGAGAAAGCGCACCAACAACTTTCCCAGGTCCTATCACAGAGTTCAAGTCAAACTAGTGACAGGACCTCCCTAATTTTCACTGAGGTCGGGAGGGTGTGCAGCCCTTCCAGGTAACAAGTGTAACAGGCTACCCCTCTGCGGGGTTCCTCAAATGAGGAGCAATCACTCGTGCCCAGTCGGGTTACCCCTCCCCGCCTCCAACAGGAAAAGGACGAGCGGTGACATCAGTAATAATAAAAGAAACAAGTATTGCATCAGAGAAAAACAATTAAATTGTTTTATTCTTCATTTATTGATTATATAGCCACAAGTTTTAAAAAATAGTCTTTAAACAATGGTTTTAATATGTAGATTATTACCTAGTATATAACCATTTAACACTACATCTCTGTCAGACGGTATGGAATACTACCAATTGCACTCTTTATCATGGTACATATTATCTATTAATATTTTGCTAAGCAATTTGTACCAGTTTGACTTGAAAATTTAAAAAAAAGCTTAGATTACCACAAAAACTTTTCCCTTAATGTTTATTGGGATAGTAGCACTTCATACTCTAATCATTAAACAAGAGTAGGTAAAAACAATGCTATTATTAAATTATTAGTTTACCACATTACCTAAAAGGGTCATTTTTAATCCGTTAAAACCTATGCACAGAAATCAATAGCGACTAGAAAATAAAATGGTCGCTCAGGTCTAATAAACATTTTCCTCTTAAACAGTTACGCCATCATATAACTCAACCTGTCGAGTAAATAGATATAGCCTCCTAAATATCAAATAAGTTTAAAAATCTGTTAAGTACAAATGTGTGAATTGTACAAATTATAATCACGGTTAGAGCGATCGTTCACTAATCGCCAAGTGCGAAAATATAATTCGATCCAACACGACAAAACAATGGACCCTACAAAGTAAGGGTACATTTCGTAGAAACGAAGCAGTTTTTATAAGAGAAAACAAAAAACAAAACCGAAACCATTATTGTCCTTAGCCTTTAATCTAAAATCTGGAATTCCACAAATCAACGACCAGAAATCACGAGTTAACGCTTACTCGTGCATCAATCTTCGAGAGCTTCCTCGGGCTGAGAAATATGAATGCAAGCCAGTATCGAAAGAGGTGGAGTAGAAACAATAATGAAAGAGGGCGAGTATGTATTCGAAATACCCTACCTTGTGGTGCTCTTATGAGCATCTTTGCAAACCTAATGTTGCATAATGTACTCAACGACAATCAAATCGGCCAACATAAAGATGAAACGCGTAACATACATTGACCTTGGATCTAGATCATGCAATAGAATTGATTCTAAAAAACAAGGCTAATGTAAAAGTGAATTCGAGAAGCATTCTTTTGCATAAATTTAATAAAGTCCAATTAATCATCTAGTCGTCTTAAACAAAAAAAACAAGACTCCTAATATATATTTGGGGCCGAGAAAACATTAGAATCCACTGCAATTTCGTAAATGCGTGCCAATGTTAGAAAAAGGAAAAATAAGTATCCGTGATTTGGGGTGCTGGAAGGCTGCAAAGATGCACAAAACAATGATTATAGTATGTACAAGAGCTGAGAGTACCTACAGATATAAACTGAGCCTTTGGCGAGGTATCAAAATTAACCACTCTATTAAGTTAACTATCCTATATTTGAGTAAAGCTGAACTTTATATAGCGTTATCATGGAACGGGTTACATATGATTAGCATCACAGATGGCTTACATTTTCTTACTATTAGAAGAACAAGTTTAATGGTTGCTTGAAATACAAACAGCATTGCCGAGTTTGATGGGACTGGCAAGTAAGTCATAAACATACGAGGTCCCACGAAAGGGAAAGAAGGTTAGAGTTTCTTGGCCAATACTATCGCAATTTCGGAATCTTGATCAAATACATATGTCTGGATTCTCCTGAAACAGGAGCATCTAATTCTGGATGCGAGTTGATGAGAACTGAGTGAATACTACATAATCATGAGGGAAAACTACAGCCAAACCATTATGTTTTCCAAATAGACGAGGAAAATCACCATACAAATGAACCATTAAAAAAACCAAGGCGCTTATGGAGCATTTGGTGCTCTAAAAAGAAAAAAAAAATCCACCTGATTTAAAGGAAGAAAAGGTGAATATTACTTTATAGAAAAGGAATCAAGCTGCGATTAATGTCAATGGAAAAATTTATAAACTACCAAATATCGATAAAGAACTCCATCTAAGAGACCAATACTTGGTCTTGAATAAAAAATTAGTAATTTTCCATACCTTGGCATTCCAATGCCTAATTTTCAGTTAACCCCAGTTAAAGAGCTCTGGTCTCTTCTCAATAGCTTAGGAAAACGAAAAATCCAGCTCTTTTGACAGACTATGTCGCGAGGATATATATTCCGATTCCTGGCAAACGTCCCGTGGCAAAATCCGTAGCTCACAGCAGAGGAAGAGACATTGGGAAAGTACTGGTCGATGTGAGAGACCCCGCGTATCACAGAGGACGGTTGTAATTAAGGTATAACTTGAGGGGGTGAGGAAGAGGAAGCTCAGCGATTTTTTCTTTCATAAGTCGAGAAAATTTGTCAGTTGACTGCTTAGAGTCAGGCTTCGACACATCGCAGCGTATTGTCCTCCACTTACAACGACCACCATTACATACACAGTTTCTACCGCAAGCACAATCAGAGACCTCACGGGTTTTTTTCCGGGTTGATCTGACGCTGAACCGGTCCTCCAACTCGGCCTCAGACAAATCTGATATACTACTAGAAGTGCTACTGGTGGCGGTGCTCTTCGAGCGGGAATGGAAGGAACAGGAGCCATCTTCTTCCTCAATGTTTGCAACTGAGTCCATGTCTTCAACGATTCCACTATCAAATTTCTCCCGCTTCTTAACTTCCTTATTTGCCGCCTTGCGACCATTTGGCAATCCTTTTGCCGAAGTGGCCTTCTCCGTCGGGCAGACTTCGATCATCTCTTCATCTTCGTTGAAGGAAATGGAGGAAGGTACAGGTGAGTAGCTCCTGTTCTCATTCCTCTCCATCACTTCATTTTGGGGGTCTTGCCTTGCGTTATTTAGGATGCCCAAGGGTGCATCCTCCTCCGGCAGGGTTATCGCAGATGACTGAGTTGGAACCTTTTCGGGGGGCGTTTCTACCAGCGTAGAAATTCTTGAGGAACTCGGATCTTCACGAGCCCAAGTCACTTCCCGAGTGATCGCCGTCAGAAGTTCTAGTCTATCTAACTCGGTATCGACGAGCATGTATCCGCTTTCGCTTGGATTCGAATGATTATCTTCGAAATCCTCTTCCTCTTCGCTTCTTCCCTCTTCTTCTTTCTCTTCTCTCTGAAGCTCGGTGAGCTCTTCTTCGTCAGAGGCTCCTCGGTTCATGTTAAAACTTCGGGCGAATTCGAGAAAAGTCGTTATTTGGTTGGCCTGTAAACGATGAGTAGTAAAAGGTTCACGGTCATGATCTGATCCTTTAGAGCCGTCTGAGTCATACTCGTTATCGGAAATGGGGATGTGTGGGAATGTCCTACTTGGACGACATCTCTGCCGTCTTTCTCTAGCTGGTTGTAAAGGAATTGCGTGGATAAACTCCTCTCTCAAATCAGCATTTTCACACTCGATGCATGACCGAAAGCGTTGACGAATTACTTCTCGGGTTAGTTCCTGAAGGGACACAATTTGCACCGTTGCTGCAACAAAAAATAACATCAAATAATAAACGAAAATAGTTTCTTGGGACCATCAGGTGAACGTAAAAATTAATGATTTTTAATACTTGAAAATAAAAAGTGTATGTTCGATCAATTATCAAACAAGTGCTAAGCGGGAAAGTTATCATCTTTTCGCAACATCAACCTAAGAACTTGGCGATGGGAGGCTTCAGGGAAATTTTTAAGAGCCCATCTGGCGACAGCCTACTTGGGGCATAAGTCGCCGTACTCAACAAGGCCTATTACTAGGCTATATTAAAAATATATATATATATAAATAACAAATAACGATAAAAAAGACAAAGGCTAAAAAACAACAAAAAAAGAACAGCTAAAAGGCAACAAGGAAGCGGGCTCCGGCGTCGGGAGTAGGCCCGCCTTATCCTGGCGCAGGAACATGCGACATACAAGTCCGCAAGTCTGTGTGCACGAACCAGTCTGGAGTACAAGAGAACGTGCGCGAACATCACCCAGATTGGGGCATTCAACAAGAATGTACCGAATAGTCTGGGGGACAACGCAGTAGTTACACTAAGGCGCAGGCGAGCGCTCCAGGAAATGGCGGTGCGTCAATGAGTGTGTCCAATTCGGAGACAACAGAAAGCAACGTAAAGTCGTCGCGGCGCAATGGAACGCAAATTCAAGTTCCCCTCGACCGTCTTCAATCTTCTTTGCCAAGTAGCCAGGAGAGCTGACCGTATTCCTGCCATGTAATCGGTGAGAGGAAGAGCAAAACGCTGGTCTAGTCGCCCACTCCTCGCGGACTCTTTTGCGGCCTTATTCCCACATGTCCAGAAACTGAGCAAAAGATAATCTCGAAATCCGCCCCGGTCGCCAAACCGTGGCGTCACGGATATCGCGAACCAGGGCATGCAAGGATCCCAATGCCCGGAGAGCACTCAGGGCGCTTTCTGAGTAGCTATAAACCACAATCCGGTCTCCGGACCGGGAACATCAAGTTATCTCCCGTACAGAGCGGTGTATTGCAACCAGCTCGGCCGAGAATGGAGAGGCAGCGCCTGGCAGAGCCCAGCTGAGTTCAAACAGAGGGGATACGGCGTGGAAACCGACCCCCTCTTGGGACTTGGAGCCATACGTATACACTAGAACGGTTCTAGCATGACACGAAGTGAGCTCCAAAAAAGCCGAACGCAATACTCCCGGAGATGTAGAAGCTTTGGAAGCAAAGATGTGGCGACAAATAGTCAAAGGTGGTACCCTCCAGGGGAAGGGATCCTAGGCAGAAACAGGGGCGCCACCGGCCCGAGAGCTATACCTAGCTCTCGAAGGAAATTTCTAGCCTTAAACCCAGAGGGCTTAGGGAATGACTGGCGTCTCTTGGCGGCATATGCACCATCGAGATCAGCTGCAAATGCAGTGAGAGCTGATGGCGACGGAGGGAGGCACCGGGCTCGCGCGTACAGGCCAATAATGCACTGTGCACGGCTAGAGTGAGTGGCATCTCCACAGCATCGACAAGTAGGTTCTCAATGGGAAAAGTGCGGAAGGCACTGATCGCCAGGCGAAGGCCGGTGTGGTGGATCGAGTCCACTTTGTGCAATACACGCTCGTTTGCGGATGCATAAAACTCGAAACCCTGGTACTTTGAACGAACAAAGGATCGATAAAAAAGTAAGGCTTTTGTTCTATCAGAGCCCCAGGCGTTGAACGTCACGGAACGATGAATATCCATGGCGCGGGTACAAGAGACCATATGGCTGAAAATATGAGCCTCCAAGATGAGGCGTCGGTTAATTACAAGACCAGGAAAACGGTGCGAGTCCACCACTTCCAGGCGAATCCCATTTAGAAACAAGTTTAGGTCAGGGTGGAGCCATGTTTGGCGGCAGAAATGCACCATCTAGTCTTGGTCATGGAAAACTGAGGCCTCTGCGCTTTGGCATAGTGAGAAACGCGGATCAATGGCATAGTGAGAAACGCGGATCAATGCCTGTTGGAGTCGACGCTCCAGAGTTGGCATCTGGGCCGTGCCAAAAGAGATCGAAATGTCGTCCACATAGATCGTATCGAGAACATTTTGCGGCAACACGAGGTGATGCCGTGGATGCTCAGAGCACCCTGTTCCTGCTCTATTGGGCCTGAGAGGGCTTCCCCACCCGTACGCGGAATCGACGATCATTCAAAAATTCACATATAAAGATTTGGAGGCGGCCCCTCTCCGAATCATCTGAAGTCTCCATGAATCCGTATCGCCATGAGGTATCATAGGCATTCTCAAGATCGAAAAACCGTGGCGTAGTGCTGTTTATGAAGGAAGTCCTCACAGACGGCATTTTCCAGTCGGAGCAGAGCATCCGACGTGGAGTGGAACTTGAGGAAGCTGCACTGTGCAGAAGAGGTGGCGTCTGCTGTCCAGAAAAAAAGTCTAATCTAACATTTACCAATTTCTCCATCAACTTGCTCACGCAGGAAGTTAGAGAGATTGGACAGAAACCGGCCGTGGTAGAGTGATCTCTCCACGGTTTTCGAAAAACGAGCACAATAGCGATTCGCGAAGAGTCTGGGAGGATACCCTCTATCTAGATCTTGTTGAACAAATCTAATAGAAAGGCCATGCCTCGCTCACCCAGGTGTCGAAGCATGGCGTCCGCTGCTCGTCCCAGTTGGCCCGGAGTCCGCGGCAATTCCGTTGAAGGAATATGCCCTCTAGGCCTAGCTCGGAGATGCGGGGGCCTTCGTCGAAGAGAAGACCCTCACGGGAATGGCCGTACGCTTCCCGGAAGCAGAAGTCCAAAGCTGTTGGCCAGACGATGCGCTGTCGCCTTCGAGGACCTATTAGTGGAGGTTGGGCCTCGAAACCTTATGAGGCGGTCCCTCTTTTGGACGATCCACCCTCTTCGAGCCACCCAGCCTAACACTGGGTATGGGCGTAAGAGCCTAAGCTCCTTTAGTGCTGTTTTCTTTTCGGGGGAGCAGCTTTAGGAACCCCGAAAGATGGCATTACGACCAACTTCAGGGGTGTTGCCTCCTTTGGGTCTAACGACTCGGTGGAGGCGCGCGGCCGTTTCGCTTTACGGGAAACGGTCAAGTTGGGGGAGGAAGGAGCCCTGGTTTTAGCCGGGGCTGGGTGCGAACCCGCACAAGGGTTCCGAATAGGCGCGGAAACGAGCATGTTCGTACGCATAGAAGGACCAGGAGCAGAGGGCGTCCTTTTTACCATTGAGGCATAAGATGTCCCAGGCAGCGTTTGGCGCGCACGGAATAAGTCCTTAGCCTCGCGAAATAAGAGACGATCCCGGGAATGAAGAGCCAGGATTTCCTTCTCAAGGAGATACGCGCCACTTTGCTTCGAAGAAGCAGGGTGCAGCTCTCCTCAATTGAAACACTTGTGGCCATACACGATTTGGTCTTATCGTGTGCGGCCTTGGAGCAACTTAACATACTTCAGGTAACCTCGAGTAGCACGTCTACAGATGCTATTATTGCCACCGCTTCGGTGGCAATAATAGCATCTCCGCGCCAGTAGCACAGATGTTTTCACGCAGTAGCGATACCAACCGGCATGCACCGACTAATGGAGCTTGTCAACCTCGAAAGTAACGAACATAAAGGGGTGGGTCTCGAGGCCCATACCTGTTTTCTCATCACACATTCGACCTTGAGCGATCCTTGCTCGGGGAGCTCTAAGTTCCCCTGCGTAAACCACTCTTTTTACAAAGTTCATGATGCAGTGCGGCGTCACACTCACCGGTGTGCCATCAAGTGTCCGAAGGGCACTACATAAACATTGCCGCGTCGGAGGGATCAGACGCATTCCACAGATGGCTTCCTTCCAAGAAACGGGTCACCTTCGGTTTTCTACCAATCAGGTTAGCTAGTGCTCTCCTTTGATGGATCATCTTGCCCTTTGCCAACATGCTGTTATGACTGTAACGAATAACCAGACAGAGTTTGAAGCCAGCGGGCTCGAAAACGCCAGGTAGTTTCTAAATGAGGGGACCTGCCGAAATAGAGTCTCCGCTCGACGAACTTGTCTTGGCCAAGCCGGACGTGCCGATCTCTGCTTGGTCGCTTACCGAACCTATAGCATACCCGCCGTCACCGGGGCTACCGCGGAGGGAGAGGAGCTCTGAGTGTTGTTAGTCTTTTTCCTGTTTCTTTTCTTTTTAGGAGAGGAGGGTGGGGAATGAACCCACTTCTCTCCTCTGCCGAAAGGAGCCCTTAGGCCAGATGGACCGGCCTCAGCAAGATCCTTCTCTGAAATGGAGAAGGTCCAGATTTGGTGCTTGGTAACGAGCCCTGGTTCAAACCCATGCAAGATCCTGCCGTCTGGGGCCGGGCCACCTCCAGGAACATGTCAATCTCAGGGGAGCCTCCATGTGGCCAGAAAAGCAGGAGCACAATGAGGTAGACGGAGATTAGAGATTATCAAAGAAGAGAATCTAAGCTGTGGCCGGATGAGTCCCATCAGCAGTGTCCAGAAAACACATCACCGTGCCTCTTACGGTGACGCATCAGAGACTAAGAATGAATTACCAGCCTTGCATCACTGGCTATTGTATACAGAGTGGGAAAACACGAAGTGTAGATTAATTTTTACAAATCACTTTAAATGTTTACATACCATTAATTATTTTGTTGCAGATTCTTTCAGGATTTATTGAATTTTGGGAATCAAATTGTAAATTCATTAAAAACAACTGTTCACAAATATGACTGGAAAATATGAAGCAATCGATTACGTCTATAGAAGCGGGAAGACAGCTGGCAATATTTTCAAAATGTTGCTGCCTCCTGTGAACAGATGGAGGAAGGGGGGGAGGGGGTTAAAGCTTTCAAAAGGCTTAAAGAGAGAAGCAGTTTGTCTTCCCAAAGTGAAGCCGCCCCCCCTTGCCCCAACAATAAGTGAGGACACCAACCCTCATGACAAACAAGATGAGGCGAAGTCCAAGGAGTACCAGACAACTTGCTTTGTAGATCAGTGAGCAATGCAACTATGTAAAAATGGCTGAGAGATGATCGGAAACTTATCCATTCAAGACAGTTAAAGGACAATTTCTTTCCAACCTCACCAAAATGAGTAAGTCGAAAGAGCAAAGCAGCTCCTTCAAAGGCTCTTCGATGACTTGCAACTTCCAGTTCTATGGATGGATGAGAAGTTGCTTACTGTCCAGGCCGCACACAACACACAATGATCATGTGTGAGCACAAAATAAAAATGTCATTTTGGTCGAAAAGTGGAAATATTTCAGGAGACAGTGGTGGTGTGGATGGGTATATCAACAGGCCCCAAAACACCTCTCCATATAAAAAGGGGTAAAGATAAATCAACATGTTTATATGACATGTTGAAGCTAAAATCATCCCCTGGGTGGATGCTACCATTGGAAATTCCAGTGTAACCCTTTAAAAATATGGAGCAACCACTCGCACAACAAAAAGAAAAGTTCAAGAATGATGTCAGGCAAACTTTAAGGCATTTTGGTCAAAGGAACTTTGGCCTTTCACTTCACCAAATTTGAACTACATGGACTTTAAGAGTGTGGTCAATGCTTGAGCAGAGGGCATGTACCAAATCTTAAGGGTCAAAATTCTGAAGGACACCTGGAAAAACGCTGCATGGAAATATCAGCTGAAAGCATTGATGCAAAATGCAGTGGCATTGAATATCATCTTGTAGCATATTTTATTCTTTCATTTTAAAACGATATGTAATGTTGCAGTATTCTGACAATAATTAAATAAAAATCAGCGAACATTTTGTATTTTTACACTGTAAATGAATGCTGTCAGATTTAGTCACAGATTGACACTACAATGACAATTTTCTTCCTCCTAGACCAAAGGATCAAAAAGTATTTTAATTGAACGCAATTTTTACTCTCTTTTTTTAAGTGAAAATAAACAAGATTTCCCACAGAAATTTTGTAAAGAGAGATCTGTAAAGTGAAAGTCCATGGGGCTGGGATGACATGCAATTATCCCGATATCAGCAACGGGATGGGGCTAAAACACGTACTATACAATAATTACTTACGGAGCTCAACAAAATCAGTAGTAAGTGCATGGTTCGGCATTACGAGAGAAGAGAATGATACAGGTAAAAGCGACTCTGTAGTCCAGGTAGTTTTACTGGTACGGACAATTTTTAACAGTTTCTCAGTTCTTGGCATAACCAACACACCACCTTCCTAACATAAAAAAAATAAAATAGTAACAATTCCAAAATCCATACTCTTCCATTCTGCTTCAGAAAAGGGAAAATAAAGTTAAAATTAATAAAATGGAATAAAACTTTAATATCTTAATATCATGATATCTAACCTCAATTTTCATCAGAACAAGTTCACTCTTAGAGGGTAACAAAATTGAAAATATGTGTTCGTCAAACGTGAATCTATAATAATTAGCTTAAATATATAACTGCACTAGTCTAAATAATAATGCATACTAACATAGTCAACATTAGTACATCTATCTCCAATGAACCTTTATGTTCAAGAAACCACATTTCTATAATAACCAGTTTACTATGTTGGATACTACCCTAATCACTCCAAATATAAAAAAAGAGGAAGGATAATGAAGGAAACGGGTCAATAACTCCCCCCCCCCCAAATAAATTTTCTTGACTTCTGAGCATTTCATAGATGTGAATGAGTGTTTGATAGAGAAAAAGCTGGAGGAGGGACATGTGGATGATAGGCGTGTATTAGGGTGGTCCCGAAATTCAAAGACGACGATGGGATTGGTGTTCATTGCTCTATAGATGCCACTTCTGGAAAAAGTCCTCCAGCTAAAATTTCTACGCTATCGAACACAATTTAGGGTATGCCATGGGACAGGAAATGTTTAGTCCTCTGTATAATACCAACCATACATGACTAAAGTTCCAAAAACGAACTGAAAGTACACTTATGATGACTCTTGTTTCTTGCTAAAAACATCGGAAATGAAAGAAAAATGAACGTTGTACATTTATTCAATCGAAACAGGAGTGCATTTTCACATGCAAGACAAGAAAATCACCCTTCACTTCTTCATGACAACAGTACCCTTTTTCGGATTGAGGAAGTTTCGGCGGTGTTTGGAGATCTGCTGAGGAAGGAACTGCTTTTGGTCTTCGTTTTTGGTGATCTACGGCATTGTAGTCCTCAATCAGCTTCACGTCGTTGAGGGGGTTCATTCCCTGGAGGTAAGCAGACCAGACTGGAACGATTTATCCTCTTTCCAGGAGACGGGGTCCTTTCCAAGGAAAGTCTTATCTAGTCCAACCATGTCGAAGAAGCGGGTGTTGGTCGCGTGGCCAACTCGCTGAGGGATTGGGGAATTCGTTTTCCCTCAATGTTAAGCCGCTTTGTGTTCCTGACGATACCCCCGTCCGCTTCCATCGTACGGACGATGCTCGACTTTTCACTGGGGTCAACATTGTTGCTGAAGAGGGACAGAGGGATCATTTGAGGCGTCAAGTACCACAAGTGGCGCTTGAAAACGGCCAACGCTGCCTTCGCCACGGTCTCGTTGGTGGTAGGGAACGCGTTCAGCTCCTGCAGCAACCGGAGATCGTTGTACGGTGCGTCTGTCAGGCTCGGGGCCAGTAACCTAGCTGCAGAATAAGAAGAACTCGCGGATGGTGATCGCTTTTCGGGCTGTCAGTTAGAATTGTTTTTGGAACAGGAATATGTGGAGGGAGTACGGAACAGGAACATGTGGAGGGAGTACAGACACTTAGCCATCCAAAGGGCATGGTGAATTGGTCCAGGCTTGGGGAACTTCACCCCACAACCTGGAGTTGCCCCGAGGAAGATGAGCACCAGCTCAAAGAAGGCGCGGTAGTCATCCCTGTCCTGTTTTGTCTGAAGTTCATTAGCAATGAACGCTTTTGTACTCTTCACGGTTTCCTTGTTGGTTTCGAACGCTTTTCGTATTTCCGGGTCGCTCCATCCATCCTCGTAGTCTCCCTGGTCGACGAAGACCCAATGATCCTTAAATCTATTGAAAAGAAGAACGTCTGGTCTAGTGGAGGACCAGTAAAGGGCCGTGAAGACATGCCCAACCACAACTTCGAGGACGTGGTGACGACATGCGAAGTAGAAAAGTTCGCGGCCGAGCAGTTTCTCTAGTCGAACACAGCAGCCCGCGGAGGACCCTGTGTTTGATGAGGTCCTGTTGAAGCACAAAGCCACAACATTCTCCAGGTTCCACTCCCGCGGCGCTGACACCACTGCCTCCTCTTGTGCCTCACCAGTTCCTCTTCCAGGGAACCGAGGAACACCAAGAAGTTGGGCGGAATTTCCCTTCCGAGGAATATCTGTCCCCGTCACGTAGATGGGCAGTCGGTCCATCATTCCACTTCCAGCGGTGGCATCAGGAAGGATCTTTCCGTCCCAATGGACGACGAGAGCCATCCCTTGGCACCCCACTAATCGTTCCTTGACGGAGGACGCCGTAGTGCTCCAATGACGCATCCTTGAACGCCGAATGGTAGATCGGTTGATGGCGAGGTCACTCGCAGCAGTCGCAGGGCTTCTGCTGCGGCTGCCAAGATGTAAACAGCATTTCGAACGCTAGTTTTCGTTCTGTCAAGAGCAGCTGCTACCTCAGGGGTGACTATGGAATTGGGACGCGCTGAAGGTGCTGTCGATGGACCAGGAGAGGAGCAAAATGGGCCTGGGTCTATCCACAACGAGGGGTCTTCGGTGGAGAAGGGCAGGATGTGCCGGAGGACGAACTGCTTGACAGGAGCACGACAGCCTCGCTGGAGGTCTCCTGCCACTGTGCTTCAGCTTTTCGACGTGCCTGATCGCGTTCAGCTCTCTCCAGCCGCTTCCTCTCTGCTCTGGTGTGTTCTTTGTTCTTTGTCTTCGGGAATCTTGATCAGGGAGTTCCAATCTTTGTGTTTGATGTTAAAGAGAGAATCAATCTTTCCCAGGAAAGCGGCTTATTTGGTCTTCTGGTTGGCCGTCTGATTCTTCTCGTGCTTCTTCAAGAGCTCCCACTCTCCGACCATACCTTCTAGCTTCCGAACAATGTTCCTCTCCTCCATAGTTGGTATCCGAGCCTTCAACCAGATCCCTAGCACTTCACGCACTGTCTCCGTCGCCGCTGAGCACTTCGTAGTGGACCCTGGTGTCCCAATCTTCAGGTGGTGGAAGTACCGCTGAAGTACCTGGAAAGATGAAAGGAAAGGGTTGCTACAAGACCAGGGAAAACTAATTCAAATTCAACTTTATTTCGATCCAAACAGCATATTTATTTTACAAACAAAGCACACATCATACAACATTTTTGCACTATAGCGCATATGTATCAAAAGCCCACTAATGAGCTATTGAGCTTGCTACTCTTTGGGGCCCAATTCAGAAAAATAACAAGGTGGACAAATGACCATCAGCAGAGACACAACAAAAATTATAATTAATTACTTAGTTATTTCATCCAGCAATGATGCCCAGTCAAGAAATAGGATGAGACAGTATATGCAATGCAGGAGTAGTATGTTACTCGTATAATAATGCAGGAAATAAGCAAACTTAAATTATAGTGAGAAAACAAAGTAGACATAACATCATAGAATCAGAACTAGGCTGGCAAAGGCCCTCTCCCATTGTGTCCCAAGAAATCTGAATTACCCAACGATGGCTTGTTGGAAGGCGGCTTTCTGGGATTTTCTCCAGAGTTCAACCAACAGCATACACCAGCGTCTGTTTTCTTTTAGAAGAAGCCATGTTCACCTGCTAACGAAACGAAGGACGTCATGACACATCATTCTTCGGCAATTGAGAGAATTGTCTAACCAGAATTGACAATCACCACAATTCACAATAGAGTTGAAACATTGCTGCTGCGTGGCATACCCTAAACTAAGTCTGATTTCCTTCTAATTTCACCTCATATGTTCACTCATGTAGCAGCAATGAATAAGCAAAATGAGCACCAATGAAAAAATAAAAATTTGATTTTCACTATAATTTGAGGACCAGCCTAGTGTGTATGAATGGGGTTTGAGAGGGGGCATCCTATGAACCTTTTGCCAGCATTGAATCCTGACTGGACAAGATTTTATAGAGCATAAGACCTAATCACTATGAAGGGACAATTTGTTATAGGACTAGTGGGGGTTCAAGATACCAGCACTTCAAGCAGTTGCCTGGGGCATGCTGTGTCTTTAGGGATACCATCAAGGATCTTCCGAAAAAAGAAAAAGTGAAAATAATAAAAAAATATAAAAAATCTTTTTCAATATATATATATATGTGTGTGTGTGTGTGTGTGTGTGTTCAATGTAATACTGGAGAGAGCTATTAATTCTTTATTATAAAGATTTGAACAGTTACTAAGTTTCAATAATACATGGAGATCTTTTAAATGGCCTAAGAAATCTGCCAGATAAAGATAAACATGTAAAGGTTTAGAGAATAAGTTAAGGTACAAAGAAAATAGTGATATTAATGGATTTGATATCTTGACGGAACTAGATATAGCCAAAGAATTATTTCCTGATGATGTAAAGCTTAAAATAGAAGCCAATAGGTTTATAAACACTAAAGATAGTGTTGTGCCAAATCTGTGGGTTGCATTAAGAATAATGCTAGAGAAAATGATATTGCAAAGAATATAAATATAGAAAGTCCCATGAAAAGATTTGCTGATGTAAGGGTTAGGAAAAAATGTTTCAGGTAGGATAATTGTTCATACTGTCTCAAATCCAGGTTGAGAAAAACAATATTATTGTTCATTGTTTGTTAAAAAACAACCCAGATAATAAATTCATTTCTATTATTCTATATTTTTAGTTTTTTCCTTCGGAACACTTTTACAATTATACTTAAAAATAGCACCAACAGCTGCTTGCTCAGGGTGCCAGCAACCATAGGGCAGGCCTTGGATATTATAAAGGATAGGGGGTGGAGGGAAGTGGATTAAATATATCTTGTTGCCATGATGTACACAGACCCACCCCGCTTTGTGTGAAACTAAAGTTTAAAGTCTTGAAGGTTTTATAAAGTAATGAATTTAGACAAAGTGGAAGTGTATGGCAGGGTCAAATGAGGAGCTTACAAGTAACAGATCTTCAGAGCATAAGTACATAAATGAGCCATTAAATCGTACATGCCATACCTTAAGAAGATTTTTCATGTAGGCCTCATGAGAAGAAGGGCAAGAAGCACCACAATAGACCCTGTCATATAAGTAGGTGTCTTCCTTGAAGCAAAAGGCATTACCTATTTTGGAGGGGAAAGTTTGTCACTAATGGAAAGGACATCAACTACAGGTCACCTCGAAACAGTACATATTCACAATTGTGTGTAGGCCTCCATCAATGACATGGTAAGGAAAAATAAGTTACTTATTAAAACTAAGAAGCAAAAAACAAAGATGGCATCTCCATCAGAAAAATGAGAACAAATCTTAAATAAAGTGAAAATGTGTGGAGATGATAGATGCAGATCCACCAGTGGGCATTGGGGCTGAGAGGGTAGCAGTCCTCAAGCTGTCAGCATATGCTACACCTGACACTTTGCAGTATATTATGAAAAAGGGTAAAAATGTTATGAATGAGTCTGGTTCTATAGCAGGCATACAAGAGTGGCTTCCTGATTTCTTCTACCTTGTACACTAAGGCTCCATTACTCGTGGAAACCAGAGTCCAACTGCCCAGGAGGCAAGGCTGTGTTTTTCCCACTCTAGCCACCCTGTGCTAGCACAGTGGGGTGCTATAAAATTCCCATAGAATGCAACAGCCTCCCTCTATCTAACCTGGTCCCTTGGGACAGTCTCACAGAAGGTGTGACCCAACTTAATTGTGGTAACATTGATGAGGCCTACAACAAAGGCTGTAGGATCAAACTCTTTGACCTTTAATCTCCCAAGTGGTAGGAGAGGTCATCTGATCCTGGGGAGTACTCAACTAGTAAGGATCAAAACACACCCTTACAAATTGTCTCCAAGTATATCTATCACACATTATTTCCTTACTCGATGGCGCTCCTTTTTCTCAGAGTCAATCCACCCACCTTCTGCCATTCCACACTATCATAACCCTTTCTCAGTACATTCATTCAACATGCTCATATCTCTTCAAAACATTGGGGTTTTTTCTTAATCTACACTACTGAACAGACACGTTTCTTATTTACAAGCAATCTGATAGCCACTAAAACATAGCAAAGTGGAAATATCACTTCCTCCCCTGAGAAAAATTAAACCAAATCAGGTATGGATAGATATTGGATGGAGATCTGATTCGAGTTAGGTCAGCATTGCTGGCAACTGTTATATATTATATACTGTAGGTTTCTCCTGAGATGGATACAAAATAGTGCAGATACTTGGGTAAAATTCTACTACAACCTCGACAACTCTTGTTGCACCACCCATGAATTAGGTAAGAGGCCAGTGTGATATTTCATGCCATTAACCCTTTAATGATCTATACTAGATGAGTCCAACTCTCATCCAATGCTTTCAACAACCCCTACACCAAAACAGTGTTATTCATTCACATTATCACATGCATTATGAGGTTCATAAAACCAAACGCATTCAAATATGATATTAGGTTTCAAATGAGTAATATTACAAGGAGGTTTTTCTAAGGTGTGGGGTGCAACCCCCACAATTAAGTGAGGGGTATGGGGCTTCGCCCCCCATTTCCCGGCTAGAGAATGCAGAGAAAGCGGTCGCGAAGGATTCTGCCACGGACGCAGGGTCCGAAATTGCGGTTCCGTTCTCCTGGACAACGGGAGGGGAGTCCTGCGAGAATTTGCCCAAAATCCTTTTGACTCGCTTCCACACCTCTGCTGGAGGGTTCTTCTTGGTAAGTGAAGAACACGTATGCCCGCCAAGAAGAGCTGCGGGCGTGCTTCAAAATATACCGGAACCTAGCCCTAGTTCAACAAATTCACCAACAGTGAAATCGTTCAGGCGTCACTTATAGCGCACGTAGGCATAACGCTTCTGTTTGACGGCCGTCTCACACTCCGCTGATTACCAGGGGAGTGGTCGGTGTGCAAAACAGCCAGACGGTCTAGGAATAGTAGTTAGGCCCAAGGCGATGAGGTTGCGGGAGAACTCAACAGCCTCATCTACCGACCTAAACTCCTCGATGAGACAGAGAAATCAGTCATTTCCTGGAATGTCTACCACTGCACCCGCGCCAAGCACCACCGGGGCGGGCTCTCAGGCGGCAGCGGCCCAGAAAATGATATTTGAATGAGAAAGTGATCACTATCATGGAGTTCATCTACTACGCCCCACTCAAAACAGGCTGTGCATCCAGAGAGCACAAAGATAGATTGAGGCATGAAAATGAAGCGGTTCTCGGGCAGTGATGCGTAAACTCATTCACATTCAGGACACCTATCTCCAGCTCGTCGATCAGGGCGGCAAGGACCGGACCCCTGGGATTAATCGAGTAGTCTCCCCAGAGGGGGTGTCTACCATTTTGATCTCCTAGCAAGAGAAAGGACCTCAGCAACCATACCACGACGCGACGGAAGTCCCCCTGCTTCGAAGTCGGTTGACGGTGGAATGTACGCAGAAATAACAGTATACCTCCTATCCAGGTGCAGTTGCACAGCTACTGCCTGAAAGTAGGTGTCTAAAGACCAGAGAACCGGAGAGAAATCATGCCAGGTGTAAATGGCGCATCCTCTTCATCATAGTGGAATGTGACGAAGAGCGTAGGGTTGGGTCTCGAAGCCCCTCGCCGTTTTTTCATCACACATTCGACTTTTACCGCTCCATGGTCGGCCAGCTCTAAAAAATGTCAGCGGCCCCGTCCGGAGGGAGAGGATCCCCCCCATCCCCAACTCTTTTGACTTTTTGTTTCAGGAGAGGAGGGCCGGGAATGAACCCTCTTCTTCACTCTGCCGGCAGGAGCCCCTAGGCCATATGGGCTAGCTTCAGCAAGATCCTTCTCTGAAATGATAAGGTCTTGGCAGTCACAAGGACACCAGCCTGGGGAGGAGAGCTCTCCTCTCCTTGTAAGGCCTCGGGGGCCTGAGCCGTCTGAGGAGAAGCCTTCACAGGGGCGGACTCGGGTTTTTAAAATATTCAAAAATGCAATATGACCGCCATTGCTGATAGAATGTAGCGTTTTACTCTATTTCTTTGCCAAAACTGGAGATATATGGTTGCATAGCGCCATTGCTAGAAAAAAAATTGCCTCTGTATATCTCCATGTGCATTGAGAAGTTGAATTGACACAAAATGATGCATTTAACATATATAAACTCTAAATTTATCACTCTTTAGGCTTAAACATATGATAAAGATAAATAGCCATGTTTTATTTATTCCACAAGCATCATTAAGTTAATGGTACTTATATTGCATGTATAAGAATGGTAAATAATCATTAAAGGGGCTAATAAGTCAAAACTCGAATTCATAAATGTTGTGCATGGGATTTGCATTTGAATTTTTTCTCAGGATTATCACGATACAACATTCAACAATGATCTCTCATCATGCTCTCATTCTAAAATCCTTGATAGAGAGTTTCCATGGTCTTGATATCCTGGTAGAAACGTTCACCTTGCTCATCACTTACGGCTCCAAGATTTTCTGGGAAAAAGTCTAGGTGCGAATGCAGGAAATGGACTTTAAGTGACATACAGTATCCCCATTTCTTTTATAAGATTGAAGAAGGTTTTCCATGCCATCTCTGTATGCAGGTGACTTGTTGATGCCCAGAAAGTTTGCACATAACCACTTGAAGGCTAGCCATGCATTTAGTTCAAAAGGAGTGAGGGTCTTCTCAAAGTCGGGGTCTGCTAAAATCTACCTGATTTGTGGTCCCGCAAATATGCCTTCTTTTAGTTTTGCTGCGCTCAGTTGTGGAAATCTTTTGCACAGATATTAGAATCTCTGAGAATTGTCCTTAGCCATTGCTTTCACAAAGTTTTTCATTAGACCTAGTTTCAAAAGAAGTAGTGGCAGATATAGTTTCTGAGGCTCTACCAGGGGGACAGACTAAACACTGCTTATTCCAGGCTCATATGTAGATCAAAGTGGCTAGTCACGCTTGTCATAATGTTTTGCAGTGGCATGGCTATCCCACTGGCAGAGGAAGCAACAGTACTTTGTGAATCCTCCTTGCATACCCATTAACATGCTTATGACTTTTAGATCACCACAGATGTACCACTGATGGGCTTGGTAGTTTATGGCTTTAAGAAGAATATCTATATTGTCATATGTCTCCTTGAGGTAAACAGAATGGCCAATACAAATGGAAGGCTTTACAGTGCCATTGTGCAAGAGGACAGCTTTCAGACTTGTCTTAGAAGCATCAATAAAGAGACGACACGCAGATGCCCCATATGTCTGTGACAAAGCTTCAAACAATCCATTTATATCATGGCAGTAGAAGAGGGGTCCATTAAATCACGATTATGCTTACTAAAGTAACTCACATGTACATTTCTCTCAACTAAAAAATTTTCCTGTAGTCAAGATGCTAGAAGTTCTGCTTTCTCCTTTGACACTGACAGATCTCTCACAAGGTCATTCAAATCTTCCTGAGTAAATGACTTTAGCTCACTCAGAGTTAGCATCCTCATATTCAGATTCCGCATCTAATGTGTATGCACCTTCAGTACTGCTATCATCACTGATATCATCAGGTACGAGGCTATCATCAGGTGGAACTGGAATTGGCATAGATACATCATGTGAAACTGGTCTGCATGCTGAATCCATGGTTGGATAAACAATTTGGTGCTTGTTCTTTGCAGAAAACCCTTTTGTGGTCACAATGCAGAAATAGCAATCTCTGGGCTCTCTGAATATCATAGGAACAGCAAAGGGCATTGAAGCTTTCTTTTTGTTAATCCAGTCACATAATCCATTAGAGCAGGAAGTACAAATTTGGCGTGGTGCCCATGCTTTATCTTGGTCACCCAGAGGGCAACCAAAGTAGAGTTTGTACATTTTCTTTATATCATTTGTGATAGTACACTGCTGAGATTTTGTTGTAAAATGCCACATGCATAGAATTTATCTGGATGATTTTTGCACTCTCGAGACATTGTTACTGCTTTGTGGAAATATTTGGAAGCCTCTTATGATCAACGTAGAAGGAGCAGCTTAGAAGATGCACATTGCATGAGGAACCTGAAAGCATAAAACAGAATTATAAATAATTGCGCAAAATATGCATGCGGGTTACAAATGTAAATGAATTCTTCTCTATACCCCTTTAACCAGCAAGAACTCACAAAGCATCTAGTTTGCTCATCTTAGCAGTACAATAATGATGCATGCAATAGAGCAATACCAGTAATATACTACATTTTATAATCGCAGGCAGCTATTTTGAATTTTTGGCATATCTTAAAAATGGTACCTACGTGCTAGAGCAAAACCGAAGGCAGATTCGGATTAACATGGAAAATGCATTTAGAAGAGTATAGTAAGGTCTCTGATGGAAAATGTGTGTTGACCAGTGTAATTAGGAAGCTTGAGAAGAGAAAATGAAAGCTTACTTAGATTTAGGATATTAAAGACAGCCTACATTACTGAGACAAGAGTTGAGGCAAATATTTATGAGATGAAATGAAAGGAGACTATATACTCTATTAATTTTACTGTAGTTGGTAAAGTGCAGACCACAATAAAATTGATTTAGTACAAAGGTAATACTTACCTTGGGAAAATTGTGGTTCACAAAATGCAGAAACGTCGATACCACCTGTATTTAGAAGATACCAACTTAGACGCTCTTGTGCATATTCAACTACATCCCCTTGCAACTCAACACCATGATTTATTCCAGTTGGACCTGAGAAGAAGAGAAAACCTGCAAGCTGACATTAAGGAAACCAACCATACTATATCCAAGAATTGATTTGTATGAATTAACTATAAAAATTCTGCCTTAGATTTTACAATGAATACTTATATCAAAGTTGTGGTTACAAATTGGAAAGTTTTAACTTTATTATATAAATATACATATCTTAGTTAATTAGATAATTTCAATTAGGAATTAAAGAACCAGAAAAGCAAAGTTCAAGAAATATTAATCATTTTCTTGAATTTTACATTTCAAATTTAATAATTAATCCCAAACTTTTGTATAGAATTCTATATCTATTTATTAAAGACACTCACACACCCTCAAGTGAGACCAAAGAGAAAATAAAATTTTACAAACTACACTTGAGGAGTGAAGGCTGGGGAAATTCTATCAAGTGAAGCCGTATTTGTACACCAAAAGATCACTAAAAGGATGATTGGATTTAACCTAGATTATATCACAATATGCCGAAATTGTGATTGGAGAGACCATGTTTTTATTGTCTCAGGATTGATTTTTACTTTGAAAGATGGATGAAGGGCTAGCCCCTAGCCCCCTTCCCCCAAAGGGAAGAGGAGGGTTGATTAGCCTTCATCAATGCACCAATATCAAGTATTAATAGAACAAGGGCATATAAATACAGCCTTTTTTTTCTTTTTACTGGGTAACTTTACTGATACAGGAGTTGTATATTAATACCAAATGCATGATCCAAAAATACGCAAGACACTTTGATTTTCATGTTCAATTCATCCTTTCCACAACCCTCCAATGAGGTTTGTAATGTTTCAACTCCTACCCTCTTCTCAGTGTACTAAAAACATGATTCAGACACATAATAAATTAAAGGCAATGAATTTTTTAAACTTCTGTTTTAAAGCACATTTTGCAGTGGTTGGTTTTTGTTTTCTAAATTCAATATGGCCTATCTGGCAGCCATCTACAAGGGCAAGGGTCATGAAAAAAAATAACAGGAATACTTAACTAGTAAATATGAAAAAAAATAAAAGAAACGGGCATGAGACATGCTCAGGTGCACCAAATGCCTACCTCCCTTCCCTGAGAACTCAAGCCCCCAACCACGAATTATTAAAAAATCAAATAGGATTTATTTTTTTAAATTCAGCACTAATCTAATGACTGCCTACTAGAGAACAAGTCACCCAAATCATCACACAGCCTAATTGCTAGGCTAGATAAAAAAAAGATTTAATGGGCAAAAGAGACCAAAACATAAATAAAAAAAGAAACAAAACCAAGGTAAAAAAAAAAAACAAGAAGCAAAAAAGGAAGATTGATTGGTTTGGAGTACTGCAACTACTAGGTTATTGCCTTAAAATCTTTATAGAATAATGCTTTGGTGGATGCATGAGGAGAATGGGGATGAATGGGGGAAAGATGATCAGTAAATGGATGAAGGATAAAATATATGGAATATATAATGCCTGGCCAAAATAAAGGTTGTTCAATGAGTTTTGATACATTGTGTTTTTTGTCACTAATTTGTTTCAGAATCCTTTAGTTTAGAGTAAGCCTATATGGCAACATTCAGTAGTATCTCTGATGTAGCAACCATCTGGTATAGATGTTATAACTATCATAATTTTTTAAGGAGCTGCAAGAATGAACACGCATAGAAAAGACATTACACCATTTGATAAAGGACATATCATCGCCTTCCATGTGATATCTCTACAGCAACAGGTATAGGCATGAGGACTATACAAAGAACAATTACACAGTGGAAACAAGATAGCGAAGATGGTTCATCTCGTAGCAAATGTGGTAGGCATCAAATTCTTGATGAAACAGACAGGCACTCCTTGAAGCGTTTGATCAAGAAACATCAGCGTTACTCGATGCAGCAGTTAACCAACATGTTCTGTGAATGTGCAAAAACTGATTTCAACAAGAACTATGCATCATGAACTGAAAAATTGCATGTATGCACTTGTGACTGACACAAAAAAAAAAGGTTCAGTTCACCAAAAGAACATAAAAACTGGAGTGCAGAGGATTGGAAATGTGTCATGCGGTCCAATGAATCTAGGTTTACCCTCTTTCAGAGTGATGTGTGCATAAGAGTATGACAAGAACCTCATGAAGGTAGTGTGATCGTCTGGGGCTGTTTTACCTGGGCAGGACATGGATTTGCAACCCTCTGCAGCAACAAGATGAAGTCCTGTGAGCATTTGCAGATCCTGGACAATCAGGTTCATCCCTCAATAGACTTCTAGTTTCCTAATGGCGATGAAATTTTTCAGGACAATAATGCATGTATCAATAAATCTAACATCATCAAAGATTGGTTCACCTAGCATGAGGGATCATTTTGGCATATTTAGTGGCCACCACAGTCCCCAGATTTAAATCGCATAGAGAATTTATGGGATGAGCTTGAGAGGGACCTGCATGCCTCATCACCTCCTACATCATCATTGAACGATTTGGGTCTACAGATGCTGGAATTGTGGCCGAAAGTGAAGCTACAGAAGATGCAAAATCTTGTAGAATGAATGCCAGATAGGACGAGAGCTGTAATTCTATAGAGAGGAGGTCCAATAGCTTATTAAATAATTATTACACTGAATGACTTACTTTGGCCAGACAATGAATATTCAATTTATTTTAGATTATTCATATTGTTTTAAAATATGTAGAATATATATTTGAAATAAAGTATTTTTGAAATAAAGTATTTTTGAAATATATTATATATGTTCAAGGAAGGCAGCCTCATTCAAAAATATGATCAAATCCCGATCCACTCCCCCAGCTTGGACAAGCATAGAGATTGGAAGTAGGCACACAAGTTGTTGGGCATTGCAGAGATCTCCCTCTTTTGGGAGGGGGAGGAGGCAATCTAGCGACTGCCTACTTGGGCATAAGTTACGGTACACAACACAGGCTAATACTAGGCTATATTAAAAAACAAAGAATATGTAAATAACAATTAACAACAACAAAACAGAAAAAAGCTAAAAAAGTAACAATGTGAAAACAAGGCAAGAAGGAAGCAGGTTCAGGCATCGTGGGTAGGCCCACCTCCCCGCGGCAACCTACAAAAAAAAAATTAGTAACGAACAGGCTGGGGAACAACCCAGTCTTCACAGTAAGGCGCAGGAGAGCGCTCCATCAAATGGCGGTGCGTGTCGTGAGTGTGTCAAATTCGGAGACTACAGAAAACAACCTGAAGCAGTCGCGGAATTGGAGAGGGGCGGGGGGTCCATGGGAACCGTCGCGGCGCAATGGGACGCAAATTTAAGCTCCCTTCGACGGTCTCCCATCTTCATTGCCAAGCAGCCCGGAGAACTGCCAGTATTCCTGCGCCAAGTATTCGGTGTGAGAAAGAGCGAAACGCTGGTTTTGTCGCCCAGTTTGCGCGGACTCTTTGGCGCCCTCATCGGTGTGCTCATTCCCCGCAATTCCTACAAGTACAGGAAGCCAGCAGACGATAATCTCAACTCGCCAAAACCGTGGCGTCACGGATATCGCGAACCAAGGGATGAGGAGATTCCAATGACGAGAGAGCACTCAGGGTGCTTTGTGAGTCGCTATAAATCACAATCTGATATTCGAACAGGGAACGTCGTCATATCTCTCGTACAAAGCAGTGTATAGCAACTAACTCGGCCGTGAAGACATACACAGCACCAGGCAGAGCCCCGCTGACTTCAAACAGAGGGCATACGGCGTGGAAACCGACTCCCTCTTAGGACTTGGAGTCATCCGTATACACTGGCACGGTGCCAGCGTGACCCAGAGGGCTAAATGTATGACTGGCGTCTCTCGGCAGCGTAGGTAACGTCAAGATCAGCTGTGGATGCAGTGAGAGCTGTTAGCGACTGAGGGAGGAGCCGGGCTCGCGCGTACAGGCGAATAATGCACTGCGCACGGCGCAGAGCGAGTTGCATCTCCCGAGCATCGACAAGTAGGCTCTATGGGGGAAGTGCGGAAGGCACAGCTCGTCAGGCGAAAGCCAGTGTGGTGGATCGAGTCCACCTTGTGAAATACACGATCGGCTGCGGAAGCATAAAACTCGCATCCGTAGCAGAGCTTCGAACGGACAAAGAATCGATAAAAAAGTAAGGCGGTATCTCTATCAGCGCTGAACCTAACGGAACGAAGAATATCCATGGCGCGAATACAAGAGACCCTAAGGCTGCGAATGAGCCTCCCAGGTGAGCCGTCGGTCAAATACAAGGCCAAAGAAACGGTGCTGCGAGTCCACCACTTCCAGGCGCACCCCATTTAGAAACAAGGCTGGGTCAGGGTGGAGCCGTGAATGGCAGCAGAAGTGCACCAGCTTAGTCTTGGCCAAGGAAAATCGAAGCCTGTGCGCTTCGTCATAGAGAGAGCATCGGTCCAATGCTTGTTGGAGTCGATGCTCCAGAGTTGGCATTTGGGCCGCGCCAAAAGAGATCGAAAGGTTGTAGAGCGTAGCAAGAACATCTTCAGGAAGCACTGGGACAGTGAAGACACTTTGATTCGGGACCCCATCTTCCTGCTCCATTGCCGGAGAAGCCCCCACCCGTACGCGAATTCGACAATCTCGCAAAAAATCGGATATAAAGATTGGGAGGCGTCCCCTCGCCTCCAGCGTGTGGAGAGTCTCCATGATATCGCATCGCCATGTGGTATCATAAGCCTTCTCCATATAGAAAAACACAGTGGCGTATTGCTGTCTACGAAGGAATTTCCAGTCGGAGCAGAGCATCCGACGTGGAATGGAACTTGCGGAAGCCACACTGTGCAGAAGACATGGTCTCGACATTCGACCTTGACAGCCCCATGGTTGGCCAGCTCTAAGATGATGTCATCTATGGAGTAGCCCACGAGTTCACTTGCATAAACTACTCCTTTCACCAAGTTCATGGTAGAGTGCAGCGTCACACTCACAGGTGTGCCATCAAGTGTCCGAAGGGCACTCATCGTGGTCGCCTAGGAGGGATTCGACGCATTCGCCAAAAGGGTCATGTTCGAGAAACGTGTCACCTTTGGCTCTCTAGCAATCACACTAGCTAAGGCTCTCCTCTGATTGATCATGCTGTCCTTAGCAAACATGCTGCCATCAGGCAGCAGGCTCAAATACGCCAGGTAGCCTCTGAATGAGGGGCACCGACGTAATCAAGGCTCCGCTCTGCGATGTTCTAGTCTTCATCTGGGACTCCCCACTCGAGGGAGCACTGGGGCCGGACGTACTAATCTTGGCTTGGTCGCTTATCGAAACGGTAGCAAACCCGTCCGTCCCGTGCCCGGATGCACACACTCATCACCCCATGTAGTAGCCCGCTCTGTGAGGGGTGAATATGGGGCCAGCAGAACGAGCTGCTGCCATTTGAGGCCACTCATCCCACCTAGTGACCTGGCAGCCCATCGGCATGGCGGCTCCACCTTAGGCAGGCATAAAAATGATGGATATTGAAAAGAGAAAGAAAGAAGATTTTAAGAAGTTGAAGGTTGTGGTGAAGCAAGTTGTTAAAACCCCACCATCCCAAACCTGAACTCAGGGGTGAAGGAGCTCAGGGGTTGACTGAGAGGAAGCTGGTCAGTGTCTACCCTGTGTAATTAGAGGCCAACAAGAGAAAGTTGTTGGAGAAGTTGTATGGAAAGTGAGGAAGCAGGGTAAGAAGACAGGGTGTCAGAAAGAAGAAGAGGCTGAGCTGTGGCCAGGGAGGGCGCTGAGTCCCATCAGCACAGCGGCCAGGAAGGCAAATCACCGTTCCCCTTACAGGGTAGACTACTATAGATCCCTTATACAAAGACTGATGGTCTTTAACCTGGAGGAGCTCAGCTTGTGGTGGGAGTGATCCTTTTCTCCCTGAAAGTCCCCTACAAATGGTGACCTCAGGTAGATATCAATTACCTAGTCCAGACTGCTCCTGGGGGCTTATTTGAACAGTCAGCTCAGGGTGATCATTAAGCAATACCTGGACTCTCGCACCAAATGCCTCTGGAGTGGATCCTCTACCAGGGTGTTGGGTGGCATTTGCATTAGCCCACACTCTTTGGCTAACCACAGAATCAGGCAGTCTCTGTAAGTTGCACGAGCACCTAATTAGTGCTGAATGCCTGCAGAGGTCCAAGGAAATTGCAGCTCTATCCACTAGAAGGCTAAGGATGGGGGGATGACCTAAATGCCCCAGTTGTGAGGCACATTCCTCTGTGGTGGATGGAATAAGTGTGCCTTTAATCGGGCCTGGGCATCAGAGTACAGCTGGCAACTGTATTCTAATTTTGGTAATATTATTGCCTTGCGCTGCCTCAACATGATGTCGCAGTCTGCACCCCAGGATGTGCTGGACATTAATTTCAGAAGGTTGATTGCCCTACACAATCAACCTTCAGGAAACCGAGGTGAGGAGCTCAGGTTAGTCTGGCATCAAAGACCAACCCCCAAAGCTGAGCCTCATCTCCACACAGGATCTGCTTGCTATAAAGATACAGATCAGGGTGAGGATGTATGACCCAGATCATGCAGAAATGTACTGCAATGGTCATTTCCTATGACAAGCGGAAACCCCTAAGGGTAGTACACTCACAGACTTTCTCTATGCCAAGCTGGACCAGTCTTTCAGCAGTTGACATCCATGAGGCTGCAAATGATATGTACAGGTAATCCACATATAAGATGCTGATCACACCATTTGGGAGCACATCAATTATGTCATTGATCACAACAGCAAATAGAGTGACACTCAAGACACTGCCTTGTAGAACTCCACCTTTGAGTTGATAGGGGAAAGGGGAGAGAACTTGTTGGTTCAAACCTGAACAATCCTATAGGCCATGAAGGCCTTTAAGAAACTTAGCAATCTCCCCATTAGACCAGCTCTGTGGAGTGTTTGGAGAATGCTGTGTCTCTAGGCAGTGTCATAGGCTTTCTCCAGGTCAATGACCAGGAACACAGCAGAAGATAATCTCGACATCCACCCGGCTCGCATCACGGAAATCTCAAACAAGGGGGTGTTGAGATTCCAATACCATGAAAGCACTCAGGGCGCCTTGTGAGTCGCTATAAATCACAATCTTATCTCTGAACTGGGCACATCGCGTTATCTTGCCTACCAAGCGGTGTAATGCAACCAGCTCGGCAGTGAAGACAGACACCGCACATGGCAGAGCCCCGCTGACTTGAAAAAGGTGATACAGAGTAAAAACCGACCCCCACTCGGGACTTGAATCCATCCGTATACACTTGCACGGTTCCAGCGTGAGAGGAAGTGTGCTCCCAAAAGGCCGAACGCAATACTCCTGGCACTGTAGAAGCTTTGAGAGCAGAAGGGTGGGGACAAATAGTCATAGGTGGTACTGTAGCGGGCCGAAAATAGATCTCTAATCCCAATCGATAATCGATCCAACCCGCTTCCTACACTGTCCGGACGTGAGAAATCGAAGGAGAATAAAACGGATTGTATATACAGTCCCTTTACTTACCAAAAAAATACAATGATAGCTACAGTTTATATTTACAAAAAATTTTATATTTTACTAGGGAAGTGTGCACACTTCAAAATGAGGCTAAATTCCCAAATAAAAATAATGATACCAAACGAGAATCTTATAACGGGCGGATACAACAATTTAAGTAAATTCTAGACAAAACAAAAAAACACAACCACAACCGAACGAAAAGGGGACACGCGCTATGTCTTGCTGGAGGTGGGTGGTAGTTGGTTAACTAGAAGGAGGCAGGATTGTCAACGAAGGCAGGTATGGCGGTTCAGGTGGATAGAGACACGAAAGCCCTCCTCTCAGGGCTGGGTGGAGCACTCTTCTACAAAACCCCTCTTTCTTCCAGTCCACACTTCCACTCTCTCTCTTTCCAGAATAACGCTTCGTTAAATTTTCTTAATACAAAGTAATATCTTATTAGAGTGATATCTTAAAATTAGGTATTATCTTTCCAGAATAACGCTTTGTTAAAATAATTTTAGCAAAGAAAGTATCTGGAAAGATAATAGCTAATTTTAAGATATCACTCTAATAAGATATTACTTTGTATTAAGAAAATTTAACGAAGCGTTATTCTGGAAAGAGAGAGAGTGGAAGTGTGGACTGGAAGAAAGAGGGGTTCTGTAGAAGAGTGCTCCACCCAGCCCTGAGAGGAGGGCTTTCGTGTCTCTATCCACCTGAACCGCCATACCTGCCTTCGTTGACAATCCTGCCTCCTTCTAGTTAACCAACTACCACCCACCTCCAGCAAGACATAGCGCGTGTCCCCTTTTCGTTCGGTTGTGGTTGTGTTTTTTTGTTTTGTCTAGAATTTACGTAAATTGTTGTATCCGCCCGTTATAAGATTCTCGTTTGGTATCATTATTTTTATTTGGGAATTTAGCCTCATTTTGAAGTGTGCACACTTCCCTAGTAAAATATAAAAATTTTTGTAAATATAAACTGTAGCTATCATTGTATTTTTTTTGTAAGTAAAGGGACTGTATATACAATCCGTTTTATTCTCCCTCGATTTCTCACGTCCGGACAGTGTAGGAAGCGGGTTGGATCGATTATCGATTGGGATTAGAGATCTATTTTCGGCCCGCTACATTTGGCACCCGAATAGGGACGTGAGACTTCGAAACTGGGAGCGTGACTGGATTGGATTGCAGTCCATACCCAATTAGTGTGACAAGTAGTTTGATTGATTTTTCCCTCCTCCTATCTTTTTACTAACTTGGGAACAATGGCTAAAGCGGAAACAGTGAATGAAGAAGTAGTGCGATTGAGACTGGAGTTGAGAAAGAAAGAAGAGGAGTGTGAAATGTTACGGGGAATGATGGAGGGAATGGAGAATAAAATAAAAGGGATGAATGAAAAGACTGATAGGATGAAGAAGGAAATGGGAGACCGACAGGATCAGATGGACCGACGGATGCAGGACCTGTATGACATGATGAAGGGGTCAGGACCGGCCCTAGGACCCTCGACCTTGACCCCTGCTCCGACTGAAGGGGATAAGACTAATGGGATCAATGGGAGTGTGTGCGAGTCTAGAGAGGATAGGGTGATTATGAGTGATAGGAAGGACGGAGAATGGAAGAGAGTTGAATGCAAGAGAAGAAGGAAGAGTGGTGCAAAGGGGAAGGATAGGAAGGTAAGAGGCAAGAGTGTGGACTCATTGTACTCGGATGAAGGAGAGAGTGATGGTATGATTGATATGAGTGAGAGTGAAGGCAGCTCAAGTGAGAGTGAAGTGAATGTGGGAAAGGGTATTTTGATAAGGAAAGTGCCAAAGATAGATAGATTTAGGTTACATGGTGGGAAAAGTGTGGAAGAATTCTTCGGGGAATTTGAGCGATATTGTAAGCTCAAGTACCCGGAGAATAAGGGATACTGGATGAATGTTTTGGGGGAATGTTTGGAGGGAAAAGTATTGGAGTTTTTCCGCGTGATTACAAGTGTGGGGGAACCAAGGTACGATGTGGTGAAGAAGCGGATGATTGGACAGATGAAATGAATGAAAGAGAGTGTGAAGTATAAAAGGGTAAATGAATTTGAGAAGGCTCGAATGGGGAAGAGTGAAAGTGTGAATATGTATGCACATAGGCTTGAGAGTATGGCAAGAACGAGGTATGGTGATGATGATGTAAATGAATGTAAACCACTCATGAGGAAGTTTTTGGACACGATCCCGCGAAAGGTGAGTGAATGGCTGAGTGGAAAGAGAAAGGAGAGAGTGAGACTGACAGGTGAACGGTTGATGTGGGAGGATGTGTTGGAACTGTTAGAAGATGGACGATTTGATGATGAAAGCGATCTAGAAGATGATGGATGGTACAGTGTGAATGTTGGGGGTAAGAAGCCCAGGAGCTTTCATCCACCCCAGCAGTTTGTCAGCTACAGGGATGCCCTGAAGGCTGCACCAGCTGGAGTGATGTCAAACTTCCTGGGCCAGCAGAATGGATGGGCAAATGGAGGGTGGTCGAATGGAAGGGGGCAGATGAATTTCAAGCGTGGGAACGGATATATGAGAGAGAAACCGAGGTATGTCCCAGCAAATGAGAGACCGAATGGTGTGAGAAAGATTGTGGAATGTCGTCGGTGTGGAAGGAAAGGTCATATGTTGGCAGAATGTAGGTGGACATCTGGTGCATGTTTTGGGTGTGGTAAGAAAGGGCATATGATAAAGGATTGCCAGGAAAGTGTGAGAGTGCTTCGAGTGTAAAGAAATAGGCCATTTGAAGAAAGATTGTCCGAGGTTGAATGGTGGAGCAACTGGTGGGGAAAGTATGAAATATGCATGTGGTAATTGTGGAAAGGCTGGTCATTATGCAAGGATGTGTCGTGACCAGAGGAATGTATGTAGCTATTGTGCGATGGAAGGACATTCAAGTGAAAAGTGTTGGATTAGACTGAGAGCGCAAGGTGTGAATGGAAAGTCTGAAGCGGGAAACTGAATGGTAAGAGGGTACCTGCTGAAGTATCCTCTGGGTGCATGAGTGTGAGTAATGTGTTGGTAAGTCTGTCTAGTGTGAAAGTGCTGTCTGGTAGGAAGTATGAGTGTCTGAGTGTGAAGGTGGAGTTGAATGGAATTGAGTGTTTGGCTTTAATAGATTCTGGATGCAAGGCGAGCTTGGTGTATAAAGATGTGTATGACAAGTTTAGCGAGAAAGCCCTCCTGTCTGAGTGCAAGGGTAGTTTAGTAGGTATTGGTAATAGGAGAGTGCCTGTGATTGGAATGATAAGGTCACCTGTTCGAATGCATGGTATGATGATGAATGAATGTGAATTTTCTGTGATTGATAAGGTGAGTAGTGAGTATGGTGTGATTTTGGGCTATGATTTTATGAAAATGAATCGTATGGTTGTGCATCCTGCGAGTGATCAGATTGAGAGAAAGATTGGTAAAAATGGGGTGTATAAGTTGTATGTAGGGAAAGATGGTAGCGTTTTGAGGAGTGTGTTTACTGGTATTGAGGTGACTGCTATGGAGAGTGTAAGGCTTGTGAAGGGTGAAAGGGTGTCTGTTAGAGTGAGTTGGAGTAAGGATGTTAGTTTGAATGTGAGTGAGAACACTGTGATATTGGATGGAAAGGATGCGTGTTATAAGGTAAGGCGTGTTGCTTGTGTGTTTGATGGCTTGATGAGAATGAATGATCCTTTTGTATGTGTGCAGGCAGACCCCAGTGTGAAAGGGCAGGTGAGGGGAATCCAAGTCGGAGATGTACTGGGCCACCTCTCCACTGTCAACGAAGGCAGGTATGGCGGTTCAGGTGGATAGAGACACGAAAGCCCTCCTCTCAGGGCTGGGTGGAGCACTCTTCTACAGAACCCCTCTTTCTTCCAGTCCACACTTCCACTCTCTCTGAAGAAGAGATATATCCTCCTTCAGTGACCCATTTATTTATACATGGATGGCGAAACTAATAAGTGGGCATTACCCGAAAATACATTGACTAGTCGGAGATGTACTGGGCCACCTCTCCACTGTCAATGAGGTAGGTATGGATGATAGTACGGATATCAGGGTGAATGTTGCGAATGAAAAGACATGTGAATGGATGTATAATGAGGTGAAGGACATGGTGAAATTGGATGGATGTTTGACTGAGTATGAAAGGGAGGATGTGTATCGAATGATATTTGAGCGAAAGGGAGCCCTCAGTAAGGGTGATCTGGATTTCGGGGTTGCAAAGCTCCCGGAATTCAAGATTGTCCTGCAGGAGGACTCCCCAATCTATCAGCGGCCGAGGCATTTCCCACGTCCGGTTGCTGAAGAGATTGAGGAGCAGTGTTTGGAATTGGAGCAATTGGGGGTGATTGAGGAGAGTGAGAGTGCATGGAATAGTCCAATTGTACCTGTACGTAAGCCGGATGGAAGATTGCGTCTGTGTGTGGATTATCGAAAGGTGAATGAAAGGACTGTGAAAGAAAGGTTTCCGATGTGTGTGGTATATGAGTGTGTGTATAGTATGCATGGGATGGAGTGGTTTACGAAGCTGGATCTGGTACGGGGGTATTACCAGATGCCCATTGCTGAGGAGAGCCGCCCCCCTCCAGGGTGGCGTCCTGTGCAGAACCAGGGGCACCACCAGACAGAGAGCTATACCTAGCACTCAAAGGAGTTTGTAAGCCCTAAACCCAAAGGGCTTAGTGTATGACTGGCGACTCTCGGCAGCATAGGCAATGTCAAGATCAGTTGTGAATGCAGTGAGAGATGTTGGCGACTGGGGGAGGTGCCTGGTTTGTCCGAACAGGCGGCTTATGCACTGTGCACAGTGCACAGCGAGTAGCATCTCCCCAGCATCCACATGTAGGCTCTCAATGGGGGACATGTGCAAGCCACCGGTCATCAGGCGAAGGCCGGTGTGGTGGATCAAGTCGACCTTCCACAATACACGCTCGGCTGCGGATACATGAAACGCACATCCGTAGTCGAGCTTTGAATGAACAAAGGATCGATAAAAATGTAAGGCAGTACCACAATCAGCGCCCTATACATGCTGAAAGTCACGCAGTGAAGAATGTCCATGGCATGGGCACAAGAGACCCTAAGGCTGCGAATATGAGCCTCACAAGTAAGGCATTGGTCAAATACAAGACCAAGGAAATGGTGCAAGTCTACCACTTCCAGGAAACCCCATTTAGAAACAAATATGGGTCAGGGTGGAGCCACAGATGGCGGTAAAAGTGCACCACCTTAGTCTTGGCTAAGGAAAACCGAGGCCTGTGTGCTTCGGCATAGTGAGAGATGTGGTTCAATGCCTGTTGGAGTAGACGCTCCAGCATTGGCATCTGGGCCCTGCCAAAAAAGATCAAAATGTTGTCCATGTAGAGCGTAGCAAGAACATCTTCCAGCAGCACTGAGGTGATGCCATTAATGCTCAGGGCAAAGAGTGTGACACTGAGGAGATTTCCCTGCAGGACACCCTCTTCCAGCTCCATTGGGCCGGAGAGGGCATCCCCCAACCATATGCAGAATCGACAATCTCACAAAAAATTAGATATAAAGATTAAGAGGCGTCCCCTCGCCACCATCATTTGGAGTCTCCATGATACCGTATCGCATGTGGTAACATAGGCCTTTTCCAGGTGGAAAAACACTGTGGTGTAGTGATGTCTATGAAGGAAGGCATTGTAGACCGCATTTTCCAGTTGGAGTAGAGCATCCGAAAAGGAGTGGAACTTGCCGAAGCTGCACAGTGCAGAAGACAGATGGCCTCCGCTCTCCAGAAAAGTGCTAATCTAACATTTACCAATTTCTCCATCAAACTGCACATGCAAGAGGTTAGAGAGATTGGGTGGAAACAGGCCAGGGTAAAGTGATCTCTCCATGGTTTACGAAAAGCAACCACAGTGGCGATTCGCCAGGATACCCTATACCCAGATCCTGTTGATTTGTCTAACAAAAGGCCATGCCTCACTCACTTAGATGTCGACGCACGGCGTATGGGCCATTGTCCGGACCAGGGGCGGTATCCACCCACAAAGCGAGAGTGAAACACAACTCACTCAAAGTAAACTTGTCATTGAAGGGTTGTACACCTATGGAGGTAAGGTCCAGTCGGCGGCCTTCCGCGACACAACGATGCGCAGTAAATGCTGGCGGAGAGCTTCCCAGCTAGAGAATGTGGAGAAAGCAGTCACAAAGGATACTCCCAGGGACGGGGGGTCCGATATTGCGGTCCCATTTTCCTGGAGAACAGGAAGAGGGTCCTGCAAGAACTTGCCCCAAATCTTTTGGACTCGCTTCCATATCTCTGCTAGAGGGTTCTTCCCATTGAGTAAAGACCTGTATGCCTGCCAAGAAGAGCGGAAGGCATGCTTCGAAATATATGGAACCTAGCCCTAGCTCGATGAAATTCACCGATAATGAAGTTGTTCGAGTGGTGCTGTGGTGGAGCGAATGTGAGAGTGTTTGAAGGGCCATTCTCCCACCCCTTTTCCAATACCTTCTCTCTCCCTCTATAAGAATGTGTGTGAGAATGGGAGATGTTTTTATATTATATATAATTGATTTTCATGTTTTGTTTAAAATGTTTTTGTCGCTTTGCAGATGTTTCTTTGCTAAAATTCTTTTAACAAAAGGCCACTCTATTATTTTGATAAGAACTCCCAAATTTAATCCTGCAATTTGTAAAGAGTGGCTGAGAGTGTGGGATTTGGAGCAATAACGTAATTGTCCATACTTTGTATTTCATTGGACGGAAGTCTTTTAAATAGCCTCAAGACAAACCTGGATCGCTTTATATTGTACGAGCTTGGAGGCCAAGGCCTTTAAAAGTAGGCCATGAATGGTCTTTTGCAGTCTCCTTCTTTTCTTATGTTCTTATGTAAAAAAAAAGATGTATGCAAAAATTGTGCCCACACGAGTGGCAGCCAGCAAGACTCTATCCCAGGTAACCCTACCTGTGAGATAAGAGGCCTTGTTTGTTTGTTTTTTATTTTTTTTAAATATTTTGTTCTGTTGTTTGGTTTAAATAAGAAAAATGCTTTTTTGATTGGTAGTATTCATAAGTAGGATTTTTTTTTTGGGGGGGGGGGTATATATATCGAGATCTCAAGTATATTTATCATTTTTAAAAAAAAAATAAATAAAGGACTGTATATACAATCTGTTTCATTTTTCCATCGATTTCTCATGTCTGACCTAGTATAGGATGCGGGTTGGAAAGATTGGGGTTAGTGTAGGTTCGTGTCCTGCTAAAGTGCAGGTAGGTATAATGCTTCTGTTTGATAGCTGCCTCACACTTGGCTGACCACCATGGGAGTGGTCAGCATGCAAAACAGCCAGACGTTCTAGGAATAGTAGTTAAGCCTATGCTGATGAGGTTCTAGAGAAGAACTCAATGGCATCATCTATGTGCGGATCACCGTGCCCATGCCAAACACCTCCATGGTGGTCTTTTAGGCGGCAGCAGTTCATAATATTATATTTGAATGGGAAATTAGTCACTACCATGGACATCAACCACCTCGCACCCAAAATCAGGCTGTGCATCAGAAGAGCATAGAGAGATATCAAGACAAGAAAATGAAGCAGTTCTTGGGCCATGATGCGTAACATCCAGATTCAAGACACTCATCTCCAACTCCTCCAGGTTGTAATCTACATACAGTAACCCTCTAAGGACACTCAGACTAGAAGGCCATGCTAGTCCTCCAGTTTTCAGTTGTAGCAGAGGTGTTAGCCACCTTCCTGCAAGTAGAGACGGGGTTGAGCGGATAGTAAAAAAAAAAAAAAAAAGTACTGAGAGACCAGAAGGAAGCATACCAGGTTCCCCATGCCCTGTTAAAATGTTCAAGTCAACCCAGTGGGCAGGGCCTTTCCTATTTGCACTCAGGGTGGAAGGGCAGCTGCTCCTCCAGTTAACAAATGTAACAGCCTACCGGGATGCAGAGCCAGAAAAATTTACCCTTGCAATAATTTTATTGGACCTTGACTCTGGCTCCTTTTTTATTTAAATAAATTTAAGTAATGGGCTTTATAGCACAAAGACCATTTTAATTTTCCACCAAAGAATAAAAGTGGATATTTGTGGTCCAAGTTACCTAGGGTATCTACTCTGTCATTATCTAAGATGAAAATGTAATTAATTTTTTTAATGTAAGTAAAACCATAAGTCATTTTAAACATTGTATAATAGTTAATAAATTATAACCTTTTGAAATAAACAAAAACACACCTGAATAGAAAATAAAATAAAAAGTACCCTTAAAAAGATAAAAATTTCATTTATAAATAAACATTTGTAGCAAACTAATCATTACACCAATAAATAAAAATAAAATCCTTATATTAATTTTTATGAATAAATTCAAAAATTTAATTCACTAAAATGAGAAAATCATATATCCTAAGTAAAAAAATTCCAGCTATTTATAATTGAGTGAATAATTTTTTTCTTAAGAACAATATTGGTTCAATCAAGTCATCTTTTAAATTAGCTCTTAAATAGATTTTATAATTTAAGGCTGAAAAGAGTCTTTCTACAGTGACTTGAATTTGTGCATTGCAAGTAAAACTTATGATAGGTACTTCTCTTATGATTTTTTGATTTCTGGATAATTTTCTATAGCTTCTTCTAGGGAAAGTTTTGATGCACAATCAAACTTTTCCGTTTATAAAAAAAGATTGGCAAATCTGAATCTTAAATTTACTCAATGGACTAACACTAAGGGAAGAGGTTTTTTTTTGCTTTTTAATGGACACTGACTGATGTTTAGCTGTGGCACCATGTTTGCTAGCAATGACCTTTGTAAAGTCAAAGTCATTGTTACTCTCAGAAGCATGAGATGATGATGTTGATGAAGATGAATCAATATTTTATATTTTAAAATCTAACTGATACCGTTTCTGTTTCATTTTTTATAGTTTTCATTCAAACTGCTATATCACAAAGGGCACCTTTTGCATTTGTCTGTTGTTCAGCTGTTAAAACACATCTATATTTGGGATCAATGTAAACAGCAGCCAACAATGGTTCATTATCTAATAGGACATCATCTGTCCTTTTTATGGATGATTTGATGCCATCAATAATGACACCTTTTGTCTTGGAAAGCCAGTAAATCAAGGATTTCCACTATTAATAATTAGCCGAGAGTTAAATCCTCACCTTGAATTTTTTTTTCTTGTTATATATGGCCTATATAACACACTTTCCAATTTCCTTGTTTGTTCTCACATCAATTCTGATAATGACACTTCTATATTTAGCATGTCATTTATTATAGGTTTTAGTTCTAATAGGCATTCTATCATTTAATAAGTAATATACCATCTAGTAGTATGATCTAAAATCTGCACTTTACCAGCTCGCCCTTTAATGATTTCCTCAACTTTGGGATTTCCTGCTGCTAGAACACTCTGCCTCATTGTCATCCCCTCAAACACCCAGGTGGATTGCCAGCTTCAGTGCATGAGCACAACAAAACATGCACTGTTGATAAGTTTCATATTTGCTTCACATTTTCCTCTACATCAACTTCTTCAGCATTAGAACTGGAAGCTTCTTCAAAAAAAATGCTTATATATTGGTTTCTTCTGTTACTTTTTTTTCATTTTCATTTAGCTTGTCTATAGCAGCCTTTATCATATTTGAGGCATTATCACTTATAATGCACAGCACATACTGCTTTTCTCTGTAATACTCAGAATGTTCATCCATGATAAGCTTTTGAAGATAATCACTCATATGTTGAGCTTGTGTGTCTTTTACTACCACTGTAAGTTTAACAATCTTATTGTCTACAAATCTGACATTGATTGTAAAGTAGTGCATTCTAAATCTTGTGCAGCCATCAACTTTAAGGAAATAAAATGCCCTTCCTATTTTTTTTTTTAGGTCTTTTTCTTATTTTGATTTCTATATTATTAAATGATGAATATTTTCTCTGTCTAAACTAATTTTAAAATTTTGTGCCATTTCTCCTATTAAAATCTGCATAGCAGGCTTGGAAAAGATAGACAAGGGCCATGAATCTCTTACCACCAGTTAAATTTATCTGTAGTCATTGTGACTATTGACTGTTTGTTGTAACATCTTTAGTGAGGCTTTGTTGATTTGCATTATTTGAAACTGAAAAAATTCTAGGCTTAATTTAAAGATTTAAATATTTGTTTTTCATTTTCTTCTATGAATTTTAAGATCTCAGGATGAAGTCTATTCATATGGCAAATAAAATTGTATGTTCTTGTAGAAACACCACTTTGTAAACTGATGTTTTGCAATTTTTATCAAATAATCTGAAGCATTCCCACTAGTATCTGTCACTTCACAAATATATATATATATATAGTGGCATTTATCATGACTTTCGGTGAAGTATTTGAAAATATCAGATCTCTTTCGCTCTGCATTCATCATTAATGGACTATATAATTAAAAAAATACGTTTCTAAAAAGAAAAATATTTAATTTGATAAGTAAAAAAAGATAAGTAAACTAAATCAAGATTTTGGGAGCAAGTTGATCCTGGTCCCTCTTTTTCTGAAGGATAGACCAATTACTCAAATATGCGAGTATTAATTACAAAGCATATTTTGGAATATTAAAAGTAAAATTTAAGTCTGAAGAAAGGCCATGGAGCAACAAGTTTTAAGCTCATGGCTCTTCAGTTCTGGCTCCGACTACAACCAGGGAGAATTAACTGGCGCAGTGGCTCCAGCTCCACATTATTGCAGGCTACAGAGTATTCCCCAGCAGAGGTTTAAAAAGAAAGCAAAAGCTTTTATGATAATTATAGAAGATCCTAAAAGTAAAATTTAACTGAAATCAAACTTTGTTTCCCTGTTATTATAAAAAGTTCCCTAGTTTATGATTCAAGATTTTACAAACACCAGATTAACATTTTTCTCTTTTATCCAGTCTGATTTTTTATACAAAGTTCTTCAAAGTCTTAAGCTCTATCTTTCCAATTAATTCAAGGAGTACAGTTATCTTGTGTAACAATTTAATGGCTAACTGTTAATTTCATAATAGATAGTAAATCCTAGTACATAAAATAAAACAAAGTTTTATAGCATTGTCTGTCAGCTTTAATTACTTCAGGGAAGGGTACCATAAAATTTGTGAAAAATGAGAATTAGTCAAATACAAGAACTGGAGTCAACATATAGGTATGATTGTCACCTCAATCACTTCAAAAGAGGAAAAATATTCTACCTACAGTGGCATAAATCAGGAACAAAAAAATAAGAGAGTTTAGCTTACCAATCAACAATCCTGCCATTGTCGAAAGATATCCAGTTCCAGATCCAATATTGAGGAAAGACATACCAGGACCAATATTTAATCCTTCCATCACCTACACCAATTAAGTATGATAAACATTAGAATTCAATATCATTTGTATTAGTATACAAATTAAGTAATTATAGGAGAAAGAAATATATCAATGATTCTTTTCCAGAACTTAGTGAGTTACTAGATGCAATTGTATTCAAACTAGAATGAATGGATCATTTGAGTGTCATATCACATATCTTTCAAGGAAGCAACCCACAAGAATATTTACTATAAATAAATTATAATTTTATAAATAAATTACAATTCCCCATACATCTTTCTTTATGTGTTTAAACTTGCTTCTAGTAAGGTGTATAATAATACCAGCTAATTTGTTCTCTTATTATGACTATATTTTAGTAAATAGTAAAAGAATTCCATATTACTCTTATTTTAACAATGCTGAAAAATTTCTAAAATGCTTTAATTTCTAAAACATAGAGAACTATAGATATATTGCAAAAGCTTAATAGAATTTAAAATTATCAAATATAAAAAGGTAGAAACCTACTTGCGCATATATACATGGGGCAGATAAATGAAGATGGCCTTGTCTCCATGCATTATCTCGATAAGCCGCATCTTGATTATCTTTGGTTAAATAATAACCTCTGTCAACAAGACGGAATGCTTTCTCCACTTTGCTACTCTTGATATAGCCAGCTTCTTTTAATTTGTCAACAAGATCATCATTATCAACTCCTGCACTCACAACTCCCCCCATGATGATGGAAGGATTATAAGATTCTGTCTGATCTATTAGTTTAACAAGTTTAAAATTGAATCCTGAAAAGAATAAAAACCATGAAAAGGATAATCAAACCTTTCATAATGGAAGCAAGAAATTGTTTAAGATTTTACCATTGATCTGCATTCATATAAAATTCTTGTCGTAGAATTCTTTCTGATAAGAACCCTACTTACCTGACACCACTTTTATTTAGTGTCGTAGAATTCCCCTCCTTTTTGTTCTATCTCTAAGAGTGCTAAGTGTATCTAATATATATTGATATTATAAGAATATCTTAAAGAACAGAGCCGTTCTGCAACACGTAAGGGTATAAAAGAAACGCCCACTAATTCACAAAATAAACTTATATTTTATCTTTATCAATTGAATACATAACCTTTATACATTAACTACAGCAATACTCTGAATATTATCCTAAACAAGAATTAATTAAATTAGTTGACCCACAAAATTAAGTTAAGGTTTTCTCTACACAAAACAATAATATAAGAATTAGGCTTACGGACTCATGTGGAGTTTAAAGGGCCTCAGAAATGTTATTGACTCACGACGCGAGCCGTGTGTCCAGTTGTAGATGGGCGAAATTCCACGGTCGTTTTGGCGAGGGTAGCAGCTGGGGGGGTCCACACGTTCTTCCGGGGGGGGGGGGGTCTTCAAGGACGAGGACCAATACGGTGCTTTATGCAACACCTAGGCAGTCGTGGTCTCTCTGGCGAGAGTGAGTCGAACTTGTTTCTTAAATCAAGTTAACTTGGAGTGCGGTGTGATCACCGAGTAACGAGCTCGAGGAGGAGCTTTTCTCCTTCGTTACTTATTTCCTTATGGACGAGGACTGAACTCGGGGAGGGTCTTCTTCACGGGCGAGGATAACGGAGGGGGATTTCTCTGGCGAGAATAATTTGAACTTGGTTCCTTACCAAGTTAACTTAAGAGTTCGGTGTGGCCACCGAATAACGGGCTCTAGGGGAAGCCTTTTCCTTCTTCTTTATAATTCCTCAAGGACGAGGAATACCCCTGGTGTTTAAGGTGCACCAGGATATGAGGAGTCTCTCTGGCGAGAGTAAGTTGAACTTACCAAAGTTAACTTATCGTTTGGTTTGATAACCAGGGACTTAGCTCGAGGATGAGCTTCTTCTTAGCCCCTTAAGGTAGGTAGCCCTGCCTCTCTTGCAGGGTACTTCTTCGTCTGGCGAGCCAAGTACACTACCTCTCTAGTCTCGGTAGTTCGGTTTGATCCGAAGACTTCGTCACCTAGAGACTGACGTATACTACCACCTTTTTCTTTTCTTAATTCCTCAAGGACGAGGAATACCCCTGGTGTTTAAGGTGCACCAGGATATGAGGAGTCTCTCTGGCGAGAGTAAGTTAAACTTACCAAAGTTAACTTATCGTTTGGTTTGATAACCAGGGACTTAGCTCGAGGATGAGCTTCTTCTTAGCCCCTTAAGGTAGGTAGCCCTGCCTCTCTTGCAGGGTACTTCTTGGTCTGGCGACACAAGTGCACTACCTCTCCAGTCTCGGTAGCTCGGTTGTGGATCCGAGGACTTCGTCACCTAGAGACTGACGTATACTACCACGATTTTCCTCAGAGTTCCTCATTTATACCTCGTCACCCCACTGGGGGAGTGGTAAGATGGGGGAGGGGCTTGAGGACGGCCCCAGGAGAGTTCTTTTTCTAAACGGTCTTTCCCACGAAGTCAAACATCGGCTCCTCGTTAGCCATCGAGATTGGGAGAAACCCGTCTCCAATTTCTTGTTCGACGTGAAACTGGATCTCACTCTCCTGGGGGAGATCTTACATTTTGACCTTTAGGGTATTTCATGGCACTGAGTTGTGCCACACTGCGGTTAAGCACTGACCCGCCGATGCCTGGGGCGGATGTCCTTGCGGTAACTGCCTTGGGACTGCCTCACGAGTGAACGGGGGGGGGGGGGGAAGTGACCATTCCCCTACAATTCTAAACACTTATTACACTGTTTTTCCCTTATTTTTGTGACAACAAAAAGCCAACAATTCATCCATAATCTTTGCAAATCCCAAACGTTCAAGGTTTGAATAGTTCATAGTCCTCAACCTATCTCAATAGTATTTAAAAAAACAACTACTGGTATTAAAGAAAAATAATTGGCAGTCTTCACAGAAAGATTGAAGGGAGTGTTCCATCAGATAATGCTGCTCCCTGCAAAAAATGTCTAATTCAGGTGACAGAAAATGACATACCATCCAGGCATTGGGGGGGGGGGGGAGGGTAGGCATACAGAAAGAGTCAAATTGCAATGGGATGAAACTTTTAATTCTCATGCAGTTTCCACATCACCTTTTCCATGCACCCAGAAAGGCTCACCTGATCCATGCCATGAAGTCAGTGTAGGAAAAAGCAAATACACTGGTTACATAGTCTGTGCAAACAGCCTGCCCCTCTCATCAGCATTTTCATTTACAACAATTCATACATGTCCAGGAACCCAGCAGAAGATAACTTCAATGTGCTCCAGACACACAGCAACCATAACCTCATGAATACTACAAACCAGAGAATAGGAAGATTCCAATGTTTCAAGGGGACTTAGCGCAATTTGAGTCAATAATGATTAAAAAATGGTCTCCAAGCTGGGCACAGCACCTAATCTCCTATACTGAGTGGCATATTGGAACCAGTTCCCACACAAAGACAGATGTAGCATCTAGAAGAGCACTGCCAGCTTTAAACAAATGGGAAGTAGCATGGAAGCCAGCTCTCCTTTCAGACTTGCTGCCTTCTGTGCACACAAGCACAGCTCAGGTGTAGCAAGAAGCATGATACAAAAAATACAAGCACAATACTCCCAGGAGTGAAGAAACTTCTGAGGCAGAGGCAGGGCAACAAACATTCAAAGATAGTATCCTTGAGGGTAGCATTTTGGGCAGAATCATCAATACAAATGGTCCAAGAGATACATTGAATTCTTGAAGTTGTCTTGCCATGAACCTGAATGGCTTGGGGCTTGACTCTTGACTAGTCTCTCAACATAAGCTAAGCATCATAGAGATTGGACATGGAAGAAATGATAGCCATTGGTGACTTGGGAAAATGCTGAGCCCACAAATAGAAGCACATTTGAATCACTTCTGGCAGCCCCCAGCAGAGGCACAGCAGCCAAAAGAATAGGAAAGGGCATCTTTAGACCAAATATTTTTCTAATGGCCTAAAAAAATATCAAAGAAAACAATAAAAACTATGTACAAGCCACACTCAGTTCCTTAAGGAAGGCCTGCATCCCTCAAGGGCCTGAGGAGGCAGCCAACAAGGCATAGGGTATGATTGGCATCTCACAATGGCATAGGCCCCCTCAAGAACATGTGGGATACATTTTTTACTTTAATTTTCAGGGTACATCTGGTGACAGCCTACTAAAGCAAAAGTCTCTGTACTGAAACTACAGCCTAATACTAGGCTAGATTAAAAAAAAAACATGTAAATAACAAATAAAGATACAAAGGAACAAAGGTTGAGACACTGGCAAAAAAAACAGCAATAAATAAAAAAAAAACAAGATCAGCAAAAAGGCAATAAGAAGGAAGCATACAACCTACAACAGTCAAATGAAGTGGAGGAGGCCTGGCAGAGCCCCGCTGAAATCCAACAGAGAAAAAACCCACACCTTCTTGAGACTTGGAGCCCTCTGTATGAGGGGTGGTCAATAAGTTTTGCGAATCGGTAGGGCAAAACAGAGGAAGGGGGATGGCTGTTTGTGGGGATGTTAGAACAAGTTATGACAAGTCAGGACCTGCAGCCGTACGCTCCTGTCTCGTCTATTTAAGAAGCAGTAGCTGATCGCAGATCGTCAGTCACAAATTTTTCAACAATGAAGAAGGTTGAGCACAGCACAGTGATCAAATTTTTGACCAAGGAAAGCAAGAATGCAAAAGAGATCCATGAACGCATGGTTGCAGTGTACACCGACACCGCCCCTTCCTATGCAACCATTGCTCGCTGGAATAGGGAGTTCCGCCATGGTCGTGAGTCCCTTGAAGATGACCCCCATCCAGGACGCCCGTCAGACGTGACCAACGAGGACAATGTGGCCCGTGTGGAGAGGATGATCCTCGAAAATCTATGGGTGAAGGTCAAAGAAATCGAGCGAGAACTTGGAATAAGTGTTATCAACATCATCCACGACAATTTGGCCATGATCGACTTCAACGTTGTCAAAGTCCACAAGGCCAAAGTTACACAAGCTGCCCTGCGCGAGTGCAGATTTGAGGAGCTCAACCATCCCCCCTACAGTCTGGATCTGACCCCTACAGTCTGGATCTGACCCCTAGCGACTACTTTTTATTCCACCAGCTCAAGGCTACACTGCATGGACGCCAGTTTGAGGACGATGAAGATGTCCAGCTCGCCGTCCAGGAGTGGATTGAACAGCAGTCGGGAGATTTCTGGTTGTCGGGAATTCGAAGCCTCAGGGACAAGTAGCGCAAGTGCATTGAAGTCGAGGGTAGTTATATTGAAAAATAATAAAACACTTTTCCTCATATCTCGTTTCCTTATATCCGAATTGCAAAACTTATTGACCGCCCCTCGTATATACCAGCACGGTTCCAGCAAGACACAGAGTGTGCTCCAAAAATGCCGAACATAAAACTCCCAGCGCTAGAGAAGCTCTGGGAGCAGATGCATAGGATCAAATAGTCAAAGGTGGGAGCCACCAGGGTGACTTCCTGGATAGAACCAGGATCGCAACCGGCCCGAGAGCTATACCCAGCCCTCGAACGAGTTACCTAGCCCTAAACACAAAGGACTTAACGTACGGCTGGCGTATCTCGCCAGCATAGGCACCATTTTTTTTTTTTAAAGAGCTCATCTAGCGACTGCCTACTTGGGCATTAGTCGCCGTATTAAAACTAGCCTAGTTCTAGGCTACTTTAAAATAAAATTAGAGAGAAAAAAGAAAGACCCCAAAAAGGGGGAAAGGAAGCAAGCTGGTGCGTCGGGGAGAGGTCTCCCCGGAGCAGGGGCGTGAAACCAAAGGAAAAAAAAAAAACATGCAAAAAAACAAACCTTGCTTAAAAAATAGGGAGAAGGCCGACCTCCCCCAAGAAGTCAACAAGTCCACAAGTCAATGTGCACGAATCTGTCCCGAGTACAAGGAACAGGCGGTAGCGACCCCGCCCATCCCGGTGCCGGAACAGGTATCGTGCGCGAAGATCACCCAGACTGGGACATTCGACAAGAATGTGCCAAACAGTCTGGGGGACGACGCAGTCGTTGCAATAGGGCGCAGGCGAGCGCTCCATCAAATAGCGATGCGTCACACGAGTGTGTCCGATTCGGAGACGACAGAAAGCAACCTGAAGCCGCCGTGGAATTGGGGGATAGGTCCATGGGAACAGTCGCGGCGCAATGGCACGCAACTTTAAGTTCCCTTCGACCATCTCCTATCTTCTTTGCCAAGCAGTCCGAAGAGCTGCCCGTATTCCTGCAATGTAGTCGGTGTGAGGAAGAGCGAAACGCTGGTCCGGTCACAGAGTCCTCGTGGACTCTTTAGCGCCCTCATCGGCGCGCTCATTCCTCGCAATTCCTACATGTCCAGGAACCCAGCAGAAGATAATCTCGACATCTGCCCGGCTCGCCAAAACCATAGCGTCACGGATATCGCGAACCAGGGGATGCGGAGATTCAAATGCCCCGAGAGCACTCAGGGCGCTTTGTGAGTCGCTATAGATCACAATCCGGTCTCCGAACCGGGCACGTCGCGTAATCTCCCGTAGCGAGTGGTGTATTGCCACCAGCTCGGCCGTGAAGACAGACGCAGCGCCTGGTAGAGCCCCGCTGACTTCAAACAGAGGGGATACGGCGTGGAAGCCGACCCCCTCTTGGGACTTGGAGCCATCCGTATACACTGGCACGGTACCAGCGTGACACGTGGATGGCGGCAGAAGTGCACCACCTTAGTCTTGGCCAAAGAAAACCGAAACCTGTGCGCTTCGGCATAGCGAGAGACGCGGTTCAATGCCTGTTGGAGTCGACGCTCCAGAGTTGGCATCTGGGCCGCGCCAAAAGAGATCGAAAGGTCGTCCACGTAGAGCGTAGCGAGAACATCTTCCGGCAGCACCGAGGTGATGCCGTTGATGCTCAGGGCAAAGAGTGTGACACTGAGGACACTTCAGTGCGGGACACCCTCTTCCTGCTCCTTTGGGCCGGAGAGGGCTCCCCCACCCGTACGGGGAATCGACGATCTCGCAAAAATTCAGATATAAACATTGGGAGGCGTCCCCTCGCCCCCAATCGTGTGGAGAGTCTCCATGATACCGTATCGCCATGCGGTATCATAGGCCTTCTCCAGATCGAAAAACACCGTGGCGTAGTGCTGTCTACGAAGGAAAGCCTCACAGACGGCATTTTCCAGTAGGAGCAGAGTATCCGACGTGGAGTGGAACGTGCGGAAGACAGATGGCCTCCGCTGTCCAGGAAAAAGGCTAATTTAACATTTACGAATTTCTCCATCAACTTGCATACGCAAGAGGTTAGAGAGATTGGGCGGAAACCGGTCAGAGTAGAGTGATCTCTCCCCGGTTTGCGAAAGGCGAGCACAGTAGCGATTCGCCAGGAGTCTGGGAGAAGACCTTCCACCCAGATCCTGTTCAACAAATCTAACAGAAAGGCCATGCCTCGCTCACCCAGGTGTCGAAGCATGGCGTACGGGACATCGTCCGGACCATGGGCGGTGTCCGCACACGAAGCGAGAGCGGAACGCAACTCACTCACAGTAAACTTGTCGTTGAAGGGTTCTCCGCCTCTGTAGGTAAAGCCAGCGGCCTTCCGCGACATCATGACGTGTATTGAATGCTGGCGGAGCAGCATCACGGCTAGAGAATGCGGAAAAAGCGGTCGCTAAGGATTCCGCCACGGACGCGGGGTCCGAGATTGCGGTCCCATTCTCCTGGAGAACGGGAGGGGGGTCCTGCGAGAACTTGCCCCGAATCCTTTTGACTCGCTTCCACACCTCAGCTAAAGGGGTCTTCCCGTTAAGTGAAAACACATATGCCCGCCAAGAAGGGCGGCGGGCGTGCTTCGAAATATACCGAAACCTAGCCCTAGCCCGACGAAATTCAGCGACAGTGAAATCGTTCGGGCGGCGCTTATAGCGCATTTAGGCATAACGCTTCTGTTTGAGGGCCGTCTCACACTCGGCCGACCACCATGGGAGTGGTCGGCGTGCAAAACGGCCAGACGTCCTAGGAATAGTAGTCAGGCCCACGGCGATGAGGTTGCCGGAGAAGAACTCAACGGCCTCATCTACCGACCTAAACTCCTCGACTGAGATAGAGAATTCAGTCATTTCCTGAAATGCAGGCCACCGCGCCCGCGCCAAGCACCACCGAGGTGGTCTCTCAGGCGGCAGTTGCCCTGAAAATGATATTTGAATGGGAAAGTGATCACTACCATGGAGGTCATCGACCACCCCCCAATCAAAATCAGGCTGTGCATCCGAAGGTCACAAAGATAGATTGAGACATGAAAATGAAGTGGTTCTAGGGGAGTGACGGTAAACTCATCCACATTTAGGCCACCTATCTCAAGCTCTTCGATCAGATCGGCAAGGACTTGTCCCCTAGGATTTATGGAGTAATCTCCCCAGAGAGGATGCCTGCCGTTCGAATCTCCAAGCAAGAGCTGGGCCTCGGCAACCGTGCCACGACGCGGCGGAAGTCCCCCGCGTCGAAGTCAACTGACGGTGGAATGTACACAGAAATCAGAGTATACCTCCTATCCAGGTGCAGCTGCACAGCCACTGCCTGAAAGGAGGTATCTAAAGAGAAAGTAAGAACGGAGACATCATGCCAGGTGTATACTGCGCATCCACCAGCCCGGCCATCCTGCGGTGGTGGGGTCGCAAGACCTTTATACCCCGGGAGGGCGGGCAGGGGGCACGCGCCTAGCATGGTCTCCTGCAAAAAGATAGCTAACGGGGGAACGGGACGAGACCAGCCTCCGCAGCTCCTCCTAGTTGGCCCGGAGTCCACGGCAATTCCATTGAAGGAATATGCCCTCCAGGCCTAGCTCGGAGGAGACGCGGGGGCCCTCCTCGAACTTAAGACCCTCACGGGAATGGCCGTACGCTTCCCGAAGGCAGAACCCCGGGCGCTGTTGGCCGGACAAAGCGCTGAAGGCGCTGTCGCCTTCGAGGACTTATTGGGGGAGGTTGGGCTCGCCAGGCGAGTCTTTTCCTCCCTCCGCCTCGAATCCTTAGGGCGTTGTGGCTTCGGAGGCGGGGGGCCCTCTTTTCGAGGAACCACCGTCTCCGAGCCACTCGCTCCACCTCGGGGCGTGGGCGAAGGAGCCGAAGCTCCTTTGTTGCTGTACTCCTTTCGGGGAACAGCTTTAGGAACCCCGGAAGATGGCCTAGCGACCATCTTCAGGGGTGTTGCCTCCTGTGAGTCTAATGACTCGGTGGAGGCGCCTTACGGGAAACGGTCACGCTGGGGAAAGAGGGGGGAGCCCTGGTTTTAGCCGGGGCTGGGTATGAACCCTTTTTGCCACCAGCTTTACCAGGGCATAGGCACCATAGAGATTACCTGCAGATGCAGTACGTGCTGTTGGCGATGGAGGTAGTCGCCGGGCTGGCAAGTAGAGGTGAATAATGCATTGTGCACAAAGCACAGCAAGAGCTACCTCCCCAGCATCGAAGGGTAGGCTCTCAATCGGGGATGTGCAGAAGGCACCAGTCGCTATGCAAAGGCCGGTGGGTTGTTTTTTACTTTTAGGAGCCCATCTGGTACCTGCATACTTGGGCATATGTCGCCGTACTCACGACAGCCTACGACTAGGCTATATTAAAAAACAAATAAGGATGAAAACATCCTAGACTAAAACAAAAACAAAACAGAGCAAAAAGATAACAAGAAGGAAGCGTGCTCCAGTGTCAGGGGAAGGTCCGCCTCCTCTCCAGCGGAGGAGCATGCGACCAACAACAAAAAGGTCAAATAAAGTGGAGGAGGCTAGCCTCCTCCAAAAAGTCGTATAATTAACAAGTCAGTGTGCATGCACCAGTCCTGAGTACAAGGGGCAGGCGGTGGCGACCCCACTCACGTGCACAAAGATCACCCACACTGGAACATTCAACAAGAATGTGTCAAACAGTCTGGGGGACAACACAGTCGTCGCAGTAAGGCGCAGGCGAGCGCTCCATCAAATGGCGGTGCGTCCCGCGAGTGTGTCCACTTTGAAAACGACAGAGACACCTGAAGCCGTCGTGGCATTGAAGAGTAGGTTCATGGGAACAGTCGCGGCACAATGGCACGTAACTTTAAGTTCACCTCGACGGTCTCCCATCTTTGCTAAGCCAGCTGGAGGGCAGCCTGTATTCCTGCCATGTAATCAGTGCGAGGAAGAACGAAACGCTAGTCTGGTCACCAGGTCTTCGCGGAATCTTTGGCGCCCTCATTCCCTGAAATTCCTACTTGTCTAGGAACCCAGCAGAGGATAATCTCGACATTGGCCCGGCTCGTCAAAACAGTGGCATCATGGATATTGCGGAGATTCCAATGCCCCGAGAGGACTATAAATCACAATTAAGTCTCAGAACAGGGCACGGGGCGTTATCTTATCTCCCGTACTGAGCGGTGTATTGCAACCAGCTCGGCCGTAAAGACAGACGCAGCGCCTGGCAGAGTCCCACTGACTTCAAACAGAGGGAATACGGCGTGGAAACCGACCCCCTCTTGGGAGATGGAGCCATCTGTATACAGTGGCACGGTTCCAACGTGTCAGCGCTGTAGAGGTTTGTGAGCAGAGGTGTGGGTACAAATAGCTAAAGGTGGTACCCTCCAGGGTGGCGTCCTGGGCAGAACGAGGGTGGCTACCAGTCCACGAGCTATACCGAGCTCTCAGAGTTTCCTAGCCCTAAACTCAGAGGGCTTAGGGTATTGCTGGTGTCTCTCGGCGTCATAGTCACCGTCGAGATCGGCTGCAATGAGAGCTGTTGGCGACCGAGGGAGGCGCCGGGTTCGCGTGTACAGGCGAATAATGCACGGCGCGAGGGGCATCTCCTCAGCATCGACAAGTAGGCTTTCGATAGGGAACTTGAGGAAGGCGAAGGCGGTGTGATGGATTGAGTCCACCTTCCGCAATACACGCTCGGCTGCGGATGCATAAAACTCGCATCTGTAGTCGAGATTTGAATGAACAAAGGATCGAGAAAAAAGTAAGGCAGAAGCCCAATCAGCACCCTATACAGGCTGAAAGTCACGGGGCGAAGAATGTCCATGGCGCGAGTACAAGAGACCCTAAGGCTGCGAATATGAGCCTCAAAGGTGAGGCGTCAGTAAAATACAGGACCAAGGAAACGGTGCAAGTCCACCACTTCCAGGCGAAACCTATTTAGAAACAAGTCTGGGTCAGTGTGTAGCTGTGGATGGCAGCAGAAAGGGACCACCTTGGTCTTGGCTAAGGAAAACCAAAGCCTGTGCGCTTCTGCTTAGCGAGAGATACGGTTCAATGCCTGTTGGAGTCGATGCTACAGAGTTGGCATCTGGGCCGTGCCAGATGCCATCGAAGGGTTGTCCACGTAGAGTGGAGCGAGAACATCTTCCAGCATCACCAAGGTGATGCCGTTGATGCTCAGGGCAGAGTGTGGCACTGATGAGATTTCCCTGTGGGACACCCTCTTCCTGCTCCATTGGGCCAGATAAGGCTCCGCCCACCCATACATGGAATCAACAATCTCGCAAAAACTCAGATATAAAGATTGGGAGGAGTCCCCTCGCCCCCATTGTGTGGAAAGTCTGCATGATATTGTATCATACTGCGGTATCATAGGCTTCAAAATCGAAAAACACTGTGGCGTAGTGCTGTGATTGAAGGAAGGCCTCGCAAACGTCATTTTGCAGTCAGAACAAATTTACAAATGTTTCCATCAACTTGCACACGCAGGCAGTAAGAGAGATTGCGCGGAAACCAGCCTGGGTAGGGTGATCTAACCAGATCCTGTTGAACAAATCTAATAGAAAGACCATGTATTGCTCACTTAGGTGTCGAAGCATGGCGTACGGAACATCGTCCGGACCAGCATCAGTGTCCGGGCACGAAGCGAGAGCGGAATACAACTCACTCAAAGTAGACCTGTCAATTAAGGGTTCTCTGCCTCTGGAGATAAAGTCCAGCCGGCGGCCTTCCGCTAAGTGAAGAGACGTATGCCCACCAAGAAGAGTGGCAGGTGTGCTACAAAATATACCGGAACCTAGCCCTAGCCAGACAAAATTTACAGACAGTGAAATCGCTCAGGCAGCACTTATAGTGCATAACGCTTCTGCTTGAGGGCCGTCTCACACTCGGCTGACCACCACGGGAGTGGTAGGTTGCTAGAGAAGAACAAAACAGCCTTGACTGAGATAGGGTGGCAGTGGCCCAGAAAATGATATTTGAATGGGAAAGTGATCACTACCATGGAGGTCATCGACCACCCCCCAATCAAAATCAGGCTGTGCATCCGAAGAGCACAAAGATAGATTGAGACATGAAAATGAAGTGGTTCTAGGGGAGTGATGGTAAACTCATCCACATTTAGGCCACCTATCTCAAGCTCGTCGATCAGGTCAGCGACTTGACCCTGGGGATTAATCGAGCAGTCTCCCTAGATGGGGTGTCTACCGTTTAGAACTCCGAGCAAGGGAAGGGCCTCGGCAACCGGCGGAAGTCCACCGCATCGAAGTCGCTGATGGTGGAATGTACACTGAAATAATGGTATACCTCCTATCCAGGTGCACCTACACAGCTACTGCTTGAAAAGAGGTATCTAAAGTGAAAATAAGAACTGAGACATCATGCCAGGTGTAAATCGCACATCCTCCCACCTGCTCCCCATCCTGTGGTGGTGGGGTCGCAAAACCCTTATACCCGGAAGGGTGGGCAGGGAGCATGCGCCCAGCATGGTCTCCTGCAAAAAGATATTTAACGGGTATTGGGAGGAGATGAGCCTCTGCAACTACTCCCAGTTAGCCCGGAGTCTGTAGCAATTCCAATGAAGGAATATGCCTTCCATTCCCTGCCACACCCTGTACTCTTATATTTCCCTGACCACTATCAGTAACTAGTTTCCCGCCTGCAAAGACCCAATGACACTATATAACTCTTCCCACAATGCATCAACCCCAGCCCAGCTTAGATGGAGTCCATCCAATGCCTTATTCTCATAAAACCCATTCCAAACATCTACAAACACTAATCCCGACTCCTCACACAGGCCTTTCACATACTCATTCCATCCAATTGCACAAGACAACCATTCCATCCTCACATCCAATCTCAGAAGCACACCTGAAACAACGCCTTTTACTCATCCTTTCAACTGACCTTTTGTACCTCTCTCGTAACTCACATGAACCCACCTTCTTTACATCCTTTACTCCCACATGCATAATCACAACTGCATCCCTCTCACACCCAGACACATCATTTACACCAGCACCCGGCAAACAAACTCTCTCTCCCTTCTATTTGCTTGCACTCAACATCCTATCTAAATATCTAAACTGAGTCACCCTCCACAAGCACCTCAGTCATCCTCCTAGTCCCCCTAGGCCTAGCATTACATAACAACCCAACATAATTCCATGGATTACAAAAGCCACAAGGGCCTATCAAAGGTCATCCGCATCTGTCAAAACCCACCCACAAAATGCATCCATAGGATTGTGTCAGATCATGCATCTACAATATACAATTCAAACCATACACAGGAATGTGTCAAAAACAAAGAGCATCTTCATCAAGACTCATCAAAATCCAAATGAATCCTCTTCTCATTCAAACTACCACTTATTTCACTTTCTGCCACAACCACATCAGACAAATCACTTTCAACCTCTTCCTCTCTCAGGGCATCGAATCTGTTAGCCAACCTAATAGGTTCCATGTCCCTCTTACTCACAGACCTAATCTATCTATTCTATCCATATTCACCCACCATTCATCTTCACTCACATCAGTCACTTTTCTCTCCAGTCCCTAGTCTAGGACTATCTTCCACCCTCCTGGTCCCAGCCACATTCTTCATGCGTACACTCGCATCCCTTTCACTTCATTCACCTCACTTAATCTAGTGCACTCATCACGCAACCAACTCACCTCCTCTACCAAGACACATTTGCACTAGTCACATAACAAACTGGGCATTCAGATACATTTGCTCTTCTTTCAACACCACAAAAATCACAAACTACATACACACAGCTTACATCAAAAGGCATACTCACATAATCCAAAGCATCAGCCATACTGAGAAACTTTTCAAAATATAATTAAGAATTCCTTTAGTATTATGTCTAATACTCAAAGTTAACTATCTTACTGATACTTATATATATTACCCTGAAAAGTCAAAAACTAAAAAAACGTCATTGAATAGAGAGCTCGCCGAGAACACATCCGATCGGATAGAGTGTTATTTACAATATTAACAGTATTTACAGTGAGAGTGACTAGGGGCTGGGGACTTAGTCCCCCAGAGCGGATAACTTACCAGTATAATAAGCGAGACTGTGTATGCACCTATTGGTGCTTTAAAGTATAAAGTCTCGCCTCTCAAGCTTATCTCTTGTAGCCTACATATTACATTAGATTGTTCATATAATTATCATAATTTTTCTTGAATTCATTTACTGTGGTTGAATTTACTACACAATTAGGTAGGGCATTCCAAGGGTCAAACACTCTGAGAAAAGAACTTTTTTCTTAATGTTGTTCTCATTTGTTTCTTGAATATCTTGTAGTTATTATTCCCTCTTAAATCATTTTCATTTCTTTGGAAGAACTTGGAGCTATCAATGTTCTCAAAACTTCTAATTATTTTGAAAGTTTCAATTAGATCCCCTCATGTCCTCCTTTCTTCTAACATTGTTAAGTTTAAGCTTCTTAATCTATCTTCATATATCATATTTTGTAGGCCTGGTACTAGTTTTGTTGCTCTTCGCTGCGCTTTTTCAATTTTTTCTATATCTTTTCTCAAATAAGGTGACCATGCCTGTACTGCATATTCCAAACATGGTCTTACATAGATGTTGTACAGAATTTTGAAAGTTTCTGGACACAGGAACTCAAATGCATTTTTAAGTAATGCAACCATTTTATTCACCTTGTTGGTGATATTATCTATATGTTCTTCACTTTTCAGGGAATTTGTAACTGTTATTCCTAGCTCCTTCGATAAATGTTGCGAGTATGGGCAGATGCGATTCTAGCTTACTTATTTAGTTTACTTAGATGGTCTAGAAGAGCCTCTTCACAGGAGGTTGGACCTTTAAAAAATGAAAATGGTGAAACTGTAACAGATTATCTCCAAATGGCAAATAAAATTTAATGAATATTTTACATCTGTTTTTACAAGTGAAAGTTTAGAGAACATACCACAACCAAAAAAAATGCATGATGGAAATGATATGTTGAATGATGTTGATTTATCCGAGACTGCTATACATAAAATTTTAGCAGATTCAGATCCAGAAAAAGCACCTGGAAATTAACAAATTTTTAATATAGTTCCTAGAAACCTTAGACATTTGATATCACAGCCATTGGATCTATGTTTAATCACAGTTATGTGCATGGACAAATACCAAGTGACTGGAAGGAAGTGAACATTACTCCAATCTATAAAGGGTCAAGAGCACCAAAATATTCAGTATCGTCCCATAGACCAGTCAGTTTAACATCCCAAGTCAGCAAAGTTTTTGAAAAATTACTTAGACAAGATATATTAAAACAACTATTGGAAAGAAATATAATTAAAGATAGTCAACATGGGTTTTTACCTAAAAAGTCTTGTCTGACAAATCTACTTACATTTTTTGAAAAGGTAACTAAATATGTTGATGAGGAATAGCCAGTAGATATCATAAACATGGATTTTGTGAAAGCATTTGATAAGGTGCCTCATCAGAGATTATTACTCAAATTGAGGAGTCATGGTTTTGGAGAAGGAATAGTGAGATAGATAGGTGAATGGCTAACTTCCACAAGGCAAAGAGTTGTAATACAAGGACAAAAATCGATGGAGTTATATAAGTAGCGGTGTGCCGGAAGATTCAATATTGGGGCAGACATTATTCCTAGTATTTATTAATGATATTGATGAAAATATTAAATCAAATATTTTAAAATTTGCTGATGATATAAAGATCTTCGGGACTAGCTCAAATGATGAGGAAATTAGAGTGATTCATGAAGACTTAAGAAAACTTCATAAATGGTCAGAGGATTGACAGATGATTTTCAATGTTAGAAAGTGTAAAACTGTAAATGTAGGATTTAATAATGTAAATGCTATATATAGCCTAGCACAAGATATTGAAAATGCTGTTAGAGAAAAGGATTTAGGTGTAATAGTACATAATACTTTAAAACCAAGTGAACACATAGCCAAAATTGTTCATAAAGTAAATTATGTTCCAGGGACAATAAAAAGAACAATTGACAAGTCAAAATTTAATATTATAAATCTTTCCATAAGCTTATTCAGACCTATTTTGGAATATTGTTCACAGGCGCGGAGGCCTACTAATCAACAAGACAGAAAATATAGAAAAAGTGCAAAGAAGAACTACTAAAATGATTACTGATTTAAGAAATGAATCATATGAAAATAGATTAAGAAGTTGCAATCTTATGACATTGGAAATGAGACGACATAGAAGTGATTTAATAGAGATTTTTAAGGTAATGCATGGTTATGAAGGATTAAGAAAGGAAGATTTTTTTACAATGAGTGATGATAGAAGAACTAGAGATCGTGGCCTGAAAATTTTTAAGGATAAATCAAGATTGAATATCAGAAATTTCTCCTTTAGTCAAAGAGTTATTTATGAATGGAACAATTTAGATGATCAAATAAAAAATTGGCAAATTATTTGAAGAATGTCCGGAGGTACGAATAAATCTGAGAAGGCTGCCTGCTCCATTAAAGAGAAGACCATTGGATGCTGCTTAACCAGCTCTGGCAGGGCTGGTAAGTTCTGTGGTAGTCCACCGCTGCACCCAGCCTGCAACTCGATCCTCAGTAGATCCGTCTGGTCCGGGACTAAATTTGTGGCTGCCCAGCAGTTAGCTGTATAGCCACGAACTGGGGGCTCATCAGGGAGCATCTTGAGATATTTGTCCAGTCCCCTTTTGAACTTGTCCACTGGGCAAGAAGTTATGTCCCTCACTTCTTTGAGGAGGGCAACGGGTGGTGCTGAATGGTCAGGCTTCTGAGTGGGTGCCCATCAACAGCGGTGTACCCCAAGGTACTGTCCTGGGACCACTTCTTTTCATCATCTATGTTAACGACATGGATGGTGACATAGTTGCCAAGATTTCTAAATTTGCTGATGATACCAAGCTTGGTATGAACGTTGCAAAGGAAGGAAACACTGCCTGCCAACAAGAAGATCTCCGGAAGATTGGGGAGTGGTCGGACATGTGTCAAATGCCTTTGGGTCCACTATGGCCTAGACTGTTGGCAATCAGGGTCTTGATTCTTCCTGATGCATGGGATGTGAGGGCTTTCCACACACATTTCCAACCAGTGTGGATCGTTTGTTACTGGGTACAGTGCAGAGCCTGTTGGATCTGGTACCAGGTTTTCCAGGACTTTCCACCAATAAATAACCCAGTACCTCTCCCTTCTCCGCTCCTGTGAGTATAGTCCCATTGCTGCCAGTCTCTCCCAATAACTATAATCCTGCCTCCCAACTATTTGTCTTGTGAATGCCCTCTGGACCGCCTCAAGCTCATGTAGTTCGCCCCTCTTGTGTGGGGACCAAAGCTGACTACAGTAGTCAAGGCTCGGCTGTACAAGTGTCTTCCAGAGAGTAAGCATGGGATCCTTGTCACAGGATTTAAAAGTTTGAAGAATCCACCCTGCCATCTGCTTGGCTCTTTTGTCTGTGGCTGTAATGTGGTGGTTGAAGGTGGCCTCATCGCTAAAGTGGACCCCCAGACATTTCACATAGTTCTTAGGGTCAATTTGTAATCCTCCCTCGGTGTGCAAGCTGGTAGATGATTTCAGCTTGTTGTTGTGGCCACACCTCAGGAGCTCAAATTTTTCATAGTTAAATTGCATGGGGGTTTTTTCAGCGGCCCAGGAGCATATCTTTTGAAGACTGCTTTGGAGGGTCTCAACATCCTCTGGGCAGGTGACTACATGGCTGAGGTTGGTTTCGTCTGGGAAAGAGGACACCACAGTTCTCAATTTCACCGCCAACATTGCCCATCAGTACCAAGAACAGAAGTGGACCTAGGACAGATCCCTGAGGGACTCCACTGGGGACCTCCGAGAGGGTTGACAGGTGGCCATCTACTGCAACTCTCTAGAATCACTTGGTGAGAAAACTTTGTAACCAGGTGTCCAGCTTGCCCTGGATACCGAGAGTATTAAGTTTATGAAGCAGTATTTTGTGGTCCACCTTGTTGAAGGCCTTCACAAAGTCCAGGAAGATCACATTTTTTCCTTTTGCCAGCGGCTGTAGGGTCAGCTCGTTGTTTGAGATGGCTCATCGGGGTGGGATGGGTCTACAATGATCCTGAGATTTCAATTATTTAGGGGGTTTGGAGGGTACAGCCCCCCAGTATATAATTGAAAATCGCCATAAACTTCATAACATAACATATAACATAATTTCACGGATGACAAAAGCCACAAGGGCCTATCAAAGGTCATCCGTTATCCATCAAATCCCACCCACATAATGCATCCATAGGATTTTGTCAGATCATGCATCTACAATATACAATTTAACAATCCATAGGAATGTCCAACCATGCATCTACAATATATAATTTAAAGCCTCCATAGGAGTCTGTCAAAAAAAAAATCAAAGTCCCCCAATATATACAATAAAAAGAAACTGCATCCACAGGAATAAGTCAAGAAACATATCCACATACCAAAAAGTAAGAAATTACCCCTCCATCCCCATATAATCAGCCAATCTGCGCTTGAAAACATTCAAGTTTGGGCTGTCTACAGTCTCAGGTGGCAAACTATTGCAATAATCCACCACTCTGTTAGTGAAAAAATATTTTCTAACATCCAGTCCACACCTCTGTTTTTTAATCTTGAAGTGGTGGCCTCTAGTTCTATTACTACCTTCTAACTCAAATAACTTGCTGAAATCCAATTTATCCATCCCAGAAAAGATTTTAAAAAGCTCAATTATATCTCCCCTCACACACCTTCTTTCAAATGAAAACATATTTAATACCCTCAGCCTATCTTCATATTCAAGGTGCTTCAGGGATGGTATTATTTTTGTTGCCCTCCTTTGTACTGACTCTAATAAGTTTATATCATGTCTAAAATATGGTGACCATGCCTGTATACAGTACTCTAAATGTGGCCTGACATAAGAGTTGTATAGTTTAAGGATGACCTCCTTACTCTTGTAGCTAACATTTCTTTTAATGTAACCTAGCACCCTATTTGCTCTATTTTTTGCCTCAATACACTGCTTTGAAAATTTCAGTGACCTATCTACTACTACTCGTAAGTCCTTCTCATCTTCAACTGAATTAAGCCAATACCCATCCATCTCATAGCTAAATTGCCTATTATCTCTCCCCATGTTAATAACTTTGCATTTATTAAGGTTAAAAGTCATCTGCCACTTCTGAGCCCAAGCTAACAACTTATTTAAGTCTCAATGTAGAGGGAGAGGTGACGCCCCCTTGTCGCGGGAAGAGAGCTTGTGTGTACCTTTGACTTTTCGAGCTATGTCGGCGGGGGTACCTCTTCTGGGTACCCCTGGTAGGGCTTCCCTTGTCGATTTGGTTGAAAACGAGATTCCAGACTAAGTGCGTCATTCCTTCCTTTTTTTTTACTCTATCCTTCTCCTTTTTTACTTTTATTCTATCTCTCCCACTTTTACAAAAAGAAAAAAACAAAAAAAAAAGCCTACTATCATGTCCCTGTTTCCCTTTTCTTCCTCTATCTACATATAAGGACCTGGCAGCTACCTCATGCGTCAGAAGACAGGCTTTGGAACCTCTATAAACAACGCCAATCGACGCTCACTGGTTGCGAGAGACTAGGACTAGAGGTGTCCTAGGCGTTGGGGCACGATGAATGGGATGAGGGTAGTGCCCCGTTAACCCCTTCCCTGGCGCGTAATTATTGACCGTTGACGGGTGCCTCTGGTAGCATCGGTCCGAGGTGACGGCCCTTTGTTCCCAGGTTGGTTGCCAGGCCAATAAAAAGCCTTGGGTCGAGTCTCTTGGTGGGGCGGGATATCCATTGAACGCTGCTCCGAGATCCTGGCCGTTGTGAAGGGAACTAGTAGGAGTTTAGTAAGGGGCGTGCTTCGTTGTTGTTCACCTGGTGACAAATTGATGGCCCCTTTGGGGACCGTCTGTACTGCTTGGTTGGGAGCCACGGCACGCCGAGGCTTGACGACTCGGTCGGACGAACAGCAGCACATGGAGCGTGCCTTCTGAAAGATCCGAAACGTCTCCGATCGATAGGCGGGAGCGACTCACGCGGGGAGAACTCACCAACCCCCTTTTTTCTATTGATTGGTCACAAAGTTTTGAAAGAGAGAAAGTGTTTAAAATGACAGGGAAAAAAGGTCCAGCTGCACTTAAATATACATGTGCGATATGCCAGAAGGACAAGTGGTGCGTGGACTTCCCGGAAGGATGTTTTTCGAAATGCCACCCGGGAAGTATATGCACCGACTGCATCCTTTAAGGAGAGATCCGAGAGGCAGTAGCATGCTGCAATGAACTCAAGGATCTCTTCACAACCTCTGAAGAAAAATCTAGGGCGCTGGAAAATAAAATACAGACCCTAGAAACGCAGCACGGGCTTCACATTCGGCGTCTCGAGGAAAAAATCCTAGAGCTAGCCTCTAAACTAGAGGCCCAGTCGGCTCAAGCTCGAGACGAAAGTCCCACTGACTTGGGTGGTTCCGCCGATGCGACTCCAGCCCAAGGAGGTGAAACTGCATTGGCAGCCCCACTTCTGCCATGCGGAGCCAATGAGAAGAAGAAAAAGAAAAAGAAGAAAAAGGACCTTAATGCTGCTCACCCCAGTGTAGAGGATTCGAGCGTTACTGGTGCGCAAGGAAAAGTGGAAAGAAAAGAAGAGAAAAGAGAAATGGAAGAAGAGAAAACAAATAAAGACAAGAAAAATAAGATGAAGAAGAAAAAAAAGAAAAATGTAGAGATACAAGAGGAAAGCGGCAAGTCGCTTCCGAGGGGGAAGAATAAGTCGCCTGCTGACAAATGTGCAAGAGTCACCCTTATTGGTGATTCTCAAGCACGGGGCCTGCAGTCCCTGCTAGCAGCCCGCCTTCACACTAGTGTGAAGGTAAGCTGTCTGCCAGGATGTGGTAACCACCACATCAGAGTAGAGGCTGAGAAATCACAGATTTCTGAGAGCTCAGTCGTTGCTCTGATGGTCAGTGGAAACGACCTCTACCTGAGAGGAGGTAGGGTAGGCCCTACAGATAAAATCCTCCACACGGTCATGGGTGCCGTGGACGACTGTGGGCTGAAAACCCGCAAGCGTGTGGTAGTCGGGATGCTCCCGAGGAGAGGTCAAACACGGACCGCTCACTCGATGAATGTGTCTTTAAACCGGCGCCTGGCAGATTTGTGTACGGCAGAGGGGGTCTTTTTTGTGGACCCGTACCGCACCTTTTATGGTAGAAATGATCTCTACCAAAGGGATGGGGTACATCTTTCCTTTAAAGGAAAGGCCTTTCTGTCGAACATGATCCAGAATGTCGTAGAGAGGACCGAAAGGAGTATCCGGCCCAGAGTGGGGGCGGACGTACGCCAGTACGCCCGTGTCACTCCAGAAACGACCTTCTCAGAGGTCGCAAAAAGGGGTGCCTCGCCAACAAACAAGTCGGGAAACGGAAGAGCGTAGGGAGTCTTACAGTCGGGGACTCCCTGAAAGTTCTTCTGTTTAATGCGAGGTCAATCAGGAACAAGTTTCCTGAGCTCCGTGGCCTCGTAGCGACGGAAGAACCCGAAATGGTAGCCATAACAGAATCGTGGATAAAAACGTCAAACCGAGACTTTAAAGGCGAATTCACGGTTCCTGGCTACCAACTCTTCCACAAAGATAGGCCAGACAGAGAGGGTGGCGGTGTAATGTTGTATGTCAAGGATACAATCAAATCTTCGAACTCCAACATTATATCCGATCACGAGCTCCTAGGCGTTGACCTAGAGATAGGTCCTGTCAGATACAGGACCCTGGTGCTTTACAGACCCCCTTCCCAACCCGTTGAGAAGGACAGGGAACTGTACCAGCTGCTGGGTGAGCTTGTTCAAGGCAGAGTGTGCATCGTTATGGGCGACTTCAACAGACAAGTTGACTGGGAAACCAGAGCAGCCTGTGGCGAGAGCGCGCTACTCCTGGAGTTCGCCAACAACGAGTTCCTCACTCAATGGGTCAGAGAACCGACGAGAGGAGACAATATCCTCGACTTGGTCTTCACCTCTGAGGATGATATCGTTGAGGATGTCTCTGTAGGCGAAGAGCTCGGTGGCAGTGATCACCAGCTAGTTAGATTTACCGTCAAGATCCCGAAGGTAAGGTCTGTTGCCAGTCAATCAAAGAAACTTGACTTGAGAAGAGCAGACTTTGCAAGCCTTCGAGCTGGGCTGACTGATGTAAGGCTAGCGGTATGCGAAGAGGTTTAGGATTCGTGGAACAATTTCAAAAATAAATTCATGAGTCTTCAATCAAGTTGCATCCCTCTGAAATGCCTCCGTCGGTCTTCTGTTCAACCAAAGTGGTTTAATCGAGAAATCGGCCAACTGCTTAGGGAGAAGAGAAATGCGTACCGGCGATCGAAGATCTCGGGTGCCTTTGACGAGTACCGGAGGCTAGCCAGGAGAGTGAAGTCCAGCATAAGGGCGGCTAAGCGTACTGAGGAACTCCGAGTGGCGAGACTCTGCAAGGAGAATCCCAAGGAGTTCTTCGGCTATGTAAATAGCCGTAAACCAATCCATCGTAGGATTGGGCCCTTAGTGGACGAGGAGGGTGCATTAACTCAGTCAGATGCAGAAAATGCTAACCTTCTCAATGACTACTTCTCCTCAGTGTTTACTAAAGAGTGTGTTCCCATCCCCCAGCCCACGGATTCCTACTCGGGGGAAAAGCTGGAGGCAATGGACTTCACCGAAGGAGAAATAAAGAAAAAGATCGCTGACCTAAAGACGAATAAGTCCCCTGGACCGGACGGGTTTCTACCCAAGGTGTTGAAGGAAGTGTGCGATGAAGTATCACGACATCTGTGCGCTATCTTTAACATGTCAATCCGGACCGCATGCGTTCCTAGAGACTGGCGTGAGGCGGAGGTGACTCCGATCTTCAAGAAAGGAGCCCCCAGCCATCCGTCAAACTACCGACCTATCAGTCTGACTTCGATAGTCGGTAAACTCATGGAAAGCATGATGGTGAAGAAAATAACGTCGTATTTAGAGTCAAACCTGCTACTGAGGAGTTCCCAGCACGGCTTCCGAAGGCAACGGTCATGCCTGACAAACCTTGTGGAATTCTTCCACTTTGTGTTCAGTGAGCACGATCGGGACAAGGCGGTGGATGTGGTTTACTTAGACTTTCAGAAAGCCTTTGATAAGGTACCACACCGCCGCCTTCTCCGGAAAGTGCGAGCGCTGGGCATAGACGGAAAAGTAGCCGGCTGGATCGAGAACTGGCTAAGTGGCAGACGGCAACGGGTGGTGGTGAATGGACAGGCTTCTGAGTGGGTGCCCGTTACTAGCGGAGTGCCTCAAGGTTCTGTCCTGGGACCACTACTATTCATCATCTACGTCAACGACATGGACGGTGACATGGTTGCCAAGATTTCCAAATTTGCGGACGATAGCAAGCTTGGTATGAACGTTGCAAAGGATGGAAATACTGCCCGCCTGCAGGAAGATCTTTGGAAGATTGGGGAGTGGTCGGACACGTGGCAAATGCTTTTCAATGTGAACAAATGCAAAGTAATGCATATCGGCCACAGAAATCCCAAATCTCATTATATCCTTAAGGGCACTGCTCTTGAATCGAGTGACACTGAGAAGGACTTGGGTGTTGCTATCACTAGCGACCTCAAGTTCTCAAAACAGTGCATCGAGGCAGAGAAGAAAGCCCAAAGGATGTTAGGCTACATAAAGCGCCAGTTTGGATACCGTAACAGGGAGATAGTACTTTGTCTGTACAACTCCCTCGTTCAGCCGCACCTGGAGTATGCCGTACAATTTTGGAGTCCTTCGTTTCGAAAGGACATCGCAAGGTTGGAACGCGTACAAGCTAGGGCAACCAAACTGATTCCCTCTATCCGACATAAAAGTTATGAGGATAGACTAAGGGAATTAGATCTGTTCTCGTTGGAAACCCGTAGACTGCGTGGTCAGCTCATCAAAGTTTTCAAAATACTTCGAGGGTTAGACAATGTTGACTACCGGGATATTTTCACACTGAGTGAGAACAGAACGCGCAATCACGGCTTCAAACTTGAACTGAAGCGTTACAACCGCAATCTGTGTGGAAATTTTTTCACTTACAGTATCTGCGGTATGTGGAACGCACTTCCAGTGGAAGTTGTCAAAAGTGAATCTGTTGACCAGTTCAAGTCAAGACTAGACAAAGTCTTGAAAAGTGGCCATTTAGGGACGCAAAACAATTGAGCAGCCATGTGCCCGCTCGATTGCTAGTCCAAAGGTACCCTCTTTGAATGGACCGTAAGGTCTCCATGGGTAACTTCTTTCCTTGTAAAGCTACCCTCAACCTCTTTGACTACAGCTGCCAATTTAGTGTCGTCAGCAAAAATTGACACTTTGCTATTTACACCTTGCCCAAGATCATTTACATAGATTATAAATAATAAAAAGCCTAAAACTGATCCCTGAGGTACGCCACTAATAACATTCCTCCACTCTGACCTCACTCCATTCAGTACAACTCTCTGTTTCCTATTTTTCAGCCATTCAGTTATCCAATTTAAAACCTTCCCACATATCCCAAGCAGCTTTAATTCATGAACTAGTCTTCTATGTGGAACCTTATCAAAAGCTTTGCTGAAATCTAAGTAGATCACATCAACTTTCTCACCCCTATCTAATTCTTTAGTTACATAATCCATAAAATCCAGTAAATTAGTTAAACACGATCTACCTTTTCTAAAACCATGTTGAGCATCATTAATTAACCTGCTACTCTCTAGATGATCAGAAATTCCCTTCTTAACCATCTTCTCAAGAATTTTACAGACTATAGAAGTTAAGCTTACCGGTCTAAAGTTATTTGGATCATCTTTGCTTCCCTTTTTAAAAATTGGCACTACATTTGCAAATTTCCAATCATTTGGTATTTCTCCAGACTCTAGTGATCTAATAAATATCTTCTCAAGAGCTACTGCAATACTTTCTACACCTTCTTTGAGTATCCTAGAATGAATGTTGTCAGGGCCAGATGCCTTACTAGTATTTAACTGCATTATAAGCCCTTTAATTTCTTCTCTGTCTATATTAATAGAATTTATCACTACTTCCCTTGACCTAGAATTATCATCAATTAAGATAACTGGTTTCTCTTCTGTGAATACTGAAGCAAAATGATCATTAAGGACCTCTACTATTTCCTCAACAGATTCTTTCAAAACCCCTTCATATTTAATAGGCCCTATTTTAGCACTGTTAGATTTATTATTGATTCTATAATAGCTAAAGAATTTTTTAGGATCTTTATTATTATTTTTAGCTAAATTAATTTCTGCTGTCCATTTGGTCTTCTTAATAATCTTATTTAGTTCATTTCTGGTTGACCTATAATGGTTTAAATTATCTAAACTACTCTCACTTTGTAATCTCTGCTATGCCCTTTTTTTCTCTGAAACTTTATTAGCCATTTCTTGATTCCACCATAATGGTTTCCTACATTTCTTCCTAATAGACTTCATTGGAATACACTGTTAAGAACATAAGAACATAAGAAAAGAAGGAGACTGCAAAAGACCATTCATGGCCTACACTTGGCAGCTCCTGTTCCAGTCAACACACAAAAGATTTCTTACCAGAGAAAAGTCATCAACATTGTCACCCTTTACAGGAGTTTGTCATATCTAATCTACAATATACATAAAATGCATCCAGAGGATTATGTCCATTCATGCAACCGCAAAATATAATCTCCCCACTCCTTAGAAAAATATATACATATGTACATAAAAAAAAGTCAGTCCCATCTAGCAGCTTCATCCATATATTTATCTAATCTATTCTTAAAACTACCCAGAGAGGAGGCTTCTATCACATGTCTAGTGAGCCTATTCCATTCATCTACCACACGATTTGTAAACCAATTCCTCCCAATCTCCTTCCTAAACCTATACTTATCAAGCTTAAACCCATTGCTACGTGTTCTGTCATGTTCACTAAGTATAAGAACCTTACCCAGATCCCCTTTATTATATCCTTTTACCCATTTGAAGACTTCAATCAATTCCCCTCTGACTCTTCTCCTTTCCAATGTATGTAGATTTAGTTTTCTGAGCCTTTCACCATAAGGTAAGTTCCTTAGCCCACCAATCATCTTTGTCATCCTTCTCTGCACAGACTCAAGCAAATCAATATCCTTCCTATAATATGGTGACCAAAATTGTACTGCATAGTCTAGATGAGGCCTAACTAGCGCCAGATACAGTTTTAGAATGACTTCAGCACTCTTATTGCTTACACTCCTCCTAATGAATCCCAATATCCTATTAGCTTTATTCTTAGCATTTAGACATTGCTTTCTAGGACGAAGGTCTGAACTTACCAAAATACCCAAGTCTCTCTCACAATCAGTCCTCCCTAAAATTCTCCCATTTAATTTATAACTATTCAATGGATTATTTCTACCTATACTAAGTACACTACATTTGTCTATGTTAAACTTCATTTGCCATTTTTCGGCCCAATTGGACAGAATGGTCAATTCCTCCTGCATTACAACAGCATCAGAATCAGCCCTAATGGCCCTACCTAGCTTAGTATCATCAGCAAATTTACTCAGGTCACTACTTATACCTATGTCAAGATCATTAATATAAATTAAGAATAGCAAGGGACCCAAAACAGATCCTTGAGGAACTCCACTGCTAACACACCCCCACTCAGATTTAACTCCATCTATACTAACTCTTTGTTGTCTGTCACCAAGCCATGACTGAATCCACCTAAATATACTGCCATCGATCCCGTGTGCTTTAACTTTGCTCAGAAGTCGTAAGTGTGGCACTCGATCAAAAGCCTTACTAAAGTCCAAGTATAAAATATCATAGTTTTCATCATTATCTGCTGCTTCATACACCTTACTATAAAAAGACAGCAAATTAGTCAGACAGGATTTACCCTTACTAAAGCCATGCTGTGATTCTTTTATCAACTTATGCTTATCCAAGTGATCTCTAATATTCCTTGCTATAATAGATTCCATCATTTTCCCTACCACTGATGTCAAACTTACTGGTCTGTAATTAGACATATTTGTTTTATCCCCTTTCTTAAATATAGGTATCACATTGGCTTTCTTCCATGCCACTGGCACAATGCCACTCTCCAATGATTTTCTAAAGATGCATGCTAGGGGCTCACTTAACACATCCTTACATTCTTTCAAAATTCTAGGAAAGAGCTCATCAGGACCGGGTGCCTTACTACTTTTGATTTTATCAATTTCCTTTGTCACTATCTCCTTTGTGATCAAGATATCCTTTAATTTCTCTTCATCATTACCTCGAAAGATCATTGACACGTCAGGTATATTTAGAGTATCCTCCTGTGTAAATACTGAGAGAAAAAAGTCATTTAGCATTCCAGCCATTGAGTCCCTATCACTCACTAATTCTCCATTGGAATCTATAAGTGGGCCTATTTTATCTCTAACCTTAGTTTTGTATAATTGATAAAAACTTTTAGGATCTTCCTTTGCCCTATTTGCCACTTTAATTTCATAATTTCTCCTTGCTACTCTAACTAACTTTTTAACATCTCTTGCTAGTTCATTATATCTCTGCCTTAAGTGATCCTCTCCATTTTTTATTTTCCTATAAATGCCCTTTTTAATGCCAATATAATGCTTAATTTTATCTGTCATCCATTTTGGGTCATTATTTTTAGTCCTAATCTCCTTATATGGAATGTTAATCATCTGACCTGTAATTAATTGCTCAATTATTCTTTCATACTCCTCTTCAATTATAATCTCTTCCTCCTGGTGATTATTGTCTCCACTAACTGATATCATTGAATCTATTCCTGAATTGATTTCATTGCCTGGTTTCTGTACAACTGCCTCCAGGTAAGTCCTGAGCCCATTATAATTTGCTCTTCTAAAGTCAGGAATTTTAACATTGTTCATGCTACTATCAATACCATTCCATTTCATCTTGAATCTAATTTCACAATGGTCACTATTACCCAAATTTCCTCCAATCTCAGTATCCTTAATAACTTCTTCCCTATTTGTCAGAACTAAATCCAGTATATTATTACCTCTAGTGGGTTCGTTAATAATCTGCCTCAGAAAATTATCTTGGACAACATTCAAAAATTCCTCAGCCTCCTGATCACCCACAAGAGCTTCCCAGTCTATATTTCTGTAATTAAAATTGCCCATTATACACACATGTGTGGGATAGGTTTGTTGGAATGAAAGAAATGTATGCGATGGATGGACTGCATTTGAGTAGGAGGGGGGTAGATGTGTTGTGGGAGGAGTATGATCGTGTTATTAGGTCTTTGCAGGCGGGAAACTAGATACTAATAGTGGTCAGGGAATTATGAGAGGACATTATAGTACTGAAAGTAGAATGGACTTGGCAGATAACAGAAATAGGTTCCAAGGCGATAGAGGTGAGGTCATTCAAGTTTCAAGAGGTGCTTCAGGGATAGGGGGGTTAAATTGTTTCTATACAAATGCTCGTAGTCTTAGAAACAAGAAGGATGAGCTATTTAGTTATATTAGCAATGAGGATATAGATATATTATGCGTTACTGAATCATGGGTTAATGAAATAGAATTTAGTGACACTATAAGTGAATTTGATTTACAGGGCTATAATATGTACATTAGTCAAAGGACAGGTAGGATTGGTGGAGGAATAATTATCTATATAAAAAACAACATTGTTTCAAGTTTAAATACTTCAATAAAGCAGGATGGAGTTGAGTCACTTTGGATAGATATTAGGTTCAGTAAAAATAGAATGGTGCATTTGGGAGCTTTTTACAGGCCACCTGGGCAGACTGATGATATAGATGAACTAATGATAAGGGAAATAAGTAAGGGATGTGAAACAGATGCAGTTATTATTGGGGACTTCAACTTAAACTCTGTGGACTGGGAAAATATGATAGGTAGGGATAGAACAAGTGGCAGGTTCATAGAATGCTTTGACGATAATTTTTTGAATCAATTTGTTAATGAGCCAACGAGGGGGGACAATATATTAGATTTAGTACTTTCTAACAGTGATCATTTAGTTCAAGAATTGACTGTTGGGGAAGCATTGGGAAATAGTGACCATCAGATAGTTCGTTTTAACTTGGGAATTGAGAAGGGTAAAATAACTGAGAATGCTGAAAAAGTTCCAAATTTTCATAAGGGAGATTATGTAAAACTTCGAAGCTTGCTAAATTTGGTAGACTGAGATATAGAATTCAGAGGTAAAAATGCTTATGGGATGTGGGATACTTTCAAGCATATAATAAATGTAGTCCAAGACCAATGTATCCCAATGAAGGCCATTAGGAACAAAAGTAGGAAACCATTATGGTGGAATCAGGAGATAGCTAGAAAAATTTCAGAGAAGAAAAGGGCATATAAAAAAATACAGGTAGAAAATAATATTCAAAATTTAAGTGATTATAGAATGGCTAGGAATGAGTTAAATAAGATTATAAGGAAGAACAAAAGGGTGTCAGAAATTAAATTAGCTCAGGATAGCAACAAAGATCCTAGAAAGTTCTTTAGTTACTATAAAATTAATAACAAGTCTGGCAGAGTTAAAATAGGACCTATCAAATATGAAGGGTTTGTGAGAGAAACTGATGAGGAAATAGTTGAGATACTAAATGGTCATTTTGCATCAGTATTTACAAAAGAGAAACTAAATAGTCCTATGTATAGTACTCATAGGTCAGGAAAAGAGGTGTTTACTAACATTTGTGTGGATCGGAGGATGATAAAAGGACTAATAGCTGATTTAGATACTACCAAGGCCTCAGGCCCTGATAATATTCATTCTAGGATACTTAAAAAAGGGGTAGAAAGTATCTCAATAGCTCTGGACAAGTTATATACTAGGTCATTGGAATATGGAGAAATACCCGATGATTGGAAGAGAGCGAATGTAGTCCCCATTTTCAAGAAGGGTAGTAAAGAGGATCCAAATAACTTTAGACCGGTTAGCCTAACTCCTGTAGTCTGTAAAATTCTTGAGAAAATAGTTAAAAAAGGGATTTGCCAACATCTAGAGAGGGAGAGGTTAATCAGCGATGCTCAGCATGGGTTTAGATCAGGTAGATCATGTTTGACTAACTTACTAGACTTTCTGGAGTTTGTAACAGATCAAGTAGATAAGGGAGAGAATGTAGATATAATTTACTTAGATTTTAGTAAAGCATTTGATAAGGTACCACACAGGAGACTAGTTCATAAATTAAAAATGATTGAGATATGTGGGGGTGTTTCAAATTGGATAGCTGAGTGGCTGAAAGACAGGAAGCAAAGGGTAGTGCTAAATGGTGTAAAGTCAGAGTGGAGGGATGTTATCAGTGGGGTTCCTCAGGAATCAGTTCTCGGTCCATTATTATTTGTCATCTATATAAATGATCTTGGGGAGGCAGTTAATAATAAAGTGTCAATTTTTGTGGATGATACCAAATTAGCAGCTGTAGTTAAAGATATTGATGATAATTTTAAAGTGCAGGGGGACTTAAATAAATTGTTATCCTGGGCACATAAGTGGCAAATGACTTTCAACCTTGATAAGTGCAAAGTTATTAACATGGGAAAAGATAATAGAGAATTTAACTATGAAATGGATGGGCATTGGCTGAGCTCAGTAGAGGATGAGAAAGATCTAGGAGTAGTAATAGATAAGTCATTAAGGTTTTCTAAGCAGTGTATTGAAGCAAGAAATAGGGCAAATAGAGTGCTGGGTTTTATTAAGAGAAATGTCAGTTACAAAAGTAAGGAGGTTATTCTTAAATTCTATAACTCTTATGTTAGGCCACATCTAGAGTACTGTATACAGGCATGGTCCCCACATTTTAGACACGATATTAACCTTCTTGAGTCAGTGCAACGGAGGGCAACAAAGATTATTCCTTCCCTGAGGCACCTTGAATATGAAGATAGACTGAGGGTATTAAATATGTTCTCGTTCGAAAGGAGGTGTGTGAGAGGGGATATGATTGAGCTCTTTAAAAAATTTTCCGGGATAGATAAATTGGATGTTAGCAAGTTTTTTGAGTTAGATGATGGAAATCGGACTAGAGGTCACCACTTGAAAATTAAAAAGCAAGGGTGTAGGTTGGATTTAAGAAAATATTTTTTCACCAATAGAGTGGTAGACTTCTGGAACAAATTGCCGCAGAGGGTAGTAGGTAGTCCAAATCTAAATGTATTTAAGAGTAGGTTGGATGAGTTTATGGGAAGGGAAGGTTGTGATGGTTCCTAAGTTTTGTATATATTAATATTGTTTGTATATATCTATAGCTGCATGATTTAGTTCTTGACAAGCCTTGATTGGTGATACCCTTGTTTCTGGATGCAATCCTCTGGATGTAGTTTTCCTGGGAGTTTGGGTGCCTTGAAAAAGAGGCCGCTTGACTCGGATGACCTATGATGAGCCCTTGTGGCTTTTGTCATCCGTTATATTATATTGTGGGGGACTTTGATTTTGTCTTCCCCTGGTGATGGTGCTTTTTGTGGGTGGGTTTTGACGGAGGCGGATGACCTTTGATAGGCCCTTGTGGCTTTTGTCATCCGTGTAATTATGTTATGTTATGTTATGTTATGCTTACTTCTACATGCCCGTTCAATCTCCTGCCACAGAAGATTTGAAGCTTCCTTACTAAGATTTGGTGGTCTGTATAATAATCCTAAGACAAGCTTGTTTTTACCTTCCTTTACATTTAGCCATAATGACTGTGTTATCATCTAATTTAATTGTACTGTTTACACAACACTGGAGATTATCTTTAATATAAATAATAACCCCTCCTCCTCTCTTCCTATTCCTATCTGTATGGAACATGTTAAAGCCCTCAATCTCAACCTCAGGTTTAAAGTGATTACCTGCCAAATCAAGCCATGACTCTGTTATCGCAATTATATCAAAATTCTCTTCACTTGCTAACGCTCTTAAGAGATCTATCTTATTCCTTATACTCCGACCATTTGTGTAGTATATTTTTAAGTTTTTTTTATTATTCCCATCTTCAGTTGCATTGTGCTTTTTTATTCCTAGTTATCTGCTCATTCACTTGTGCATTACTCCCCCTATAACGCATCAGTATGCCCTCTCCCCTAGCTATTCCTCTATCACTGCATCCCTTCCATTTCCTACACCTGCCCTCTATTCCTGTTATTCCCTTACCTCTAACAGCTTCTAGTTTCCCACCTGTAAGGACCTAATCACACTATCCAGCTCCCCCCATAGAACCTCAACACCTGCCCGACTAAGATGGAGCCCATCCATCGCATACAACCTCCTATTCCCGTAAAACCCTCCCCAGACATCTACAAATACCAATCCTAGCTCCTCACACAGTCCTTTCACAAATTCATTCAAACCAATTGCACGCGACAACCATTCTACCCCCACATCCAATCTCGGAAGCACACCAAAAACAACACCTTTTACTCATCCTTTCAACTAACCTTTTATACTGCTCACGTAACTCACATGTACCCACCTTCTTTACATCATTCACTCCCACATGCGTAATCACAACTGCATCCCTCTCACACCCAGAAACCAGCCTATCATACCTCTCACAAACATCACTTACACCAGCACCCGGCAGACAAACTCTCATTCCCTTCCACTTGCTATCACTCAACTTCCTATCTAAATACCTAATCTGAGAGTCACCCATCACTAGCACCTCAGTCATTCTCCTATTCTGTTTTGGCCTAACATTACCCTCCCTCCTGCTCTCAATCACGCTACCACCCATCCTGCTTTCATCCACAATCACACCAGGCAAATCACTTTCACACTCTTCCTCTCTCAGGACATTGAATCTGTTAGTCAACCTAACAGGTTCTATGTCCTTCCTTTTCAAACACCTAATCTGTCCTAACTTATCTATCCTATCCATTTTCACCCAGCATTCATCATCACTCACAACTTCCACACTGTTCCCAGTCCTAGCCCTATCTTCCACCCTCTTAGCACTAATCTCACCCTTCAATCGCACACTTGCATCTCTTCTCACCTCAAACACCAAATCATTCAACCTCTTACATTCCCCACTCAACCTCCTAACCTCCCCTTCCAGAAAACACACACGGCATTCAGTTACATTCACTCTCCTTTCAAGTCCACATGCATCACACACCACATACACACTACTTTCAAACGGCATGCTCTCACTATCTATACAAAAAGCCATACTCTCAGAAATTTACTAATGAAAAAGTTAACACTCACCAAAAAAAAAATTCTTGCTCAGGATTGCTGCCAGTTATCTTCCCCAAAAGTATTAATCACTAATGTATTTATTATACAGTGATTGATGTATTAAATAAATACAAGAAAAATTACACACCCAAATCAGTATTATATCCCAATCTTACAATGAGAATCAGGAGCTCCTGTAAGACAACCTTCCAGAACAAAGCATTTTTCTGCATTGAAGTCTAGTTTCCATGTGTCTGACCATTCTTCTATTCAATTGTGGAGGAGAAGAAGGTGATTCCTGGTGAGTGCCAGAGGCAGCGGTTATCACATTGCTGGTCTGGTGCATTACATAGTTTTGTCTGGGGACAACAGGTAGGTTATTAGTGTTGGTTTGTGTGTTATTGCCATATCTTTTTCTGATAGTTTGTCTTTGTCTGAAGGTCAGAAACTGTTGTCAACCACTTTCCAATTTTTTCTTGAAACTATCTGATGTAATGCCTGTCAGGTTCCTTATTTGTCGAGGGACAGAGTTGAAGAGGCGTGTCCCTGCAAATGTGAATCTATGGTGAATTATTGTCTTGTCTTCACCCTTTGGGAAGTACACCTGTCATCCTTACAAAGCAAAGACGACCTATTCTGGGATGATTATTAACCTGTATACCTGTTTGGAACCAGATTTTCTAAAATTTTCCAAATGTAGATATGGAATACCTCTCCCGGCCGTCTTATGCCAATAAGACGGGTATAGGTATAAGGATAGCCTAAATTAAGTGTACTACTTTCTCAAGAAAAACACATCAAAAGCGATGCCTAAATAACAAACAATAATTAAGGAGGGCGGAGGAGTGGCAGTTTTAGGAAGAAAGTCGATAACAAGAATGCCTTTAGCAACAAACAGCTGATTGATTTAATCATTTTCTTCCTGAATATTATTTGACCTCACTTGTTGGTTGTTTGCCGAAACAACGAACTCACTTTGGCCCAAGTTCGTAGCTAAAATTAGTGGGGGTATGCATCAGAATTTTTTTAGCATTGTTTAAATATTGGGTAAAAATAAATAAACATATACAAAGAAAATTTATATATAAACATGATAAATTCCTAAACAAGAAGAAAATCAAACATTTTATTACTTACTAATAGCCTAAATTGTTACAGTTCAAGATTCATCCAGTCATTTAAAAACAAAATCCATTCTTCTTGTTTTAATTTGCGTGAAAAGATTTAATTATTTTATCATTGATCTCTGGGTAACTACTGAGGATTTTTACTCCATTGGTGAATTTAGTCTTTCAAAATTCACAGTGCTTCTTAGAAAAGTTTATAGTTTTTCAGTGTTTAAAGCAGCGTTCTGCCTAAGATGTATTCATGGGAATTGTCAAGAGGATTTTTAGCAGTTTCGTAATTTCAATAAGAACATCATCTAGATAATTTTCAAAGATCGATTTCAGCAGCTCAATTAATTAAGCAATTAATTAATAAAAGAACGAAAATAAATATGAATTAAATTCTACACTTTATCACATTCAGGAATATAAATACGTTTTAAAGTATAACACATACGGAGTCAAAGAGAAACACTACATTCCACCGGCACACCGGTGGAATGTATATATATATATATATATATATATATATATATATATATATATATATATATATATATATATATATATATATCAAGACCCCCCCTAGTCGTGGGGAGAGAACTCGCGAGTACCATAGATTTCTCGAGGTATGGCGCCGGCGGGTACCTTTATGGTACCCCTGGTAGGGTAACCCTTGACGAATTGGTCTGGAATGAGGTTCAGGAACAAAGTGCGTCCGTCTTATACTCTTCTATCCTCTCTTCTGCTACAGTTTTATCTATCCCTTTGACTGATTTAAAAATAAAAAACTACTACTATCCTTTCAGCTTTATCCTTCATCTATCTAAATTTAAGGACCTGACAACTGCTTCATACCTCAGAAGAGTGGCTTTGGAACCTCTAAAAATAACGTCAATTGGCGCTCCGTGGTTGCGAGAGAATAGGACTAGAGGGATCCTAGGCGCTGGGGCGCGATGAATGGGATGAGAGTAAGTGTCCCGTTAACACCTTCCCTGGCGCGTAATTACTGACCATTCCCAGTGACCGCTGAGGGGTGCCTCTGGTAGCAACTGTCCGAGGTGACGGGCCTTGTTTCCAGGTTAGTTGCCAGGCCAACACAAAGCCTTGGGTCGAGTCTCTTGGTGTGGCGGGATATCCATTGAACGCTACGCCGAAATCCTGGCCGCCCTAAAGGGAACTAGTAGGAGTTCAGTACGCGGCATGTTCCGCTGTTCACCTGGTGCGAAATCGATAACCCACTTCGGAGGCTGTCAGTGCTGCTTGGTTGGGAGCCACGGCACGCCGGGCTTGAACGACTCGGTTGGACGAAGAGCAGTAAAAGGAGCGTGCCTTCTGAAAGATCCGAAACGTCTCCGATGGATAGGCGGGAGCGACTCACGTGGGGCGAACTCAGAACCTACCCGCCCTTTTGTTTTATCGAGTGGTCGCAAAGTATTCAGGGATATAAAGTGTTCAGCATGACTGGAAAGAAAGGACCAGCTGCTCTTAAATACACATGTTCGGTGTGCAAAAAGGACAAGTGGTGCGTGGACTTCCCGGAGGGATGTTACTTCAAATGCCACCTGACAAGTATCTGCACTAACTGTGTCCTTAAAGGAGAAGTGCAACAGCTCAAGGATATGTATAGATCATCTGAGCAAAAATCTAAAGAACTGGAAATAAAGCTGCAAAACCTAGAGTCTGAACACGCACGTCAGATTCGCCGTCTCGTCGCGAGGACAAGATCGCCGACTTGTCCGTCCTCAAGACCAGAGGACCAGTCAGCTCACGATGTATCTCCCACCGACGTGGGTGGATCCGCCGACGAGACCCTCTCCCAAAAAGCGAGCACTGCATCGGCAGTGCCACGCCAGCCTTCTAATGTCCCAGAGCTGGAGTCAGCTGCTGCGGGACTGGCTCAACGGGCCAAAAAGAAGAAGAGGAAGAAAGGAAAGAAAAAGAAGAGAAGGTAGAAACAGAAGAAGAGAAAGCAGAAATAGAAGTTAAACCAGAGACAGATAGAAAAAATGAAAGAAGAAGAAAAATATGAAGAAAGAGGAAACATAGAAGTCGCTTCCGAAAGGGAAGACTCTGCCCTCTACAGCCAAATGTGCGAAGGTGATCCTTATTGGTGATTCTCAATGAAGGGATCTGCAACCCAGGTTAGCTGGGCATAGCAGAGTTTCACCCAGAGAAACGGGAGACGAAGGACGGGGGCGATGAAGATAAGCAGTCCTGCCAAGCGCAGCCAGTACTTGCAGGGAACGGGATGGGTGGCGACGTACGGCAAGGCGGTGGTAGTCTTCTCACGGAGCTGCTGGGTGATTCTTGTCCTGTAACCCCAAGAGGTTGACCTCGATACCCAGGTAGGTGAGGGTAGTCGTCGGGGCCAAGATACACTTTCTGATGTTGAGGTGAACCGAGCTGGCGTAGGCGAGGGTGAGGAACCTCCTGAGGGCAGCCTTGGAGCCTACAGTCATGACGTAATCGAGGTAAGTATGCGCGATGACGCCGGCAGCGTTGGCCCATCCGTTGACGACCGTGGACAGCGTCATCTGCGTCAAGAACGGGGCCCCGGAGAACCCCATGGGGAGGCGCTTGAAGCGAAAGTGGCGGCCCTCCACCACGAACCCGAAATTCGGCCGGGCTGACGGGTGGAGGCCAACGTGGTAGAAACCATGTCCAGGGATGGCACTCATGATGTCACGCAGGACATCACTCTGCTCGGAGGGGTGCAAGGAAGGGGGCGGGGAGTCCGAGGAGGTGGAGGAAGGCGGGACGTTGATGACCGTGTAGACTGCCAAACCCGGCATGGGGATGGCCGTGATGAGTTCCAGCGGTTCGGGCGCAGCGTTCTCGATGTTGAGGGCGCCTAATTCCTCCGCCGCCTGGAGAAAGAAGTCCATGATGGTCGAATCATCCGCGACGGAGAGGTGTCCCAGGGAAGTCAAGGCCTGAGGAGGAGGTGGGTCGAGGACTACCGGAGGGGCTATCACGATGATCTCGACGTCTGAGGAGAGGTCAACCACCTGTGGTAAGAGGAGAGGGGTTCGGTTAACAGGTACTCCCGCGGGACCGGTGGCAGCGTAGGGGGGTCGTCGGAGGCAGCGTCGGAAATGGAGACAGAGGCGGAAGATTTCCCGAGTCCAAAGAGGTCGTGTCTCGAGGCCGGAGAGAAGAAAAAATCATCGGAGTTGCTAGGAGAAATCCGGAAAGGGGAGGCCAACGAATCCAGAGGGAGAAGGAGTTGCGAAATACGGGGGGCTGGAAGGGGATCGTGAAGAGATCCAACTGCTCCTGGCACTATTTCCTTTCCGGAATAGTATCAGTGCCCCCAACTACCACCGCCTCCACCAGCGCCTTCACCTCTACGACATGTTCTTTCAGCATGGGTGGACTACGAAATTGAACGACGCCAGGGAGAAGTCCGCCATCGAGAGCAGTATTGTCATTCCAGAAATATCCCTGCCACGCCCGCCGCCCACTCTGGGAATCTTCCGCCTCGGTCTCCATTTCAGACGCCGCCCCCGACGACCCCCTACGCCACCACCGGTCCCGCGAGGGTACCTGTTCACCGACCCCCCTCCCCTCTTCCCACAGGTGGTTGACCTCTCTTCCGACGACGAGATCATCGTGATAGACCCTCTGGTAGTCCTCGACCCGCCTCCTTCTCAGCCGGACCTGCGAACCTTCTTCGAAGAGGCCTTGACTTCTCCGGGACGCCTCTCCGTCGCAGACGATTCGACCATCAGGGACTTTTTTGTCGAGGCGGCGGAGGAAATAGGCGCCCTCAACATCGAGGACGCTGCGCCTGAACCGCTGGAGCTCATCACGGCCATCCCCATGCCGGGTTTGGCAGTCTCCACGGTCATCAACGTCCCGCCTTCCTCCACCTCCTCGGACTCCCCGCCCCCTTCCTTGCACTCCTCCGAGCAGAGTGATGTCCTGCGCGACATCATGAGTGCCATCCCTGGACATCGTCGCACCCAGAGGCAACCGAGACAACCAGGACAACGACAACAACGAAAACACGGGCGACGAAGGCCAAGAAGTGGAACAACAACAGGACTGGGTCAGCCCGGGAGTGGATCTCCTCGAGCAGGCGCAAGAGGCCCTCTCCCCAGACGCTCGCCTGGACATCCTCCCGCCCTGGTCCTTTAACTCCTAGCCCCGCTCCCCCCACCTCCTCAAAGATCTTCATGAAGCGGGGATACTGCCACTGGCAAGCCTCCTCGGCCAGAACGACGCCCCTCGTCAAGCAGCTCTTGGAGGCCGAAGTCGTGAAAGAGGGCCCCATCACTCGGGCCCACAGGATCTTCGGGGTACCTAAGCCCAATGGCAGCGCCCGCCTGGTCTACGATATGTCCCCTGCCTCGGAAGCTTACGACCCATCCTCCTTTCGTCTACCTTCCGTTGCCAAAGTCTTGGCCCAAGCCCCGGAGGGCTCCTTTGCCATCAAACTCGAACTAAAGGATGGTTTCTACCACGTTCGCCTCCACCCGTCAGCCCGGCCGAATTTCGGGTTCGTGGTGGAGGGCCGCCGCTTTCGCTTCAAGCGCCTGCCCATGGGATTCTCCGGGGCCCCGTTCTTGATGCAGATGACGCTGTCCACGGTCGTCAACGGATGGGCCAACGCTGCCGGCGTCGTCGCGCATACTTACCTCGATTACGTCATGGCTGTGGGCTCCAAGGCTGCCCTCAGGAGGTTCCTCACCCTCGCCTACGCTAGCTCGGTTCGCCTCAACATCAGAAAGTGTATCTTGGCCCCGATGACTACCCTCACCTACCTGGGTATCAAGGTCGACCTCCGGGGTTACAGGACAAGGATCACCCAGCAGCTCCGAGAGAAGACTACCAACGCCTTACAGTACGTCGCCACTCCTACCGTTCCCCGCAAGTACTGGCTGCGCATGGCAGGAGTGCTTATCTTCATCGCCCCCGTCCTTCGTCTCCCGTTTCTTTGGGTGCAACTCTGCTATGCCTAGCTAACCTGCCTGCGCCCAGAGATCTTCCGCAGTCTCATCTCCTTCATCCACAGAAGATGGACTCGCTGGAATCTCCCCCGTCCCTCACCGATTCCGTCGCAGTTGACGCTTCCCCATGGGGAATGGGCCTCTTCCTAAGTTATTCCCAACTCGCCTGGGACTGCCGGGACTGGGATTTGGGCATCTTTACCCTTGAGTCCCTCATCCTCCTCGTCGCCCTCCTCGTCTTCATGAAGGCCCAGATCTACTGGGACAACATCCGGCGATCAGAAATGCCTTCCGGGGTAAGGTGTACACCGGCCTGCTGGAATTCCTCTCTCCTAGTTCCATCGTGAGATTCACCAAGTCCTTCAGGATGAGCTCCAGGCATGTCACTTATGTCATGAACCAACGGAAGCAGGCGGATGGCGCTCCGCGGACCTTCGCAAGGACCTTCAATTAGCCATCGGAGCGTCTTCCTCCAAACCGGCCCTGCACCCACGTCCTCTTCGAGGAGGCAGCTGGGCCCAGGATCCATAAGCGGGCGGCGGGCGTCTTGGAGCGGTGAGCGGGCGTGGCAGGGATCTTTCTGAAATGACGATACCGCTCTCGATGGCAAACTGCTCCCTGGCGTCGTTCAATTCCGTAGTCCATCCGTGCTGAAAGACCACGTGATAGAGGCGAAGGCGCTGGTGGAGGCGGTGGTAGTCGTGGGAACTGATACTATTCCGGAAGGATAGAGTGCCAGGAGCAGTTGGATATCTTCACGATCCCTAGTCTTAAAAAAAGGAGGCCTGAAGGTTAGTGCGAAGATTAGTTGTGACGATATTCCACCTGGTACTAATATAGGCGGCGAGGTCGGTGGGCGTCAGGAGGGGGGCCGGGACTGGGTCCGGTGCAGCGGTGGCGGGCAGCCTCGGTAAACACCTAGGGGTTTCCGGTACCAATAGGTAGACAGAAGGAGGTTTACTCGGCTCGGAGGTGAACTGGACCTGCGTAAATCCGGGAAAAGCGTGTCCACCGGTGGACCCCTTCCAAGGGTGGGGGACGCTTGCTCCTGTGGTGTAGCCTTAGGGGGAACCTGGGGATCAGGAAGAAAGTACCTGTTTACTTAACGTCAATAGTCAGTAAACTCTTGGAAAGCATCATGGTAGACAAAATGACGTCATATTTAGAGTCCAACCTGCTAATGAAGAGTTCCCGGCACGGTTTCCGAAGGCAACAGTCATGCCTAACGAACTTTGTGGAATTCTTCCACTTTGTTTTCAGTGAGCATGATCGGGATAAGGCGGTACATGTCATCTACTTAGACTTTCAAAAAGCCTTCGATAAGGTACCACACTGCTGCCTCCTCCGGAAAGTGCGTGCGCTGGGCATAGACGGAAAAGTAGCAGGCTGGATAGAGGATAGAGAACTGGCTAAGTGGCAGACGGCAACGGGTGGTGGTGAATGGAGAGGCTTCTGAGTGGGTACCCGTTACTAGCGCGATGCCTCAAGTTTATGTCCTTGGGCCACTACTATTCATCATCTACGTCAACGATATGGACGGTGACATGGTTGCCAAGATTTCTCAATTTGCCGACGATACCAAGCTTGGCATGAACGTTGCAAAGGATGGAAATACTGCCCGCATGCTGGAAGATCTTGGGAAGATTTGGGAGTGGTCGGACACGTGGCAAATGCCTTTTAACGTGAACAAATGCAAAGTGATGCATATCTACCACCGAAACCCCTAATCTGATTATATCCTTAAGGGCACTGCTCTTGAATCTACCGACACTGAGAAGGACTTGGGTGTAACTATAACTAGTGATCTCAAGTTCTCGAAACAGTGTATTGAGGCGGATACGAAAGCCCAAAGGATGCTAGCTTATATAAAGCGACAGTTTGGATATCGGAACAAGAAGATAGTACTGTGTTTTTACAACTCCCTCGTCCGACCGCACCTGGAGTATGCCGTACAATTTTGGAGTCCTTCATTTAGAAAGGACATCGCGAGATTGGAACGCGTGCAAGCCAGGGCAACCGAACTGATTCACAACCGCAATCTGTGTGGAAGTTTTTCACTTACATTATCTGCGGTAAGTGGAACGCACTTCCAGTGGAAGTTGTCAACAGTGAATCTGTTGACCAGTTCAAGTCAAGACTAGACAAAGTCTTGAAAAGTGGCCGTTTAGGGACGCAAAACAATTGAGCAGCCATGTGCCCGCTCGATTGCTAGTCCAAAGGTACCCTCTTTGAATTGACCGTAAGGTTTCCTAGGGTACCTTCTTTTCTTGTTGTTACTCCTTGTTGTAACTCCGTTGTAATCTATTTATATAATCTATTTATTTAATCTATTTATGTATCCAAATTACAATCTATTTATGTATCCAATTTAATCCATACAATCTATTTATATATACCAATCTATATTAATATTTACCCAATCCATTTAACTATATAATCTATTTGCTCATATAATCTATTTATCAATCCACATAAGTATTTATCATACATTTATAATATTTACTCATTTAACATTCAACTATAATCTAATTAATATTTTTCAATCTAATTATCATCATCATATGTGTACTCTAATTCTCATTAACTCGTGCAAAGTTAATTCAACCGCGTAAAATTCAATACAATCATAAACTATATAATTTCACTTTTTAATCATAACTGGTCATTCCATAATATATATTTTTCGTATCTCTTTGTTTTAATACACGTATTCATAAGACGTTGCCGATTTAGGCTTAAGGAAATTTCGTCTGCAAATTCAGACTTCCCCTTTGCAATTAACTTCATTCCCCTTGTATAAAAAAATATAGGTTTTGGGGGTTTATTGTGACCAGAGCTATCTAGTGTATTGGCGGAATAATCACCTACCAACCTATATCTGTGCAACTGTTTGGCTTTGGCGTTGCTTTGGGGATGATATCTATTGGTACAAAGACGAAAAGAGACAAGCACTGACATTAGTGCATCCCATTGGTGGGATTCAAGTTGGCTACCACGATCAGTCATGATCGTTGAGGGAACACCAAAAGGAGCAACCCATGCAGAGACGAAAGCTCGAGTTACAGTGGAAGTTCTGATTTCCGAGATAGGAACTGCCTCTGGCCAACGAGTAAAACGGTTGATCATGGTGAGAAGTTAGGTGCAACCACGCGAAAAGTGCAGAGGGCCTACCAGCTCGATGTGAACGGCGTCAAAACGTGCCGATGGAAGAGGAAAAACAGCCAGAGGAGTCTTTGTGTGGCGTTGAACCTTTGCACGTTGATAAGGCAAACATACGTGGGTCCATCTGGTCATGTCGGCGTTCATACCTGGCAACACATAACGTTGTGTAATGAGCTTGCGAGTTGCTCAAATGCCCAGATGGGAGAGACCGTGAGTTTGGTAAAAAATGTGCCGACGGTAAGCGAGAAGAATGAGTGGACGAGCACAGTCAAGCAATGAATAGTGAACCAGAATGCGCCTGGAAGGACTGTCCGGCAAGTTCATTTCGCGAACGACGAGTTGAGAAGAGAAGAGTGACGAAGTGTTTGCTTGTCTTCATCTTGTTCCTGGACGAGCCCTATTGTCGCATGAACGATGAGCGTAGTGTGGGAGAGTTACGTGCCTGAAATCGATGAAATGCTAGAGAGAGCGTCCGGAACGTCTTTTGGTGAACCAGGAACGTAACGAATATCGTTTGTCATCTGCGGGATGAAGTCAAGATGACGAGAATCAACGGCAGAATGCACAGCAGAGGTGCTACTAGCGGCAAGCGTACCAACCAACGTCTTATGTTCGGTAAAAACAGTAAATTCATGCCCTTCTGAGTATTGGCGGAAGTGGCGGGGGCGAGGTAAACACTGAGAAGTTCGCGGAAAAACGTACTGTACCTATGTTGAGAAGGAATAAGTGCTTTAGAGAAGAAAGCGAGCGGTTGCCAAGAGTCACCAACCTTCTGCTGCAACGTCGCACCAACATTGGTAGCGGACGCGTCCGAAGCAATGATTATGAAAGCTTCTGGGCAAGGATGGGCCAGGGAAACAGCGGAATCCATAGCCTCTTTCGTGTGAGAAAAAGCCTTGCACGCTTCGGAAGACCAGGATAGAGCAAGGTTTTCTTAATTTTGAAAACAGATCGTAGATGTTAGAAATGTTGGGAATGAATCTGTGGTAAAAGTTTACCAAACCACAAAATCTACGAAGTTGCTTGAGTGAAGAAGGTCGGGGAAAATCGCGTTAATTGTAACTTTATCCTCGAGAGGACGAATTCCCTCAGGGGAAATGTGGTGTCCCAAAAAAGAGAGTTGCGTGACACCAAATAGGAACTTAAAAGTGTTGAATACGATATCATACTCTTCCAAACGAGCGAAAACCTGACGAAGGTCAGTGATATGTTTCTTTAAAGACGAAGATGCTATCAGGAGGTCGTATATGTAGCAAAATACGAAGGGAAGACCTCTCAGAACCTGATCCATAAACCGTGGGAAGGTCTGACCACTGTTACGAAGACCATAAGGCACTCGCTTCATGACGAAGGAACCGAATGGCCTGGTGATAGCCGTCTTTGGGACGTCATTTGGGCGATTAGGGATTTGGTTGAAATCACGAACCAAATCGAGTCGAGAAAAGAATGAACAACCGAAAAGAGCAGAATTAAAATCAGACAGGTAAGGAAGAAGATATCTATCTGGAATGGTACAGCATTGAGTCGCTTGTAATCACCCACAGACCTGAACTTACCCGGCGTATACTTTGGCACTACATGAAGTGGTAAAGCCCAGTTAGAGGTAGATGAGCTTGAAGTTTGGATAAGAGAACCCGTAGAGTTTTGCTGATTTTGCGCGTTTGAGGTTGGTGTAATTAGGGTATGTGAAGAAGTTGGAGTTGAAAAACGCACATGATGTTGGTACGTGCTCTCTATCCTCTCAAACACAGCAGCAAGATCCTGTGCCAGGGGACATGACTTACGTGCGAGTTCTGGTCGGTTGTCTGAAGACTACCTCGGTAAACGAACCTGTGAAATAGACACATTTTAACATGGTTCTTGAGAGATTGAAATAGTTCCCCAGCTAACGTATGGATTATTGAATAACTCATCGGCTGCCTTTGCCATTTGCTCCACATTAGTGGGTGATGTCATTGGGATGAGTGGCCTAATATTTTCAGGAATCCCACACATAAATATTTCTTTGAACAGAGAGTCGAAAAATTCTAACTGAGCTCCCTCAGTTCGAATTAAGTCTTTTAGATGCTCCAGAAATCGCGTGGGACGCCGGTCACCCATCTCCTGAGTATTTAAAGGTATCCTTAGATCTTCGACTTGCGATCTCCCAAACTCTTCCCTAAAAGCCTCTTTTAATTTGCCCCAAGCCTCAATTCTACCACTTTCTAGCAAGATGTTTTTAAAAAGCGAAAAGATACCTAATGGTAAATTTTGAGTGATACAGAAAATCGGGTTTTGTTCAGAGATGGCGTGATGCATCATTATAATCTCTGCCATTTCTAACCAGGCAATGAGGTTGCCCGGATCATATTTTGGGAGGACAATCGAGGAAGGAAGGAATCAAGATCGATCTTCTTGCATGGAAGACGAATTATGAAGGATGCTTGCGGAAGTAACATTAGAGATACTCGCATTGGTGGAAGTAATAAGGCCGGCCTGCGATGTCGTAATGGTGTGAGTTGTCAACGAAGCTGCTGATGTAACCATCGTGATTCTTAACTAGACTAGTATAATGTGTGTGTATGTGTGTGTGTGTATAAAACTCAGTCACGCGAATGAGCGTAAAATAAAAATTATCGGAAAAATATTATTCACTCGTTGTATTCATATAGATATACTAAATTTAATTTAATAATAATATTATTAATTCAATTAAGGATTTAATAGGAAACTTGGGATTAGAAACTAACACGTGTTGAGAGTCGATGCTCGGAAAATGAACGCGTAAGTAAGTGACTTGAAAAATATGAAACCATGTGACTGGGTTGAAAATTTATATTTGATTTTATAATTTAGATAGTTAAACAAATTCTGGGCACCAATTTATAGATATAGGGCCATCGTGGCATGAACCTAGATAGATACTTCACAACAAACCAATATCTATAAGTTTTTGAGGAGAGTAATTGAGTCATAAAAAAGTCTCGAGCGGCTAAGCTTATGGCGAAGTTATACTTAATGGTTGGACACGAAATCGTTAAGGAATGGATGAAATACAACAAGGATAAAACAAAATATATATTATTATAGATTAACAAGAATGGAGCATATTTTAAATTATATTGGTTGAATTGAATTTAATTATATAAAATGAACATGAGTTTAATACTGAATTTTCGTCGTGAATGAACTTGGTTTAAGGTAGATAGGTAATGGTAAGTAGGTAACAAAGGTAATGGTAAATAACAAATGAAAATGTAATTGTAACTAATTGAAGTGTATTTGTAACTCATTGAAATCACGATGGTTAAAAAGGGAAATGTATGAGAGTCTGAGTAGGAAATATAAGGAATTAGACAGTGTTTTTATTTGTAAAACATAAGGATGAGATGGAGGAAGAATTCAACTGACCTTGATGCTTGGTGCTGGCGAGAGAACAAGTGAAAATTTTGTCTCTCATGCGAAATAATTGGAAAAAGTAGTACGTGCGTGTAAATGTTGCCAATTGTTTTTGAAGACTTTTTTACAAATTTATAATATTTAAAAAAAATGATATAAAATTTTAGTTAGATATATATATATTGCTGTGTTTAGTTATTCGTACAAAAATAATTCTTTGTATTTAGAATTCGCTGATGATGGTCATCGTTAATGACCGAAAAGTCCGGAAAATTAAATGTTTGTAACCATCGCATATGTCTTCATATTCCTGCTACGAATATATATATATATATATATATATATATATATATATATATATATATATATATATATATATATATATATATATATATATAATAATATATATATATATATATATATATATATATATATATATATATATATATATATATATATATATAGTTTCGAATTAATAATTATTTTTTCAATCTTCTCGATTTGTCTTATATTCGCCTTTTCTTCATTGTTTAACCTGTGGATAAGCGTACCGAAGTTCATCGGGGACTGATGTTTGTTATTTTGCCAAAGATAGAAGTAAATTAATCTAATTTAGCACTTTTTTTAATTTAACTGACGCGTTTCGATACATCGAGTATTATCTTCAGAGTTACAATGGGGAATTATTACAAAGTATTCAGTTTAAATATGTTACAAAATGTATTAACAAAATTACGAACGAAGCTATACATGTAAAGGCAGGTTGGATCTACGTGATAAATGGTCAGAGAAGTAGGTAGCCAGAGAGGAGGGGGGGGGGTAACCTGCTTGCCAGAGGGGATTAGTGGCTAGGGGCAGCTCTGAGTACACCTGTCCCTCTGTTTGCTTTTCTTGCGCTGGGCAGGATTTCATTGGAGTTAGACTGTAAACAACACTTTTATATTATTTAGGCATAAGTCACATTGTACACTTTTCCTCAATTATTTAAATTCTAAACACGCAAATATTAAATTTATTGACGTGAAGATTACCTGAATGGACAATCAATTAACGTAAAATGTTTACCGAAAACCCACTTTTTCAAACCTTGGTTTAAGTTTTTTTTAGTTTCTGTTATTTTAAATTCAAAATTAATGCCATTCTTACCCTCCTCCATAGAACATATAACTTATCTTCAACTTTTCCAGCCCTACATTTAGAATTCGAATTCTTGACAAAAAAATTTACCTTCAATGTCTATCCCAAATCACTATTTCTGAGACAAATTAGTCTGTTTCTCAATAAAAAATACTCGACTCTGCCTCCACTACAAACTGTTAATCAATTAAAGATCTTCCTTTCCCTACCATACTTTGGTTACCAATCCGAAAAACATAAAAAAAGAGTTGTTAAAACTGTTAAATTCAGCCTATCCTCAATTATTGCCATCTATTGTTTTCGTTAATGACTTTATACTGGGATCATTATTTAAGTTCAAAGATCAACCACCCACCAATATGCGATCTAAAATTATATACATTTTTCGTTGTACGTGCAGTAGCACTGTATCATATGTGGGGGCAACAAGGCGTACGCTTTACTCCCGCTTCATGCAGCATATGGGTAGATCTGAAAGACCTGGACTACACCTTTCAAAACCTGATCCATCCCCAATTGGAAACCATCCGTCACAATGTGGTTCTAGGGCTACACTCGAGAACTTCACGATACTTAATGCGGTAAGAAATATCTCGGACCTTTACCTGCTAGAGTGAATTTATATTACAAAACTTCAACCCAGTCTACATAATAACTCATTATCTGTCCCATTAAATATAGTGACTCATTAAATAACATGCTAATTTGTTAAATTTCACATTGTTTTTTTTTAGGAGGGTTGCAAGAATAAAATCTACTGTCAATTATTTTCCTTCCTATTTTTTAGAAAGTCACTCGTTGGTTTAGTTTGTTTTTTCCTCCATATTTCTAATGTAATCAATTAGTCTCAAATATAATATTCATGTTTCACAATTTTATTACATGTGTTAACTTTTTATGTATACATTTAAGTTTGTATTTTGTATTCTTTCTTTAGCACTGATGATGGGATTAGTTATAATCCTGAAACGTTTGAAATAAATGTTACGAGGCATCTACGGCTCTGTCCTGGTCATCCTGTTTATACTTCGCTTGGAGTTTGCGTCCATCAATTCGTTTGCTACTTATATATATATATATATATATATATATATATATATATATATATATATATATATATATATATATATATATATATATATATATATATATATATATATGTAGCTACAGAGCTGCTACACCCATTATAAGACTTCATGAAACTACAAAGTGCACATTTTTAAGGTATCTTTGATTGTCTCATTCAATATTACGATGTGAACACTACAAGACTTATATTAATGGGATTTTCATCCGGGACTAGGGAACGACTTCTTCCCAGTTTTCTCTGAGTCCTCTTATGTTTCATCGAACTAGTTTGCTTTTGAATATTAAGCTATTTTGCTGGTCGTAAAAGTCGAAGTACCTTTTAGTATTATAAGGATCGGCATCTGGAGTTTGGTGATTTGCCTCGAGGGCTTTGGTACTGGAAGGTTTTGCCTAGTCGCTTTCGTATTTGGTGCAGGGGTGTGTGGCGGCTCTCCATCCACTGAGGCTTGAACGTTTATCACCTTCTTCAAGCTGGCGAGGGCAGTGCTTGCTGCCATTTGTATTTGTTTGAGGTGGGGGAAGGGGCCATCAGTATCACTTGTGTACTCAGGAGGGGAAGGTGTAAGTCCAAGTGAGAATTGGGCTTTGCCCATTTCCGGAGATTCTAGGGGGGGGGGGTAAAGGTGTTGGATGTTAACGGGGTTTTAAAGGTAAAAACATAACATAACATAATTTCACGGATGACAAAAGCCACAAGGGCCTATCAAAGGTTATCCGCATCTGTCAAAACCCACCGACACAATGCATCCTTAGGATTGTGTCAGATCATTCATCTGCAATATACAATTCGAACAATCCACAGGAATGTGTCAAAAACAAAAAGCATCATCATCAAGACTCGTCAAAATCCAAATCAATCGTAATATATAATAATAAAAAACTGCATCCACAGGAATGAGTCCAGAATACCCCCGAAAGTTAACCCTCCCTCCCCATGAAATCATCTAATCTGCGTTTGAATACATTCAAGTTTGGACTGTCTCCGTCAGATGGCAAACTATTCTAGTAATCTACCACTCTATTGGTGCAAAAAATATTTTCTAACATCCAACCTGCACCTCTGTTTTTTGTTTTTTTTTAAGTGGTGACCTCTAGTTCTATTACTACCTTCCAACTCAAATAACTTGCTAAAATCCAACTTAGCCATCCCAGAAAAGATTTTAAAAAGCTCAATCATATCTCCCCTCGCACATCTTATCTCAAATGAGAACATATTTAGTACTCTCAGTCTATCTTCATATTCAATGTGCTTCATGGAAGGCATTATTTTTGTTGCCCTCCTTTGTACTGACTCTAACAGGTTGATGTTATTTCTAAAATGTGGTGACCATGCTTGTATACAGTACTCTAAATGTGGCTTAACATACGAGTTATAGAGTTTAAGGATAACTTCTTTACTCTTGTCGATAACATTCCTGTTAATGTATCTTAGCACCCTATTTTCTCTATTTTTTTGCCTAATACACTGCTTTGAAAACTTCAGTGACCTATCTACTACTACACCTAAGTCCTCATCCTCAACTGAATTGAGCCAATTCCCATCCATTTCATAGCTAAATTCCCTATTATCCCTTCCCTTTTTAAGAACTTTGCATTTTTTAAGGTTAAAAGTCTTCTGCCACTCTGCATTTTAAAGCTACCCTCAACTTCTTTGACTACAGCTTCCAATTTAGTGTCATCAGCAACAAATTGACACTTTGCTATTTACAGCCCCCCCAAGATCATTTATATGAACTATGAATAATAAAGTGCCTAGAACGGATCCCTGAGGTACGCCACTGATAACGTCCATCCACTGCAACCTCACCCCATTCAGCACAACTCTGTTTCCTGTCTTTCAGCCATTCAGTTATCCAATTCAAAACTCTACCACATATCACATGCATTTTTAATTCGTTAACTAATCTCTTATGTGGAACCTTATCAAAGGATTTTAACCCTTTACCGACCAGTTCGAGAATTTTGTCTCTCATTTTAAGGACCTTTAATGCATTTATAAATCAAAAAAATTATCTTGCGTCTCGATCGACATATTTGTCCAGCTCAAAATAGATGCGTGATATCTTCTCTTGAGTTTCCAAGTATTATTTTTTTTTATATTATTCACGACATGAGCCGATCTTGACGGTGATTCACTTGTTTGATTTCCTTGCTTTTTAATGAACTATAGAGCCTATACCAGGTAAGAATTTGTTTTTCTAAAAAAATATATTGGTAATGTAAACATTTAGGATGATTTTAAAGTAAAAGTGATTGTATTTAAGCAAAATAAAATTGAAATAAATACTTATTTATCCCGTGGACTAAAATGTCGACCTGAGCGCATGACTGATCTTAGTTGAGCAATCCTTGGATACTTGCAGAGGAGCATTCTACATGCTGTAAAGCTATTATAAATACTTTTTGATCCAATTTTAATTATTTATTAAGCATTTTTATTATATCAATTACAAATCTATGTATGATCTTCATATTTATTGAATCCTTTTGAAAAACTTTGAATACCTAAGTACCTAAATCTACCCATGTAAATGTTGTTCAAAAAATATAGTCATTCTTTGTTTTTTCCAGGTACAAGTAAGGAAGACTGCGGGAATAATGCTTCTATTAACGACTCCTTTTATATGAAAAGAATTTTACCTCAAAATGGGCCTACCTAGCTGAGAGTGATAAAGACTCTTCAAATGAATTAGAAGAAAGAGGAATCCCCTTGTTTAGACATATAGAGGCTGAATATATAATATCTTGCAATAAAACTAATGAAGACGATGAACAGAGCGTCAAGTTGAATAGAATAAACAAACTATTGCAAAAATTCCTTTGTCACAGCATATAAAAAAAAATTAACCCCAAATGTACCAAAATCTTGACATTTCTAATTTTGAGTCTGACAATTATTTTTTATCTTTTAGAAAACCAAGATGAATATGATGAGGATGACTTGGAACCAAACATTGTGATAACTCTGGACGGAAAGAACTCTGATATTTTGTCAACTGTAGAGCAGACACAGAGAGTGAAGCCACGCAATTTAGTGTAGAAGAAGATTCAACCTGGAGAACAGTACCCTTTAGAACCAGACTTTTCAGTTGAACATAGATTATTGTTGAGAAAAGTAACTTATATTCAATCCATAAAGATCAGGAATGCCCTCTGAAGTTATCAAAAAAAGAGCTTGAAATTTGGTTAGGCTTATCCTTGATGTTTAGCCTCTCTAAAATTAGCAACACTAGGTTGCATTAGAATAATAGAATCTCAAAAGTAAGACCCCCTTGTTGAACATCTAAGAACCAAATTTCAAGCTCTTCCAATGAGCAGAGAAATTCATGCATTGATGGAAGTATTGTTCCATTTAAAGGAAGATCCTTAATCAAAGTATGTGGGGGTCGAACCAAATATAACATTCGAGGGAAAATTTAGACGGGTCACACATTGAACCTTTAAATGGGAAGATAGACTTCCCCGTATGTATTATTCTCTTTTGTAAATTGGAAGATGGACTTCCCGGTATGTATTATTCTATTTTGTAAATAGGAAGATAAACTTCCCGGTGCACGCTGTCGGTGAATGAGCTTCCCGAAACCACTGCCTCCTGTGCCGGGTAGTGAGGCAAAGAGCCAATGTGATGGACTTTTTCTTGAAGCCCCAATCGTGTGGTTCACAGAGAGCTACATTGTTGGGTCGATGCTACTTAGATCTTCTTCTGTCATTCTCCTTGTAAGACCTCGTAGGGAAAAGAGTTCACGTTTTCGAGGTCGCCTCCCCAAATCCTTTACCTCCTTTACCGAGAATGCACATTCGCTAGTGTAGCTGGATCCGAACTTTGATTGAGCGCTTAAAAGCTCAGAATTTGAATCAATTGTTGTAGGAGTAGGTGTGGGTAAGGGATAGAGATAGGGTGTGGAGAGAAATAGTGGAAAATAGACAAGTGGTGAAAAAAGAAAGAAGTGTGGTAGGGCGCAAAGAGATGCTAGTGCCTGGTGATCAGGCCTATCGCTTTTAAGTATTTTTTATTTTGTGGTTCCTTTGTTGTCTTTGAGTTAATACATATATATATATATATATATATATATATATATATATATATATATATATATATATATATATATATATATATATATATATGCACATATCATACCCAAGGTCATTAATTGTTTTTTGAAGACAAATGGCTTGAACAATTAATGACCTTGGGTATGATATGCGCATTTGCTGTTGTGGTAATAATTACTTTATCATTTACTTTAGTGTTATGCTTAGTGTCTTTGTTTATTATCGTATATCTTGTAGTGAGTATAATTCGTGTTTTTGTTATTTTCGTGGATGTCTTCTTCGATAAATTTGGGTCTTCATCGGTGATTTGTAGAAATCGGTGAGGTTTCGCAATTAGGTAATCTTTTTCTTTGTCGCGGTTTTTATTTGGTTTAAGGTAAAAAACATTTATATTCTCATGTGTAGAACGGCACTTCTGCTCCGCAGGCTAGAAGCCCGGCGAAGCTCGGAAATCTGGCGCGACTTATTCCTCTTTCGTTCATGTCAATCATTTGGACGATATCATCGTCCAATTCATGATTAACCTTTTCCTGCATATTTCTTGTCCGTTCTTCTATGGCAATGTTAATGTGACTTAACCCCGCCTCCCGGTGCAGCTCTTCCTGGTGCCTTATCTCATGTCTGTATGTACCTGTAATTAGGTACATACATTTATTCTGCAGCACTTATAGTTTTCTCTTTTGTGTCTTCGAGACATACGAGAGGGCGGAAGGTGAGTATAGCAGCGTCGATCTTACAAGTGCACTGTAGATCTTTTTCGTATTGCTTTGACGAAGATTTCTGAACCTGTATAGAGTTTTGACTGCATCAGTGGCCTTGGTAATTCTTTCTTGGACGTGCTTCTTGTACCCGGATGAAGTAATCTTTATTTCGACTACATTGCTCTCCGTGGTGTAGTGATAACGTCTATCCCCCACCCTGACGTCGTAAAGTAGTCCCCTGCCTATGGGGGCTATTTTGAACTTCTCCTGGTTGTATTGCAATGCCCTCTGGCATTCCTATAAAATAGTATGTATCAATATTCTATTAGCATACTTCCCTTTTTTAAATTCAATGTAAAATTATCCATCTATTCCCCCATTTAAATTCTACAATTTCCATTAAATCTTATGTAAACGCTCAACTTAGTTATGTATAAATAAATAATCGATCCAAAATCTCAAATATTTTAGTCAAACACACAAACACACGCTTTCAACTCAACTACAGTGAACATGAATATTCCTCACTCGTCTCGCGCCATTCTCAGCATAAAGGTAAGTAATCATTCCTTCTACATTTAGTCATTTATCTCCAAACAAATCAAATTTAGTTTAATTCCTCGTCTTCTCACTCTTATTCTCTGAAAACTGCCATGCGAGAGTAGGTCCTAATTCTGGTTACTTCTCTCATTGCAGATCCAAATTCACAGTCCATCATAGTAATTTACCATATCAAAATTACCATATCTTAGTCATCATAATTCCCATATCAAAATTACCATATCTTAGTCATCGTAATTACCATATCATAGTTACTTTACCATATCATAATTACCATATCTTACTCATTATAATTACCACATCATAGTTACCATATCTTAGTTATAGAGGAGAGTAGGAAAAGGGACAAAGAAAAAATAGTAGCCAGCGGCGAATCCATTCGGCTATCCTGAGTCTCAAAAAAGACTCATTCAAGCAAAGCTTTAAAGTCGCTCGCCTGCACTTCTCGTACTCTACAGTTGGTGTGGATCTTCCACCTATAGCAATGCCCTCTGGGCATTCCTATAATAAAAACCTCCTAGGAAACTTAAATATATATATATATATATATATATATATATATATATATATATATATATATATATATATATATATACATCAATTATTATGTAAAATTCATATCATGCAATTATTTTACTTAACTTTGTCAATTTAATCGTTCAATATTTTACTTAACTTTTGTAAATTAAATCATATTTTATGTACAACTTAATAATCAATTAATTCATTTATTTTACTTGTCAATTCATTTAACGTACTACTGTTTCAAACAAAATCTCTTAAAATTTCACACACAAACAAACAAACATACGCTTTCAGCTCGACCTTCAGGAACAATATTCTTTCTCATTCGACTCTCGCCATTCTTTGTATAAATGTCGGTAATCATTCCTTCTAAAATTAGTCATTTGCCTCCAAACAAATCATACTTAGTTAATTCCACTTTCTCTCACAATTCTTTGCAAACCACCATACGAGAGTAGGTCCTAATTATATTTACTTCTCATATTGCAGCCCCTAATTCACAGTATAGTCACCATATTATTTTATATTTATTTCACGTACTTCATTTCTCTTCACATCTCGTTACTGTAAATCATATTTTACCATATCTTACATTGTATACCTAATCCAACTTATCTCATTGTACATTCGTTGATTCTTTGAATATATTTATATTTGTTTAATTGTTTTTCTTAAAACCCAGTTCATTATTTCAAAATTTATTTTGCTTTCGTCTTAGGCCTAAAAACTATCAGGCAACAACTTCGATCAAACAAATTTATGGTTATGGTGTTCGAAACGCTATTTAGGCTGATTTATTAACGGAAAATAAATCCCATGAATAACCATATACTATACACCGGGCCTCGTAGGTGTTAAGATTTTCATTTTCTGCTGCTTTCATACGAGCTTGCCAAGGCGCATTCGTGAAATCATCGACGAAGTGAATGTTGAGGCAAGTGTGGCTTACAGGGGCTGTGGCATCAGCGGTGTAAATCACGTAGAGTGTGGGGGACAGGCACCCCCCATGCGGGAGACCCACAGTGGGCGGAAACTTTGGTCCGTCCGTTCACCCTAAACTGATGTACGCCGCTCTTTCTACGGCATGGTCCAGAGTTCTTTCTAGGTTTTCACTTAGGCCCAGTCGTAAGATTTTGTACTACATTCCCCGTTACCACACCTTATCAAACGCCCTTGATACATCCTGACAAACGAGTCCACGTAACTTCTTTCCCGTTTTGCTTGGGCTAGCTTTTCTGTGATGACATTAATCACCATCTCCGTACTTCGCTTCCTCCTAAACCCGAATTGATGTGGGTTAAAGAGGGAGTTCTCCCCCAGGTGAGACACTAGTCTTCTGTTGAGGATCTTCTTGATGAGTTTCCTGCCAAATTCTAGAAGTGAAATTGGCTGGTATCTCTCCTTCAACGCTGGGTCCTTTCCGTGCTTAGGCAAGAAAATCATCTTAGCCGTTTTATAAGCATCTGGAATGTATCCCGTGTTGAGACAGGCGTTATATATCCTTATCATCCCTTCGATGACATTGGCTGGTGCCTTTTCAAAATTTAGCTTGGTATTGTCCTGTGGCTTTTTGTCGGAATGAGCGGAGCGCGCCGAGAATTTCTTTGTAGGAGTGCGACGAAGATGTACAGTGGCGGCAACAAAAAAAGTGACATTGAATATTGGCAACAGAAATCGATACACAAAATTGCTTTCACTATTTTACTTGCCAACAATCCAATGAAAATGTGCGGAGCTTATGCCGCAAGTGGACGACTCTCCTGGGCTAAGACAACAGAACTGCGCTCTATTGGAACTCAGTGTCTCGTTTGAGCTCGTACAACGACGTTTTAGTATATGGCACTCCAGCGTGCTGATTATCTGCATTCGTGCCTCCATTTGACGTGCTATAACTTCTGTGCAAGTGGATACAATGGGGTGGAAAAAGCTTTCTATGACAGAGAAAAGCCGTGCCTTGACCCTATTAGAGCAGGAAAAGTCTTTTATTGATGTAGCAGCAGATTTAGTAACGTCAAAAATACGATTCATCGCCTAAAACGTGCAGCTGAGTTATTGCCACCAGGTACCATACCAAAGAGGAAGGAGGGCATTGGTGCAGCTAGGAAGACATCTCCAAGGACTGATAATATCCTAAGGCGTAAAGTGATGTCAGACCCTTCTGTAACCTCCGCTTCAATCAAGAAAAAACACCCAGACCTCCTCGAGAACGTTGCCCTCAGGACCATCAGTCATCGCTTACAGAAGGACTTAGGCCTACCGTCTCGCCGCGCTGCCAAGAAGCCACTTCTTACCAAGGCTATGAAGATGGAAAGGCTCAATTTTTGCAAGACCTATAAACATTGGACAGCTGCCCATTGGAAGAAGGTCATGTTCAGTGATGAGAGCACCTTTAGGCTGGTCAGAGGAGAGTCAAAGATCGTGCGTCGTCCCAGCACTGTGTCTCGGGATGACCCGAAATATACCGTGAAAACTGTGAAGCACCCTGATAGTGTGATGGTGTGGGGTGCCTTTAGTGGAAAAAAGGGCAGAGGAGGTCTGTACTTCCTTGCCAAGAATGTAGCCATGAGGGGGACTAACTATCTTGAAGTTTTGAGGCAGCACATGCTGCCATTTTGGGAAATTCATCAGTGTGAATTTTTCATGTATGATGGTGCCCCTGCTCACAGGTCCCAGTTAGTAAAAAGGTTCTTCAATGATAATAATATTAGTGTTTTGGAGTGGCCTGGTAATTTCCTGGACCTAAATCCTATTGAGAATGCTTGGAATCTGATGAAATCCAAAGTTCAAGAGACAGCACCCGGCAGCATCAAGGACCTGATAGAATCACTGAAGCAGATCTGGGTTACGATCGACCCCACCTACTTCGCAAACCTCACTGAATCAATGCCCAATCGACTCAGGATGGTCATCAAGTGCAAGGGCAACATGACCAAGTAATAACTTTCATGAAATATTCATAATAAAATATGTAAGTTACATTTTTCTGTTTTATTTTCCCCGAATTGTCACATGTCACTTTTTTTGTTGCCGCCACTGTATAAGAGAAAACTTCCTTCCAGAAGCGATAATATAAATAGCCCATTAAATTATCAAGTCAGAACGGACTTCGCCGTAGCGTAATGGTAGAGTGCTAGCCTCGGGATCAAAAGACCTAAGATCGAACCCCAAAGTCCACAATTTTTACAAAGAAAATTCTCGAAGAAAACGGAGACCACGAAAAACGCTTTATGGACAACTCAAGAAATCGACTCAAGAGAAGACCGATGTCAAGGAAAACGGAGAGAAAACGACTATCAAGAGCTAACTCGTCTCAAGAAATCATCACGTCATCATGAAGCAGAAGAAGTCATCACGTCATCAGAATTGGAAGGAATCATCACATCGTCGTTAAAAGGAAGATACATCAACAAAAAGAAGATCAAGAATTAACCCAGCTAACTTAAAGAAGAAAGAATCTCAGCCAACAAGAATACTATGAGTCAGATACATGGAGTCAATGTTTGAAAAGCGTCTTCAGTTCAACTTCATTATAAAATATAAAAATATGCCCCCCCCCCCCAATTCATAATTGGTGACCCTCAAAAGGCCGAACAATCTTCTGATCTTCGTTACAACTGCACCTGCTCTCCTACTAGAGTTTAAAAAAAAAGTGCTGCTGGGAACCGGAGACCCGGTAAAGGATATTACTGATTAGCGTCGAAAACTTAGTTCGCTCTCCTCAATCCCACTTAATTAGCTCCACTCATCCCGCAGACTCGGGGGCCGGGGAGGGAGAGCTTCTTGTAATCATCGATTAAGAAATCCAATACTAGTCTCTCCCCAATCCTCAAATTCGCTCCGCGTTCTAGTAAGAGACCCGTGTAGGGGTGCGACGAAGATGTATAAGAGAAAACTTCCTTCCAAAAGCGAGAATATAAATAGCCCATTAAATTATCAAGTCAGAACGGACTTCGCCGTAGCGTAATGGTAGAGTGCTAGCCTCAGGATTCAAAAGACCCAAGATCGAACTCCAAAGTCCACTATTTTATAAAGAAAATTCTCGAAGAAAACGGAGACCACGTAAAACGCTTTATGGACAACTCAAGAAATCGACTCAAGAGAAAACCGATGTCAAGGAAAACGGAGAGAAAACGATTATCAAGGGGTAACTCGTCTCAAGAAATCATCACGTCATCATGAAGCAGAAGAAGTCATCACGTCATCAGAATTGGAAGGAATCATCACATCGTCGTTAAAAGGAAGATACATCAACAAAACTAAGATCAAGAATTAACCCAGCCAACTTAAAGAAGAAAGAATCTCAGCCAACAAGAATATGGAGTTAGATAAATAAATGAATTCAAGACAATGTTTCGAGGAGCAACTTCAGTCTAGAAGTAATAAATAGATTCAAATATAGAAATCGCCAATGAAGAATGATATTAATAAATAAACTCAAAGTTATAAATAGCCCCCCCCCCCCATATCTTCTTCGGTAATCTCGGCGTCTCTGTCGCGCTGTGTATCTTGTGTATTTGTTCGTTAAGCTCGTCGATGATGTTGCTTTCAGACTCTAGGTCATAGTTTTCGTTTTCCGCCTCAGTTATACAGAAGATTTTTTCCAATAACTTCGGAATAGTTCTTCAATTCTTCCGTTTCAATGTTTCCATCTTCCTTTTGTAGCTCGATCTTCTGCTTCTTCTTAGTCGATCCTTTGAGATTTCTGATCTTTTTCCAAAAATATTTGGGAGAGGCTTCGTGATTGAGGCTATCGATTGCATCATCCCATCGTCTCCATTGCTGTTCGAGGATCAACTGGTTCAGTTCTTCTTTGAATTCTGTACTTCGCTGTAGTGAGTAAACTGACGCATTACTGATGTTGATTTCATACAATAACTTCAGCTCACGGTATAAATCCTTCATGTATTCGGTCCATCTGTAGGTAGAGATGGTCTTATACTTGGATTTAGAGATACAATCCTTATCTGCGCTGATGAGATGGCTATTGAGGTCGTCGAGTGCATCGTCAATCTCCTCGAGAATTGCCTAGTCCAAGTTGGGCGGATCGTAGGCCTCGAGAAGGAGCGCGTACCGTGTCCAGTGTGCTCTTTTGTAATTCTTTCTGACTACAGCTGGAACTTGTATAGGGTTCCTGTTGATAGTGAGTAGACACTATATATGGTCACTACATAATACCTGGACTGGTTCCATGTAGTAATTGAGCGGCAGTTGACGATTCGCCAGAAAGATGTCTGGTTTTGTGGCACTTCCTGCTCTGACAAAGGTGGGAAAGTCGGGGCATATTCGCTGGGCAATTTTTCTGTCCAGCAATATGTCCAGGCTTCTTCTTATACCGGTGAAGGTCCTGTAACCGGATTCTCGGCTTCTGGCGTTTAGATCACCCATTAATATAGTGGGGGCTCTTCTGCCAAATAGGCCATTGAGAGTGTGAATTGGTAACACATCTCTCCTTGGCAGGTGATATCCGGTAGCAATGATCAACTTTCCTATGTCGAGTTCGACCTCAATCGCGAGGTAGGATTCTTCTATATTTCTCATTTGCGTGTATTTAATCCCTTTGTTTATTGTAATAGCGGCTCCGTCGAACTGCTCCTGCGAATAATTTATGATCAACACATCGTAGTTCCAGAATTTCATTTCTGCACTACGCGTATCGATCCCGTGTTCCGAAATTAAGATGATGTCCGCATCAATTTCCCTGAATACATTTCCGTAAATAAGCCTTTTCGTCGCCCAGCCGTTGGTATTAATTTCCATTATCTTCAGTTCATTCCGTAACATGGTAAATTGTTTTTACCTATGCCTCTTCTTATTCTTCTTTAGGGCTGGCTGGGCAGTTTTACTGTGCCCAGGGTTTTCCTTTTTCGGAGGGGGGCTCGGGGATTTGGACCTGCTCTTCGTAGCTCGTGTACGGATGCAGGGGCCCTCATCGTTATCAGAAGATGAGTATCCCTCCTCACTTTCAACCTTTTCTTTTTGTTTTTTGTTGTCCTCTTCGAATTCCTCCGATGAGGGAGCTTAGACGATCTCCTCCAGTCTAGACTTGACAGTGTTGTTCCTTATGACTGATTCCTTGAATGCCTTGGAGCATTTAGGGATGCAGGCATAATTACTGAAGGGAGATTGTTTGCTTTCAAGAGAGCAATGAGTACATGGTTATAGCAGCCAGGCTTCACTGCATTAGCCACATTTGCGTGGGTAATGCAGATCAGTATTTTTGCACTTAGATCTCCTGTCACGTTCATCTGTGCAAGTGCAGGTGCAGGCTTTATTTCCGCATTCTTCCTGGCGGCGTTTGCGTGGGTCGTTTCCTTAGCTTTCCTCTCTTTTTCTTCCTTTCTTTTTTAATGATCTCTGCGCTTGGGGCAGTTCAGGGCCATGGTCCTATGTTCCCCTTTACAATTAAAGCATTCCTTCTTTGTATTCTCGCACTTATCAAATCGATGTCCTTCTGTGGCGCATTCACTGCATCACCGTTTGTTTTTTTGTCCGGGCACATCGTCTTTGTACGGTCCTCGAGTCTATAGCATACAAAGCACATTTGTATGCTATTAAATTTCTCCTGTTGGATGTTATCACTTGGTATTCTCATATTAAATACCAGTATTCCATTCTGCGTGGATTTCTTGGCCATTTTATTATTTTACGAACTTGTGCCCAGGGATTGCTTTTGGTAATCTCTCTTTGAGCTCCTCGGGTGTATGCTCACCTACCCAACTCTCCACTTTGCGGCAGATAACGCTTCGGTTTGCTGCCACTTGTGGAGGAGTTTTCGCTTCCAGTCCAGAGTTCCCGAGGATCCTCGCTCCCTCTTCCGATAGGAGCTGCTCCACGTCCTAAGTCTCGGCACATAAGGCGATTAATCCAGATGAGACTTCTATAAGTTTCACCAGTGCTACTTTTAATTCGAGGTAGAGGGTTTCACAGAGGTGCCTTTTTTCGGGGTTCTTCTTTCCGAGGATGGTCCTTAGGGGGTCCTTCTTAGTGAGGATCTCCATAGTCTTCCGTGTCCTTACTAAGTCCTCTTGTGATGTCTTCTTTTTTTTCGGAAACCAAAGTGTAATTATGGTTTTTGGAGTGAAAAAGGAAGTTATAAAATGGTAAAGGAGGTAGCGGTTAGTGAAGGTATGTTGGGATACGAGTTCAAAAAATGGTGAAAAAACGCCCCTGTCCATTTTCCTGTTAGTCCCCTACTCGTTTGCTGCCAGAATGATGGGTGATGGATGGATGGAATGGATCTCGAGTGGGAACCTCAAGAGGGGTAAATTATGGTGGACTTGATGCAGTAGCGGCCGAATCAACGGCCGCTAAAGTTTTGCCACCCTCCTCGTCGCCCGGGTCCCTCGGGTGACGAGGATCTCTCCTCCGTCTAGGACTCGCAGTTATACCCCAGTTTCAAGATAATTTCTAACTTATGCTTCCGCTGTGGGATAGTCCTCAAAACAGTTTTCACATAAGCCCTTAATTATGTCAGTCCAAGTGGCCGGCATAGTTAAGACGAAATCGATGAATAGCAGACATCCGAGTAGGTTCACACGCAGGGCGATGGACGGGAGTAGTGAGATGCTTTAGCCCTCATTGAGGTATGAATCTTCGATGAAAAAAGTATTATCTCTTTTTGAAGGGAGAAGCTTAATTCACCGAAAGACATCCAGAATAGGCGCTCTTCTATGTAGGCGGTGTTCAAGGTCCGTTACTAAGCAAGTAACAAATGCTTTATCTGAAAGTTGTCAGCATAGCGTAGTAGTCGAATATTCGGCCGCTAAAAGCTCGGAATTACAATTAAGTTAAAGTGTGGGTGCGTGTAGGAAAGGTCGATAGGGTGTGCGGATAGATAGAGAAAATAGACAAGCGGTGAAAAGAGAAAGAAGTGTGGTAGGGTGCAAAGAGATGCTAAAACCTGGTGATCAGGCCTATCACTTTCATTATTTCTTTGTAGCGTGTATTCTATGTTGTTTCTGTTGATTTTTTAATTTTTTTATGGCGTTCAAGCCATTTGTCTTGATAACTTTAGTTTAGCTTTGTGTGTGATATACATTGCTTAACTGTTTATGTTTTTTCAAACTTTTAAATGCGTGATTAATGTTTTTGTATTCTTTGTATGTGGGTGTTTTAGTTTTTTTGTTTTTCTTAGTCGGTAGAGTTCTCGTCGTATTCGGGGTTTTCTTCTTTCTTGGTTTTTCGTTGTCTTCATCGGTGATTATTTGTCATAATTGTGAGTTTTGGTCTTGATCGGTTGTTTTCTTTGTTTATGTTAGATTAGATTATACATCTCATCATGCGTAGAACGGTACTTCATCCCCACCAGCCACTCGTTTGGCGGAGCTTGGAAATCTGGCGCGACATTCTGCTCTTCTGTTCTGGTTAATCATCTGAGTAATTTCTTGACTCAGTTCTTGATTAACCAGATCCTACATCTTCCGGGTCCGTTCTTCGATGACTTTGTTAATGGAAATTATCCCCTCCTCTCTGTGCAGGTCTTCTTGTCGTCTTCTTTCTTGCCTGCGTGTACCTGTGATTAGGTACATACATTTATTTTACGCTACTTGAAGTCGCTTCTTTTGTGTTTTCGAGACACAAGAGAGGGTGGAGGCGGGGTAAAGCAACGTAGATCTAACAATGGCATTGTAGATCTTCTTCTCGTTGCTTTCACGTAGATTTCTGAACGTATATAGAGTTCTGACAGCGGCCGAGGCTCGAGAAATTCTTTCTTCGAAGTGCTTCGTGTAGCCGTTAGAGGTGATTTTCATACCGAGTGCATTGCATTCGTTGGTATAGGGATAACGAGTATCCCCCACTCGCACGTCTGCTCTTCGAGGGCGTCCAATGGGGACCACCTTGAACTTCTCTTGGTTTGTTCTAATTTTCCATTGAGCCGCGTAATTGTTCAAATTTTCAAATTCTATTGCTGTCATGCGAGCTTGCCACGGTGCATTCCTCCATGGAGATATGATTATCTGGCTGAAATCATCGGCGTATTGAATATTGAGGGAAGAGTGGTACACAGGGGCTGGGACATCCGCGGTGTATATCGAGTAAAGGGTGGGGGACAGACACCCCCCCTGCAGAAGGCCCGCAGTGAGCGGAAACTTTGGTCCGTCCGTGCACCCTAGACTGACATAGGCCACTCTCTCCATGACGTAGTCACAGAGAGTTCTTTCCAAGTTTTCACTTCGACACAGCCGTAAGATCTTATAATGCATGCCCCGCTGCCACACCTTATCAAACGCCTTTGATACATCCCGACAAACAATATCCACGTAACTCCTATCCCATTTGGCTTGGGCAAGCTTTTCCGTAATGACATTGATTGCCATTTCCGTACTTCGCTTCTTTATAAACCCGTATTGGCAAGGGTTGTAGATGGAGTTCTCTTCCAGGTGAGACACCAGCCTCCCGTTGAGGATCTTTTCAAAGAGTTTCCTGCCAAATTCCAAAAGTGAAATTGGGCGGTAGCTCTCTCTCAACGTTGGGTCCTTTCCATGCTTGGGCAAGAACATCACCTTTGCCGTCTTGTAAGCATTTGGAAAGTACCCCGTATTCAGACATGCGTTGAATATACGTCTCATTTCTTCGATGATGTTGGTTGGTGCCTTTTCGAAGTTTAGCTTCGTAAGCCCCGATTGGCCTGGGGCTTTTGGCGGAATAAGCGGAGTGTGCCAAGAATCTCTTCTTCAGTGATCTCGGCGTCTCCGTCACGCAGTCTGTCCACCTGGTGATGAGGATGCGTTCTATGTATTTTCGTGTTAAGCTCGTCTATGATGTTATTTTGCAAACTCTATGTCAAAATCTTTGTTTTCTTCTTCGGGTATACTGAAGATTCTTTCCCAATAACGCCGGAATATTATCTCGATGTTTCTGTCTTCTTTTTCAATGGATCCATCTTCTTTTTGGATTTCCATTTTCTTCTTTTTTTCCAGATGATCCTCTGAGACTTCTGACTTTCTTCCAAAAGTCTTTGGGGGGTGTATCTCGGTCGAGACTCTCGATCGCATCGTCCCATCGTCTCTGTTGTTGTTCGAGGATCAACTAGTTGAGCTCTTCCTTGATCTCTACTTCGTTGTAGTGAGTCAACTGATGCGTTTCTGATATTGATTTCATACATTACTCTCAATTCTCTATAGAGTTCTTTCATGTACCCAGTCCATGTATATGTTGAGATGGTTTTATACTGGGTTTTGGGGATGCAAGCCCTATATGCATTTATAAGTTGTTCGTTGAGGTCGTTGAGTGCCTCGTCTATCTCCTCGAGAATTGCCTCGTCCAGATTTGGTGGACAGTAGGCCTCGAGAAGACCCGCGTACCGTGCCCAGTCTGCTCTCCTGTAGTCTTTTCTGACTGGAGCTGGGACTTGTATAGGGTTCCTGTTGATAGTAAGTAGGATCCCTATATGATCACTACATGGTACCTGAACTAGCTCCATGTAGTAATTGAACGGCAGCTGACGATTAGCCAGACAAATGTCTGGTTTTGTGGCACTTCTTCTTCAAATATAGGCTGGGAAGTCCGGGCCTATTCTCTGGAATGGATTTCAGCTGTGTTTATATGCGAAACGGGTTGAGCGTTATTCATTCTCTTAAATATATCGTGACGCTGATTGGACAATTATTGCAGCGTTTAAGTCTAAACGCTGATTAGCCAATTAGTTAACGCTTAAGTCTGTTATTTCAGAAATGGACATAAGTATGACAATTAAATGTGTCCCAAACCTGATTGGTTGAATTTTGTATAATTATGAGCAGATGGAATGACTATTTACATATATAGCTGTATTTTGTGGTTTAGGGTCTTGGAAGGCTGCTCTGGTTGCCTAAACAAGTCTGCTTCACCGCTGTGACAAATCATTATTCGGAAATTTTTGCAAAAGTGAATTTTCTGCGAAAGTAAAAGTGAAATTGTGACTCGTTTTGAATAGTGATAATAAAAACTGGGTAAAGCGAAAAAGCTCGATACGTTCAAAAAGTGGACCACTGGCCTTCTTCGATTAAAGAAGGTGAAGGACGAATCTTCACTCCTTCGTGGAGAGAAGGACTGAAACCTCAATTGGCCCACTTGCAAGCCGGAAGCAAAGAGAAATATTAAGGTAAAGTTTTATCAAAGTACTTGAACATTGGCCCTTAGTTCTCTCTCTCTCTCTCTCCCCTCCTTTTCTTATATTTTCCAAATCGTCTCTCAGAGTATACATATTTATTAAAATTCATCATCTAACTTACGATAGGATGCAGTAAAAATGAGGGAGACTCTCGGAGGGCCCGAAACCAGACGGAGGGAAAGTTTTTGAACAAATTTACGGTAACTTACGAATTGCACTGGTCAGACTTATCGACATACAAAATGGATACTCTGCTATTTGTGCGAGGGAGGCCGACTGTGAAGCCTTGACCTCAAGCAAAGCAGTTGAATGCCTGAAGACAATCAACCTGAAACCCCCCACACCGCCACAAATTAAAACACACCGTAGTGTTATCTGCAAGCGCCTCGACTCCTGGGTCGGGAGCCACTCAGCAGAAAACATTAAGGATGAGATAGAAAGGAACCACCCTTGGGCAAAAGTAGCGGAGGTAATTAAATTAAAAAACTACACGCACGTTTTCAAAGTTTTTTCGAGGACACGGCAATGGCTCAAAAGGCTAAAGATAATGGTTTGCTTCTTTTTAGCGTAAGAGTCTGCCCAGAGCAGATTGAACGTGAAGAATTTGTCGACTTGCAAATGTGCTTTCGGTACTACAAGTACGGCAAGCACACCACTTCAAGCTGCCCTGAGAAAGAAATTACGTTATGCTCGTTCTGTGCCGGTCGCGACCATTTTTGGCGCGACTCTAAGAGTACCTCTCCAAAATGCCTAAACTGTGAAGTCCCCCACTGGATTATGTCCATGGCATGCCAGATCAGGAATCCAAAAATCCAAAAGCAAACCCAGCTACAACGTGAAACGGAGGAAAAGCAGGTCAATTACACTTATGCAAAAGTAGCCAAAGCCGCGATTGCCGAGAAGAACAACCAAAAGACTCCCCTTCACATTGAAAATGAACACTCTACGAAAATAATGTGCTGCATTTATTATGAACACATAGCCAACATCACACGCCCAGGTAGTTTTGCCACCGAGGTCAGCCGTATTCTCGTAAAGAATGGCCTGCAGGAGATGTGGTTCCCGGACAACCCTCTTTCAGAGGAGGTTATGTAAATAAGCGTAGCCCCTCAGTGCCAAAAAACGTGCCAAAAGGTACCCGCACCGAAAAACGCAGCCAGCACAAGCGATCCACGTCTGAACAAACCCAAACTAACAACACAAACAGCAAAACAAGCTCCACTTACACCCCAAAAAGATACTACCGTCACAACAAAAGCACAAACCCAGACACCAAACAAGGAAGCAGTCCTACCAAAAGAGACCAGGTCTCCACGGTCGAGAAAAACTTCAAAAACTCGTGGCTCAAGGTCAACCTCCTCATCATGAGGCAGGTAACACCAACTCAAATATCATGCGAGAGGTTTCAATGTCAAGCTACGAGTATATGCCCCCGAATCGGCGCCCTTCCCAACCGAAATCGATTCCCGCGAAGTATCGGAGGGTCTTAGGAACGGAAGATACAAGTGGGAATGCTCAGATGAGGTTCCGGAGCGGCAGGTGAGGAGGCTCACGCCCAAAATATGATTAAATTGACCACTGACTGCTTCCACACGATTACGGACACAGAATACAGAAAAAACGAAACGGCAGGGAGCGCACCCCACCCAGTCCACTTCATGGGGCTAAAGTAGATCACGAATAAGCGTCTACTTTAATCCCGGGCACACAAAAAAAAACAACATTACACCAAATGACCAACAGACTTACGATTATACAAATGAATCTCGATGGGTGGGACGGAAAAGGTTCCATCTATGGCAATATTATGCGACAAAGTACCCTGACATTATACTTATCTCCGAACACGGACTGACCACGCAAAAACAATTAAAAATATTTCACTACGACGTCTTTAACAAGAATGATATCCAGGAACGGTATGACGGCTGCGCAATAGCTGTCAAAAAAGAACTAAAATACAGAAAACTAGGTGACTTAGATGAATCATACCTTGCCATTGAGGTAGGCACTACCGGGGGGAGGGCTAGTCGTGTCTACGAGGTACCAACCCCAAGACTTGGCTATGTGCCCATGCACAACCTTCTGCAGATTTTCAACCATAAGAAAAATTTAATTTTTGCTGGAGATCTGAATGCAAGGGGTGCAGCGGCAGGGTATACCTCCTAAAACATTGCAGGCAGAAACATCGAAGTACTACTTGACAGACAATACGAGACATGGATCGGACCAGAATTCCCGACCTGCATAACGGGAAGAGCAGCAACGAAACCTGATATAGTCCTATCTAGTATCAGGTTTCCATACAACTACTACATTGAACCAGGTCCCATCCATCCGAGTGACCACCAGGCTATCAAAATTACAGTAGGAGTAAATCCCATTCAAATAGCAATCCCAGAACGCAAAAGCTATAAACAGGCGAACTAGGAAAGCTACAGAAATTACCTTCTAAATTATATCCCAGACCCTTTATTTGATGCCAATTTAGAAGAAATAGATAAAGAGCTGGATAGAATCACTGACTACCTAATTAAAGCCGATGAAAATAGTATTCCCCATATTAAATATAAAACCCTTCCAGCTCCCCATTGGACCCCTCCCGTGAAAGCTCTGGCCCAAGAATATAAGAACTTGTCCAATGTAGTATCGCTGATAGGCCCCAACCACAATGCCCACAGAAGAATAAGACAGATTAAAGACGAACTCCAGACACTAATTACGGATCAACAAACACCTATATGGGACAGACTGATAAAAAGACTCGACATAGAAAGAGACCCACATACATTCTGGCAGACATTTAAACGTTTAAAAGGAAGAGCTCCACAAAAAAAAAATTACACTCATAAACGACGGTAAAGAAATTGACGAGACTGATGAGATTGAGGAAATGTTTAGGATTTTCTCGTCCTCAATCTTCAAAATTACCCCAGAAGAAAATGACAATTACGACCTCGAATTCGAGACTGACATAATCCAACAGCTAAACACACAAATACACAGAACCTCTCCATATCATTGTGTGTCGCAGGAAAGAGCGATGGGGGGCTACGGTAGTAAAATAACTACCTTAGAACTCTCCGTTGCTCTAAAATCCTTTCGCCAAAGAGCACCGGGTACCACGGGGCTGACCAGGGAGAATTTCATCAAGGCCCCGCCTAACGTTTGGAGTGGGCTACTTAACATCATGAACGCCGCTCTGAACACGGGCTACTTTCCCGATCAGTGGAAAGTGGCCAGAATGATTTTCATCCCAAAATCGGGAAAGCCCCCGGACTGCCCTGCCAACTTTCGGCTGATATCTCTCCTAGAATTTGCTGGCAAAGTCTTCGAGAAGATATTGGCTAATAGAGTCAACTCTTTTCTCGACGAAGCCAACTTGCATAACGAGCAGCGACGCGGCTTCAGAAGGAAAAGAGGGACTGATACGGCACTAGCCGTTATGACCGGAAAGCTTGCCAAGATCAAGGCAGACAAAAGGCATGCCGACCTGGTGCTCCGCGATGTCAAAAAAGCTTTTGATAAGGTTTGAAAGAGAGGACTACAATTTAAGATCCTTCAAGTAGGCTTCAACCCCATTCTTGAGAGGATTCTATGCGACTACATAATAAAGAGGAGAGCATATATACATATCAGAGGATACAAAGGCCCCGAATCCGAGCTCGAAGCAGGGTTCCCACAAAGGGGCTGTCTCAGTCCCCTTTTATACAACATATATACACGCGACTTACCACAACCTCTCTCCGAGGGTACGATATACGTTCAGTTCGCTGACGATATATGGCAAATTTGTACAGCCGCTTATGTTTACAGGAAATTTATGGTGAGAAATACGGCTAGGGAGATTTCTAACATCAACTCTTTCGAGAGGAGATGGAAGATTTCAACCAATGCCCCAAAATTCAAAATAATTTCCATGTTTCGCAAGACCTTTAATGACATACGGGTAGAAGGGGAGTGAATCCCCTACTGCCTGGAAGGGGTGGTTCTGGGGCTCAAAATCACCACAGGGGGCTACAAGAGTCATATCAAACGAACAGTCGCGAATAGCAAGAGCGATTTGAGGGAGTTTTATAGGTTCCGTGACCTAACTCGCTCAAATAAACTCAAGATATTCAATGCGTGCATTCGCTCGAGACTCTTATACCCCCCGGTGCCGTTGGACGCGAGCCCCAAGACCCACATTGCGAAACTACAAGTCATCCAAAATAAAGCGGCTTTGCTTATTACAAACACCCGAAGAAGAGAACATAAACGACAGAGGGAGCTCCACGACTCGGTTGGATTATCTCCGATCAACGTGACGCTCCACGAGAGAGCTAAGAGGATATGGCATGCCATTGGTGCCCCCTTGACCCCTGAATTCTCTCGTACACACCTAGACATCGAGGTCGACCGACAAAGAAGACCATTTAAAAGCAGCAAAATACCGTCTGACGGTGACGTGACTCCCAAATACACATGGCAAAATCGACAATAGACAGGAAATTACTAGTGTAATGCGCAAGTTTTTTTCTTTAGTGAAAATTAATTTCAAAATAAATTCAAATTCAAATTTTGCTAAAAATTCAAACTCAAATAAAACTATAATAAAATTTGTTCAAATACCCACAGCGGGAATAAAAACCCCCTTTCAAATAAAGGCTTGAATGCCAAAAGATCATTAAGATCGAAAAAAAACTAAAAATTAAATTAAATCAACTAGATTAATTTAATTAAATAAACTATAAATTTATAGTTTATTGAATAAAAACAAAAAAACTAACAAAACCTATACAAAAACAAAAACAACATAGCTACCCTTTTACTAGGGACCTTTTTATTATATCTCCCACACATCATCTTTTCTTTAAATTCACCCTTTAACCACTTTACTCTCTTACTATTTTCTCTCTAATTCTACCTAAATTTCACCACCTATTATGTCCAATGTCCAATGGGACTTGGAAGAAATCATCAAGAAAATTAAGCTCACCAAAAAGTTCACAGCCAAGTGTAGGCCAGGAATGGTCTTTTGCAGTCTCCTTCTTTTCTTATGTAAAGGAAAAAAAGACGAGGGAAAGTCACCTCAAGAAAACTCCATCGATTTTTACCTTTTCCCCACGGAGGCTTCAAGAACAAGAATTATATTGTACGGAGCCACGTATAGCCAAGCCATGTCTGGCTAAATCCCTCCCGCACCCCCCCTCCTCGGGACAGGTGGGCTTCTATTCATCAAGTCTCGCTCCAACTATGTCGATCCACTTTGATAGATATAATTGGAGACGTAAATGAAAACAGGTTTGACGATTAGCCCAGTGTGGAACTATACGGAAGATACCACCCGGTTACGAGGCGATGCTGAAAGATTTATGGAAGAGTTCGCTTTAATTTCTAAAGGTAGTTTCCGGCCAAGACCACAGGGGGACTTACAACCGTCCCTGTGTAAGTTGGAAGCAGCATCAATAACCAAACCCCGTAAGGGACGGCAACCCCCAGGTGGTGGTAGTTGATTCGACCACCACCCAACAAAAAGTCCGCCAACTATCATCCTTCTGAGGGGCCTCCCCGGGTTTATCCATCATCCTTCATCCACCCCATCCCGCAGTTCATGTTCGTTAAAATTCTCTTGCAATAGGGGAGGGGGAGGGTCCCTCCTCCCATAAAGAAGTCTACAAAAAGTCAAGAAATCTACACTAAGGAGGAATCCCTTGAACTAATTACCAAGAAGTTAAATCCTCGGTTAAAAGACAAGGGGAAATTTAACCTAGGGGGTCATCCCCCCGAGGGAAAATGGAGCCCAATGGAACCACTAGGATCCCGCTGCGCACCATCAGTGGAAGCAGCAGGCCCATCCAAGAGAAGGTCTTGGGAGTGGTCTTCGGGAATCTGAAGATTTAAATGCTTCATCTTCTCGAGGTCCCCACAGGTTATGTGGCGATCTGTGAAAAAAGAAAAGACGTGAAGGGAATAACAAAGGAAGAGGCAGTGGAGACACTCTGTGGAATAGGTCTCCAACCGGCAATCTAGACAGGAGCCTAGATCCTTGGATTGGGCAACATCCGAGGCTCAAATAAAGGAGGAAATAATGAAAAATCAACCATGGGCCAAGGTGACAGAGATAATTAAATTGTGGAACAGAAAAGAAAACACCAAGTACGCACACGTCTTCAAGATTATTTTTGCGGACACAACGATTGCCCAAAAAGCCAAATAAAACGGACTATTGCTATTCAATGCCAAAATCAGCGGGGAGCAGATAGATAGGGAAAGAGTTTACTCCCATACAATTCTGCTTCCGCTGCTACAAGGTGGAAAGCCACGCGACAAAGGATTGCCCCGAACCACGGAAAATCTGCTCAAGGTGCAGTGAGGCGGGGCACCATTGGAAGAATTACAGTAGGCCGAGGGAGAAGTGCGCCAACTGCGGTCAAGGACACCGCTCCATGGCTATGGCCTGTCCTCTAAAAAAGGAACTAATCAAGAAGAAGGTTCAACAAAAGAAAGAACAGACTAGAAGACAGAATATCACATAAGCACAAACAGCAAAGACAGTCCTTGCGGAGACGGAGGCCAAGAAAACATACTTAAGGCTAGAAAATGAGAAATCTATGAAAATCCTGACATGTATCCTGTATGCACATGTCAGAAACCTGACAAACCCAGGAACATTTGCAAAGGAGCTAAACCAGATGATCGCTAAAAACGGAATGAGCGAGATGTGGTTTCCAGATAATCTACCTTCAAGATACGTACTCCAATTGAAAATGGTTCCTAAAAAAAATGACGGGTAAAAGCCAGGAAGCACAAAAGAAAACTAACAATGAAAACAGATGGCCAGATCCAAAGATCGAGACCAAAAAAGAGAAAGGCGGAAGCTAAGGCAGCCCGGACAATTACCCAATGTGTGGAAAAAGAAAGTGAGTCCTCCGATACCACGGAAACCTCGGACTCAGAGGGCTTCGCCTGTGAAGTAAATCCCCAAAAAGGGAAACGAAAAAATAAGAAGAAAATCGATGCATTCAGAATTAACCTTAATATCTACGCCACAGAACAGTTCCCCTTCCCGAAGGACTGGGACATGAATAAAATCTTTGTGGGGATAAAAAAGAAGTTCTACAAATGTTACTTCGACGCTCAATGGGACGATGAAGCGGTTGAGGAGGCACTGTATAACCAAAACATCGCCTTCCACCGAGAAACATTTGTGGGGCTGTCCCCAGCAGAGTATAAGAAGAAAGGGAACGGGAAACGCAAATCAACAACTCGTAAATCATAAGACATCCACCTACATCAGAACAGAAAATGGAAAACCATAACAACAGGTTAAGGATCTTGACCCTCAACATGAATGGATGGGAGGGAAAAGCCACGGCATACGGAAATATATTCCGCGTGCTTGATCCCGACATCATACTAATCAGGGAGCATGGTATCGATACAACCACCAGACAATTAAAGATAGCAAGTTACAGAGTGGTCTCGAAAAACATTATTAGGAGAGGTATGACGGTGCTGCCGTTGCCCTCAGGAGGAATTTCTCGTTCAGACACATTCCAGGACTGGACGAGTCCTTCGTGGCGGTAGAGCTGCACACTCTAGTAGGCAAGCTCATAATCGCGGCGGCATACCAACCACCTCGACGAAAGTACCTTCCTCTCACAATCTTCTACACTCTAATTTGGCCACGGCAGAATGGTATTCCTTGACGGCGAACTCACTGTCAGATGCCGAACGACTGGCTATAGTAACACAAATGAAAGAGGACATAGCTTGGAAATGATTATGCGAAGGAAAAACATCCAGAAGATAGGTCCGAATTTTTTGACCTATATCATCGCTCGGTCAGCAACAAAACCCGAAATAATCATGACAAGCGATGGCTTCCCCTTCAACTACCGTAGTGAGCCAGGCCCAACAGTCCCCGGCGACCACATAGCGATCTTGACGACCATTTCAATCGCGCCAATTCAGCTTCCAATCCCTCTTCACAAAAGCTACGCTTCGGCCAACTGGGGTAGCTACAAGGAAATCTTTGCTAGATATGAACCAGCGGACCTAAACGGAGCAAGGCTAAAGAAGATCGACAAGGAGCTGGAGAAGATAACTGCCCACATCATCGAGGCGGATCACGAGAGACGACCGATGAAGAGGTACAAAACTTTCCCACAACCCAGATGGACCGAGGAAATGAGAGAGGTCACTAGATTGCACAGGGAGGTGTATGAAGAAATCATGAGAGAAGGTACGAATCGGGAAAAAAGCTCGCTGCTACGATGCCTGAGCGAAGAACTGAAGCAGGCTATTAACCGGTAACAGGCTGAGATCTGGGACAGCCTGATTGGACAAGTAGACAGCGAGGTGAGCCCCGATGAATTCTGGCGTCTTGTGAACAAGTTAAAAGCTCTTCCAAGTAGATAGATTCCGCACATTCTGGAAAGATGTCTTCACGATTACACTAGAAGACAATGCGGAATTCGACCAGGAATTCGAAGGCCAACTGATTGAAGATCTTAATAAGATTGGGCATCGCACGCACCCACATGCCTATGTCAATGAAGAGGGGGAGGGCAAACCATGGCCGACCAATTACATCTGAAGAGGTCATGGCAGTCATAAAAACCTTTAAACAAAAGGCACCAGGCTGGATGGGCATCACTAAAAACAACTTAGTGCATGCCCCCAGGCAGATGATTCAAGGAATCACGAACATATACAATGCTTCCCTGAATACGGGCTACTTCCCTGACGGTTTCAAGATGGCAAAAATCATATTTTTACCTAAAGGGAGGAAGCCCGATACACTGGTGGAGTACAAGCCAATATCCCTCCTGGAGATTATAGGCAAAGTCTTCGAAAAGTTTCTAGCCAACAAGTTACAAGACCAGTTGACCGAGCTGGAAGCTCACAGCCCTCAGCAACACTGTTTTCGCCCTTATCCTTCTCACCGAAAAGCTTGCCCGCTGTAAAGCTAAGAGGAAATACGTAGACGTGGTGATGCGATATGTACAAAAGGCCTTCGATAAGGTTTGGCTAAGAGGTCTACAATACAAGATATTAGGCCTCCAGCTAAATCCAATCCTGGAAAGGGTCCTCTGTGACTACATCATGCATAGAAAAGCCCAAATTTCGATCGAGGGCTACAGAGGACCCGAGTTCGAACTTGAGGCGGGTGTTCCATAAGGTGACTGTCTGAGTCCGCTGTTGTACCTTGTGTACACACTGGACTTACCTGATCCAGTATGGGAGGATTTGATGTACCTGCAGTTTGCAGATGATATCACACAGATCATCCCCAGTTACTACAAACATGCTGGATTTCAAGTAAGGCAGACAGCAATCGAAATCGACAACATTAGTCGATATGAAAAGAAGTGGGAAATCAAGACCAACCGTCGAAAGTTCTAGGTCTTCCCAATAAACAGCCAAAAACGTGTTGGTGTCTTAGTGAACGGCGAAGTATACCCGAACGGAAGCGAAGGCAAAGTCCTAGGTCTGCGTTTAACTTCAAAAGGATACAAAGCACACATAATCAGAATATCCCTAGCCAAAATACAGCTCGGAAAACTGTATAGATTCAAAAACATCAGCTCCCAAAATCTTAAGAAGCTATACACTGCTCTAGTGCGCTCGACCTTAATGTACCCGGCAGTGGTCATGCAGGCTGCGAGTTCCACCTCTCTCAGACAAATGCAGAGAGGCAGAACAAAGCAGCCTTGCTTATAGCTGGAGCACGAAGGATGGACTATATTCGACAAACAGATCTGCACGCAAGAGCAGTTCTGAATCCACTGAATATGGAACCCCAAAGGCTATTGAATAAGACCCGAGACAAGATCGAAGAAGAAATACTCTCGAACATGAACCTCGACTTAAACATTCCGAGAGCAGTATATATATATATATGTGTGTGTGTATATCTGTAAAATATATATATATATATATATATAAAGATAAAAAAGAGTAAAAGATGAATAAACGAACTAAAAATGATAAAGTGGCAACGCGACCAAATGGGGGAAAAAGAAGAGCAAATGACGAGAACAAACCTAAGAGATGCCATCTACACCATGGCAAAACTCAACTTATTTTTATCTTTATATATCTACCACACATTTCCATTCTTATTACATCAAATTCAAATTCCAATTGTGTTTTAGGGATAGTATTAGCCGTCATTATTCAAGAAGCAAGAAGAAGTTATCCTTACCGTTCGGCTTTTCGGTACCTGTTCCCGTTATTTACGACGAAATAAAGAATCCAGCTGAATATTTTCCTTTATCCTAAGGAAGCTCGTTTGATCACTTAACATAGCCTGCTACACGAGAAGAGTTCCCATTTTCCCACTTTAAATAAAAGGGGCATGTAACGTACGAATAGTCATACCTATAGTCTATGTACCTAAAAAAACTCACAAATGGGAAAACGGGTTTTATCTTCTAGCGGATAAATATGGTTTAGTTTATGATTTTTTTATCGGATGTTGAACAATTTTAACAACAAAAGAGGGCGTTCCAGATCTTGGAACCAGTGCAAATATTGTTCTAAATCTTTCCCAAATAATTCCAAAAGATAGAAATTGCAGTTTATATTCCGACAATTATTTTAACTCTGTACCGCTTCAAACCTATTTGCCTTCGAAAAAATATGGTGTTGTGGGACTGTGCAGGCCAATCGTGTTCAAAATCTAAAATTTATTTCTAATAAAGATTTGAAGGTAAAGGAAGAGGAACTTTTGAAGAATGAAAGTGCTTTGAGGATAATCAAAGAGTGGGATGCTTGAAATGGTTTGATAATCGACAAGAAAAATAAATGTATCATCCAAGTGCCTTGCCCAAACATGATCAATTCCTACAATAATGCTTTGGGTGGAGTTGATTTACACAACCAGATAATTGCTCTTTACAGATTTTCTTTCAAACCAAAGAAATATTATCATAGAATGTTATTCCATCTTATTGATATGGCAATGGTAAATTCATGGCTGGTTTATCGAAGAGATGCTGATCGCCTCAGAATTCCTCCAAGAAAGCAATTATCACTATCAGAATTCAAGGTTAAAATTACCAAGAATCTTTTGTTTGTTGACAAATCGACTGATAGAAAAAGATAGGAAGGCAATCCAATGAAAAAGAAAGTGATCCCAAAAAGAGAAAATGGAACCGATGGCTTCCTTTATCTGAGGAAGTGCTTAGATATAATCATATAGATCATATTCCCTAGGGTTCGCAAGAAAGGCATCTATGCAAAATGACTGACTGTAAAGGTAAAGTTTCAACTTTGTGCATGAAATGCAAAGTATATCTTTGCATTTGAAATAAAAAGAGTTGCTGTGCCCAATTTCATACGAAATAATGTGTATTTGTAATGAATAATAAAAAATATATCAATGTTTTTACCTTCCTTATTTGTTCTCCTAATGTTCTCTGTACGCCCAGATGAACATTTTTGTCCAAATACTACAAAAGGCAGATAAAAACCTAAAATAGTAATTCCATGCAATATTTGTATTATAATATCACATTTAACCATAGGAGAAACATTTAAAAAAAATAAAAATTGGACTGTAAAGGCTTGGTCGGATTTCAGTTGGCTTGACGGGTACTATATTTTGATCCCCTCGTCGAGTTTGCTCTGACTCGAAGGTTTCGGCTTCTAGACTGGATTCCAGAAGGAGCCTTGGTTACATTGGGATTAAAGGAAAGGATTCAAAAGGAAAGTGACGATAAATAGGTACTTATTCTTGAAATAGCGTCTACCTTATTAGGCCTAGCGAAATAAATCAAGTTCTGTGCGGCGGTATATAAGTTTTACTAATTTGGGGGTAGCTGAGGCAAGGTGACAGTAATACCAAACAGACGAGTCAGGAGCCTTTACTTGATTCTAACCGGCTAAATGATTTAACTGATCTCCCCTTGACTGCTCATAATGTCTTTCTTCGTTTATTTATAACTCCCTTGCTTAAGGGGACTTGACTTATTTTCTTCCCCCAAGGAGTGGGACGGAGCTAACGATAGAAAACTCACTTGTTAGTCTCTCCGCTGACCGTTGGGCCGATTTCAGAGGCGTGTGCGCTTCTTGAGTAACTGTGCACATTCTTAGACCGGACTGGCAGATCCTATCAAGATATAACTGTTTATTTTTCCTTTGGCACCTTTACGAAAACTCGACCGGCCAAAGCATATCTCACACTATCTGCTCGGCTTCCTTAATTATCAAAATTAGTTTAATGTGTGTGTTCAATCTTAGGATTTCATAGATCCATTGAGCACCCATTTGTCGGGATTCCTCTCTGGGCCTATATATCCTGCAATATGGGCGCCACAGGCCTACTTTCGTTACATTCTGAGTGCCACAATTCAATTATTGGTTGAGGGGGTGGGTCTTGTAGAATGGGGACCTAGGCTGCAAGAATTTTGTTATAACAGGGTGTCCGCGGTTGCCTGTTAAGAGGGAGATGCGTGTATACAGGGTGGCCTTGAGCATCAATCTGGGGTCCCGCCTCTTGGGGGAGGGCCAGGGGAGCAGTGGCCCCTCGTGTATAGACCGCTGCATTTTCCGGGTGGATGACCAATGGTGGGCCATCTTCGTTGCTAAGCAGCCAGGAGAGCTGCCCGTATTCCTGCCATACAATCAGTGTTAGGAAGAGCGAAACGCTTGTCTGGTCGTACAGTCCTGGCGGACTCTTTGGCGCCTTCATCGGTGCGATCATTCCTTGAAATTTCTACATGTCCAGGAACCCGACAGAGGATAATTTCGACACCCACTTGGTTCGCCAAAACTGTGGCGTGACGGATATCCCTATCCAGGAGATGCGGAGACTCCAATGCCCCGAGAGCACTCAGGGCGCTTTATGAATCAGTATAAATCACAATTCGGCCTCCGAACCATGCACGTCACGTTATCCCCTGTACCGAGCAGTGTATTGCAACCAGCTCGGCCATGAAGACTGCCGCAGCGCCTGACAGAGCACCCTGAGTTAAAACAGATGGATGATACGGCGTGGGAACCACACCTTTCTTGGGACTAGGAGCCATCCGTATACACTGTCATAGTCCTAGCGTGACACGAAGTGTGCTCCCAAAAGGCCGAACGCAATATTCGTGGCGCTGTAGAAGTTTGGGAGCTGTAGAGGGACGCCACCCTCTAGGGTGGCGTCCTGAAAGAAACAGGGGAGATACAGGCCCGAGACCAATACCGAGCTCTCGAAGGAGTTTTCTAGCCTTAAACCCAAAGGGCTTAGGGTATGACTGGGGTCTCTCGGCGGCATAGGAACCGTCGAGATCAGCTGCGGATACAGTGAGAGTTGTTGGTGACTGAGGGAGGCGCCGAGCTCACACGTACAGGCGAATAATGCACTATGCACGGCGCAGAGCGAGTGTCAGCTCCACAGCATTGACAAGTAGACTTTAAATGGGGGACGTGCGGAAGGCACCGGTCGCCAGGCGAAGGCCGGTTTGGTGGATCGAGTCCACCTTCTAATACACGCTCGGCTGCGGATGCATAAAACTTGCATCCGCAGTCTAGCTACGAACGAACAAAAATCGATAAAAAGTAAGGGAGTAGCTCTATCAGCGCCTCAGTCGCTGAACGTTACGGGATGAAGAATATCCATAGCGCAGGTACAAGAGACCCTAAGGCTGCGAATATGAGCTTCCCAAGTGAGGTGTCGGTCAAAAACATGACCAAATAAAAATGCGAGTCCACCACTTTCAGGCGAACCCAATTTAGAAACGTTTTGGGGTTAGGGTGTAGGTGTGGGTGTTCCGTGGGGGACACCCTCTTCGTGCTCCATTGGGCGAGAGAGGGCTCCCCCACACGTACAGGAAATCAAATCGCATTTAGATATAAAGATTGGGAAGCGTCTCCTCGTCCCCATTATGTGGAGTTTCCATGAAACCGTTTCACCATGCGGTAACATAGACTTCTGTAGTTCGAAAAACACGGTGGCGTGATGCTGTGTACGAAGAAAGGCCTCGCACACGGCGTTTTGCAGTCGGAGTAGAGCATCCGACGTAGAGTGGAACTTGCGGAAGCTGCACTGTGCAAAAGACAGATGACCTCCGCTGTCCAGAAAAAAAGCTAATCTAACATTTACTAATTTCGCCATCAACTGCATACGAAAGAGATTGGAGAGATTGGGGTAAAATCGGCAGGGCTAGAGGGATCTCTCTCCGTTTTACGGAAGGCAAGCACAGTAGTGATTCGCCAGGAGTTTGGGAGGATACCATCTGCCCAGATCCTGTCTAACAAATTTAATTGAAATGCTATGCCTCGCTCACCTATGTGTCGCATCATGGCGTATGGGGCATCGTCAGGGGAGGATCCAAGAGGGAAATTCCCCAGAGTGTGCCTGGCTTGCATCACTTTTCGAGTCGGCACCTCGTGTCTTGAGTCACGGCGGACACACGGCACATGCGCTTGACGTGCTTACCAGTCGGATCGGGCATCCTGACTCACACACATGGCCCTTCCGCTCTTTCTCAGCTAACCTGAACTCGGCATGTGTTCCAGCATCCTCTCTCTCTCTCTATCTTCTCAACTACACTAGCATCATCTCCTTGCCATCCTCTCTTTGAAACACAACAGTGCAAAGTAAGTGATTTTTTATTATATATTGTTACGGACATTTGGTGATGTGAGCGGCTGAACGCTCATTCTCAGCCTTGAAACGGCTAAAGACGTACACGAGGGGCACCATTAGCCAGGGTTGCCTCAACAGCCTCGCACTACTCGCCGTCTATAATGACATTCAAGTTTCGAATGATCAAGTGATTGACAAGTTTACAGAGAAAAACCGCCGTCTCCTCTTCTAGGTAAATGAAGGGGGACATCGGGCATGGGACTACGATTTTGAGAGAGCCTACACCTGGAAAATAAAATTACTTTTTCTACTAGGTGCCTTGTTACTTTAGTGGTCGAAATGACCTGCAAGTAGCCTACATCATTATAGTCTACACTACATGTACATATTCATCATTTATGCCTATAACTTATTCGTATTATTTGTCAGTCATTATTTTTACATTATATATGTATTACTCGTAAAAATATGTACCATAATAAGCAGCTTTAACAAATTTCCACTCATAAAAATCCTGTCATCGCCCCTCCCCCCCTTCGCTTTTTTTAGATCCGCCAATGGGCATCGTCCGGACCAAGGGTGGTGTCTGCGCACGAAGCAAAGGCGGAACGCAACTCAATCAATGTTACCTGTCGTGGAAGGGTCATCCGCCCTCCTCTGGTGGTAAAGTCCAGTCGGCAGGCTTCCACGACATCACGACGCGCATTGAATGCTGGTGGAGCAGCATCCCGGCTAGAGGATTCGGATAGAGTGGTCGCAAAGGACTCCGCAACAGGCGCGCGGTCCCATTCTCCGGGCCCACGGCCATGAGCTTGCCGGAGAAGAACTCAACGGCCTCATTGACCGAATTAAACTCCTCGACTGGGACAGAAATTAGTAATTTCCTGAAATGTGTAACAAGCACCACCGGGGCGGGCTCTCAGGCGGAAGCGACCCAGAAAATGTTATTTGAATGGGAAAGTGATCACTAGCATGCAGCCTATCGACTATTCCCCACCAAAAATCAGGTTGTAAATACGGGAGAGTACATGGCTATATTTGTCTTGACAGTAAAATGAAGTGGTTCTCGGGCAGTGATGCGTAAACTTATCCACATTTAGGACACCTATCTCTGGCTCGTCGATCAGGTCGACAAGGACCTGACACGTGGGATTAATCAAGTAGTCTCCCATTCAAGTCTATAGCAAGAGATAGGCCCTCAGCAATCGTGCCAGGCTTCCTGAGTTGAAGTCTAATGACGGTGGAATGCACGCAGAAATAACAGCATACCTCCTATCCAGGTGCAGCTGCACAGCTACTGCCTGAAAGGAGGTATCTAAAGTAAAGAAAAGAACGGAGAAATCATGTCGGGTGTAAATGGCGCATCTTCCTGCCAGGACCCTATCCTGTGATGGTGTGGTCGAAAACCCCTTATACTCGGGGAGGGTGGGAAATGAGCACGCACCCAGCATGGTCTCCTGAAAAAAGATATAGAAGGGAAAACGGGATGAGACGAGCCTCCACAGCTCTCTCATTTAGCCAGGAGTCAGCGGCAATTGAATTGAAGGAATATGCCCTCCAGGCCTAGCTCGGAGTAGATGCGGGGGCCATCTTCGAAGAGTAGAGGCGTCATGACAATGGCCGTACACAGAACTCTGGATGATGTTGGCCTGATAATGCGCTGAAGGGGCTGTCGCCTTCGAGGACTTATCGGGGGAGGTTCGGTTCGCCATCCGAACCTTTTCCTCGCTCTTCGAAACCATAGGTAGTCGGGTTTACTTCGAAGGCAGGGGAAGGCCTCCTTTTGAGGATCCACCACCTTCGAGGGGCCCAGCCTACCAGTCCATGTGGGCGTAGGTGCGGAAGCTCTTTTAGTGCTGTCCTCATTTCGGGAGGCAGCTTTAGGAACCACGGAAGATGGCCTCACGACCAACTTCAGGGGTGTTGCCTCCTGTGAGTCTAACGACTCGGTGGAGGTGCGTGGCCGTTTCGCCTTACGGTAAACGGTCACGCTAGCGGAAGGAGAGGTAGCCCTGGTTTTAGCCAGGGGTGGGTATGAACCCTTTTTGCAGCTAACTGTATCAGGGGAGCACGCGGGGTGGTTAGAACTCTCAAAAGGTTTACGAATGGGTGCACAAACGACCGTTGTCGTAGGCCTGGAGCAAAGCGTCTTTATTACTATTGAGGTAGAAGACGTCCCAGGCAGCACCGGGCGCGGCAGGACCAAGGCCTTAGGTTCGCGAAGTAAGAGACGATCCTGGTCCTTAACGGCCTCTATTTCCTTGTTAAGGATATACACCACATTGCTCCGAAGAAGCGGGATGTGGCTCTTGGAAATTGATACACCCGGCAACTCACTATTTAGACTTTTCGTGTGCGGCCTTGGAGCAACCTACACATACTTCAAATAACCCCGACTTTCACGTCTACAGGAGCGATTTGTATGGCAGAAGCGGTGGCAGCAGTAGCACCTCCGAGGCAGTTACACGAATGCCTTCTCGCGGTAGCGATAGCAACCGGCATGCACCGACTCATGGTTCTTGTCAAAGTCGAAAGTGACAAAGCGTGTATGGGGTGGGGGGTGCTCTCGAGGTCCCTCCCTGTTTTCTCATCGCACGTTCGATCTTGACCGTTGCATAGTCGGCCAGCTCTAAAGTGATGTAATCTATAGAGTAGTCCAAGAGTTCCATCGCATAAACCACTCCTTTCATGAAGTTGATGTTAGAGTGCGGAGTTACACTCACCGGCGTGCCATCAGGTTTCCGAAGAGCACTTATCTTGGCTGCCTCGGCGGGACTCGACGCATTCGCCAAAAGGCCCCCGTCCGAGAAACGGGTCACTTTCGGCACTCAATCAATCATGCTAGCTAGAGCTCTCCTCTGATGGACCACATTGCCCTTGGCAAACATGTTGCTGTCAGGGGAGCGAATAACGAGGAAGCGCTAGAAGCCTGCAGGCTCAGAAACGCCATGTAACCTCTGAATTAGCGACCCGACGTAATCGAGGCTCGGTTCTGGGCACTTGTTATTTTGGTCTAACCATAACGGCAGCGGACCTCTCCGTCCCAGGGCTCCTGCAGAGGAGAGGAGCCCCAGTCTTGTTTTTTCTTGCGATTTTTCTTTTCCTTTTAGTTGAGGATGGTGAGGAATGAACCCGCTTTTGTCCTCTGCTGGACGGCCCCTAAGCCAGATGAACCGGCCTCAGCCAGAACCTTCTCTGAAAAGTAGAAGGTCTTGGCTGTCCTTGGGGCATACTCCTCTCATTGTGAAGCCTCGGGGACCCGAGCCATCTGAGGAGCAGCTTGCACAGGGGCGGACTTGGGTTCCGTGCTTGGCTTTGACCCTATGGAAGATCCTACCATCTGGGGCTGGGTCACCTCAGGGACAATGTCCATTTCAGGGGGTTCCTCCGTACGGCCACACCCCAGGAAATCAGGGATCGCATTCGAAGTTCCAAATTTTGGTCTAATGTCGGCAAACCGGCACCTGTCGGGATTTGTTTGTGTTTTTCCCCATCTGGCGACTGCCTACTTGAGCATAAGTCGCCGTTCTCGACCCAGCCTATTGCTAAGCTATATTAAAAAACAAATAATATGCAAATAATAATGATAACAAATTAAAAAGGCCAAGAAAAGGACAAAATCAGTTCGGGAAAGAGAGAGGGGGGAGGTATCCTGACCCCCTGTTAACTTGTCATGCATGTAGGCATGACATTAGGGCGCACTAGCACTTTTATAGCTTACTCATTTGTCAGCAAAGGAGGAACTACCGCTGTAGAAGAGGAGTCGCCTAAGGACGCCTCCATAGAAGGAGGTAGTCCCCTACACCCGTAAATCTAGGAGAAGTAAGCTTCATCTACGGTAAAACAAGTTTGGAGTGTCCCCTGAGAAAGCACAGGTGGAGACCTACTTTTATACTGTGGAGCTACCCGAGGGCGGCTCCAGTTATAGTAAAAGGGAAGTGGAGAGGGGTTGTTTTTTTTTGGGGGGGGGGCGTTCACACCATCGGGCATGGTGACTATTAGTATCACGGGACGCAAATGCTAATCACCACACGCAGTAGCCTAGCCTGCTCTTCGATGGGTGAATGCGGGCTGCCACCATTTGGGACCACTCCTCCCACCCAGTGACCAGGCAGCCCTTCAGCACGGCGTAAAATTGATAGACCGTGAAAGGAGAGAAATGGAATGTGAGGAACGTGTGGGTGTGGGTGAACCAGGTTGTTTAACACCCACCACCCATATTGGAGCTCAGGGGTGAGGAGACTGTCCCCTCACGCAGAATCGGGAATGGTTGAGTGAGAGGAAGCTGCTCGGCGTCTATCCAGTAAAATTGAGGCCGACTAGAGAAAGTTGTGGGAGATTGTATGGAAAGTGAGGAAGTAGGGTAAGAAGACAAGGGGTCCGAAAGAAGAGGCTTGGCTGGGTCCAGACGGGGCATAGAGTCCCATCAGCACGGCGGCCAGGGGTGCAAATTGCCGTGGCCCTTTGCACTGGGCGAGAGTTACTATGACTGACGCTAGCTAGTATTGCTGAGTTTAGTAATCGTTCCGTTTGTTCTTTCGTTTTTGCCTTCACCAGGATACTTCCGTCTCCCTGAGGAGTCAGGTGAGGGAAGCTGTCTGGGAAGCTCGAGGATTCTTTCAGTCTTGGAGTTGTCGCACCATACATCTTTTCATTAGATTTGTTTACTGGTGTTCTGGTTTCATTACGTAGAATCTTCCGAAGGATCGATGATAGCGTTAGTAGTTCAGGTAGGGTCCTTATAGATCGAGTGGTAGTTCCATGGAGCAGAGGAAAGACAATATCTTCTAGGCAACGTACTGATTTGTCCATTTGGCGAACCGGGAAGTACAGGTGTATGGGGGTAGGGAGAGGATCTGCAGCTTTGGGGGGGGGGCGGTGTTTTTCAAGAGACAAAGGACTTATCAGGTTGGTTTGCAACAACCATTGCAAATGCCCATTGGTCCAGACAACGGGCTGGCTACAACACAGTCGGTGTGTAGGCGCGAGTGCAGAGTTCTATGTAGAAGCGCCCAGAGCATCCCCGCGCAGGGGTAAATCAATGCGGACCGTGCAGGACGCATCCTGGTGGGTCGTCATCCTTTATCAAGTCCCTTTTTGGTTCAAGCTCGGTCCCACTGACCGAACGCCGACTATGAAGTTTCGCTTCTTGGCAGCCAAAAAAGTGGGGAAGGAAAAGGGGCGGGTTGGGTTGCCAATATTCCCCTCGAATTGTGTGTGTGTGGGAGGGGGGGGGTGAGATAGTCTCAAAGAAACAAGTCCCTCGTGAGTAGTTATAAGACAGGGCACGAACCCAGAAGCCGCAGCTCCATTGATTCAAACCAATGTTTTGAAGGGGCATCAAAAGAGTTGGTAGAAGGAAGGGAGAGCGACTAAGCTGGGGCCGCCAGGAAATCACATCGTCATGCTGCTTAGGGGAGGAAGGGGAAGAGGGAATAACTCAGCATTCTTATTCTTCTCAAGGTCAAAAGGCTATATGCACATAATTAAAATGGGTTACGCTATACCTGGGTGGAAATGTCACATCATATTGCAGCGAAGTTGAGCCACATGGAGTCCAGATTCGGAAAGACTTTACGGTGAGAGCCAAACGCTTTGATGCGTGATTGAATCTCACATTAAACTTTAGGTTTCCACTGAGAAATAAAAGGCGTCAAAACGATGGCAGATCGTTGGTAATTCAATAAAATCTATTCAATACATAACTAAATAAGCGATCACACCTTAGGGGAATTATAAAAAAGCTTCTTGTGCAACCACAAAGGAACATTCTTACTGTGAAAAATTAAAGTAGGCTTTAAAAATGTTTTTAGAAAGGTATTCCACTATTTGGTTTAAGGTTTAAGATAAAGAACTAGTGGGTTGCTTCATAATCCAAATGGATTCTATATGGCAGCTAGGATTAAACGAGGCAAATTATCTATAAAAGGTGGAGGAGAAAACTTTGTGATAAAAATTTTAAAAAACGAAGGGTTAAAAGATTCCTCTGCCAATATGAATCGAAGACGAGTGTGTTGAGAGATAGTTACAAGTGTCGGGAAACAGGACAACCGGAGAGTGGCGAAATGGGTGCAATCTAATAAAAGGTGGGCAACCGATTGCTCCCCATCACAAAAATGACAAGGGCTGATTTGAACATCACCCGAAACAAGATGGTCGTGTGGCCAATGCGAACTCGGCAAAGGGCTACCTACAACGACCGCAAACTATGACGGCTCGAGGGCCAAGAGGGAACAGAATTTTTAATTTTGTACAGTTCGGATGATGAACAGTCATCCCATTCATTCTGCCACAGTTGAAAAATATACTTCTTATTGCAGGAAAGTAGTTCTCCGACACAGAATGTGCTCAGCGGGCCAACCGATCAGTCCTCTCGTTGCCCAGGGACCCAGCAAATATTAATTCTATATGGGACGCATTTTGGACCAGCTAGTTGCAAATTTCTGTGACTAAAGGATGGGGCGCATTAAAAGATCTAATTGGCTGTGAAACACTCCTTGAGTCGGAAAAATGACAAAATCATTTAAAGGTAAAATTTGGATGAATCTAAAGGCTAAAAGGATTGCTGAAAGTTCAGCGGTAAAAATGGATGTTGCTGGCGGCAAAATAAAGTTAGGAATTCTCCTCCTAGGTAGATGGCTGCGGCACCCACGCCACTGTCCGACTTAGAGCAATCCGTGTATAATGGGCAGCATTGTTTGGGTGAGGTCGAATGCTCTTAATGATGCGAGGGTCCATGGAAGACTTCACCAGGCTCCACATGTTGGTACATACTGTGGGGAGAGGAGCACGCCAACTAGCGGTCAGTAAGGATGGAAGGGTAGGGACCCTTGGAGCACCCAGGTTAGAGAGATGATCTCCTATGCGAAGGTTCAAGGGGCGGGGTAAAGATGGCAACTTATCAAATGCCACCATTGATTCGGCAGCATACAGGCATCTGTAGACCTCTGATATAAGGGCTTGCTGTACTCAGCAAAGGTATCGCACGCAGATTTGAAGTCTATGGTAGGGCAGTAAAGGCTGTTGACAGAAGTACGGAAGGCTCCACTGGAGAGACGAACTCCAAGGTTTCGAATGGGGTTCAGCATTCTAAGGGCTGAAGGGGAAGCCGATGAGTAAATTTTACAGCCATAATCCAATTTGGATTGGACGAGGGCTGTGTATAATGTCCACAAAGTTTGTCGGCCACTGCCTCACAAAGTGTGTGAGAGGACTTTCAAAATGTCGAGAGCCCGCATACAGCCTGTTCGAAGTTGGCGTAGGTCTGGTAACCAGCATAACTTTGGATCGAGAGTTACGTGAAGAAACCGAAACTCGGGGACAAACTCTATATCTTCGCCTTGTAGGGAGATAGATGGCGCAACAAGAACCCCTCTTCCCCGCTGGAAATACATTGCTTTAGTTTTGTTCGTGGAAAAGCGGAATCCCTTAAGTTGTGCTCTTTTGGATACAGCATCGACCGCCAGTTGTAGCCGACGCGCTGCTGATGGCAGGCGAGGTGAGGAACAGTATAGTGCTAAATCAACCACAAACAGAGTTGCCGATACACCCTCTGGGAGAGACGAAATAATATCATTGATCGCAATTATAAAACATAAAACACTGCCCTGAGGAACTTCCTCCTCTTGGGGTTGCAGGTTAGAGTATGCGTCTCCAACACGTACCTTGAAGGATCGAGATGCTAAAAAACTTTGAATAAGTGACGGTAAAAGGCCTCTCATCCCCCCAGACGTATAGCTGCTTCAAGATGCCGTATCTCCATGTTGTGTCGTAGGCTTTCTCAATATCGAAAAATATGGCCAGGACTCGGTGCTTTAATGAGAAAGCTTTCCGGACCGATCCCTCGAAACGTACTAGGAGGTCAAGGGTACTATGACCTTTGCGGAAGCCACATTGAAATGGAGAGAGAAGGTGATTGGTTTCTAGGAACCAATTTAGGCGCTCCAACACCATTTTTGCCAGCAACTTTCTCAATGAATGAATCAATAGTGCCGAGGTCCACCAGGGCACGGTTGAGCGACCCGTGGCGGATTGCCTCTGTGGAATGGTCTGTGTTGCTGCATTGTAGATAGTCGATGTAAAGTATTCTACTGCCGCGTCCACTCCATTGAAGGTCCCCAAGGATGCACTTGTGAAGGACACCTCTTGGAAACCTTCCCAATCTGGATGACCTAAGTCCCACTTAAGGGGCATGGTTGTATGAGGGCTAACTTGAAGGGCCGACAAAGACAATAAGGAAGTGGTCACTACCATGGAAATCGTCAAGAATTGACCATCGAAATTTCGTAAAGCAATCCGGGCAACAAACAGACAGGTCAACACAGCTAAAGAGAGTCCGTCTGGACATGATAAGAGGTAAAATCGCCTGTGTTTAAAACACAAAAAAAGTCAGATAATAAAAAAAAGACTCTAAAACACTGCCTTTGGCATTCCGAGTGATGTTGCCCTAGTATGGGTGACGAGCGTTAAAATCTCCTAGTAATAAAAATGGGGAGGGCAACTGGTCTATAAGTTCTAAAAGGTCGGGTCTTGACAATGATAAACAAGGGGGGTAGGTAAATAGAGCAAACGGTAAAAAGCTTAGTAAGAAAAACTCTCACGGCAACAGCTTGGAAGGTAGTATGTAGGGGGATGGGAGAAACATGATTGAACCCTCACCCCCATGAGAGGAGCTTCCAACAGGAGCAATAGAGTTGAAAGTGAGAAAGTCGGGTACCGGCGAAAAGGGCCGTGTACACAGTTTATTCTCCTGAAGACAAATAACAGCGGGGTGGAGAGTCGTCAACAGAATTTTAAGTTCTTCCCACTTTGGAAGCACGTCTTGACAATTTCATTGTAAAATGGAAGATATTATGTGTGACGGTTAGGTACCACTGTGGATAATTTTCTCTTTTGTGGCCGTTATTGTATTTGAGGTTCGTCCCAAAGAGCTTGGGGGACGGAGAGCAGATTTTGAGGAGCCTGCTTTTGCAGGGGGAGAGATCCTAGATGGAGCAGTAACTGGGGCTTTTTTCCGAGGGTTTTGGAGAGTCGACTGAGGCCCTTGATTGTAATTCGGACTCACAACCTGGCGGAAAAGGAAGATCGAGAAGGGATTTTCGGCCGGTAGATACGGATTTATGGGTCGAGGGTATTTTCGGTGTCTGAGGAGTTGGTCCAACCGCCGCGATTGGTGATGTGAAAGTATCAACTGCTTCCATCGGATCTTGGGTTGAAGGGTGAGCGGAACGAACAGGTGATCTGAGCGAGGTGTGTGGAGCTGGGTGTATATCTGCCATCGTTTGGATCAGGATGGGGCCTAAGTCCTGTGAAGGGTGGGTCAGACTTAGGGTAAAGAGTCCATTGAAGATGACCCAGGTAAAAAATCCTTCCTCTTACCACTGGGCTTTTGGTCTCGGGGCTGGGTGGATGAATCTTCACTGGTCAATGTTGAGGATTCTTTCAGATAGCGTCTGATGTATTCAAGCATCTCTCCAGCTAGAGCTGCTGGAGAGGTGGACTACCTTGGTTATCTCCGTGTGAGAGCGATGCTTCGACTGCATATCTTGAATGTTTCCAACGCTGCGAGTAGAATGTAGGATGAAGTGCTTCAGGCTGGTCGGAACTCGAGCGTGATGGTCGGTTTCGTCCAGCGTCACGTAAAACGTCAGAGAAGAGCCGGCCGAGTGGTGAAGTTTGTGCTCGAGCACGCTGGCGGGGCTCTCTTATATCTAGACGTAGGGCGTCGCGCAAAGCGAGCACCTCCTTTTCATATAAAAATATAGAGCAGTTTTGACGCAGCACTGTGGGTACCTCCGCAGTTGGCAAGCGAGGTGTTTTGGTGCATTGGGGCCATTGTAGTCAGCTACAATTCACGCAGGAGCGGGGGTGCGGACAGGCACGGGCAACATGTCCAAATTGATTGCAATTGAAGCAGCGTCTGGGTAGTTCGATGTAGGGACTTACCGGGACACGAAGGTACCCAGCTTTAATATACTGCGGCAGTTCTCGTCGTTCAAATGTTAAAATCAGTGTGGCGGTTGGGACTTTAGTGGAGCCTAATGTTTTAGTTACCCTGTGTACGTGTGTCACACGTTGGGTACTGAGCTTACTCTGAAGGCGGGTGGGGTCGTAGTCCTTTAGTTCGTTTGAACGGACGACACCTTTGACGAAATTCAGACGCGGATGGGGCGAGACAGTTATTGGAATTTCAGCTATCGAAGATAGATTTCGCACAAGGTTGTGTTGAGAGTGGGATGACACCTCGACTACGACATCACCACTACCTCTTGACCACATCAGACGGGGTCCACCACAGCGGGACTCAAAAGATTCATTGACGTCAAACACATCGACTTTTGCAAGTGGGGTGTCGGATGATGAATTCATGACAAGAGAGCGGGGGATAATCTACATCTGGGTCTACTTCGTTGGAATAGGGGTCCAACGAGCGAGGGAAGGCTGAAAGGGGAGCTAAGGAACGTTTGACACGAGAACCCTTACGAGAAGGGGAGGTTTTTGGTTTATGGCTAGCCATTGCAAAAAGAAAAAACTTGGCATTCTCCCTCGGGACTCCCCACTATGGATGCCTACAAGGGCCCGGCACTACTGCAACTTTACAATCAGTTACGTCCGGTATGTCCTCTTGGAGAATGGATACGGATCCACCACAACATCTTTACAAACCTAAGAGGCTGCCAGTTCTCCTACGCACGGAGAAAAGGGGCCAACGACGGGTTTCTCCTTGGGCATTCGGTAGACAAAGGCGGTGGAGATGCCCAGCCTCTTCCACCTTCGTGAAAGAACAATTCGGAATCAATCCATAAAACGAGCAGAGGTCGGGTATCCATAAGGACCACTAGATAGGTGAAGGAAGAGGGGAAAATAAAGGACAGTGGAAGAATGTAATAGGGGAGGAAAGAAAGAGGGGCATGTTAAAAGTCTTGTTGGTAGCACCATGCGACCCCTCCCCTCGCCACGAGAAGGCCAGAGCCTTTCTAGGAACAAGCCCTGAAGAAAAGATCCCAGAGAGGGAGGGGACGCTATTTTAGTACATTGGGAACATGGTCATCAAAAATAAACAATTCCAAAGAAAAATATCCAAACATAGGCAATTTAATCAATAAACAGTCTTTATTACACTTTCTTATTAGATGGATTCAACAAAGTCACTGATTCGACATTTCTAAGCGATTCTTGAGGCTGTGGAGAAGGTTGTTCCAGACGCTGAATATTATCATGGTATTTAACGGCGTAAGATTTCGGGGGTATCAGCGCTGCCGCAACAAATCGACCCTCGGTGGCTAAGAAATTATACACACAACATGCGTGTTCCGTCGAGAGAATCTGCGATGAAACGAAAAATCAATTAAAAAAAAATAACAAACCCGAAGACCTAAGATGCAACTGCGCCAGTGTGTTTGAAGTTCGCATTCAAATAAAAAAACAGCCACACACTAACTTTCATAATACAAAATACATTCACACTTCTGTATTGCCCACCCCGCAGCAGTGTGCCCTGTGTGGACTTACCTTTGGTAACTGGAGGACAGTATGCTCTCCTGGCCCCAGTGCCCACGGCAGTCTCAAACAAGACTGAGACTACCTGGGCTTTATTCTTTATGACATTTCCATTTTACTCTTTTTTTTGTCACTTTCTTTACAAGCCTATTCTCAACCATTTTTCTTGCCCTGCGACTATTTTTGCAGGATAGTCGACGACCAGCTTTCGTCCATTTATCCCTGGTCGGAGCTGGAAGAAGGGAGGCTTGTTAATCCTACCTATTGTCCTGGATGGCTTTTAACATGCCTTCCTCCCCCCCGCCGCTTTTCTCCTACTGCCACCATCTTTTTTCCTTCAAGGACCCGCAATGAGATGTCATGCGCAACTCTGCAGAATTGTGTGCCTACCGGGCTCCAATACCTACAGGAGGATCATGCGGTTCTATATCTTCCATGCATCTTCATTTTCTTCCCCCCCTCCCTCTACTTTCTTTACAGATCTCTCCTTGCAAACTTTTTGCGTCATACGGCTTCGTTGCTATTGCGCTTAAAATTCTGAAGAAAAAATCGGAATGTCCACCATCTTTTTTAACCTTTACAAGCATGACAATACCCACGCACTACCCAGCCTAGGCAGTTTCATAAGCATATGGCATAACTCTCACTTGAGAAAGTTTGTAAAGAAAGCAGATAAGGTAGAAGTGAAAATGTCTGGAAAATATAGAGCTGCAGTTCACCCTGCGGATATGGGGGCCAGGAGGGCGTGGGCGACCAAACAGTCGTCACACTAAGGTGCAGGGTAGCGCTCGATCAAGTGGCGCTGCGTCGCGCGATTGTGACCGATTCGAAGGCGAAAAAAAACGACCTGAAGCCGTCGAGGCATTGGGGGGAGGGAGGTGTAAGGAAAAAGTCGCTGAGCAATAGTACGGAACTTTAGATTCCCATCAGCCGTCTTCCATCTTCTTTGACATGCAGCACAAAGGGCGGACCTAATTTTTGTCATGTATTCAGGGTGGAATTGGGAAGAGCAAACGATGGTCCGGTCGTCCAGTGTGTACATACTGTTTGGCGCCTTGATCAGCGCGCTTATTTCCCGCAGTCCGAACAGAAGACGATCTCAGCATCCTCCTGGCTTGTAGCAGCCGTGGCATTACGGATACTGCGAAGGAGAGGTGAAGAGATTTCAATGCTCAAGGGTACTCAAGGGTACAAGTTGCTGAATATATCATAATTCGGTCCCCGAACCTGGCACGGCACGTAAACTTCGCCCGAGAGCGCTGTATTGTATTTAGCTTGGGTGTGAATACAGAGTCAGCGACAGAAACAGCCCCGCCGGCTTTAAACAGGGGTAAGAAGGCGTGAAAGCCCTCTTCGGTTTTGGACCCATCCGTGTATACTAGCATGGCTCGAGCGCGATCCAAGCAATATGAGCGCAATACTACCGGAGCTGTAAAAGCTTGGGGACTAGAGGCATTGCGAAGAGTCAAAGGTGGTATTATCCAGGGTAGCATCCTGGAGAGAATCAGCGGCCGAACAGCTATGTTGAGTTCTCGAAGTAGTTACCGTACTCTAAATCCAAAAGGATTTGGGTATGATTGGCATCTCACGGCACATAGATGTAAGGGAATGGTCACTTCCCCCCCCCCCCCTCGACCACTCTTGGTGCAGTTCCAAGGCGGTTACCGCAAGGACATCCGCCCCAGGCATCGGCGAGTCGAAAGCGTAACCACAACGTGGCTCAACCCAGTGCCATGAAAGACCCTAAAGGTCAAAAAGGTAAGATCTCCCCCAGGAGAGTGAGATCCAGTTTCACGTCGAACAAGAAATTGGAGACGGGTTTCTCCCAATCTCGATGGCTAACGAGGAGCCGATGTTTGACTTCGTGGGAAAGACAGTTAGAAAAAGAACTCTCCTGGGGCCGTCCTCAAGCCCCTCTCCCCCTTACCACTCCCCCAGTGGGGGTGCGAGGTATAAATGAGGAACTCTGAGGAAAATCGAGGTAGTATACGTCAGTCTCTAGGTGACGAAGTCCTCGGATCCACAACCGAGCTACCGAGACTGGAGAGGTAGTGTACTTGGCTCGCCAGACCAAGAAGTACCCTGCAAGAGAGGCAGGGCTACCTACCTTAAGGGGCTAAGAAAAAGCTCATCCTTGAGCTAAGTCCCTGGTTATCAAACCAAACGATAAGTGAACTTTGGTAAGTTCGATTTACTCTCGCCAGAGAGACTCCTCATATCCTGGTGCACCTTAAACACCAGGGATATTCCTCGTCCTTGAGGAATTAAGAAAAGAAGAAGGAAAAGGCTCCCCCTCAAGCCCGTTATTCGGTGGCCACACCAAACGTTAAGTAATTTATTCTCGCCAGAGAAACCCCCCTCCGTTATCCTCGCCCGTGAAGAAGACCCTCCCCAAGTTTAGGCCTCGTCCATAAGGAAATTAGTAACGAAGGAGAAAAGCTCCTCCTCGAGCTCGTTACTCGGTGATCACACCGCACTCCAATTTAACTTGAATTAAGAACGAAGTTCGACTCACTCTCGCCAGAGAGACCACGACTGCCTGGGTGTTGCATAGAGCACCGTATTGGTTCTCGTCCTTGAAGAACCCTTCCCCCCCGGAAGAACGTGTGGACCCCCCAGCTGCTACCCTCGCCAAGACGACCGTGGAATTCCGCCCATCTACACGCGTCAAGAGTAAATATTTCTGAGGCCCTTTAAATTCCACGAGTCCGTAAGCCTAATTTTTATATTATTGTTGTGTAGAGAAAACGTTAACCAAGTTTTGTGGGTAAACTAATTTAATTAATTCTTGTTTATAATAATATTTAGAGTATTGCTGTAGTTAATGTATAAAGGTTGTGTATTCAATGGTTAAAGATAAAATATAAGTTTATTTTGTGAATTAGTGGGCGTTTCTTTTATATCCTTACGTGTTTGGTAACGGCTCTATTCTTTAAGATATTCCGATATCAAAGTATATTAGACAGCTCTTAGCACTCTTAGAGATAGAAGAAAAAGGAGGGGCATTCTACGACACTAAATAAAAGTGGTGTCAGGTAAGTAGGGTTCTTATCAGAAAGAATTCTACGACAATAGACAATGTCGAGGTTGGCCACGGATGCAATGGGAGCCATTGACAACCGAGGGAGACGCTGGGCTTCCGACTAAAAACGCATAATGCAATGGACACGGGGAAAATAGAGTGGCATCTCACACGCCCGAATCGACAACGAGGCTCTCGAGAGGCCTTGTGCGGAAAGTATCAGTCGCCAAGCGAAGATCTGCGGAGTGGATCGATTTCATTTTATTTTAAGAGCCTATCAGGCGACTGCCTACTTGGGCAAAAGTCGCCCTACTCACACCACAGTCTACTACTAGGCTAGATTAAAAAACAAATAACAATATGTAGATAAAAAATAACAAAGATAAAAAAGAAACAAATCTAAGACGCAGGCTAATAAAAGGAACAAAAGCAGCAACAAAGAAAAACAAAAAAAATAAGGTAACAAAAAGGTAGCACATTCCGGAGTGAGGAGTAGGCCCGCCACACCCCCGGCGCAGGAACATGCAACAAACAACATAAGTCAAATAAAGTGGGGGAGGCCAGCCTCCAACAAAAAGTCAGCAAGTCTGTGCACATAACCCGCCCTGAGTACAAGGGAAAAGCGGTAGCAAGTCCGCCGGGACAGATAACGTGCGTGAAGATCACCAGGACTGGGACATTCAACAAGACTGCGCCGAACAGTCTATCTCCCATCATCTTTGCCAAGCTGCCCGTACTCTTGCCATGTAATCGGTGTGAGGAAGAGCGAAACGCTGGTCTGGTCGCACAGAAGTCCTGGCGGACTCTTTGGCGCGCTCATTTTTTTTTTTTTTAAGAGCTCATCTGGCGACTGCCTACTTGGGCATTAGTCGCCGTATTAAAAACTTGCCTAGAACTAGGCTACTTTATAATAAAATTAAAAAACACAAAAAAAAACCAAACCCAACACCATAAATTAAAAGAAAAGGGAAAAGGCAACGAGCAGGAAGCAAGCTTCTGTGTCGGGGGAAGGTCTCCCCCGGCGCAGGAACGTGCAACCTATAAGGGAAAAAAAAGGTTAAATAAAGGGATAAGGCCGGCCTCCCCCCAAAAGTCTAGAAGTCCACCAGTCAAGGTGCACGCACTCGTTCAGAGTACAAGGGACATGCGGTAGCGACACCGACCATCCCGGTACCGGGACAGGTAACGTGCGCGAAGATCACCCAGACTGGACATTCGACAAGAATGTGCAGAACAGTCTGGGGGACGACGCAGTCATCACAATAGGGCGCAGGCAAGCGCTCCATCAAATGGCGATGCGTCACACGAGTGTGTCCGATTCGGAGACGACAGAAAGCGACCTGAAGCCGTCGCGGCATTGGGGGATAGGTCCATAGGAACAGTCGCGGCTTAATGGCACGCAACTTTAAGTTCCCCTGGACCGACTCCCATCTTCTTTGCCAAGCAGTCCGAAGAGCTGCCCGTATTCCTGCCATGTAGTGGGTGTGAGGAAGAGCGAAACACTGGTCCGGTCGCCTGGTCCTAGCAGACTCTTTGGCACCCTCACCGGCGCGCTCATTCCTCGCAATTCCTACATGTCCAGGAACCCAGCAGAAGATAATCTCGACATCCGCCCGGCACTGGCGCGCTCATACCCCGGTACTGACATGTCCAGGAACCCAAAGGAGGATAATCTCAACATCCGCCCGGCTCGCCAAAACCGTGGCGTCACGGATATCGCGAACCAGGGAATGCGGAGATTCCAATGCCCTAAGATACTCAGGATGATTTGTGAGTCACTATAAATCACAATTCGGTCTAGGAACATGGCACGTCGTGATATCGCCATTACCGAGCGTTGTATTGCAACCAGCTCGGCCGTGAAGAGACACACAGCGCCTAGCAAAGCCCCGCTTGACTTCAAACAAAGAGAGGATACAGGGTGGAAATCAACCTTCTCTTGAGGCTTGGAGCCATCCATATACACTGGCACGGTTCCAGCGTGAGAGAAAGTGTGCTCCAAAAAGGCCGAACGCAATAGGCCAAGCGCTGTAGAAGCTTTGGAAGCAGAGGCGTGGCGACAAATAGTTAAAGGTGGGACCATCCAGGGAGACGTCACCGGCCCGAGAGCTATATCGAGCCAAAGGGCTTAGGGTATGACGGGCGTCTCTCGACGGCATAGGCATCGTCAAGATCAGCTGCTGATGCAGTGAGAGTTGTTGGCGACTGAGCGAGGCGCTGCGCTCGCGCGTACAGGCGAATAATGCATTGTGCAGGGCGCAGCGCGAGTGGCATCTCCTCAGTATCGACAAGTAGGCTCTCAATGAGGGACGTGCGGAAGGCACCGGTCGCCAGGTGAAGGCCGGTGTGGTGGATCGAGTTCACTTTCGACAATAGACGCTCGGCTGTGTTTGCAGACAACTCGCAGCCGTAGTCGAGCTTCGAACGAACAAAGGATCGATAAAAAAGTAAGGCAGTAACCATATCAGCGACCCAGGCGTTGAACGTCACGGAGCTAAGAATATCCATGGCGCGGGTACAAGAAACTGTAAGGCTGCGAATATGAGCCTCCCAGGTGAGGCGTCGGTCAAATACACGACCAAGGAAACGGTGCGATCCACCACTTACACGCGCACCCCATGTAGAAAAGAGTAAGGGTCAGGAGGAGACGTAGATGGCGGCATAAGTGCAGCACCATAATCTTGGCCAAGGAAAACCCAAGCTTGTGCGCTTCGGGCTAGTGAGAGATGACGTTCAATGCCTGTTGGAGTCGGCGCTCCAGAGTTGGGCAAAAGAGATCGAAAGGTCGTACACGTAGAGCTTAGCAAGAACGTCTTCCGGCAGCAGCGAGGTTATGCTGATGATACTCAAGGCAGAGTATGACCCTGAGGAAACTTCCCTGCGGAACTTCCATTGGGCCGGAGAGGGCTTCCCCCACCCGTACGCCGAATCATCGATCTCGGAAAAATTCAGATATAAACATTGGGAGGCGTCCCTTCGCCCCCATCGTGTGAAGAGTCTCCATGATACCATATCGCCATGCGGTATCATAGGCCTTCACCAGATCGAAAAACACCGTGGCGTAGTGCTGTCTACCAAGGTACGAAGGAAAGCCTCGCAGACGGCATTTTCCATTCGGAGCTGAGCATCCGACGTGGAGTGGAACTTGTGGAAGCCGCACTGTGCAGAAGACAGATGGCCTCCGCTGTCCAGGAAAAAGGCTAATCTAACATCTACCAATTTCTCCATCAACTTGCACACGCAAAAGGTTAGAGAGATTGGGCGGAAACCGGTCGGAGTAGAGTAATCTCTCCCCGGTTTGCGAAAGGCGAGAAGAGTAGCAATTCGCCAGGAATCTGGGAGAAGACCCTCCACCCAGATCTTGTTGAACAAATCTAACAGAAAGGCCATGCCTCGCTCACCCAGGTGTCGAAGCATGGCATACGGGACATCGTCCGGACCATGGGGGGTGTCCGCGCACGAAGCAAGAGCGGAGCGCAACTCGCTCCCAGTAAACCTGTCGTTGAAGGGTTCTCCGCCTCTGGAGGTAAAGTCCAGCCGGCGGCCTTCCGCGAAATCACGACGTGCATTGAATGCTGGTGGAGCAGCATCGCAGCTAGAGAATGCGGAAAAAGCGGTCGCGAAGGATTCCGCCACGGACACGGGGTCCGAGATTGCGGTCCCATTACCCTGGAGAACGGGAGGGGGGTCCTGCGAGAACTTGCCCCGAATCCTTTTGACTCGCTTCCACACCTTTGCTAGAGGGGTCTTCCCGTTAAGTGAAGACACATTTGCCCGCCAAGAAGAGCGGCGGGCGTGATTCGAAATATACCGGAACCTAGCCCTAGCCCAACGACATTCACCGACAGTGAAATCGTTGGGGCGGCGCTTATAGCGCACGTATGCCTAACGCTTTTGTTTGAGGGCCATCTCACACTCGGCCGACCACCATGAGAGTGGTCGGCGTGCAAAACGGCCAGACGTTCTAGGAATAGTAGTCAGGCCCGCGGCGATGAGGTTGCCGGAGAAGAAATCAACGGCCTCATCTACCGACCTCCTAAACTCCTCGACTGAGATAGAGAATTTAGTCCAGCCGGCGGCCTTCCGCGAAATCACGACCTGCATTGAATGCTGGTGGAACAGCATCCCGACTAGAGAATGCGGAAAGCACCACCGAGGTGGGCTCTCAGGCGGCAGTTGCCCTGAAAATGATATATGAATGGGAAAGTGATCACTACCATGGAGGTCATCGACCACCCCCCAATCAAAATCAGGCTGTGCATCCGAAGGGAACAAAGATAGATCAAGGCCATAAAAAGAAGCGGTTCTCGGACAGTGATGCGTAAACTCATCCACGTTTAGGACACCAATCTCAAGCTCTTCGATCAGATCGGCAAGGACTTGTCCCCTGGGATTTATTGAGTAATCTCCCCAGAGAGGATGCCTGCCGTTCAGATCTCCAAGCAAGAGAAAGGGCCTCAGCAACCATGCCACGACGCGGCGGAAGTCCCCCGCGTCAAAGTCAGCTAACGGTGGAATGTACGCAGAAATGATAGTATACCTCCTATACAGATGCAGCTGCACAGCCACTCCTGAAAGGAGGTATCTAAAGAGAAAGGAAGAACGGAGACATCATGCCGGGTGTAAACCGAGCATCCCTCATCCCGGCCATCCCGTGGTGGTGGGTCGCAAGACCCTTATAACCTTGGGAGGGCAGGCAGGGGGCACGCGCCTAATTGAACGAATAATATGCCCTCTAGGCCTAGCTCGGATGAGACGCGGGGGCCCTCCTCGAACAGAAGACCTTCACGGGAATAGCCGTACGCTTCCCGGAGGCAGAACCCTGGGCGCTGTTGGCCGGACAAAGCGCTGAAGGCGCTGTCGCCTTCGAGGACTTATTGGGGGAGGTTGGGCTCGCCAGGCGAGTCTTTTCCTCCCCCCGCCTCGAAACCTTAGGCGAGCGTTGCGGCTTAGGAGGCAGGGGGGCCTCTTTTCGAGGAACCACCATCTCTGAGCCACTCGGTCCACCACTAGGCGTGGGCAAAGGAGCCGAAGCTCCTTTGTTGCTGTCCTTTCGGAGGACAGCTTTAGGAACCCCGGAAGATGGCCTGGCGACCAACTTCAGGGGTGTTGCCTCCTGTCAGGATAACGACTCGGTGGAAGCACGTGGCCGTTTTGCCTTACGGGAAACGGTCGCGCTGGGGAAGAAAGGAGCAACCCTGGTTTTAGCCGGGCTGGGTATGAACCCTTTTTGCCGCCAGCCTTACCAGGGGAGCGCCCGGGTTGAGTAGAGCCCGCAGAAACAACCGTGCTCGTAGGCCTGGATGGGCCAGGAGCAGAGGGTGCCTTTCTAACTATTGAGGCATATGACGTCCCAGGCAGGGCCGGGCGCGCCAGGATTTCTTTCTCAAGGAGATATGCACCACATTGCGTCGAAGAAGCGGGGTGCGGCTCTCCGCAATTGACACACTTGGCCGCACACGATTTAGACTTATCGTGTGCGGCCTTGGAGCAATTTACATCGACTTCGGGTGACCCGGACTTTGCACGTCTACAAAACGAATCGTATGGCCGAAGCGTTGACAGTAATAGCACCGCCGCGGCAGTGGCACGAATGCCTTCACGCGGTAGCGGTACCAACCGGCACACACCGACTCAGGGAGCTTGTCACAGTCGAACGTGACGAAGAGTGTAGGGGTGGGTCTCGAGGCCCCTCCCTGTTTTCTCATCACACGTTCGACCTTGACCGCCCCATGGTCGGCCAGCTCTAGGGTGATGTCCTCAATGGAGTAGTCAACGAGTTCCCCCTCATAAACTACTCCTTTCACAAAGTTCATGGTAGAGTGCGGCGTCACACTCACCGGGGTGTCATGAAGTGTCCAAAGAGCACTTATCTTGGCCGCCTCGGCGGGATTCGCCGCATTCGCCAGAAGGCTCCCGTCCGAGAAACGGGTCACCTTCGGCTCTCTACCAATTGCACTAGCTAATCCTCTCCTCTGATGGATCATGTTGCCCTTGGCCAACATGCTGCCATCAGTGGGGCGAATAACGAGGAAGCGTTTGAAGCCAGCGGGCTCGAAAACGCCAGGTAACCTGTGAATGAGGGGCCCCGATGTCATCGAGGTTCCGCCATGTGCAATCTTCGTTTTGTCATAGTCAGGGGCTCCGCAACCGGGGGGGCAGAGGGGCCGGATGTGCCGATCTTGGCTTGGTCGCCTACCAAAGTGGCAGCAAACCCATCCGTCCCCGCAGCACCCGCGGATGGAGAGAAGCCCCGAGTCTTTTTAGTCTTTCGTCTTTTTCTTTTCTTTTTAGGAGAGGAGGGCGGGGAATGAACCCGCTTCTCACCTCCGCCGGCAGAAGCCCCTAGGCCAGATGGACCGGCCTCGGCCAGGTCCTTCTCCGAAATAGAGAAGGTCCTTGTGGTCACAGGGGCACCGGTCAGAGGAGATCCCTCCCCTCCTTGTACTGCCTCGGAGGCCCCAGCCGTTTGCGGAGGACCTTGCATAGGGGCGGATTCAGGTTCGGTGCTTGGTGCCGAGCCCGGATTCTCCCCATGGAATGCCCTACCATCTGAGGCTGGGTTTCCTTAAAGACCATGTCTATCACAGGAGGGGCCTCCAGTTGGCCATCCCCTCCCAGGAAATCGCAGGTGCCCTTGGCAGCGTCACCAGTCTTGTTTGGGGAGGCACAGGCCTTGACCTCGGCAAGATTTTAAATTTTGCCAGCAGGTCTTTTGAGGGAAGCGACCGAAGGGGCCTGGCTTCCCTCTCCTCCCTAAGGGGGTTTGCCCTACCGAGCCACTTCGATGTGGAGCGGCTGGCTAAGGGCTGCCTGCTGGCTTTCTTGGCAGTCCCCTTGGAAAGAACAGAGGGGACTGCCGCTGGAAAGTGGGAGGTGCCCGAAAGCACCTCCAGAGAAGGGGGTGAGGGGGAGTCCCCTACACCCGTAGGCGAAGGAGAAGAGTGAGCATCCTCTCCGGTTAGAGATATATGGAGGGTCCCCTGCGCAAGCACAGGGGGGGGGGGGGCATTTTTTCGGTGGAGCTGCCCGAGGGCGGCTCCGTCGTTGTTTCAGGGGGAGTTAAAGGGGTTTGGTTTTTTGAAAATTCATCAATGGGCATGGTGACCCTATTTGTGCCACGGGACGCAATAGCTCATCACCTCTTGCAGTTGCCCGCACTGCAAGAGGTGCTTACAGGCCTGGCAGAGCCAGGCGCCGCCATTTCGGACCACCCCTCCCGCCTGGTGGCCTGGCAGTCCATCAGCATGGCGGCTCGACCTTGAACACGGCCTAAAATTGATAGAATGTGAAGAGGAGAGGAAAAGGGATGTGAGGAAGGTATGGGTGGGGATGAAGCAGGTTGTTAAAAACCAGCCACCCCAGACCGGAGCTCAGGGGTTAGGGAACATTGTCCCCTCCCCCCTCAGCCCCGATCCGGGACGGTTGGCTGAGAAGAAGGTCAGCATCTACCCTGTGAAATTAGAGGCTGACCAGAGAAAGTTGTGGGAGAGGTTGTATGAAAAGCGACGAGGTAGGGAAGAAATACAGGCTATCTGAAGGAAGGAAGAGAGGCTAAGCTGGGGCCAGACGGGGCGCTGGATCCCGTCAGCACGGCGGCCAGGATGGCAAATCGCCGCGCCCCTTACGGGGAAGCACTTGGGAATGCTCTCATATAATGATAGGAGGTTGGACTAAGAGGAACAGACATGAACATAGAAGGAGCTGCCAAAGAACAACTGGGAGATGAAAGTGGATAGGAATCCACAAAGTCCAGAGGAGTGAAAACTAAAGATGACAGAGATTCAGTGAGTACTGTTGTAGGCTTTGCTGGGATAAAAAAAAAATACAGTGAATGTAACAGTAATCTCAATCTAGTTTGAGACTGCTGAGAGCACTAAGACCATGAAGGCATGCTGCAGCTCGGTACTAAGAGTAATAGTCTACAGAGGGCACCTTGTTGCAGGTACCTATTAGGCCATGTGCCATAAAACAGTTTGGGTATTCCTAAATGTGAAATATAGGTAATGGCAAAAAAGTAAGGAAAAAGAATAGTTTTAATTTTGAATAAGACATCTTAATTGCAAAAGATTTATTTAAGTTTCTGTTATCTCAACAGGAAGATAAAAAACTTTTCATTTAGTGACCAACATTTTTGTCATGTAGCAATTTTTTTTTCTATTTCCTTTATGTCTTGGTAGACAAATAACTACAATACACCCATGATCACTAACATGATCTCCATTTCATGACATACCATATTACAGTGATTCCCTCAAGCTCAAATGTGCCTTTTCCTTTACTAAATACTACCAATTCATACAGCCCTCTGATCACAACTTAGGCAATAATCAAAGTGTATTCATTCTTTTGGGGAAAGGAATCCCAATAGCTCTTTACCAGTCTTGTTCACTCATGACACTCAATACAGTATAACTAAAATCTCTCATGTTAAAAACCCTATTAACCCCTGTCATCTAATTTGATTTTAATTTTTTTAAAAGGGATGAGAATCCAGTATCCTCAAAATGTAAGAAAGCAAGAATGTTTAAAATCTAGTTTTATACATTACCTCAACAGTGATTCCCTTCTTATGCATAAAATGAAGAAACTTTGCTCCTGCTCTTCTCTTAAATTCTACATTTTCATCACCAATCCCAATGACAAGAATATCTGAAGATAACATAAATCAATGCAAAATCTTGGCTATATAAAAGAAGAAAGTGGCTTTCACCTGACAAGTGTGTGGGGGTTTTAAGACCCATCTGGTAACTACTTTACAATGGCTTAAGTCACTGTAATTAATTACAAGCCTAATAATATGCTACATTAAAAAAAAAATTAAACACCAAAATGAAAAACTAAACTTAAAACAAACAAAGTACAAAAATAAGGAAAGACACTCTGGCATCAGGAAGGGGCCCTCCTCTCTTTGATGCAGGAATGTGAGCAACATTAGAGACTCAAATAAAGTGGAGGAGGCTGGCATCCTCCTAAAAGTCAGATAGTCCACAAGTCTGTGGGCACACATCCATTCTGAGTACAAGGTACAAACAGTAGCAACAACTCATCTCAGTACCAGAATAGGTAATGTGCATGAGACATGCAACAAGAATGTGCCAAATAGTTCAGGGGACAATGAACTTGTCGCACTAAGTAGCAGGAAAGTGCTCCATCATATGGTTATGTGTCCTGTGGGTGTACCCAATTCAATGAAGACACGAACCCACCTCACACCATCCAGTCATTGGGAGGTAGGTCCATGGGAAGAGTTGCAGTGCAAAGACACACTAATATAGTTTCCCCTCGACCATATCCCATCTTCTTTGCCAAGCAGCCCAGAAGACTACCCTGATTCCTACCATGATAGAGCCACACTGACTTCAAACAGATGCGATACAACATGGAAGCTGACCCACTCCAAGGACTTAGAGGGATCTGTGTACACTGTCAACAGATCTTGCATGACAAGGAGTGTGCTCCCAAAAGGTTGAACATAAAACTCGTGGTGATGTGGAAGCTTTAGGAGCACAAGCATGGCGACAAATAGTGGTGCCATCCAAGGTGGCATTCTGGGCAGAACCAGAGGTGACACCAGCCTGAGAGCTAACTGGCACTCTCAAAGTAGTTTCCTAGCCCTAAACCCGAAGGGCTTTCGGTATGACTGGCGTCTCTCAGTAGGATAAGCACTGTCGAGATTGGCTGCAGATGTAATGAAAGCCATTGGCAACTGAGAAGGGAGCCTCACTCACGTGTACAGGTGCATAATGCACTGTGTACAGCATAGAGGTAGTGGCATCTCATGAGAATGACAAGTGAATGTATGGAAGGCACCAGTTGCCAAGTGGAGACCAGATGGTGGATCGAGTCCACCTTCCGCAATACACACTCATCTGTGCTCTAGCTTTGAATGAACAGTAGGAAAGTAAGGCAGTAGCCCCATCAGCACCCCAGGTGCTGAATGTCCATGGTGCAGGAACAAGAGACCGAGCTAGATCATTCTCTGAGATGGAAAAGGTCTTGGCTGTCAAAGGGAAACGCACAGGAGCGGCTTCAGTTTTGGTGTGTGACACTGAGCCCAGGTTTGCCCACATGGAAATTCCTGCCATCTGTCGTAGGTCGCTTCCTGGATCATGTCTAGCTCAGGGTATGGATCCCATTCAAGGTACCTTCAGGCAGAATTAAGTCTTTGACCAGTGAACTAACCTCCATTGGGGAAGAGAGGGGGGGCAGGCATACTGACCCCCCCCCCCCAACAAAGTCAAAATACATGACTGTAGGACTGCAGGTTCCATGGCCCAATTGGCCCCCTAAGGAAATCGGCCATATCAACTCACTCCCACCGAGGAGCAGTCGATTTGGGGCTACTTGCCTACTATCTTTGCAATTCCCTGTGATAGAAAAGCAGGTACTGCCATTGGTCGGAAGATGGAGTTATCCATGGGAGACCACAGAAGGGAGTGAGGGAAAACCCCCACGCCCATATGTCTAGGAGAGGAGTAAGCCTCCTCTCCGGTAGAAGAGGGTTGGAGGGGCCCCTAAGAAAACCAGGGGAAGGGGCACCACTTTTTCAGAGGATCCAAAGATGACAAAGGGAAAGCCCCTTGTTGCATGTGGATAGTGAGAGAGGAGCCCCTCCACCAGTCTAAGGGGTGTCTTGTGTTACCTCATCCTATTATTGGAGGCAGATCTCCATACACAATCCCACTATTGCCTTCTATTGTTACCATATTTATAGAAAAAGAAAAAATGAACTTATGGAAAGTAGATACTATGACCTCCCTATGGGTGGGGAGGTTAAGAGAAAAGTCTCCATAGGATCAGAAATTCCAGAATGTGATCATTTACACACAATCGGTCCCAGACCAGCTAAGATGGGCTTTATCATCCCAGCCTGCCATTTAGGCAAAGTTGCCATGGAACTATAAACATAAAGGATGGTGCCTGTGCAGCCACCTTATATATGTACTGTGGAACCTGAGCAGAGTCATAGCCCAACACACCCCATACCTAATACTTGCCCTAACCACGGGGCTTTCAGCAAATGCAGCAGGTAGGGACCTCAGGGTATACACTGCCACTCACTACAGTTCAGAAGAGGATGAAAGTGCGCCGGGGAGCCAGAACCTCTGTGGATAGGAGAGCAAGTGTGGAAATGGCTAGGAGGGTATGTAATAAAGAGAAGTAAAGACAGGCGGGTCCACTAACCGGTAGGGTGGGTGATTACCTATTATTATTATCATACCCTGGTGCTAGGTGATCCTAGGATGGCATGCAGTCCACCAAGGCACCAAGGCTACCTGACCAAACTCTGTCCAGGTGGGAACACTCCTCCTGGTACAAAGTGTGGATAAAAAAGGTTGAGGGGATAGCCGTAATGATAATAATATTATTAAGTAATAAAAATAACATTAATAATAAATTAATACTACTTATAATAAATATTATTAATAATAATTATATAATGATAATAATATATAGCTGCAAATCCTTATGTGCCATTTTGGCCAATGGGGGATGCAATCCTCTTGATGTCAGTTGCAGCATGGTTGTCCAGGGTACAACCATCACCACCTTGTGTCATCATTCAAAACAAATTTAGAAGCAAATGTACTCGTATGTATGAAGAGTTCCAGAATGGTTTAGCAGCACATGAACACAATATTCAAAGATAACAAAAGGAACCCATTAAACTCAAATAATTTAGAACTTACTCCATAATAGAATAGTAAAAAAAATTAAGCAACAAAAACTGGTATAGCCAAAAACAGAAGTTATATTAAAGGATAGAAAAGGAGTGAGACAGAGAGATGAAGAAAAAAGGAAGACTTAAAGAAGAAAAAATGACCACTTACAATACCAAAGCTTGTCAATCTTAAATAATGGGATAAGGATGTACTATAATCTAAAGGTACAAGTTCACAAAACGAGCACAGGCTCATAGAAGTAGAGATAAGCATGGCTAAAAAGGACTGCTATTTGTCATTCTAAATGCTGGAATTAAGAAATTTTACTCACCCAAAGGAGTCATACATAAAAGAGAAAATCAAAAAAGTACAAATTTTGAGCCCTATATAGGGACATGGTATTGTCCTTCTCATCACAGATGTGAAACCAAAACTTACCTCTGTTCAGAGCAAAAAAAGCAAATCAGACTTTTCCTTCTTTTGTGTTAATTTCTTCCCATACAAAAGGTAATTTTAAAGTTTTAGCATTATTTTTATGATTAATGCATTAAATATTTCATCTTATATTAAATTGCTGTAGGGAGAGAAGAAATACAATGATTTTAGCCACTCATGACACTATCATAATATCTTAATTTTTTGAACATTAGAAAACAGCTTACTGAAAGCCCTGGTATCAGTAAGTTAAGTCTATTTCATGAAACCCTTCTAATTTCTCTGGTGTCTCCCAAATAAAACAATTTCAACCTCAACTCACTCATGATATCAATAAATTAGTCTTGATACTGAAAACTATCACCTTCACTAGATTAAGTGAAAATTTTGAAAATAAAACAAACAAAAGGAAGCTGAATGAAGCAAGGGCATGCTTACTAAGTATGCAAACAATAAGGGAGAGAAAAGACAAAAATCTAATGAACAAAAGGTAGGTATTTAAAGCATCCAAACAAATGAAAATATCAATGATTTTGCAAGGAACCTCACAGGAGAGAGATTATATACAAATGAGTGCAGATCATCCATAACTCAGCAATATTTGGGTGATAAGTGAGCAATACAGAAAAAAAATAATTATAAGATTTCAACTGCAAACATAATATAAAAAGTGAAATTTTTATCATTGATCTGCACTTTCTTTTCATTGGGACATACAGTTTAATCTGAACCATGAATATCTAGAGCATATGGGATCCACCATGAAGTTGACCTGAATTGTAACTACACCTAACATGACTTAACTTTTACTGTAATTGGAAGCAGTATTTCTAATCAGCTAGATCATAGCTTAGGGGCATACAGAAAAGACTCAGTTGAAAGATAATTATCTTTAAAAACATAATGAAAACCAAATCCAAAGTGAGTAGGTTCACTCTGTGAGTGTAAGAATGAGAGAGTGTTTAGTTTAATAACCAAGAGATTACACCACCAAAATATCACTGCTATAATTTTCATGATATTTGATTGTTATGAGCAGATATGCAATTATCATACTATGTTGAGATTACTACCTATATCTCTTTCTGCTTTAGAGAATTCTACTTTTATTTTTTTACAATTCCTCAATGCTAAGTTTTAGAGTAAACATTTCTGTGACTTTCCTAGTATTGGGCTAAGGGCCTAGCTGAAAGGAAATGTCACTTCTGATTAGAGTGAAGTTAAGTTGCATCAGGGAAGGTAAGTAACTGGGGGGAGTTCTGATTTTAGCCAACTTCATAGCTGTGCCATATATGCAATAGATACCCAGTAATTCAGATCTCTCATTTAACAATAGGTCCCAAATGAGAAAAGAAAGGTTTCAAAATTAAGAAAAAAAACTACCAAACTAGTTGTGACTATTTTAACCTCACAAGATATTTTTTCATTACATGCTACTAAAGAAATCCCTAAAAAATTAAACCTGTTTATTAGCATGCAAAGAAATTTGGTCTTCAAAAAAATGATGAAAATAGTGGATTGAGTGGCCAAATCCATTACATTTCTCTGCTCTTATCAATTTTGTTCAAGTAAGGAGTAAGAGAGCAAAATTAGATATTAAACAGACAGAGAAAAAATTAATACTTGATTAAGTAACAAGATTTGCATGTTGTAGTTTCCCATAAATTTCTTTCTCATAACTTTATAGTACAATATTATAGGTGTAACAGTTGCATTTCTTATACCCTTTCCCACAAGACTAAATGTAAAAAAATGCTGATGAAGCAAGAAAGAGACCAAAGAGAATAGAATAAAGAATCACATTATATAAGGGAAGCAGACTACATTTGATATTATTTGGTCTTGAGCCAAATCAAATATAAAATAAACTCATGTATATAAAAAGCAAAATACAGCCTGTTTTTAATCAAGCATAAGAATATTTAATTGGGTTCAAAAGTCACATTAAAAGTCATAGGGGGTCATATTTGGCATCTGAGGTTGAAATTCCTACATCCCATTGTCTTATATGATAGAGATGCAAGAAGCCATATTACAGACAAAAATCCTCAATTCATGTCCTTATTCAACAAAAGGAGTGACAGTAAAATTTGGGGAAATCACTGTTAAATGAACTAGATGACACACAGCTGGCATAAACAGTTTGAAATATATTATCATCCTTATTAAACTATGTAGGTTGGCATGTATCAATGCCATGGAATAAAAATAAAAGCTCATGGAAGATGGAATTATTAAGTGGCCATTTCCAATATGCCTGCTACAGCCCCTTACTTAGTCCTAACATTTTTCTAGGAACAGGTTCATGGATCATGGAACCCAGAGCATAGATGCTTCATCATGATAGGGATTTATCCTTGAGCCATATTACTTAAAAGCACATCCTTTACGAAGTCTTTAAGTAGCTTCTACGAACTCCCCTCAATTTTTCCAAAATAGAAGCAAAAGCACTTGGAATCAGTTTTGGTAAATAAAACAGCCAGTAAGACATTAAGAATTTGAAGATAGCCGAAAATTCAATCAAGGAATTGATAAAGAATTTTTAATTAACCCTGGAATTTTGTTTACTTCAGATGGTATATGAACTAGTATATCACTATATAGCAGTACTTACCAATTTTTGGTTGAAGTAGGTGAAAAAGTCCTAGGGATTCCTCTGTGATGTCATTAGGTTCTTTAACATGCCATCCAAGGATACTTTTTGGAAAAACTGTCACAGAACCAAGAGCTTTCATTCCATTATTGAAAGTAAAGCCATACTAAAAATAAAAATGTAATTATTAGAAAAGAACCTGTTTATATTAGTAATTGTACAGAATACATAATATGAAGTGGGGAAATTTAGGACCATTTCCCACAAAAACTAACCTACTGCTCATGCAAACATCTCAACATGATAGGCATATTGTTCTATAATAGGGTACATACACCTCTACTACACCTATGCTACAACAAGAAAACCATTGAAAAAAGTAACCTTTTCAGCAATAATTCACTGCAACAGACTTCAACTGCCTCTGACTTAAAAAAAGAAGAAGAAGAAAATACACACTCAATTTGTCACCCACTACTAGCACAACCTTCTTACAAACTCATTCTTACCAAGAAGTGACACTCGCCAAATTTAGTAACATAACATAACATAACATAACATAATTACACGGATGACAAAAGCCACAAGGGCCTATCAAAGGTCATCCGCCTCCGTCAAAACCCACCCACAAAAAGCACCATCACCAGGGGAAGACAAAATCAAAGTCCCCCACAATATAATATAACGGATGACAAAAGCCACAAGGGCTCATCATAGGTCATCCGAGTCAAGCGGCCTCTTTTTCAAGGCACCCAAACTCCCAGGAAAACTACATCCAGAGGATTGCATCCAGAAACAAGGGTATCACCAATCAAGGCTTGTCAAGAACTAAATCATGCAGCTATAGATATATACAAACAATATTAATATATACAAAACTTAGGAACCATCACAACCTTCCCTTCCCATAAACTCATCCAACCTACTCTTAAATACATTTAGATTTGGACTACCTACTACCCTCTGCGGCAATTTGTTCCAGAAGTCTACCACTCTATTGGTGAAAAAATACTTTCTTAAATCCAACCTACACCCTTGCTTTTTAATTTTCAAGTGGTGACCTCTAGTCCGATTTCCATCATCTAACTCAAAAAACTTGCTAACATCCAATTTATCTATCCCGGAAAAAATTTTAAAGAGCTCAATCATATCCCCTCTCACACACCTCCTTTCGAACGAGAACATATTTAATACCCTCAGTCTATCTTCATATTCAAGGTGCCTCAGGGAAGGAATAATCTTTGTTGCCCTCCGTTGCACTGACTCAAGAAGGTTAATATCGTGTCTAAAATATGGGGACCATGCCTGTATACAGTACTCTAGATGTGGCCTAACATAAGAGTTATAGAGTTTAAGAATAACCTCCTTACTTTTGTAACTGACATTTCTCTTAATAAAACCCAGCACTCTATTTGCCCTATTTCTTGCTTCAATACACTGCTTAGAAAACCTTAATGACTTATCTATTACTACTCCTAGATCTTTCTCATCCTCTACTGAGCTCAGCCAATGCCCATCCATTTCATAGTTAAATTCTCTATTATCTTTTCCCATGTTAATAACTTTGCACTTTTCAAGGTTGAAAGTCATTTGCCACTTATGTGCCCAGGATAACAATTTATTTAAGTCCCCCTGCACTTTAAAATTATCATCAATATCTTTAACTACAGCTGCTAATTTGGTATCATCCGCAAAAATTGACACTTTATTATTAACTGCCTCCCCAAGATCGTTTATATAGATGACAAATAATAATGGACCGAGAACTGATCCCTGAGGAACCCCACTGATAACATCCCTCCACTCTGACTTTACACCATTTAGCACTACCCTTTGCTTCCTGTCTTTCAGCCACTCAGCTATCCAATTTGAAACACCCCCACATATCCCAATCATTTTTAATTTATGAACTAGTCTCCTGTGTGGTACCTTATCAAATGCTTTACTAAAATCTAAGTAAATTATATCTACATTCTCTCCCTTATCTACTTGATCTGTTACAAACTCCAGAAAGTCTAGTAAGTTAGTCAAACATGATCTACCTGATCTAAACCCATGCTGAGCATCGCTGATTAACCCCTCCCTCTCTAGATGTTGGCAAATCCCTTTTTTAACTATTTTCTCAAGAATTTTACAGACTACAGGAGTTAGGCTAACCGGTCTAAAGTTATTTGGATCCTCTTTACTACCCTTCTTGAAAATGGGGACTACATTCGCTCTCTTCCAATCATCGGGTATTTCTCCATATTCCAATGACCTAGTATATAACTTGTCCAGAGCTATTGAGATACTTTCTACCCCTTCCTTAAGTATCCTAGAATGAATATTATCAGGGCCGGAGGCCTTGGTAGTATCTAAATCACCTATTAGTCCTTTTATCATCCTCCGCTCCACACAAATGTTAGTAAACACCTCTTTTCCTGACCTATGAGTACTATACATAGGACTATTTAGTTTCTCTTTTGTAAATACTGATGCAAAATGACCATTTAGTACCTCAACTATTTCCTCATCAGTTTCTCTCACAAACCCTTCATATTTGATAGGTCCTATTTTAACTCTGCCACACTTGTTATTAGTTTTATAGTAACTAAAGAACTTTCTAGGATCTTTGTTGCTATCCTGAGCTAATTTAATTTCTGACACCCTTTTGTTCTTCTTTATAATCTTATTTAACTCATTCCTAGCCATTCTATAATCACTTAAATTTTGAATATTATTTTGTACCTGTAATTTTTTGTATGCCCTTTTCTTCTCTGAAATTTTCCTAGCTATCTCCTGATTCCACCATAATGGTTTCCTACTTTTGTTCCTAATGGCCTTCATTGGGATACATTGTTCTTGGACTACATTTATTATATGCTTGAAAGTATCCCACATCCCATAAGCATTTTTACCTCTGAATTCTATATCCCAGTCTACCAAATTTAGCAAGCTTCGAAGTTTTACATAATCTCCCTTATGAAAATTTGGAACTTTTTCAGCATTCTCAGTTATTTTACCCTTCTCAATTCCCAAGTTAAAACGAACTATCTGATGGTCACTATTTCCCAATGCTTCCCCAACAGTCAATTCTTGAACTAAATGATCACTGTTAGAAAGTACTAAATCTAATATATTGTCCCCCCTCGTTGGCTCATTAACAAATTGATTCAAAAAATTATCCTCAAAGCATTCTATGAACCTGCCACTTGTTCTATCCCTACCTATCATATTTTCCCAGTCCACAGAGTTTAAGTTGAAGTCCCCAATAATAACTGCATCTGTTTCACATCCCTTACTTATTTCCCTTATCATTAGTTCATCTATATCATCAGTCTGCCCAGGTGGCCTGTAAAAAGCTCCCAAATGCACCATTCTATTTTTACTGAACCTAATATCTATCCAAAGTGACTCAACTCCATCCTGCTTTATTGAAGTATTTAAACTTGAAACAATGTTGTTTTTTATATAGATAATTATTCCTCCACCAATCCTACCTGTCCTTTGACTAATGTACATATTATAGCCCTGAAAATCAAATTCACTTATAGTGTCACTAAATTCTATTTCATTAACCCATGATTCAGTAACGCATAATATATCTATATCCTCATTGCTAATATAACTAAATAGCTCATCCTTCTTGTTTCTAAGACTACGAGCATTTGTATAGAAACAATTTAACCCCCCTATCCCTGAAGCACCTCTTGAAACTTGAATGACCTCACCTCTATCGCCTTGGAACCTATTTCTGTTATGTGCCAAGTCCATTCTACTTTCAGTACTATAATGTCCTCTCATAATTCCCTGACCACTATTAGTATCTAGTTTCCCGCCTGCAAAGACCTAATAACACGATCATACTCCTCCCACAACACATCTACCCCCCTCCTACTCAAATGCAGTCCATCCATCGCATACATTTCTTTCATTCCAACAAACCTATCCCACACATCCACAAACATGACACCTTCCATCTCACACATCCTCCTCACATAATCATTCAGACCAATTGCACGAGACATCCATTCTACCCCAACATCCATTCTTGGAAGCACACCTGTCACAACACCTTTCATTCTACTTTCTTTCACCTTTTCAATCAACCTCTTGTACCTCTCACGTAACTCACATGCACCCACTTTCTTCACATCATTCACTCCTACATGTGTAATCACAACCGCATCCCTTGCACAGCCAGACACCAGTTCCTCATACCTATCAGACAGATCTCTCACTCCAGCACCCGGCAAACACACCCTCAAACCATTCAATCTACTTGCATTCAACTTCCTATCTAAATATCTAACTCGCGAATCACCCATCACAAGCACTTCAGTCAGACTCCTATTCCTAACCCCCACAGACCTAACTCCATCCCCACTCCTATTCTCATTCAAACTACCAGTCACTCGAACTCCACCCCCACCCCCATCAGTCATATCACTTCCAGTTACTTCCTCTCTTAGGGCACTGAATCTATTAGTCAAGCTAATAGGTTCTGTGTCCCTCTGACTCACACACCTATTCTCCCCCTGGCTAACCACCTCAACAGAGGCAACCCTATTCTCACAAAGAACAGGAGAAGCCTCCCTAGCTTCATGTTTCCTAACCACTCTCCACTGTCCCCCATCCTCACTAGGCCTATTTCTAACTAATCTAAGGGGGCTAACTTCACTATCACTAGAACTATCATATCCTACCTCCTCCACCGGCCCTCTACCTTCACCTGAAACATCTAACTGGCCTACCTCACCACCTAACCTATTCCCAAATCTAGGCCTAACACTAAGTTCCCTCCTGAGCTCAGCAACTAACCCCTCCAGCCTACATATCCTGTCTAAATCCTGCCTTCTCATCCCCTCTAAATCTACAATGCATTCACGCAGCCCACATACAACACATGTATACCCCTCACCTAATACACCACAACCAATGCATACATTCCGACACTCATGCTCACTTTCATTTCCGAACTCCATCACTTATTCAAACAAAGAAAGAATTTAAGTAGCAATAAGAAAAAAAAGAAGAGCAACTTAGCTTTGGCTGATTGTGGTGAGAAAAACAAAACAAAAAACAAACAAACTATAGAAAAATCTGAAAAATAGATCAACAGACTGAGAGCTCTATAAAACACGTGCTACCTGTTCGAAGGTCAGTAGAGTTGCCATTTAATCATTACTTACATTTACACTACTAACTAGCAACTTATATAACAAAAATTAGTTGTGTCGCACTCACAACAAAGAAAACTATTTCAATGTCCCAAATTAAAACATCTTGGTTGGATACATAGTGAGAATATTTAAATTTAAAATGAAAACTAATGATGGCATCTGCCACATAAAGATGCTAAGGAGAGATCTGCATAGAAAATGTAAATATAGACAAAGCAAAGATAGTGATAGTGCTGCAAATCATTCTGCAGTCATTTGGGCTGGGAAGGCTCCAATTTTACAATGTCTGCTACAGCATGATTGCCCATGCCATGGTGAATGGTAAATATATGTTGGGTATATGTGGGAGCCATTCTCTCCATTTTTTATACAGATTTTCACTCTTTTCCTTTATTTTTTAACTCTCCTTTACTTCTTTTGTACTATATGACTGAGGAGAGTGACAGAGTGGGGCTTTTTTGGGGTAGTATTGATTAGTTATTCAAGAACTTATTATTGTTAGATAATATAAAAAATTTAACAAACTTTTCTCTATTTCATTTCAGAAACCTGGGATAAAAATTTAGATTCCCCCTTAAGTTTTTAACTAAGATAAACAATCAATCATTTCCTGCAGCACCCATGGGGATGCATAGGGCCTCAATGAACTCACGCCACCACGCTCTATCTTGAGCTAATGCGTCAAAGATCTTTCCAACAACATCTTGTATCTATCACAGTTGTTAAAAGACAGGTACCCAACTACTCTAAGTCCAGAAAGAAAAACAAAAAAGTTCCAAATTTGCCAACCTGTCAAATTGGTCAAGGCCAAGACTACATAAATCTATTACATTATACAAGACCAGCAGCCAAAGAAGGAAAAAGGACAAAAACTTCAATTACCCCACTCCCTTATATCTAGCATTATTTAACCCTTCCCATTCCATGAAAGATTCTTCCCCTCTATTCGGGAGACAGAGAAACTTTGTTACAATCCTTTTATTATGATTGAAAAATGTAAAAGTGACTGAGTGGTAGTGTGAAAGTTGACTGAAAGGATGACAGGTCAATATCTTGTAGAAACAGAATTATAATCATAATTGACTTACAAAGATACTCAGTATTGTTCTTTAATTCATTAGTCTTGATATAATTTAATTTGAAAGTAAGAAATTCTCTATGAAAAATTTCTTAATTGAGTTAAGAAATATCTTCATCTATTGTATATGCATATACAGTGGTACCTCTACTTACAAAAGGCTCTACATACAAAATTTTCAGGTTATGAAACACTTCTTCGGAAAAATATTGCCTCTTGTTACAAAAGAAATTTCAGGATACGAAAGGCGAAAATTTCAAAATACGCGCTGCTACTCACAGCTCACAGCTTTCGACGGAGGAACTGAGGGAGTTGGAGGCGATGCAACACACGGCAGTGCAGGAGAAATTAATTAAAGATGAAGAGAGGGCAGCCATTATTCCGACAGCCCGAATAAAAGACATTTTACAAAAATTCTATGAAGTTTTGGACTTTGTTGAAAAGAATCACCCAGAAAAGGTGTTCACTAATCGGGCTATCACTCACTATGATGATGTTTGCCTTGCACATTTTTGAAAGATTGTTAAAAGCCGACAAACCAAACGACCTTGGATCGGATCTTTACAAAACGTCAGGCAAAAACCACTGCTGAGAGAGAACCTGAACCGAAGAAGGCGAAAAGTGACAACGATAGCAGTTAAACAAGAGAACCATTAAAGTAAAAAAGAAAAAAACTTTATTCTTTACATTATGTACAACTCTCATTTTTATGTTATTGTGCAGTAATTTAATTCTAACATGTATTTGTTACAGGTTTTGATGCATTTTTGTAATTTCTAAAAAATTCATGTCTGATTTTTAAGGGGCTTGGAACCAATTAGGGCATTTATAGGGTAAAAAGCGTTTCTACTTACGAAATTTTCACGTTACGAAATGATTTCCAGAACTAATTAATTTCGTAAGTAGAGGTACCACTGTAATTGTAAAAAATTATTAAAATCCTCTTTTAAAATTTTTTTAAATAAAGGGGAAGGGGAAGTTTTAGGCAGTTTTCCTAGGGCTAATACCTTGTGTGAAAGTGTGGGGAGGTACATTTATCTGTGACAATGTTATACCTGACCTCCCCCTTGATGGTTACATGGTAAAATGCTCTTTTCCTTGACTTTAAAGTGCAATAGCAACAAGGCTGTAACACATGAGTTTGTAAAGAGAGATGTAAACAAAATGTTGAAAAGTAAAAAATGTGTGGAAGAGTCACAGATCACCCTGTAGGCATTAGAGCTGGTGGGGTGGGGTGGGGCATTTTGAGGGTATGAGAGCCAGGAGGGCACTCAAGCCTCCAAATCTCATTTGACATCCCTTTGTCAGTAAATAAAAGGATAGATAAACAAAAGAAAGATGAGGGACAATAGCTGGAGAAAATAGTGGGAAGAATGCAGCCTATCCCCCGACCCCAATCCAGGCTGTGACCAGAGATGGACAAAAGCCTATCAGTGACCAGCCTGCCAAATAAGCTGCAGGACCAAAAAAAAAAAAAAAGAGGTGAAAAGCAGCATGTAAAGAAAGTGGCAATAAAGAGTAAAATGGAAATGTCCAAAAGGAATATAGCCCAGGAAAGTGAAGGTAAGAGGGCATACCGCTCCTCCTGGTACTAGCCCCAAGAAGTCTAGAATGAGGGAGGCCTTATTAAATAAAATCAAAAGCGCTTGGAATCATTTTTGTCCCAAGGGAATTGTCATCTAAGAATATATACAGGGTGACCACAAAAACTGTCCTTAATTTCAAATATATATTATAGCAAAAGTTAAATGAATATTCATATAATTTTAGGGCCTACAGTTGCATAAAGTAATAAAGTTTCCTTCCTCATTAGCAGATTCTACTTGATCCGCTAGATGGTAGTGTAATCCAAGATGGCGTTCACTACACAACAACGTAGCTGGTGTGTGTGGGAATTTGCCAAAACAAAGTGTTACAAATGTGCAGCGTGCTTTCAGATGATTTCATCATGGGAATCTACTTATTAACAAATCCATTTTGAAGTGGTACAGTGATTTCAGTGAGAAAGGATGCATCTTTGACCAGAGAAAGGGACATTCAGACTGTCCATCGTTGTCGGTGGAAGTTGTTGATAGGGTCAGAAAAACTTTTTTTCACAGCCCCAAGAAGTTGACGTGCAGATGTAGCCGAGAGTTACCAGTCCCACAAAGCACAGTAAACAAGATCTTATGCAAAGGCTTAAGGTTTACCCCTTATAAGCTGTAACTGGTCCAAAAGTTATACCCGCAAGACAATGAAATGCGCTTCGACATTTGCAGCAAGCCCCAGGCGTTAATGGAAAATGATCCTGATCTGCTGCCAAAGATCATTTTCAGTGATGAAGCAACCTTCCACTTAAGTGGAAAGGTCAATAGGCACAATGTGAGAATATGGGAGAATCAGATTATGCATGTCACCCTGTAGGTTGAACGTAATCCCCCCTCCCCCAATTTAATGTGTTTTGTGTAGTAACAGAGCGGTCAGTGTACGGACCGTTTTTCTTTGAAGGACCATCCATTACTGGGCAAACCTACCTGAAAATCTTAACCAACTGGTTGATTCCAAGACTAGCTGCTGAATGTACCTGCGAGCATAGATGAATTGCAGGAATGCATCACTGAAGCTCTATGTGCGATTACGCCAGATATGCTGCAAAGAGTGTGGATAGAGCTTGGTTATTGCCTTGATGTTTGCCGAGCAATGAGAAGGGCACACATCGAGTGTTTATTAGACTGGTCCATCCCATATAGGTGATTCTTGAAAGTTTAGGAATTCTTCCTCCACAAAGTTATTCTTGTTCGTCTATTGGTACAAGACATCTGTATGAAATTTAGTGCAATTCAGCCACTGTCGGGTGCTTTCCATGATTGTTTTGTCTCCCTCTGTTCCTAGGATGAATCGACGAAGTGATCCCAAGTGGTGGATGATTGGTGGCCCTCTGGACAGGTTCTCCACCTCATGTCTTCATGCATGTGGGGAAGCTTTGAGATACCTAAAAACCCTCTGTGATCCATTGAATGCTCTGTTGCAGGAGGGCACCAAGCAGACAGTCAAGGCCTTCATGGAGATCTGGATAAGGGCGAGGATTCTGGTGCAGCAGATTCACAGCGAAAGAAGAGGCGGATGAAGACAACAAAAGGATATAAGAACCCAGGATGCTGTATTCTAGAGCACCCTCATCGAGGTCATTAACATTTAGACCTGGCACGTCCTCACCACCATGAAGAATGAAAAGGACTGAGAGTTCTACCGGAAACAACTCCAGGACTTCTTCTCCTGCAGCATGGCAGGAGAAGATATGGTTACAGTGGGAAAAGGCCAAAAATGGAGCCAGGAAGAGGAAGGAAAGCCACGATACGAGGAAAAGGAAGACTAGTCCTCCCAGGGAGCAGCTGCTGCACTTCCCTCATCCACTTCTTCCTCATCTCGGGAATCGCAAGACAAGGAGTACCACCTGACTCTAGGCACTTTGCCCTAAAAGACAAAGAACATCTTCACAAAAATAGGCAGTTGCAGGTGATCTGAATCGCATGAACCTCACTGACCGGAAGGGTGTCTTCGTCATTGGAGCCATCGTATCGGCTCTTGGCCATGACTTGTCAGACGTTACCTTGTCAGGAAGACTTCACAGTTCATGGCCCTCTTCTTCTCTACTGGGATGAGAAGTTGTTACCTGATGTCACCAGCGAAGAGGATCGGTACACAGTTGATCAATTTTCCGTGCTCATCACAAGCCCTGAGGACTTCGAGAAGCTGCTTGATGTTCGCAAAATCAAGAGGGGGACAGGAGAATCCAAAGCAGCTGCTTGTGTCGCCACCATCGACCAGTGAGCTGTTTGATCGAAGATCCATGACCTTGTGTTTGACACAACAGCCTCCAGCATGGGCCTTCACAGCGGAGTGTGCACCCTCATCGAGGAGGCAATGGGGCAGGAGCAGGTGTGGATTCCCTGCCAGCACCACATTGTGGTGGAGCAAAATATATATATATTCCAGATTTCATGCTTTGTCTAAAATGTTTTTTTTCTCTTCCTCAGCTAATTACTTGGTTGTTATTTTGCACCACCACTCTTATTAAATTTCAATAGATAATTATTACTGCCTTTTGTAAAGAGTGGCTGGAATCGAAAGTTTGCAGTAACTTAATCAAATCTATTGTAAGCCCCGCTGGGACGGAAAGGGCTTCTTTTTATAGCCTCCAAAGCGAGACTGGATCGCATTATTATACCGAGCTCAGAGGCACCAGCTATTTTTTGGTAAGACCTAGGCAACAATTGTGAACACTCGAGTGGCAGCTGGCAGGACTTCCACCCGGGGGTAGCATGTGAGGCCTTTTCTTTGTTGTTGAGTACAAATGTGGTTGTTAAGCCTCCTTGTACGATTTTGTATTATTTTGTGTGCTAGGTTATTTCTTGGATTGTAGATATTGTGAGGTAGTATTTGCATATAGGATTGATTTATATTTGATTGTGGATATTTCACCATTGTAACTTTATTTACTCCTATCTGTTGTAAATATTATTGTAATTTGGGGAGGGAATACAGGACTGTATATCCAATCGTTTCATTCTCCCTCAGGTTTTCATGTCCAATTTAGTGTAGGAGGCGGGTTGGATCGATTGAGAGTTTAGTGTAGATTCGTGGCCCACTACATTTGGCACCTGAATAGGGACGCAAGATCTCGAAACTGGGAGCATTGTTAGGATTGGATTGCAGTCCGTCATCAGATTGGACGTAGTGATTGTTTTTTTTTCTCCTTGTTCTGTCCTTTCTTATTAACCTGGGAGGATGACTTCTGTGGAACAGGGCCCCCATGATGAGATTGTGAGACTGAGGCTGGAGCTTAGACAGAAAGAGAAGGAATGTACGATGTTGAGGAGTGTGATGTGAGGGATTGAGGAGTAATATGTTGGGTATGAGAAGACGGACAGGATGAAGAAAGAAATGGACGAAAGACAAAGGCAGGTTGCCCAAAGGATGCAGGACATATATGACATGATGAAGGGGTCAGGACCGTCCCAGGACCCTCGACCCTGACCCCTGCTCAGACTGAAGGGGATAGACAAATGGGATGAGTGGAAGTGTATGTAAGTATAGGGAGAATACAGTAAGTGATAGGAAGGACGGAGAATGGAAGAGAGTGGAATGCAAGAGAGGAAGACAGGGTGAAAGGGTAAAGATCAGAAGGTGGGAGCGAAGAGTGTGGACTCGTTGTACTCAGATGCCGGAGAGAGTGATGGTATGATTAGCATGAGTGAGAGTGAGAGCAGAGCAAGTGAGAGTGAATGTGGGGAAAGGTATTTTGATAAGTTTAGGTTGCATGGTGGAAGAGTGTGGATGAATTCATCAGGGAATTTGAGCGTTATTGTAAGTTCAAGTACCTGGAGAATAAGGGATATTGGGTGAATATATTAGGAGTGTGCTTGGAAGGGAAGGTGTTAGAGTTTTTCTGCGTGACCATGAGTGTGGGTGAGCCAAGGTATGAGGTGGTGAAGAAGCGATTGATTGGGCAAGTGAAACGAATGAAAGAGTGTGAAGTATAAAAGGGTAAATGAATTTGAGAAGGCTCGCATGGGAAAAGAGTGAAAGTGTGAATATGCATGCACATAGGCTTGAGAGTATGGTGATGGTGTGAATGAGTGTAAAGAAATTGATGAGAAAGTTTCTTGATACAGTCCCATGAAAGATAAGTGAATGGCTGAATGCAAAAAGAAAGGAGAGAATGAGGCTGACAGGTGAACGGTTGGAGTGGGAGGATGTGAATAGGTATGTGAGGGAGTACCCGAGGAGATCGTGGAAGGAAGGGGCATATGTTGGCAGAATGTAGGTGGACGTCTGGTGCATGTTTTGGGTGTGGTAAGAAGGGGCATATGATAAATGATTGCCAGGAAAGTATGAAAGGGTGTTTTGAATGTAAAGAAAGAGGCCATTTGAAGAGAGACTGTCCCAAGTTGAATGGTGGAGCGACTGCTGGGGCAAGTATGAAGTATGCTTGTGGTAATTGCGGAAAGGCTGGTCATTATGTGAGGATGTGTCGTGACCAGAGGAATGTATGTAGCTATTGTGCAATGGAAGGACATTCAAGTGAAAAGTGTTGGATTAGATTGAGAGCGCAAGGTGTGAATGGAAAGTCTGAAGCGGGAAACTAAATTGTTAAGAGGGTACCCAGTGAAGTATCTTCTAGGTACATGAGTGCGAGTAATGTGTTGGTAAATCTGTCTAGTGTGAAAGTTCTGAATGGAACAGGGTTGAGTGTTTGGTATTGATAGATTTTGGGTGCAAGACGAGTTCGGTATATAAGGACGTGTATGATATTTTTATTTTTTTATTTTTTTAAGGGGCTATCTGACGACTGCCCACTTGGGCATAAGTCGCCACAAACAAACCGCCTAGTTGTAGGCTACTTTAAAATAAAAATTTGAAAATGAAACAACAATAAAAAGAGATAACAATTAGGAAGCAAGCTCCGGCGTCGGGGGGAGGTCCCCCTCCACCCAGCGTAGGAGCGTGTGACGTAGAAAGAAAACAATAATAATAACAAAACAACAAAACCTAGTTAAATAAAAGGGAGAAGGCCGGCCTCCCCAAAAAAGTTAACAAGTCCACCAGTCAATGTGCATGCACTCGTCCCAAGTACAACATCCGCCCGGCTCGCCAAAACCATGGCGTCACAGATATCGCGAACCCGGGGATGCGGAGATTCCAATACCCTGAGAGCACTCAAGGCGCTTTGTGAGTCGCTATGGATCACAATCCGGTCTCCGAACCGGGCACGTCGCGTAATCTCCCGTACCGAGTGGTGTATTGCCACCAGCTAAGCCGTGAAGACAGACGCAGCGCCCCGCTGAATTCAGAGAGAGGGGATACGGCGTAGAAGCCGACCTCCCCTTCGGACTTGGAGCCATCCGTATACACTGGCACGGTTCCAGCGTGACACGCGGTATGCTCCAAAAAGGTCAAACGCAATACTCTCAGTGCTGTACAAGCTTTGGGAGCAAAGGCGTGGCGACAAATAGCCAAATGTGGAACCCTCCAGGGTGGCGTCCTAGGCAGAACCAGGGGCGCTACCGGCCCGAGAGCTATACCTAGCTCTTGAAGGAGTTTTCTGGCCCTAAACCCAAAGGGCTAGGGTATGACTGGCGTCGCTCGGTGGCATAGGCACCATCGAGATCAGCTGCGGATGCAGTGAGAGCTGTTGGCGACTGAGGGAGGCACCGGGCTCGCGCATACAGGCGAGTGATGCACTGCACGCGGCGCAGAGCGAGTGGCATCTCCCCAGCATCGACCAACAGGCTCCAAATAGGGGAAGTGCGGAAGGCACCGGTTTCAAGGCGAAGGCCGGTGTGGTGGATCGAATCCACCTTCCGCAATAAACGCTCGGCTGTGGATGCATAAAACTCGCATCTGTAGTCGAGCTTCGAACGAACAAAAGATCGATAAAAAAGTAGATCAGTAGCCCTATCAGCGCCCCAAGCGCTGAACGTCACGGAACGGAGAATGTCCATGGCGCGGGTACAAGAGACCCTAAGGCTGCGAATATGAGCCTCCCAGGTGAGGAGTCGGTCGAATACAAGACCAAGGAAACGGTGCGACTCAACCACATCCGGGCGCACCCCATTAAGAAACAAATCTGGGTCGGGGTGAAGCCGTGGATGGCGGCAGAAGAGCACCACCTTAGTCTTGGCCAAAGAAAACCGAAACCTGTGCGCTTCGGCATAGCGAGAGACGCGGTTCAATGCTTGTTGGAGTCGACGCTCAAGAGTTGGCATCTGGGCCGCGCAAAAAGAGATCGAAAGGCCGTCCACGTAGAGCGTAGCGAGAACATCTTCCGGCAGCACCAAGGTGATGCCGTTGATGCTCAGGGCAAAGAGTGTGACACTGAGGACACTTCCCTGCGGGACACCCTCTTCCTGCTCCTTTGGGCCGGAGAGGGCTCCCCCCACCCGTATGCGGAATTGACGATCTCGCAAAAATTCAGATATAAACATTGGGAGGCGTCACTTCGCCCCCATCGCGTGGAGAGTCTCCATGATACCGTATCGCCATGCGGTATCATAGGCCTTCTGCAGATCGAAAAACACCGTGGCATAGTGCTGTCTACGAAGGAAAGCCTCGCAGACGGCATTTGCCAGTCGGAGCAGAGCATCCGACATGGAGTGGAACTTGCGGAAGACAGATGGCCTCCGCTGTCCAGGAAAAAGGCTAATCTAACATTTACCAATTTCTCCATCAACTTGCACACGCAAGAGGTTAGAGAGATTGGGCGGAAACCGGTCGGAGTAGAGTGATCTCTCCCCAGTTTGCGAAAGGCAAGCACAGTAGCGATTCGCCAGGAGTCTGGGAGAAGACCCTCCACCCAGATCATGTTGAACAAATCTAACAGAAAGGCCATTCCTTGCTCAACCTAGGTGTCGAAGCATGGCGTACGGGACATCGTCCGGACCATAGGCAGTGTCCACGCACGAAGCGAGAGCGGAGCGCAACTCACTCACAGTAAACTTGTCGTTGAAGGGTTCTCCACCTCTGGAGCTAAAGTCCAGTCGGCGGCCTTCCGCGACATCATGACGTGCATTGAATGCTGGTGGAGCAGCATCCCGGCTAGGAAATGCGGAAAAAGCAGTCGCTAAGGATTACGCCACGGACGCGGGGTCCGAGATTGCGGTCCCATTCTCCTGGAGAATGGGAGGGGGGTCCTGCGAGAACTTGCCCCGAATCCTTTTGACTCGCTTCCACACCTCAGCTAAAGGGGTCTTCCCGTTAAGTGAAGACACGTATGCCCGCCAAGAAGAGCGGCGGGCGTGCTTCAAAATATACCGGAACCTAGCCCTAGCCCGACGAAATTCACCGACAGTGAAATCGTTCGGGCGGCGCTTATAGCGCATGTAGGCATAACGCTTCTGTTTGAGGGCCGTCTCACACTCGGCCGACCACCATGGGAGTGGTCGGCGTGCAAAACGGCCAGACATCCTAGGAATAGTAGTCAGGCCCACGGCGATGAGGTTGCCGGAGAAGAACTCAACAGCCTCATCTACCGACCTAAACTCCTCGACTGAGATAGAGAATTCAGTCATTTCCTGAAATGCAGGCCACCGCGCTCTCGCCAAGCACCACCGAGGTGGTCTCTCAGGCGACAGTTGCCCTGAAAATGATATTTGAATGGGAAAGTGATCACTACCATGGAGGTCATCGACCACCCCCCAATCAAAATCAGGCTGTGCATCCGAAGAGCACAAAGATAGGTCAAGGCAAGAAAATGAAGCGGTTCTCGGACAGTGATGCGTAAACTCATCCACGTTTAGGACACCCATCTCAAGCTCTTCGATCAGATCGGCAAGGACTTGTCCCCTGGGATTTATGGAGTAATCTCCCCAGAGAGGATGCCTGCCGTTCAGATCTCCAAGCAAGAGAGAGGGCCTAGGCAACCGTGCCACGACGCGGTGGAAGTCCCCCACGTCGAAGTCAGCTGACGGTGGAATGTACGCAGAAATGATGGTATACCTCCTATCCAGGTGCAGCTGCACAGCCACTGCCTGAAAGGAGGTATCTAAAGAGAAAGGAAGAACGGAGACATCATGCCGGGTGTAAACCGTGCATCCCCCAGCCCGGCCATCCTGCGGTGTTGGGGTCACAAGACCCTTATACCCAGGGAGGGAGAACAGGGGCACGCACCTAGCATGGTCTCCTGCAAAAAGATAGCTAACGGGGAACGGGATGAAACGAGCCTCCGCAGCTCCTCCCAGTTGGCCCGGAGTCCACGGCAATTCTATTGAAGGAATATGCCCTCCAGGCCTAGCTCAGAGGAGACGCGGGGGCCCTCCTCGAACTGAAGACCCTGACGGGAATGGCCGGACGCTTCCCGGGAGCATAACCCCGGGCGCTGTTGGCCGGACAAAGTGCTGAAGGCGCTGTTGCCTTCGAGGACTTATTGGGGAAGGTTGGGCTCGCCATGCGAATCTTTTCCTCCCTCCGCCTCGAAACCTTAGGCAGGCGTTGGGGCTTCAGAGGCGAGGGGCCCTCTTTTCGAGGAACCACCGTCTCCGAGCCACTCGCTCCACCTCGGGTCGTGGGCAAAGGAGCCGAAGCTCGTTTGTTACTGTCCTCCTTTCGGGGGACAGCTTTAAGAACCCCAGAAGATGACCTAGCGACCATCTTCAGGGGTGTTGCCTCCTGTGAGTCTAACGACTCGGTGGAGGCGTGTGAACGTTTCGCCTTACGGGAAACGGTCACGCTGGGAGAAGAGGGGGGAGCCCTGGTTTTAGCCAGGGCTGGGTGTGAACCCTTTTTGCCGCCAGCTTTACCAGGGGAGCGCCCAGGTTGAGTAGAGCCCACAGAAGGGCTATGTAGGCTGGAGGGGTTAGTTGCTGAGCTCAGGAGGGAACTTAAGTGTTAGGCCTAGGGCTGGGAATAGGTTAGGTGGTGAGGTAGGCCAGATAGATGTTTCAGGTGAAGGTAGAGGGCCGGTGGAGGAGGTAGGATATGATAGTTCTAGGGATAGTGAAGTTAGCCCCCTTAGATTAGTTAGAAATAGGCCTAGTGAGGATGGGGGACAGTGGAGAGTGGTTAGGAAACGTGTAGCTAGGGAGGCTTCTCCTGTTCTTTGTGAGAATAGGGTTGCCTCTGTTGAGGTGGTTAGCCAGGGGGAGAATAGGTGTGTGAGTCAGAGGGACACAGAACCTATTAGCTTGACTAATAGATTCAGTGCCCTAAGAGAGGAAGTAACTGGAAGTGATATGACTGATGGGGGTGGGGGTGGAGGTAGAGTGACTGGTAGTTTGAATGAGAATAGGAGTGGGGATGGAGTTAGGTCTGTGGGGGTTAGGAATAGGAGTCTGACTGAAGTGCTGGTGATGGGTGATTCGCGAGTTAGATATTTAGATAGGAAGTTGAATGCAAGTAGATTGAATGGTTTGAGGGTATGTTTGCCGGGTGCTGGAGTGAGAGATCTGTCTGATAGGTATGAGGAGCTGGTGTCTGGCTGTGCAAGGGATGCGGTTGTGATTACACAAGTAGGAGTGAATGATGAGAAGAAAGTGGGTGCATGTGAGTTACGTGAGAGGTACAAGAGGTTGATTGAAAAGGTGAAAGAAAGTAGAATGAAAGGTGTTGTGACAGGTGTGCTTCCAAGAATGGATGTTGGGATAAAATGGATGTCTCGTGCGATTGGGCTGAATGATTATGTGGGGAGGATATGTGAGATGGAAGGTGTTGTAGTAGTTTGGTTGTCCGCCTCTCCTCCCCTATGTCTAATCTTTATCTTCTTTTGCAGAATGTGTGTGGGTGTGGATCGTGTGATCAACGTCTTTAATTTGTGTGGGGGGACTCGATGGATCTCTATCGTGCTCCCTCATTCATCTCCTGTTTTCTTTTTAGGCGGATTCTTTCAGCAAATATTTTTAGTGTAATAGTTTGGAAGTCATTAGTTGTGACTGAAGAAGGAAGAACAACCTAGACGGAGGATAGGTGAGTGAAGATTGTGTGAGAGTGGATATGGTTGAATGAGTTAGGAGTAAAGATGTTTGAGTGTGGCAGTGAATAGGTGACTGAATGTGCCTTCTCTTTTCCAGTTCCGTGGTACCGATTGTCGCCGACATCTGGCTTTTGGAGACGGCTGAAGCCAATCTTGACTCTGGTGTGGCAGTAAAGGGACGCATCGATTGGGGCCTGAGCCCTCGCACTCTCCGCTCTGACTGGAACCACCACTTCCTCATCCTTGAGTGCGAATCATTCGCCTTGGCTGAAGTTGAACTTCCAGTCCCTTAAGAAAAGGGAACCTCCCTTCCCCCAGCCCTTCCCATACCGGTAATAGCGCTCCCAGAGCTGAAGAAAGTTGAACAGACTCACATGGTGGCACTGGGCAATCCGGTTGTGGAGCGAATGTGAGTGTGTGTAAAAGGGCCATTCTCCCACCCCTTTTCTCAGTACCCTCTCCTTCCCTCTGTAAGAATGTGTGTGAATGGGAATGGGTTTGTTTTATTTTTGTTTATTTTATGTATAAAATGATTACCATGTTTTTCTTTCTTTCCAGGCGTTATATTCTGGAAAGATAGTAGCTAATTTTGAGATATCAGTAAATATAAAAATAATATTGTACTTTGCTTAAAATAAACTTTTATCAAAGCGTCATATTCTGGAAAGAGGTAAGCTAGTCGATAAATTTACTCGGGTAATGCCCACTTATTAGTTTCGCCATCCATGTATAAATAAATGGGTCATAAAAGGAGGATATATCTCTTCTACAGAGAGTGGAAGTGTGGACTGATAGCAAGAGGGGTTCTCTAGACGAGTGCTCCGCCCAGCCCTGAGACGGAGGGCTTTCGTGCCTCTCTAAGCACCTGAACCGCCATACCCGCCTTCGTTGACAATCCTGCCTCCTTCTAAGTTAGCCTACTACCACCCACCTCCAGCACCCAAGTGATAGCGCGTGCCCCCTTTTCGTTCGGTTGTGGTTGTTTATTTTGTTTTGTGTAGAATATAAGTAAATTGTTGTATTCGCCGGTTATAAAATTCTCGTTTGGTATTGTATTTGGATTGGGAAATCCAGCCTCATTTTGAAGTGTGCACACTTCCCTTGTGAATATAAATTGCTGTAAATATAACTGTAACTATCATTGTACTTTTTTTTTGTAAGTAAAGGGACTGTATATACAATCCGTTTTATTCTCCCTCGATTTCTCACGTCCGGACAGTGTAGGAAGCGGGTTGGATCGATTATCGATTGGGATTAGAGATATATTTTCGGCCCGCTACAGAACCACCACTTCCTCATCCTTGAGTGCGAATCATTCGCCTTGGCTGAAGTTGAACTTCCAGTCCCTTAAGAAAAGGGAACCTCCCTTCCCCCCCCCTTTCCCATACCAGTAATAGCGCTCCCAGAGCTGAAGAAAGTTGAACAGACTCACATGGTGGCACTGGGCAATCCGGTTGTGAAGCCCTAAATATTTCCTTATTTGCGTGTGTGTGGCCAGGGTAAAGTTGTAAGGCCCCCCCCCCAAAAAAATATATATATATATATATATATATATATATATATATATATATATATATATATATATATACATATACATATACATATACATATATATATATATATATATATATATATATATATATATATATATATATATATATATATATATATATATATATATATATATATATATATATATATCTTTTGGTTGTGGTTAAAGATAGTTAATGTTTTGGAAATTGGGTAAATTTACATTTTTGTTTTCTGGGGTTGTGGTTGATTTCCATTTTTTTTTTGTGTAAATTAAATTTAGAAAATACTCTCTCTCCCCAATACCCTCTTCTTGAAACCCCGAGCGGACCTTGTCAGGGCGGCGGGAATCTTTGGCCAGGGAATCACGATCCCGCCGCTACAGTGTCATGTTTGTGGATGTGTGGGATAGGTTTGTTGGAATGAAAGAAATGTTGGTGATAGATGGACTGCATTTGAGTAGGAGGGGGTAGATGTGTTGTGGGAGGAGTATGATCGTGTTATGAGAGGACATTATAGTACTGAAAATAGAATGGGCTTGGCAGATAACAGAAATAGGTTCCAAGGCAATAGAGGTGAGGTCATTCAGGTTGGAAGAGGTGCTTCAGAGATAGGGGGGGTTAAAATGTTTCTATACAAATGCTTGTAGTCTTAGAAACAAGAAGGATGAGCTATTTAGTTATATTAGCAATGAGGATATAGATATATTATGTGTTACTGAATCATGGGTTAATGAAATAGAATTCAGTGACACTATAAGTGAATTTGATTTACAGGGCTATAATTTGTACATTAGTCAAAGGACAGGTAGGATTGGTGGAGGAATAATTATCTATATAAAAAACAACATTGTTTCAAGTTTAAATACTTCAATAAAGCAGGATGGAGTTGAGTCACTTTGGATAGATATTAGGTTCAGTAAAAATAGAATGGTGCATTTGGGAACTTTTTACAGACCAGCTGGGCAGACTGATGATATAGATGAACTAATGATAAGGGAAATAAGTAAGGGATGTGAAACAGATGCAGTTATTATTGGGGACTTCAACTTAAACTCTTTGGACTGGGAAAATATGATAGGTAGGGATAGAACAAGTGGCAGGTTCATAGAATGCTTTGAGGATAATTTTTTGAATCAATTTGTTAATGAGCCAACGAGGGGGGACAATATATTAGATTTAGTACTTTCTAACAGTGATCATTTAGTTCAAGAATTGACTTGGGGAAGCATTGGGAAATAGTGACCATCAGATAGTTCGTTTTAACTTGGGAACTAAGAGGGGTAAAATAACCGAGAATGCTGTAAAAGTTCCAAATTTTCATAAGGGAGATTATGTAAAACTTCAAAGCTTGCTAAATTTGGTAGACTGGGATGTAGAATTCAGAGGTAAAAATGCTTATGGGATGTGGGATACTTTCAAGCATATAATAAATGTAGTCCAAGAGCAATGTATCCCAATGAAGGCTATTAGGAACAAAAGTAGTAAACCATTATGGTGAATCAGGAGATAGCTAGAAAAATTTCAGAGAAGAAAAGGGCATATAAAAAATTACAGGTACAAAATAATATTCAAAATTTAAGTGATAATAGAATGGCTAGGAATGAGTTAAATAAGATTAAAGAAGAACAAAAGGGTGTCAGAAATTAAATTAGCTCAGGATAGCAACAAAGATCCTAGAAAGTTCTTTAGTTACTATAAAATTAATAACAAGTCTGGCAGAGTTAAAATAGGACCTATCAAATATGAAGGGGTTGCGAGAGAAACTGATGAGGAAATAGTTGAGGTACTAAATGGTCCTTTTGCATCAGTATTTACAAAAGAGAAACTAAATAGTCTTATGAATAGTACTCATGGGTCAGGGAAAGGGGTGTTTACTACCATTAGTGTGGATTGGAAGAAGATAAAAGGACTAATAGGTGAGTTAGATGTTACCAAGGCCTCCGGCCCTGATAATATTCATTCTAGGATACTTAAAGAAGGGGTAGAAAGTATCTCAATAGCTCTGGAGAAGTTGTATACTAGGTCACTGGAATATGGAGAAATACCCGATAATTGGAAGAGAGCGAATGTGGTCCCCATTTTCAAGAAGGGTAGTAAAGAAGATCCAAATAACTTTAGACCGGTTAGCCTAACTACTGTAGTCTGTAAAATTCTTGAGAAAATAGTTAAAAAAGGCATTTGCCAACATCTAGAGAGGGAGGGGTTAATCAGCGATGCTCAGCATGGGTTTATATCAGGTAGATCATGTTTGACTAATTTACTAGACTTTCTGGAGTTCGTAACAAATCAAGTAGATAAGGGAGAGAATGTAGATGTAATTTACTTAGATTTTAGTAAAGCATTTGATAAGGTACCACATAGGAGACTAGTTCATAAATTAAAAATGATTGGGATATGTGGGGGTGTTTCAAATTGGATAGCTGAGTGGCTGAAAGACAGGAAGCAAAGGGTAGTGCTAAATGGTGTAAAGTCAGAGTGGAGGGATGTTATCAGTTCTCGGTCCATTATTATTTGTCATCTATATAAACGATCTTGGGGAGGCAGTTAATAATAAAGTGTCAATTTTTGCGGATGATACCAAATTAGCAGCTGTAGTTAAAGATATTGATGATAATTATAAAGTGCAGGGGGACTTAAATAAATTGTTATCCTGGGCACATAAGTGGCAAATGACTTTCAACCTTGATAAGTGCAAAGTTATTAACATGGGAAAAGATAATAGAGAAATTAACTATGAAATGGATGGTTATTAGCTGAGCTCAGTAGAGGATGAGAAAGATCTAGGAGTAGTAATAGATAAGTCATTAAGGTTTTCTAAGCAGTGTATTGAAGCAAGAAATAGGGCAAATAGAGTGCTGGGTTTCATTAAGAGAAATGTCAGTTACAAAATTAAGGAGGTTATTCTTAAACTCTATAACTCTTATGTTAGGCCACATCTAGAGTACTGTATATAGGCATGGTACCCACATTTTAGACACGATATTAACCTTCTTGAGTCAGTGCAACGGAGGGCAACAAAGATTATTCTTTCCCTGAGGCACCTTGAATATATAGATAGACTGGGGGTATTAAATATGTTCTCGTTCGAAAGGAGGTGTGTGAGAGGGGATATGATTGAGCTCTTTAAAAAATTTTCTGGGATAGATAAATTGGATGTTAGCAAGTTTTTTGAGTTAGATGATGGAAATCGGACTGGAGGTCGCCACTTTAAAATTAAAAAGCAAGGGTGTAGGTTGGATTTAAGAAAATATTTTTTCACCAATAGAGTGGTAGACTTCTGGAACAAATTGCCGTGGAGGGTAGTAGGTAGTCCAAATTTAAATGTATTTAAGAGTAGGTTGGATGAGTTTATGGGGAGGGAAGGTTGTGATGGTTCCTAAGTTTTGTATATATTAATATTGTTTGTATATATCTATAGCTGCATGATTTAGTTCTTGACAAGCTTGATTGGTGATACCCTTGTTTCTGGACGCAATCCTCTGGATGTAGTTTTCTTGGGAGTTTGGGTAAATGCAAAAATTATAGTTATAGCCATTCCATTCTTTTCGCTGTTGCATAAAATGAATAGTTTTATTTCAAAATGGGCCTTCTTAGTTTTGATGAATTACATAAGAACATAAGAAAAGAAGGAGACTGCAAAAGACCATTCATGGCCTACACTTGGCGAAAGCCTAGCCTTCCTTTACAGAGAACAAGAGCTTCATAAACTGCACAATGTTCGCCAGCATCAACGTTGTTCATTGCAATGGTAGTCAGCATATTGCAGAAAATGTGTAAACGAGTGGATGGATCATTCTTTTTTACATTTTTTACTTCATTAAATCTTAGAAATTTCATTATAGAAAGGTAGCGATTGCTGCTTATCGTCAGTGCACAAAAAAAGTAAACCCCTGGATGAAGTGGTGTTCGAGACCAATACAAGTTTATCTCATTGAGTTTATAATAGGCTTGTATAAAAATACAAGGCAAGAAATGTATATATATCATCATTATTTAAATCCTTATTCCATATGATATAGCTTTTTTGTCCAGATTTTCTCCAAACAAATGTTTTACCCTGTCATTTATACACCACTAAATGAGATATAACATCATCAGTAATAAACTTGTCCACCCTCCTAATAAAGTAAGATTTCTTCAAAAGGTAGTGAGTGAGAGTTCTCGCAATTTTATCTTCTGTAAGTCACATATGGTAATATCGGCGTGCTGCTACCTTTTTCTCATCCATTGCTGCTTGAAGCTCTCAGTTCCACCAAGGAACAGACCGAGTGCACTGTATTCCGCTCATTTTCGGGATACAAGTGTTTGCCACAGCAACAAGCATATCCACAAGGTATTCAACAGCATCAACGGTAGGAAAAGATGTAACCTCCCTATCAGTAGTTATGACAGCATAGTATCTCGCCCAATCTGCCCATTCATAAATATACCGTGGTGTGGTTAGGAAAGGGGAGTTGTCTTCAATGGATAGAATGAGTGGAAAGTGATCGCTATTATATAAATCTTGGCTGATGGACTAGGAGAAGTTAAGTGCAGCATCTGGAGATGATATAGACAGATTGATACAAGAAAGGGTGCCTGTTTGTAGGTGGAAGTGAGTAGGATTAGCGTTATTTAGTATTATATAATTCTGCCTCGTTGGTTCAGGACAGTCTCTCCACAATGTGTGTCGAGCATTAAAATTTCAAGGATATATGGAGGTGGTGTGGTGGAGCGAATGTGAGTGTGTGTAAAAGGGCCATTCTCCCACCCCTTTTCTCTGTACCCTCTCCCTCCCTCTGTAAGAATGTGTGTGTGAGTGGGAATGTTTTTTTTTTATATTTTCTCTTTGTATATATATGAATGCAATATCCCGCAGGAAAAAATGAAAAGGTGTTTCCAAGTACTTTTGAACTTTATTAAGTTCCTTATCAAGGATAACTACAAGAAATAATATTATATTAGAGGTATATATAGGAAAGAAAAATATGAAAGATCGCCTCATTTTTTCCTGCGGGATATTGCATTCATTTGCCACCCTCACGTGATACTTTGTGAGTTTTTCATTGTATATATATGTATTTGATTTTGTGTATTAAACCCGTTTTTTTTTTCTCAGGTTGTACTTTGCTTAAAATAATCTTTTATCAGATTGTACTTTGTTTAAAATAATCTTTTATCAAAAGATTATATTTTGAGGATTGTTTGGATATACATTTAGAGGTAAGTTAGTTGATAAATTTACTCGGGTAATGCCCACTTATTAGTTTCCCTTACATGTATAAGTAAATGGGTCATAAACGGAGGATATATCTCTTCTACAGAGAGTGGAAGCTTGGACGGAGGGCAAGAAGGGTTCTCTAGACAAGTGCTCCGCCCAGCCCTGAGACGGAGGGCTTTCATACCTTGCTAGACACCTGGACCACCACACCCGCATTGGCTGACAAGCCTGCCTCCTTTTATGTTAGCCTACTACCACCCACCTCCAGCACACAAGTGATAGCACGTGCCCCTTTTCATTCGGTTGTTGTTGTTGTGTTTTTTATGTTTTGTTGTATTCGCCTGTTATAAAATTCTCTTTTGGTATCTTATTTGGATTGGGGAATTTGGCCTCATTTTGAAGTGTGCACACTTCCCTTGTAAATATAAATTACTGTAACTATCATTGTACTTTTTTTGTAAGTAAAGGGACTGTATATACAATCCATTTCATTCTCCCTCGATTTCTCACGTCCGGACAGTGTAGGAAGCGGGTTGGATCGATTGGGATTAGAGATATATTTTCAGGCGCTACAGTGGCAGTTGCGAAACTAGTTGTATTTTTTGAGCGCTAACTGTCATCAGAGGGATATATACGTTGCAGATCGTGTATAATCTGTCAAGATAGCATCGTACTGCAAGTCCAAAGTCAGCTGGATCCTCACTGACCAACAGCTCACTTCACAAGTGTGCAAACGCCACTGTGGTCCAATCCATTCCTGCTGAGAGGGCCAGCCTCGTAGTACATAAGAAACCCTTGTGGTGGGTTTGGTAGGGCTACTGGCATTCTGGTTTCCTGCACATACATGAGTGCCGCCTGTGAATCTGCAAGTAGTGTTCTTAAATGAAAATTATTTTGATATCCAGGTATATTCCAGTGTGATATCACAGTTTCCATGGTCATGTTTTGCGCTCAGACTATTTTGATTTGTTCTTATCAGGTGGGTGGCTATATTTGGGTAAAGGAATACTAGTGATCTTTACCAGAACGATCAGGTGGTTTCTGGCATTTGGGTTTTTCAGGAGTAGCACCCAATGTGGGTGATGTTGGAGATTGGCGTTTATTGCGAGATGTTTGCTTTGGAGAGGCACAGGTAGAACGTTTGGTTTTGCGTACAAAAGTGGTGTCAGTTTTAGGTTTTGGAGGTAGTGAGCATGCAGAATTCCCTGGCAGAGCAGGGTCCTTCAATGAAGCGGAAGGGGTCTCACAAAACTGTGCTGCTTGCAGAACAGAAGCAAAAGTTCTGGTATTTGGGTACATTTCTGAGAAGTCTTTGCTGATGTGCTATGAGGTTGGTTGCAAGGAATACAGTTCGGAGGTTGTTGACATGTTGCAGTTTCATGATCACATCTGCAGTTCTTGGTCCTGTGTCCATATTGTTGGCATTTGTAACAACGGAGAGGAAGGGGCATGTATGGACAAACACGCTCAGAGAGACCTGCATGGATCCGAATATGATCAGGTTGAGTTCGAGTGTCTTTTTTTATTTTTTTTTATTTTAAGAGCCCATCTGGTGACTGCCTACTTGGGCATTGAGTTAGAGTGCCAAATGTTAACCCATTTGTCACCTGAGGGCCTTTAGAGGTCCTCGATTCAGTGCTACATAATTGCCTGAGGGGCTTTTGTGGCCTTTCACTTTTAGACTTGTATTCGCCCTTATTATTATGATAATTCAGCTTCTTTTTTATCAAACTCTTATGTTAGTGAATAATCAGAGATTTAGCAATGAGAGTAACTTGACTCCGTTCAAGGCCAAACCATAAATCAACTGAAAAAAGAAGGCTGATTTATGGTTCACACACGTGTAAACAGCCGTTTTTTGAGGACTTCCTTCTTTTTGGGGTCAATACATTTATGTTTTTCATTTATCATCCAATTAAAATAATTTAAAAATCATTCAATTAAAATCAGTATGTTATTCAAAGCAGTCTAAGGGGTAAAAGCCTATTCAGCCAAAAAATAGGTGAAATATTTTTTTAGTCCATTTTCTCGCCAAATTTTTAAAATGATTTCATATAAAATAGTTATCAATAAGAAATAAGCAACATTTTCTATAAAATGGCATTGGCTTAGAAGCAGTAACTAAAATGTAACTTCATTTCTGCAGTTAACAAGAAATAACTTTGAGCAACAAGCAAATATTTCCAATTATAATTCTAAATATGTAGAAGCCTATTAATAATAATTTTTAGGTTAAATCAATAGAATAAATCTTTGAAATTAAAATGATATATTATTTGATATATAATAAAGGATTTAAATATTTTATTTTAGTATTTTCCATATGGAGATAGCAAGGATAAATTGTTTGAAGGCGGTTTTAAAACAATTCGCTCGGCGACTAATGGGTTAAGACCAAGTTCCAGTCAGTTCACATTAACCAGATGGCATGCACCTCTTAATTCGGTGGACCTTAATCACACCAATGTATGATAGTCCGTCAGCAATATCCTCTACAGAATATTGCTATAAGGATCGCGGGTGATAACCCCTTGTGACTGGTTATAACGCTGGTGAATCAACACTTCTATCGGTTCCCTGACCAGTTTGGTCAGGTGCTGCAATTTAGGGCCTTGGGCCTCAGATTTCACTTCAGCAGTGAGTAATGGGTCGTGTTTCTCAGAGATGCAACTGGGTTCCTCTATCGCATCACAGAGCTCACTATCGACTTTAAATAAGTGGAGTTTGCTGCAATTTACGGCCTTGGGACACAGAATTCACTTTAACAGTGAGCTTTCGGTCATCATTCTCAGAGATGCGACCAGGTTCCCCTATTGCATTGCAGAGCTCTCTATCGACTTTAAATAAGTTGAGTTTGCAATTAAAATGATATATTATTTGATATATAATAAAGGATTTTAATATTTTATTTTAGTATTTTCCATAATGATAGACTGTGAAAGGAGAAAGGGGATGTGAGGAAGGGGAGGGTGGTAGTAAAGCAGGTTGTTAAAAACCCACCACCCCAAACACAGGAGCACAGGGGTGAGGAGGCGGTTGGGTGAGAGAAAGCTGGTTGGCATCTACCCTGTGAAATTAGAGGCTGACCAGAGAAAGTTGTGGGAGAGGTTGAATGGAAGGTGAGGAAGCAGGGTAAGAAAGAAGAAGAGGCTAATGCTTAAAGCCTTATGATTTAATGCACATTTAACTACACAAAAAATAACATCCTCAATTGTTAAATTCTGAAAACCATTATTAGTAAAAATTTAAAAAGGAGATTTATAAATGTGTCAGGTTAGGGGAAGTGAATAGGTACAAAATCCGAAATGTCAGTTACTGAGAAGAATGAATCTTGAAACAAGAAAACACAAATAAAATAAATGAAATCCATTTATGGATAGTAATTTAATTACCACAGATCTGCACTCATTTAAGATGCCTTTATTTCTCAGTAGGTATGCCAGATTTTATTTTATTTTATTTTGTAAAAAAATAAAATCTCAGTACATTTATTTCAATATGCAATATAAATTAATAATAAAAACAAGGCAAGATTTATATCATAACATAACATAATTTCACGGATGACAAAAGCCACAAGGGCCTATCAAAGGTCATCTGCATCCGTCAAAACCCACCCACATAGGACTATATCAATATTCGCCAGGGGAAGACAAAATCAAAGTCCCCCACAATACAATATATCATCTGAATACTTACTAAACTGAAGGAATTTATCATTAATGGAGCTCCAATAGCATCATTCATAAAAATTGTAGTTGTCTTGCGATGATCCAAACTGTGAAATCTTACAAAATTTTTATAAGGAAAATTTCTGAACAAATTCATCTGAAATAAAAACTCAATGAGAAGCCATTAAAAATGCATTATTTTTCAATATTACTTATGAATTGCCAACAAATTGGGGAAGTTTTGTTGTCTCTTTTTCTTGAAGTAGTCATCTTTTCTTTTTACATAATTTAAGCTTTATTCTGGCAACAACCAACGGGAACCCAACAGCTGAAACCTCAAAACTTTTTCTAGGCTGCTTTAAAAACAGAAAACAATAACAAAACTGAGAATGCTGAAAAAGTTCCAAATTTTCATAAGGGAGATTATGTAAAACTTCGAAGCTTGCTAAATTTGGTAGACTGGGATATAGAATTCAGAGGTAAAAATGCTTATGGGATGTGGGATACTTTCAAGCATATAATAAATGTAGTCCAAGAACAATGTATCCCAATGAAGGCCATTAGGAACAAAAGTAGGAAACCATTATGGTGGAATCAGGAGATAGCTAGAAAAATTTCAGAGAAGAAAAGGGCATATAAAAAATTACAGGTAGAAAATAATATTCAAAATTTAAGTGATTATAGAATGGCTAGGAATGAGTTAAATAAGATTATAAAGAAGAACAAAAGGGTGTCAGAAATTAAATTAGCTCAGGATAGCAACAAAGATCCTAGAAAGTTCTTTAGTTACTATAAAACTAATAACAAGTCTGGCAGAGTTAAAATAGGACCTATCAAATATGAAGGGTTTGTGAGAGAAACTGATGAGGAAATAGTTGAGGTACTAAATGGTCATTTTGCATCAGTATTTACAAAAGAGAAACTAAATAGTCCTATGTATAGTACTCATAGGTCAGGAAAAGAGGTGTTTACTAACATTTGTGTGGATCGGAGGATGATAAAAGGACTAATAGGTGATTTAGATACTACCAAGGCCTCCGGCCCTGATAATATTCATTCTAGGATACTTAAGGAAGGGGTAGAAAGTATCTCAATAGCTCTGGACAAGTTATATACTAGGTCATTGGAATATGGAGAAATACCCGATGATTGGAAGAGAGCGAATGTAGTCCCCATTTTCAAGAAGGGTAGTAAAGAGGATCCAAATAACTTTAGACCGGTTAGCCTAACTCCTGTAGTCTGTAAAATTCTTGAGAAAATAGTTAAAAAAGGGATTTGCCAACATCTAGAGAGGGAGGGGTTAATCAGCGATGCTCAGCATGGGTTTAGATCAGGTAGATCATGTTTGACTAACTTACTAGACTTTCTGGAGTTTGTAACAGATCAAGTAGATAAAGGAGAGAATGTAGATATAATTTACTTAGATTTTAGTAAAGCATTTGATAAGGTACCACATAGGAGACTAGTTCATAAATTAAAAATGATTGGGATATGTGGGGGTGTTTCAAATTGGATAGCTGAGTGGCTGAAAGACAGGAAGCAAAGGGTAGTGCTAAATGGTGTAAAGTCAGAGTGGAGGGATGTTATCAGTGGGGTTCCTCAGGGATCAGTTCTCGGTCCATTATTATTTGTCATCTATATAAACGATCTTGGGGAGGCAGTTAATAATAAAGTGTCAATTTTTGCGGATGATACCAAATTAGCAGCTGTAGTTAAAGATATTGATGATAATTTTAAAGTGCAGGGGGACTTAAATAAATTGTTATCCTGGGCACATAAGTGGCAAATGACTTTCAACCTTGATAAGTGCAAAGTTATTAACATGGGAAAAGATAATAGAGAAATTAACTATGAAATGGATGGGCATTGGCTGAGCTCAGTAGAGGATGAGAAAGATCTAGGAGTAGTAATAGATAAGTCATTAAGGTTTTCTAAGCAGTGTATTGAAGCAAGAAATAGGGCAAATAGAGTGCTGGGTTTTATTAAGAGAAATGTCAGTTACAAAAGTAAGGAGGTTATTCTTAAACTCTATAACTCTTATGTTAGGCCACATCTAGAGTACTGTATACAGGCATGGTCCCCACATTTTAGACACGATATTAACCTTCTTGAGTCAGTGCAACGGAGGGCAACAAAGATTATTCCTTCCCTGAGGCACCTTGAATATGAAGATAGACTGAGGGTATTAAATATGTTCTCGTTCGAAAGGAGGTGTGTGAGAGGGGATATGATTGAGCTCTTTAAAATTTTTTCCGGGATAGATAAATTGGATGTTAGCAAGTTTTTTGAGTTAGATGATGGAAATCGGACTAGAGGTCACCACTTGAAAATTAAAAAGCAAGGGTGTAGGTTGGATTTAAGAAAGTATTTTTTCACCAATAGAGTGGTAGACTTCTGGAACAAATTGCCGCAGAGGGTAGTAGGTAGTCCAAATCTAAATGTATTTAAGAGTAGGTTGGATGAGTTTATGGGAAGGGAAGGTTGTGATGGTTCCTAAGTTTTGTATATATTAATATTGTTTGTATATATCTATAGCTGCATGATTTAGTTCTTGACAAGCCTTGATTGGTGATACCCTTGTTTCTGGATGCAATCCTCTGGATGTAGTTTTCCTGGGAGTTTGGGTGCCTTGAAAAAGAGGCCGCTTGACTCGGATGACCTATGATGAGCCCTTGTGGCTTTTGTCATCCGTTATATTATATTGTGGGGGACTTTGATTTTGTCTTCCCCTGGTGATGGTGCTTTTTGTGGGTGGGTTTTGACGGAGGCGGATGACCTTTGATAGGCCCTTGTGGCTTTTGTCATCCGTGTAATTATGTTATGTTATGTTATGTTATGTTAAGAAGAAAAAGAATAAAAGGGAGAAAAATGCACACTCAGGTGCCAGAGGAAGGCCCACTACCTCCTCAGTGGCATGAGTATGCACCCAATACCTACAAACTAAAAACTATGTAAAAGGCCTACCTACTCCTGAATACAAGTAGAAAGCAGTAGTGACCTCTCATCCCAGTAGAAGTAATGCACACAAAGCTCCCCTAGACAATAGGAGTAGGTCCACAGGAAAAGTTGTTGGGGCACTGGTATTTAACTTTAAATTCCAGTCAGTATCCTCCATCTTCTTTGGCATGCAGCCCAAAGATATGATCCAATTCTTGCCATGGTTATGCAGTTGTGTAGAGAAGAGTAAAATGTTGGTTCAGTCACCCAATCCATGGAGCCAGTTTTCCCTCAATTCAAATATAATGGAAACACAGCAGAAGGCAATCTCAAAATCCTCCCAGCTGGCAGTAGCCATGGCATCAAACATACTGTAAACATATGGGGGAGGGGACATAGCTTCTAATGCCATGCCAGTCTCATAACATCGGCGATCATGGCATGCCATCCCTCTTGATTTTCAGTTCTCCACATAACATCCATGACACTTCTTCCTCTGCAAATCTGCTCCAACAGACAATCCATGTAATTCTTTCTTTGTCTTCACACGCTCTTTTTCCTGTCATGCAGTCATATTCTACTGTGCACTCTCTCACTAAAAATCAAATTTCAGTTACAAGGAGTTACAAGGAAAGAAGGTACCCTAGGAGACCTTACGGTCCATTCAAAGAGGGTACCTTGGGACTAGCAATCGAGCGGGCACATGGCTGCTCAATTGTTTTGCGTCCCTAAACGGCCACTTTTCAAGACTTTGTCTAGTCTTGACTTGAACTGGTCAACAGATTCACTGTTGACAACTTCCACTGGAAGTGCGTTCCACTTACCGCAGATACTGTAGGTGAAAAAGCTTCCACACAGATTGCGGTTGTAACGCTTCAGTTCAAGTTTGAAGCCGTGATTGCGCGTTCTGTTCTCACTCAGTGTGAAAATATCCCGGTAGTCAACATTGTCGAACCCTCGAACTATTTTGAAAACTTCGATGAGCTGACCACGCAGTCTACGGGTTTCCAACAAGAACAGATCTAATTCTCTTAGTCTATCCTCATAACTTTTATGTCGGATAGAGGGAATCAGTTTGGTTGCCCTGGCTTGTACGCGTTCCAACCTTGCGATGTCCTTTCGAAACGAAGGACTCCAAAATTGTACGGCATACTCCAGGTGCGGCCGAACTAGGGAGTTGTACAGACAAAGTACTATCTCCCTGTTACGGTATCCAAACTGGCGCTTTATGTAGCCTAACATCCTTTGGGCTTTCTTCTCTGCCTCAATGCACTGTTTCGAGAACTTGAGGTCGCTAGTGACAGTAACACCCAAGTCCTTCTCAGTGTCACTCGATTCGAGAGCAGTGCCCTTAAGGATATAATGAGATTGGGGATTTCTGTGGCCGATATGCATTACTTTGCACTTGTTCACGTTGAACGGCATTTGCCACGTGTCCGACCACTCCCCAATCTTCCCAAGGTCTTCCTGCAGGCGGGCAGTATTTCCATCCTTTGCAACGTTCATACCAAGCTTGGTATCGTCGGCAAATTTGGAAATCTTCGCAACCATGTCACCGTCCATGTCGTTGACGTAGATGATGAATAGTAGTGGTCCCAGGACAGAACCTTGAGGCACTCCGCTAGTAACGGGCACCCACTCAGAAGCCTGTCCATTCACCACCACCCGTTGCCGTCTGCCACTTAGCCAGTTCTCGATCCAGCCGGCTACTTTTCCGTCTATGCCCAGCGCTCGCACTTTCCGGAGAAGGCGGCGGTGTGGTACCTTATCAAAGGCTTTCTGAAAGTCTAAGTAAACCACATCCACCGCCTTGTCCCGATCGTGCTCACTGAACACGAAGTGGAAGAATTCCACAAGGTTCGTCAGGCATGACCGTTGCCTTCGGAAGCCGTGCTGGGAACTCCTCAGTAGCAGGTTTGACTCTAAATACGACGTTATTTTCTCCACCATCATGCTTTCCATGAGTTTACCGACTATCGAAGTCAGACTGATAGGTCGGTAGTTTGACGGATGGCTGGAGGATCCTTTCTTGAAGATCGGAGTCACCTCCGCCTCACGCCAGTCTCTAGGAACGCATCCGGTCCGGATTGACATGTTAAAGATAGCGCACAGATGTCGTGATACTTCATCGCACACTTCCTTCAACACCTTGGGTAGAAACCCGTCCGGTCCAGGGGACTTATTCGTCTTTAGGTCAGCGATCTTTTTCTTTATTTCTCCTTCGGTGAAGTCCATTGCCTCCAGCTTTTCCCCCGAGTAGGAATCCGTGGGCTGGGGGATGGGACCACACTCTTTAGTAAACACTGAGGAGAAGTAGTCATTGAGAAGGTTAGCATTTTCTGCATCTGACTGAGTTAATGCACCCTCCTCGTCCACTAGGGGCCCAATCCTACGATGGATTGGTTTACGGCTATTTACATAGCCGAAGAACTCCTTGGGATTCTCCTTGCAGAGTCTCGCCACTCGGAGTTCCTCAGTACGCTTAGCCGCCCTTATGCTGGACTTCACTCTCCTGGCTAGCCTCCGGTACTCGTCAAAGGCACCCGAGATCTTCGATCGCCGGTACGCATTTCTCTTCTCCCTAAGCAGTTGGCCGATTTCTCGATTAAACCACTTTGGTTGAACAGAAGACCGACGGAGGCATTTTAGAGGGATGCAACTTGATTGAAGACTCATGAATTTATTTTTGAAATTGTTCCACGAATCCTCAACCTCTTCGCATACCGCTAGCCTTACATCAGTCAGCCCAGCACGAAGGCGTGCAAAGTCTGCTCTTCTCAAGTCAAGTTTCCTTGATTGACTGGCAACAGACCTTACCTTCGGGATCTTGACGGTAAATCTAACTAGCTGGTGATCACTGCCACCGAGCTCTTCGCCTACAGAGACATCCTCAACGATATCATCCTCAGAGGTGAAGACCAAGTCGAGGATATTGTCTCCTCTCGTCGGTTCTCTGACCCATTGAGTGAGGAACTCGTTGTTGGCGAACTCCAGGAGTAGCGCGCTATCGCCACAGGCTGCTCTGGTTTCCCAGTCAACTTGGCTGTTGAAGTCGCCCATAACGATGCACACTCTGCCTTGAACAAGCTCACCCAGCAGCTGGTACAGTTCCCTGTCCTTCTCAACGGGTTGGGAAGGGGGTCTGTAAAGCACCAGGGTCCTGTATCTGACAGGACCTATCTCTAGGTCAACGCCTAGGAGCTTGTGATCGGATATAATGTTGGAGTTTGTAGATTTGATTGTATCCTTGACATACAACATTACACCGCCACCCTCTCTGTCTGGCCTATCTTTGTGGAAGAGTTGGTAGCCAGGAACCGTGAATTCGCCTTCAAAGTCTCGGTTTGACGTTTTTATCCACGATTCTGTTATGGCTACCATTTCGGGTTCTTCCGTCGCTACGAGGCCACGGAGCTCAGGAAACTTGTTCCTGATTGACCTCGCATTGAACAGAAGAACTTTCAGGGAGTCCCCGACTGTAGGACTCCCTATGCTCTTCCGTTTCCCGGCTTCTTTGTTGGCGAGGCACCCCTTTTTGCGACCTCTGAGAAGGTCGTTCCTGGAGTGACACGGGCGTACTGGCGTACGTCCGCCCTCACTCTGGGCCGGATACTCCTTTCGGTCCTCTCTACGACATTCTGGATCATGTTCGACAGAAAGGCCTTTCCTTTAAATGAAAGATGTACCCCATCCCTTTGGTAGAGATCATTTCTACCATAAAAGGTGCGGTACGGGTCCACAAAAAAGACCCCCTCTGCCGTACACAAATCTGCCAGGCGCCGGTTTAGAGACACATTCATCGAGTGAGCGGTCCGTGTTGGACCTCTCCTCGGGAGCATCCCGACTACCACACGCTTGCGGGTTTTCCGCCCACAGTCATCCACGGCACCCATGACCGTGTGGAGGATTTTATCTGTAGGGCCTACCCTACCTCCTCTCAGGTACAGGTCGTTTCCACTGACCATCAGAGCAACGACTGAGCTCTCAGAAATCTGTGATTTCTCAGCCTCTACTCTGATGTGGTGGTTACCACATCCTGGCAGGCAGCTTACCTTCACACTAGTGCGAAGGCGGGCCGCTAGCAGGGACTGCAAGCCCCGTGCTTGAGAATCACCAATAAGGGTGACTCTTGCACATTTGTCAGCAGGCGACTTATTCTTTCCTCTCGGAAGCGACTTGCCGCTTTCCTCTTGTATCTCTGCATTTTTCTTTTTTTTCTTCCTCATCTTATTTTTCTTCTCTTCATTTGTTTTCTCTTCTTCCGTTTCTCTTTTCTCTTCTTCCGTTTCTCTTTTCTCTTCTTCTCTTTCCACTTTCCCATGCGCACCAGTAGCGCTCGAATCCTCTACACTGGGGTGAGCTGCATTATGGTCCTTTTTCTTTTTCTTCTTCTCATTGGCTCCGCATAGCAGAAGTGGGACTGCCAATGCAGTTTCACCTCCTTGGGCTGGAGTCACATCGGCGGAACCACCCAAGTCAGTGGGACTTTCGTCTCGAGCTTGAGCCGACTGGGCCTCTAGTTTAGAGGCTAGCTCTAGGATCTTTTCCTCGAGACGCCGAATCTGAAGCGCGTGCTGCGTTTCTAGGGTCTGCAGTTTATTTTCCAGCGCCCTAGATTTTTCTTCAGAGGCTGTGAAGAGATCCTTGAGTTCATTGCAGCATGCCACTGCCTCTCGGATCTCTCCTTTAAGGATGCAATCGGTGCATATACTTCCCGGGTGGCATTTCGAAAAACATCCTTCCGGGAAGTCCACGCACCACTTATCCTTCTGGCATATCGCACATGTATATTTAAGTGCAGCTGGACCTTTTTTCCCTGTCATTTTAAACACTTTCTCTCTTTCAAAACTTTGTGACCAATCAATAGAAAAAAGGGGGTTGGTGAGTTCTCCCCGCGTGAGTCGCTCCCGCCTATCGATCGGAGACCTTTCGGATCTTTCAGAAGGCACGCTCCATGTGCTGCTGTTCGTCCGACCGAGTCGTCAAGCCTCGGCATGCCGTGGCTCCCAACCAAGCAGCACAGACGGTCCCCGAAGGGGCCATCGATTTGTCACCAGGTGAACAACAACGAAGCACGCCCCTTACTAAACTCCTACTAGTTCCCTTCACAACGGCCAGGATCTCGGAGCAGCGTTCAATGGATATCCCGCCCCACCAAGAGACTCGACCCAAGGCTTTTTATTGGCCTGGCAACCAACCTGGGAACAAAGGGCCGTCACCTCGGACCGATGCTACCAGAGGCACCCGTCAACGGGCACTGGGAACGGTCAATAATTACGCGCCAGGGAAGGGGTTAACGGGGCACTACCCTCATCCCATTCATCGTGCCCCAACGCCTAGGACACCTCTAGTCCTAGTCTCTCGCAACCAGTGAGCGTCGATTGGCGTTGTTTATAGAGCACAGCATAAAAAAGAAGAATGGTGGTGGGCTTTACCTCACATCACGCTTCTTTTGCCTTAGATTCTTTGGCCACTCATAGGCTCCAACTCTGAGTATAGTAAGGATCTTGATCATGATCTGCATGACACTCAGCCTGACTGGAAGTTGCCTGCCTATGGAACATCACTCTTCAAAGGCCACAGCTGTCAGCTGAGAAACCAGAGAGGTAGGTGGGACAAAGACGAATCCTTTGCTGTTGTTGACCTAGTAGTCATTGACAGGACATCCAGGAATGAAAGATGTCATGTGACAGACCAGGGGAATAGACTTGCAAGACATTTTGTGACACAAGAGCAAACAAAAATGAAGACTGCTACTGTAAGCAATAGAACTTTAAGTACCTTGAGAACAGCTGAAGAGGAGTTTTTTCAGAGCCCATCCAGCAACTAGAAGGGCAAGAGTCACTAAAATCACATTGAAGCCTAATAATAAGCTAGATTAAAAGAACAAACAAAAAAAAGAGCAAAAATGTTAAACAAGCAAAACAAAAAACAATAAGCAAAAGAGCAGGAAGAAGAAGGAAGCACACTCCAATATAACACCTGCCCCTGGGCTCCATCTTAGTCGGGCAGGTGTTGAGGTTCTATGGAGGGAGCTGGATAGTGTGATTAGGTCCTTACGGGTGGGAAACTAGAAGCTGTTAGAGGTAAGGGAATAACAGGAATAGAGGGCAGGTGTAGGAAATGGAAGGGATACAGAGATAGAGGAATAGCTAGGGGGGAGGGCATTCTGATGCGTTATAGGGGGACTAATGCACAAGTGAATGAGCAGATAACTAGGAATAAAAAAGCGCAATGCAATGAAGATGGGAATAATAAAAAAAACTTTAAAATATACTACACAAATGGTCGGAGTATAAGGAATAAGATAGATCTCTTAAGAGCGTTAGCGAGTGAAGAGAATTTTGATATAATTGCAATAACAGAGTCATGGCTTGATTTGGCAGGTAATCACTTTAAACCTGAGGTTGAGATTGAGGGCTTTAACATGTTCCATACAGATAGGAATAGGAAGAGAGGAGGAGGGGTTATTATTTATATTAAAGATAATCTACAGTGTTGTGTAAACAGTACAATTAAATTAGATGATAACACAGAGTCATTATGGCTAAATGTAAAGGAAGGTAAAAACAAGCTTGTCATAGGATTATTATACAGACCACCAAATCTTAGTAAGGAAGCTTCAAATCTTCTGTGCCAGGAGATTGAACGGGCATGTAGAAGTAAGCATGTGTGTATAATGGGCGATTTTAATTACAGAAATATAGACTGGGAAGCTCTTGTGGGTGATCAGGAGGCTGAGGAATTTTTGAATGTTGTCCAAGATAATTTTCTGAGGCAGATTATTAACGAACCCACTAGAGGTAATAATATACTGGATTTAGTTCTGACAAATAGGGAAGAAGTTATTGAGGATACTGAGATTGGAGGAAATTTGGGTAATAGTGACCATTGTGAAATTAGATTCAAGATGAAATGGAATGGTATTGATAGTAGCATGAACAATGTTAAAATTCCTGACTTTAGAAGAGCAAATTATAATGGGCTAAGGACTTACCTGGAGGCAGTTGTACAGAAACCAGGCAATGAAATCAATTCAGGAATAGATTCAATGATATCAGTTAGTGGAGACAATAATCACCAGGAGGAAGAGATTACAATTGAAGAGGAGTATGAAAGAATAATTGAGCAATTAATTACAGGTCAGATGATTAACATTCCATATAAGGAGATTAGGACTAAAAATGACCCAAAATGGATCACAGATAAAATTAAGCATTATATTGGCATTAAAAAGGGCATTTATAGGAAAATAAAAAATGAAGAGGATCACTTAAGGCAGAGATATAATGAACTAGCAAGAGATGTTAAAAAGTTAATTAGAGTAGCAAGGAGAAATTATGAAATTAAAGTGGCAAATAGGGCAAAGGAAGATCCTAAAAGTTTTTATCAATTATACAAAACTAAGGTTAAAGATAAAATAGGTCCACTTATAGATTCCAATGGTGAATTAGTGAGTGATAGGGACTCAATGGCTGGAATGCTAAGACTTTTTTCTCTCAGTATTTACACAGGAGGATACTCTAAATATACCTGAGGTGTCAATGATCTTTCAGGGTAATGATGAAGAGAAATTAAAGGATATCTTGATCATAAAGGAGATAGTGACAAAGGAAATTGATAAAATCAAAAGTAGTAAAGCACCTGGTCCTGATGAGGTCTTTCCTAGAATTTTGAAAGAATGTAAGGATGTGTTAAGTGAGCCCCTAGCATGCATCTTTAGAAAATCATTGGAGAGTGGCATTGTGCCAGTGGCATGGAGAAAGCCAATGTGATACCTATATTTAAGAAAGGGGATAAAACAAATATGTCTAATTACAGACCAGTAAGTTTGACATCAGTGGTAGGGAAAATGATGGAATCTATTATAGCAAGGAATATTAGAGATCACTTGGATAAGCATAAGTTGATAAAAGAATCACAGCATGGCTTTAGTAAGGGTAAATCCTGTCTCACTAATTTGCTGTCTTTTTATAGTAAGGTGTATGAAGCAGCAGATAATGATGAAAACTATGATATTTTATACTTGGACTTTAGTAAGGCTTTTGATCGAGTGCCACACTTATGGCTTCTGAGCAAAGTTAAAGCACACAGGATCGATGGCAGTATATTTAGGTGGATTCAGTCATGGCTTGGTGACAGACAGCAAAGAGTTAGTATAGATGGAGTTAAATCTGAGTGGGGGTGTATTAGCAGTGGAGTTCCGCAAGGATCTGTTTTGGGTCCCTTGCTATTCTTAATTTATATTAATGATCTTGACATAGGTATAAGTAGTGACCTGAGTAAATTTGCTGATGATACTAAGCTAGGTAGGGCCCCATTAGGGCTGATTCTGATGCTGTTGTAATGCAGGAGGAATTGACCATTCTGTCCAATTGGGCCGAGAAATGGCAAATGAAGTTTAACATAGACAAATGTAGTGTACTTAGTATAGGTAGAAATAATCCATTGAATAGTTATAAATTAAATGGGAGAATTTTAGGGAGGACCGATTGTGAGAGGGACTGGGTATTTTGGTAAGTTCAGACCTTCGTCCTAGAAAGCAATGCCTAAATGCTAAGAATAAAGCTAATAGGATATTGGGATTCATTAGGAGGAGTGTAAGCAATAAGAGTGCTGAAGTCATTCTAAAACTGTATCTGGCGCTAGTTAGACCTCATCTAGACTATGCAGTACAATTCTGGTCACCATATTATAGGAAGGATATTGATTTGCTTGAGTCTGTGCAGAGAAGGATGACAAAGATGATTGGTGGGCTAAGGAACTTACCTTATGGTGAAAGGCTCAGAAAACTAAATCTACATACATTGGAAAGGAGAAGAGTCAGAGGGGAATTGATTGAAGTCTTCAAATGGGTAAAAGGATATAATAAAGGGGATCTGGGTAAGGTTCTTATACTTAGTGAACATGACAGGACACGTAGCAATCGGTTTAAGCTTGATAAGTATAGGTTTAGGAAGGAGATTGGGAGGAATTGGTTTACAAATCATGTGGTAGATGAATGGAATAGGCTCACTAGACATGTGATAGAAGCCTCCCTCTCTGGGTAGTTTTAAGAATAGATTAGATAAATATATGGATGAAGCTGCTAGATGGGACTGACCTTTTTTTTTTATGTACATATGTATATATTTTTCTAAGGAGTGGGGAGATTATATTTTGCCATTGCATGAATTGACATAATCCTCTGGATGCATTTTATGTATATTGTAGATTAGATCTGACGAACTCCTGTAAAGGGTGACAATGTTGATGATTTTTTTTCTGGTAAGAAATCTTTTGTGTGTTGACTGGAACAGGAGCTGCCAAGTGTAGGCCATGAATGGTCTTTTGCAGTCTCCTTCTTTTCTTATGTTCTTATAACATCGGAGGGGGAAAGGGGGACACCTCCCAACCCATTGCAGGAACATGACCAAGAAGAAAGAGTCAAATAAAATGGATGAAGCCAGCGTCGTCATTTTTTTTTTCAAATTTAAGAGCCCATCTGGTGACTGCCAACTAGGGCAAAAGCTGTTGTAATTGGCGCAAGGCCTAATAGTAGGCTATATTAAAAAACAAGAAAATAGCAAAGATAAAAAAAGGGTAATACTTCAGATTAGGGGCTCACAGTAGGTGGCGCTGTTAGTAGGCTACAACTTTGGGCTACAATATGTCTTATGATATCAGATGGTAGCTTCAGATGTGACCAATCACGGTGTTATATTTTTTTTTGTTGTTTTGGGGGTTTGTAACCTTTATTCTGTATTATTTACTAAATATCTGCTCCTCTGCTCATTTTTAGTTTTTCTAAGTTAGATAAGGTTTCTTGAAATCTTTTATTGTTTTTACCTATTTTTTGTTTTGCTGCGAATGATAACAGCTTTTTACTGGCAAAGTCATAGCTATAAATAGGACTCTAAATATACCTGAGGTGTCAATGATCTTTCGGGGTAATGATGAAGAGAAATTAAAGGATATCTTGATCACAAAGGAGATAGTGACAAAGGAAATTGATAAAATCAAAAGTAGTAAAGCACCCGGTCCTGATGAGGTCTTTCCTAGAATTTTGAAAGAATGTAAGGATGTGTTAAGTGAGCCCCTAGCATGCATCTTTAGAAAATCATTGGAGAGTGGCATTGTGCCAGTGGCATGGAAGAAAGCCAATGTGATACCTATATTTAAGAAAGGGGATAAAACAAATATGTCTAATTACAGACCAGTAAGTTTGACATCAGTGGTAGGGAAAATGATGGAATCTATTATAGCAAGGAATATTAGGGATCACTTGGATAAGCATAAGTTGATAAAAGAATCACAGCATGGCTTTAGTAAGGGTAAATCCTGCCTGACTAATTTGCTGTCTTTTTATAGTAAGGTGTATGAAGCAGCAGATAATGATGAAAACTATGATATTTTATACTTGGACTTTAGTAAGGCTTTTGATCGAGTGCCACACTTACGGCTTCTGAGCAAAGTTAAAGCACACAGGATCGATGGCAGTATATTTAGGTGGATTCAGTCATGGCTTGGTGACAGACAGCAAAGAGTTAGTATAGATGAAGTTAAATCCTAGTGGGGGTGTATTAGCAGTGGAGTTCCGCAAGGATCTGTTTTGGGTCCCTTGCTATTCTTAATTTATATTAATGATCTTGACATAGGTATAAGTAGTGACCTGAGTAAATTTGCTGATGATACTAAGCTAGGTAGGGCCATTAGGGCTGATTCTGATGCTGTTGTAATGCAGGAGGAATTGACCATTCTGTCCAATTGGGCTGAGAAATGGCAAATGAAGTTTAACATAGACAAATGTAGTGTACTTAGTATAGGTAGAAATAATCCACTGAATAGTTATAAATTAAATGGGAGAAATTTAGGGAGGACCGATTGTGAGAGGGACTTGGGTATTTTGTTAAGTTCAGACCTTCGTCCTAGAAAGCAATGCCTAAATGCTAAGAATAAAGCTAATAGGATATTGGGATTCATTAGGAGGAGTGTAAGCAATAAGAGTGCTGAAGTCATTCTAAAACTGTATCTGGCGCTAGTTAGGCCTCATCTAGACTATGCAGTACAATTTTGGTCACCATATTATAGGAAGGATATTGATTTGCTTGAGTCTGTGCAGAGAAGGATGACAAAGATGATTGGTGGGCTAAGGAACTTACCTTATGGTGAAAGGCTCAGAAAACTAAATCTACATACATTGGAAAGGAGAAGAGTCAGAGGGGAATTGATTGAAGTCTTCAAATGGGTAAAAGGATATAATAAAGGGGCTCTGGGTAAGGTTCTTATACTTAGTGAACATGACAGGACACGTAGCAATGGGTTTAAGCTTGATAAGTATAGGTTTAGGAAGGAGATTGGGAGGAATTGGTTTACAAATCGTGTGGTAGATGAATGGAATAGGCTCACTAGACATGTGATAGAAGCCTCCTCTCTGGGTAGTTTTAAGAATAGATTAGATAAATATATGAATGAGGCTGCTAGATGGGACTGACTTTTTTATGTACATATGTATATATTTTTCTAAGGAGTGGGGAGATTATTTTGCGGTTGCATGAATGGACATAATCCTCTGGATGCATTTTATGTATATTGTAGATTAGATCTGACGAACTCCTGTAAAGGGTGACAATGTTGATGACTTTTCTCTGGTAAGAAATCTTTTGTGTGTTGACTGGAACAGGAGCTGCCAAGTGTAGGCCATGAATGGTCTTTTGCAGTCTCCTTCTTTTCTTATGTTCTTATGTTTTTAAATGTTTCTGTTTTGTCATGGCTTCTTTGTGCTCTAGTTGTGCTTCTTCGTTATTTAAATTTGGATATATTTTGCATGACCGCAAAAAACTTTTAGATTTTTTAGAGGCGCATAAACTAATCGAGAAAAACTATAAAATGCCCAAAATGCAGTGCAAATTTAATTTTTTCAGAAAATTTAATATTTTGTTGCGATAAAATATATGTAAATGAAAACAGTAAGCAACAGCTGTGCCATTTCAAACAATCAGCCGGTAGGGGTACATTTTTTGTGGGTTCCCATTTAAGTTTAAAAGACATTGTTCAAATTTCATATTTTTTTGTAATTAATCATTTTATGTAAGTAAGTATTGTTTGTCATTAGGTTACCAGGTTTTTTCTGCCAGTAAAAAGCCGTTGTCATTCGCAGCAAAACAAAAAATAAAATAGGAAAAAAACAGTAAATTCAAGGGGACTGCTCGTGGGGGAGATATCACTACAGTGGAACCACCCTACGATGATCCTGAGTTTCAATCAATTGGGGAGGGGGGCTGGGGGGCATAGCCCCCAGTATATACTCATATAAAAAAAAAAGGTAAATATGTAGATTAGCGGCCCGGCCGGAAAAAAAATTTGTGTGTAAATATTATCGTTCACTCGTGTCAGAATATGCATGCGCGTTTGAGTCCTTTTCGAATTATTATTCTATAAACAATTAGGATTATATACTGGGGGGCTGTGCCCCCCAGACCCCCCAAAATTTAATGAAACTCAGGATCATCGTAGTGGTCTCCCCATTGTGTTTACCCCCACACGAGCCGTCAACTTAAATGTACTCCAAAAACGTGAAACATTTTGGAACACGGACGAAATAGTACGTCCCATCATTCGCGCCGATAATCTACATATTTACCCCCAAAAAATATGACGCTGTAATTGTTCACATCTGACGTTACCGTCTGACCTCATAAGACATATATGTAGCCCAAAATTGTAGCCTATAAACAGCGCCACCTATCGTGCGCCCCAAAACTGAAGTGTTACCAATGATTTAACCAAATCATGTCAGCGCCTTTAATCGTTTTGCGAATTATAATGGGGATGGGGATGGGGGTGGGGTCTGACATCAGACGACTCAAACGCGCATGAATATTCTGGCAGGGGTGAACGAAATATAAACACAAAAATCCACTTTTTCAGCTGAGACTCGGACAGCAAGATCTTTATGATTGATTATCAATATCCTTAATTGGTTGGTCAGCAATAAAATATGGTGGAGGGACAGGAGCATCAGGAAATTTTCAACAAAAAACATTCTGACACATTTTCCAACTTAAGAATAGCTTGTTATTTGAAGAAAATTAATTAATATTATTCTGTAGATTCATGCAAGATAATAAGTAATCAGACTTAAGAACATAAGAACATAAGAAAAGAAGGAGACTGCAAAAGACCATTCATGGCCTACACTTGGCAGCTCCTGTTCCATTCAACACACAAAAGATTTCTTACCAGAGAAAAGTCATCAACATTGTCACCCTTTACAGGAGTTCGTCAGATCTAATCTACAATATACATAAAATGCATCCAGAGGATTATGTCCATTCATGCAACCGCAAAATATAATCTTCCCACTCCTTAGAAAAATATATACATATGTACATAAAAAAAAGTCAGTCCCATCTAGCAGCTTCATCCATATATTTATCTAATCTATTCTTAAAACTACCCAGAGAGGAGGCTTCTATCACATGCCTAGTGAGCCTATTCCATTCATCTACCACACGATTTGTAAACCAATTCCTCCCAATCTCCTTCCTAAACCTATACTTATCAAGCTTAAACCCATTGCTACGTGTCCTGTCATGTTCACTAAGTATAAGAACCTTACCCAGATCCCCTTTATTATATCCTTTTACCCATTTGAAGACTTCAATCAATTCCCCTCTGACTCTTCTCCTTTCCAATGTATGTAGATTTAGTTTTCTGAGCCTTTCACCATAAGGTAAGTTCCTTAGCCCACCAATCATCTTTGTCATCCTTCTCTGCACAGACTCAAGCAAATCAATATCCTTCCTATAATATGGTGACCAAAATTGTACTGCATAGTCTAGATGAGGCCTAACTAGCGCCAGATACAGTTTTAGAATGACTTCAGCACTCTTATTGCTTACACTCCTCCTAATGAATCCCAATATCCTATTAGCTTTATTCTTAGCATTTAGACATTGCTTTCTAGGACGAAGGTCTGAACTTACCAAAATACCCAAGTCTCTCTCACAATCAGTCCTCCCTAAAATTCTGCCATTTAATTTATAACTATTCAATGGATTATTTCTACCTATACTAAGTACACTACATTTGTCTATGTTAAACTTCATTTGCCATTTCTCGGCCCAATTGGACAGAATGGTTAATTCCTCCTGCATTACAACAGCATCAGAATCAGCCCTAATGGCCCTACCTAGCTTAGTATCATCAGCAAATTTACTCAGGTCACTACTTATACCTATGTCAAGATCATTAATATAAATTAAGAATAGCAAGGGACCCAAAACAGATCCTTGAGGAACTCCACTGCTAACACACCCCCACTCAGATTTAACTCCATCTATACTAACTCTTTGCTGTCTGTCACCAAGCCATGACTGAATCCACCTAAATATACTGCCATCGATCCCGTGTGCTTTAACTTTGCTCAGAAGTCGTAAGTGTGGCACTCGATCAAAAGCCTTACTAAAGTCCAAGTATAAAATATCATAGTTTTCATCATTATCTGCTGCTTCATACACCTTACTATAAAAAGACAGCAAATTAGTGAGACAGGATTTACCCTTACTAAAGCCATGCTGTGATTCTTTTATCAACTTATGCTTATCCAAGTGATCTCTAATATTCCTTGCTATAATAGATTCCATCATTTTCCCTACCACTGATGTCAAACTTACTGGTCTGTAATTAGACATATTTGTTTTATCCCCTTTCTTAAATATAGGTATCACATTGGCTTTCTTCCATGCCACTGGCACAATGCCACTCTCCAATGATTTTCTAAAGATGCATGCTAGGGGCTCACTTAACACATCCTTACATTCTTTCAAAATTCTAGGAAAGACCTCATCAGGACCGGGTGCTTTACTACTTTTGATTTTATCAATTTCCTTTGTCACTATCTCCTTTGTGATCAAGATATCCTTTAATTTCTCTTCATCATTACCCCGAAAGATCATTGACACCTCAGGTATATTTAGAGTATCCTCCTGTGTAAATACTGAGAGAAAAAAGTCATTTAGCATTCCAGCCATTGAGTCCCTATCACTCACTAATTCTCCATTGGAATCTATAAGTGGGCCTATTTTATCTCTAACCTTAGTTTTGTATAATTGATAAAAACTTTTAGGATCTTCCTTTGCCCTATTTGCCACTTTAATTTCATAATTTCTCCTTGCTACTCTAACTAACTTTTTAACATCTCTTGCTAGTTCATTATATCTCTGCCTTAAGTGATCCTCTCCATTTTTTTATTTTCCTATAAATGCCCTTTTTAATGCCAATATAATGCTTAATTTTATCTGTCATCCATTTTGGGTCATTATTTTTAGTCCTAATCTCCTTATATGGAATGTTAATCATCTGACCTGTAATTAATTGCTCAATTATTCTTTCATACTCCTCTTCAATTGTAATCTCTTCCTCCTGGTGATTATTGTCTCCACTAACTGATATCATTGAATCTATTCCTGAATTGATTTCATTGCCTGGTTTCTGTACAACTGCCTCCAGGTAAGTCCTGAGCCCATTATAATTTGCTCTTCTAAAGTCAGGAATTTTAACATTGTTCATGCTACTATCAATACCATTCCATTTCATCTTGAATCTAATTTCACAATGGTCACTATTACCCAAATTTCCTCCAATCTCAGTATCCTTAATAACTTCTTCCCTATTTGTCAGAACTAAATCCAGTATATTATTACCTCTAGTGGGTTCGTTAATAATCTGCCTCAGAAAATTATCTTGGACAACATTCAAAAATTCCTCAGCCTCCTGATCACCCACAAGAGCTTCCCAGTCTATATTTCTGTAATTAAAATCGCCCATTATACACACATGCTTACTTCTACATGCCCGTTCAATCTCCTGCCACAAAAGATTTGAAGCTTCCTTACTAAGATTTGGTGGTCTGTATAATAATCCTAAGACAAGCTTGTTTTTACCTTCCTTTACATTTAGCCATAATGACTCTGTGTTATCATCTAATTTAATTGTACTGTTTACACAACACTGGAGATTATCTTTAATATAAATAATAACCCCTCCTCCTCTCTTCCTATTCCTATCTGTATGGAACATGTTAAAGCCCTCAATCTCAACCTCAGGTTTAAAGTGATTACCTGCCAAATCAAGCCATGACTCTGTTATCGCAATTATATCAAAATTCTCTTCACTTGCTAACGCTCTTAAGAGATCTATCTTATTCCTTATACTCCGACTATTTGTGTAGTATATTTTTAAGGTTTTTTTATTATTCCCATCTTCATTGCATCGTGCTTTTCTATTCCTAGTTATCTGCTCATTCACTTGTGCATTAGTCCCCCTATAACGCATCAGTATGCCCTCTCCCTTAACTATTCCTCTATCTCTGCATCCCTTCCATTTCCTACACCTGCCCTCTATTACTGTTATTCCCTTACCTCTAACAGCTTCTAGTTTCCCACCCGTAAGGACTTAATCACACTATCAAGCTCCCCCCATAGAACCTCAACACCTGCCCGACTAAGATGGAGCCCATCCATCGCATACAACCTCCTATTCCCGTAAAACCCTCCCCAGACATCTACAAACACCAATCCTAACTCCTCACACAGTCCTTTCACAAATTCATTCAAACCAATTGCACGCGACAACCATTCTACCCCCACATCCAATCTCGGAAGCACACCAGAAACAACACCTTTTACCCTGCTTTTACTCATCCTTTCAACTAACCTTTTATACTGCTCACGTAACTCACATGTACCCACCTTCTTTACATCATTCACTCCCACATGCGTAATCACAACTGCATCCCTCTCACACCCAGAAACCAGCCTATCATACCTCTCACAAACATCACTTACACCAGCACCCGGCAGACAAACTCTCATTCCCTTCCACTTGCTATCACTCAACTTCCTATCTAAATACCTAATCTGAGAGTCACCCATCACTAGCACCTCAGTCATTCTCCTATTCTGTCTTGGCCTAACATTACCCTCCCTGCTGTTCTCAGTCACGCTACCACCCATCCTGCTTTCATCCACAATCACACCAGGCAAATCACTTTCACACTCTTCCTCTCTCAGGACATTGAATCTGTTAGTCAACCTAACAGGTTCTATGTCCTTCCTTTTCAAACACCTAATCTGTCCTAACTTATCTATCCTATCCATTTTCACCCAGCATTCATCATCACTCACAACTTCCACACTGTTCCCAGTCCTAGCCCTATCTTCCACCCTCTTAGCACTAATCTCACCCTTCAATCGCACACTTGCATCTCTTCTCACCTCAAACACCAAATCATTCAACCTCTTACATTCCCCACTCAACCTCCTAACCTCCCCTTCCAGAAAACACACACGGCATTCAGTTACATTCACTCTCCTTTCAAGTCCACATGCATCACACACCACATACACACTACTTTCAAACGGCATGCTCTCACCATCTATACAAAAAGCCATACTCTCAGAAATTTACTAATGAAAAAGTTAACACTCACCCAAAAAAAAATTCTTGCTCAGGATTGCTGCCAGTTATCTTCCCCAAAAGTATTAATCACTAATGTATTTATTATACAGTGATTGACGTATTAAATAAATACAAGAAAAATTACACACCCAAATCAGTATTATATCCCAATCTTACAATGAGGATCAGGAGCTCCTGTAAGACAACCTTCCAGAACAAAGCCAGAAGGAAAGGCTAAATATAATTTTAAATCATCAGCAAAAAGACAAAACTTGCAACTCAACTGAGATTAAAGGATTAATATAAACAAGGGAAAATAAGGGGACTTTCATTTGGTGGCTCTGAAAGCCATGAACAACCATTTTCATTTTCCTATCCAACAAGTACTCTTTTAAGCAGCCTACCAAACAACCCACACTTCAGTACATCAAAGGCCTTGTGGAAATCAAAGAATATTATATCAACTTTCAAGCCATTTACATAATCATAGGTGTATAGTAGTTGATCAGAAACCAAACTGGTAAGGGAAAAGCAAATGATTGCTCTCCAGGTAATCAGTAAGTTGATGCACAGCAACCCCTTCAAACGTTTTGCAACATGCAGAGGTGAAATTAATAGGCCTATAATTCAAACAATGGCATAACATCCGCATCTTTACAGAAGGAAGGAACCTTCATGGATGAAATTGATTTACAGAACAAAAGTAACAAGGGGTAGCTAATGGAGAGGGCACACATTTATTCTTTTTTTTTTAGGAGACCATCTGGCGACTAACTTCTTGCGCACAAGTCGTCGTACTCACCACCACAGCCAAGTACTAGGCTACTTTAAAATAACAAAAACAACAACAAAAATAAAAAGAAAAAAAGGGAATAACATGAAGCAGGTGCGAGCGTCAGAGGTAAGTCCGCCTCTCCCCGGCGCAGGAACGTACGACCTACAGAGAAAATAACAACAAGAAAACCCCCACCTAGTTAAATAAACGGGAGAAAGCCAGCCTCCTCAAAAAAGTCTATAAGCCCACCAGTCAATGTACACGAACTCGTCCCGAGTACAAGGGAAAGAGCTGTACAAGTGTGGAACACACTGCCACAAGAGGCAGTAACTGCAAGCAACGCACATCAATTCCAGAGAGCAGCACTCCCAGTCATCCGACAGATGCTGCCTCCACCCACCCTCAAGTGCCTGTAGAATCCGGGCACACCAAAGCTTGCATCCCTGGACAGCGGACACCGCTTTTGGGGATTATAAGTCTTAAGACCCTCAAGACCCATGCTGGTGCCGGGACAGGTAACGTACGCGAAGATCACCCAGACTAGGACATTCAACAAGAATGTGCCGAACAGTCTGGGGGACAACGCAATCTTCACAGTAAGGCGCTAGCGAGCGTTCCATCAAATAGCGATGCGTCCTGCGAGTGTGTCCAATTCGGAGACGACATAAAGCAACCAGAAGCCTTTGCGGCATTGGGGGGTAGGTCCATGGGAACAGTCACGGCGAAATGGCACGTGACTTTAAATCTCTTCGACCGTCTCCTATCTTCTTTGCCAAGCAGCCCGAAGAGTTGTCCGTATTCCTGCCATGTAGTCGGTGTGAGGAAGAGCGAAACGCTGGCCCGGTCGCAGAGTCCTCGCGGACTTTTTTGCGCCCTCATTGGCGCACTCATTCCCTGCAATTCCTACATGTCCAGGAACCCAGCAGAAGATAATCTCGACATCCGCTCGGCTCGCCAAACCCGTGGGGTCACGGATATTGCGAACAAGGGGATGCGGAGATTCCAATGCCCCAAGAGCACTCGGGGCGCTTTGTGAGTCGCTATAGATCACAATCCGGTCTCCGAACCGGGCACGTCGCGTAATCTCCCGTAGCGAGTGGTGTATTGCCATCAGCTCGGCCGTGAAGACAGACGCAGGGCCTCGCAGCGCCCCGCTGAATTCAAACAGAGTCCGGTCTATTGCCAGAAAGCGTCGTTGGTAACCCAACCTGCGAAATAGATGGATTAGAGGGAGGAATGGGATATCGTGGAACATTCCCCCAGTTTACGTAAGAATTGAGCTATATTATATCTGCCGCTTTGGTGATTTCATCCACACTCTTGTGATCCCCAATCATGATGAGGGGCTTAATGTGGTCATGGATCCTACGCATGAAAATCTCCGTTAGGAGCGAGTGGAAAAGCTCTGACTGGGCGCCCTTCGCCCGCCCTGATCAATTCTTTGAAATGCTGAAGGAACCGCGTGGGACGCTTATCACCCATTTGTTAAGTATTTAATAGTTCCATTAAGTCTTCAGCCTGGGATCTACCAAATTCAAATTTGAAAGCTTGCTTCAACTCCCCCCACCCCCATGCACTATTTCTCCCACTTTCAAACAAAATTCCCCAAAACAAAGTAAAGATACTTATTGGGACTTTTTGTTGATGCTTATTATGCGCCCTTATTAGCTCTTATGGCTTTATGTGCATTTAAAACATCGCATAATTCGAACCACGTGATCGGATCGGTCGCATCGAAAGTGAGAAGATTGATTGACGTGCGGTTGGTGCCTCGGGCGCTGACATCTTGGTTTATAGCTGCAGGATGAATAATTGACACGGGTGACGCAGATGTGGTCGTGAAAGTTGAGGGTGCCTGGCTCGCTAGAGTGGTCGAGGCAGTAGAGGTAAACGTCGTGGTTTGACTATTCATGGCTAAGGAATGTGTGTTTTAGAAACTTCTGGTTAAAAAATAAATTTGAGGAGGTTGAAGTAAGATGAAAACAAATTTACAATGAAAATAAAAGAAGGGCGGAGCGTAAGCCGTGCCAGAGTCAGTGAGAGAGAGGCAGCTGAGTTCATAGTTGGCGGGCGTAATCCGACGTGGAAAGAATAATATATATTTTACGTAACTGGACGTTAAACTATATTATGCTTAATTGAAAAAAAAAGGAAGAGTCTAGGGCACTAATAAAGCTTATTTGAAGATTGGTTTGATGAAAACTTGCCTAGATAGCAGGCATTAAACCTTGCTATGTTAATTTAAAGAAAAAAATGCGTTGGAAAAAGGTTTCAAAAGCAGTGACGCATAAATTTAACAAGATTTATTGAACTAACAAATAACAATGGAATATGGCTTAATTATTGAACTGGATAATACGGTTATTTAATTGGATATTATGGCCAATGAATATAATGTGTCTTTTAATGAAATAATATATATATATATATAAATATATATATATATATATATATATATATTGAACATAGGGAAATGGCCAATAATGATAATGTTAAGAGGAATAAGCTATATAAGGTGGATATTATAGAGTGAAAAAGATATAAAATATAGTTTAAATAAAATATTGTCACGAACTAAGCTAAGCCACAACCTAAGTTATATATATATATATATATATATATATATATATATATATATATATATATATATATATATATATATATATATATATATATATATATATATAATGGAGCAATTATATAAAATATAGTTTGGTACAGCCACGACGTTTTTGAAGTTATAATATTAGGGGTACTGGTATTCAAAGGGGGGAAAAAAAGAAGGAATTACCAAAGGTGGCGCGATAACGAAAAAAATGTATCACGATAACCGATAAATCGAAAACGATAACTTTATCGGCTATAACCGATATTCGATAACTGGCGATAAATATATCGCCCGATAAGGTGATAACCAATAAATCGATAAATCCAAAATTGTAATACAATATTGATTATGTACTATAATTAGCGTTATTTTATAATACAATAGGAAGAATATTTGAATATTGTTTCTTAGTTTCTTACCTAGTGAGGTTCTCCTTCATCTCATCATAGGTTTTGAAGATCCTCCTCCCAGCTCGGACCTACCTATTTCTGCCTCCAAGGCAGACGCGGCTCGCCCCTGTGCTAAACTGGAACCAAAAACTGAAATTATCGATTATCACAAGTTTGGAACCAAAAGTATCGGCGATACCGATGAATCGATAACGCGACAAAAAAATATCGGATAGCCGATAACCCGATATCGTTATCGCGATCATTTCTCGGGATAACGCCCACCTATGGGAATTACAATTTTAATATTTTTAGACCTTTGTATACACTGATGATTAGGGAGCTAATTTTTACTGACCTTGTCCGGAGCGCCGATAAAATAAAAGAGTACGTTAAAATGCGCTCGGATCTTCGAGAAACGGGAAAGTCTATTATGATTGGTTAATTTCGATTTGGGTTGTACAAAGGGTTTGATGGGTTGGTGGTTGGGAGGAATCGTACTTTGATTTTGAGTTAACCGTATTGGTATCAAAGGTCGTACAAAAATGGAATTTCTGGCGTGACGCATAATTTTCTCAGACGGGAAATTGCCAACTGCCTCTTTACGAACTTTGTAGGAGCTCTTGCAAAGGAGGGGGGGTGCAAAAATAGAGTCGCAGCCGCACCAGATTAGGTGGCAAGGTCGCACCTGAAAAAATTAAAGTCGCGCCCATACTCAATTGTAGATTGTGGCCCTGGGAGATATGCCATCTGGATAGAGTTGAATAGTGAGAGAGCGGAGTTAATTGCTAAAAAACTTGACAAAGTGTTTTTGGAGATGCGTCCGGCGCAGGAGGGGTTAATGGATAATGCACTTGCTTTTCATTAAAAAATTGTTGGATGTGTACTGTGTAAGTAGATTGTCAAGCCACTTTTCAGAGCGACATACAGACCGAGTGGAAATGGAATTATAGAGAGGCATCATCGCGTTATTAAGAGGATGGCTGAAAGAGGCAACATTTCTCTTCACGAAGCAGTATACTGGTACAATGCTACTCCATGAAATGGCATAGATCCCACCTTTGTTTCACCGTTGGCTGTGTTTCGTTACGAGTAGATCCCACCTTTGTTCCACAGTTGGCTGTGTTTCGTTACGAATGGAGGGGGTTTCTGAATACAGACTCGGGAGAAACACAGGAGGAACTAACAACGGTAAAGATAAGGGATGAGGTATGGGTAAAACATCCAGATTCAAAATGCACATTGAAGTGAATGAAAGAAAGGAAAGGTAACGAGCACAAATTCGAAAAAATAATATAGTCGTTGATGGTATCCCTCGTCACATACTGGAGATTCGCCGTGTAGTTGAGCTTGAAGAACAGATGCAGGATTGTGAGAGTGTAAGTGATGACGGAGAGGAGGTGGAAGACGCCTATTGTTCAATAGGAGCTAAGGAACTTCTTGTGTCAGGAGAACACAGGTCAGCAGAAGAGCGGAGATACCCACAGAGGGTTAGGCGTCCCCCTAATTGGAGGGATGATTATGAGACTGATTAAATTGGTGTTTCATTATTGAGATCATGAGGGTGTGTGGTAGTTTCTAGAATTTTGGGTAGCTATCTTTTTTTTTGTTTTCATCGTAACTAGCGGGGGTGGGAGCGCATTCGTTCAATTGTGTTCGAGAGGTGAGATTGGTTAGTAAGCGCAAACATAGTAGGTTGTGGGGTGTGTTTACTTTTCCTCATTAACTGATTGTGCAGTCGGTTGTGGACCTGCGTATTCTCGACTCGGTATATAATCAGTGGCGATCCTAGCCTAAATGGCGCCCTGGGCAAGCCTCACCTTCAGCGCCCCCCCACCCTCACAGTTTGTCAACATACATTCAAATCCACGTAAAATAAAGAACAGAAGTAACTTGCCCAAAATAAATTTATTCAACAAATTTTGGGAGCTTAAGAAGAAAATCAAAGACTGCTCCGCCCTCTCCTGCTTATGTGCAAATAAGAAAAGCGGTATGAAGGACACACACACATATATATATATATAAATATATATATATATATATATATATATATATATATATATATATATATATATATATATATATATATATATATATATATATATATATATATATATATAAACAATAAAAGTACAAATTAAATTGCCATAATTAAACAAGATAATTTAATTTGTAAATATATAAATATTCTATCACATTTAATAAAGACACTTAAAAGAAGGTGTTTTATTACACTCAGAACAAGAAACAAATCAAATTATGCCACAGTACAACTGCCATTTAAAACCTGACTTTTTTTGCCTTCCTTGATGCAAATTCATCAATTAAGTCAGCATACGAAATCTGCCCAGAAATTGTATGATTTATACTGATGATGGCAAGACCAGTAAGATGCTCCTGTGACATAGATGACCTGAGGTAAAATTTGATGAACTTCATCTTTGAAGAGCTCCTCTCTGCTTCAGCAACCGTGACTGGAAGAGTAAAACCAATTCTGAGAGCAGTTCACAAATTTGGATATATTTCAGACGGATCCTTTTCATGGATAAATGTCAGAAATTCAAGCAAGGATATGGTCTTTGATAGCAAGTCAGGCAAGTACTTCAGCTCTCGTGCAAGCTCTTTGCCATCTAGGTCAGATTGTCCCTTAAAGTGTAGCATAGTACTAAGGTTCGCGCATTATTCTGTTTGCTCCTCAAATGTGAGTTTTTAAAAATGTGACAGAACTCGAAACTTCTCACCCACAATTTTCAGCACGGAAAAACTTTCCTGAATGGCTAATGTTGCAGAATCTACCACTGCATTGGAAAATGACACCTCCAGCTTTTTCAAAGCATCAATCAAGGCCTCATCAAATGCTTCATAGGAGAAGTGCCATTTTGTGGACCTCAGCTGTTTTTGTTTTGACACAGCCTCTACATTCATTTGTTCACATATATCTAAGGCTGCTATTTTTGCACCCACTAAACGGTTGCCCTGTAATTGCGGAGACCTCTCTCTGTTTTCTTTAAAAGATTTACTGCAAAATCAATGTTCATGCTAGGAGATTGCATTTGCTTGCTCACATTCTGAATTTGGCAAAACAGGTCATACAACACAGCTGAGCAAATGGCGAAGCGGTACTATCCAACCTCCTCGGCTAGAGATTGAACCTCTACTTTTAGATGTCCACATAATTTTTCAAAGTGATCCATCGCTGTGTAGGGACTGAAAACAAGTTGTAAGGTTTCTGCAAGATACCAAAGTAATTTTGGGAGAAATAGATCTCTCAGCAGCATCGGCCAACACCAAATTTAAAAGAGTGAGTTCCACATGGAACAAACAGAGCTCTGGGATTAATTTCTGATAACCAGGATTGAACCCCTCTGTTTTCACACTTCATGCTAGCCCCGTTTTCGTATGATTGTCCTCTACATTCCATGAAAGGAAGTTTTAGCTCATCCAGTCTCTTCAGAATCAAGAATGCTATATGTTGACCTGTGGAATCCTCCAAGAAACCCATGAAATGTTCGTTTATATGGGGTTTATTCACCAGTGACACAACCCGAATCACTCATGACAAATGTTCAGTGTGTCTGATATCTGGAGTACAATCTAAAATTATTGAAAAAAAAACTTTGATTGCTTGATGTCGCTCAATATTTCTACAATAATCTTGCTGCTCAACAAATCAATGAGTTCGTTTTTTATGTGGTGGCCAAAATAGCTGGTGTAACAGGGTGTACCATTTTGGACATAGCTAATGGGCTCCTGCATTATAAAATCAAATTTTGCTATTAGTTCAACTTATTTCAGAAAATTACCATTTGGGGCGGGAATAACTTTTCTGTATGCCCCCTTAGTGCCAAATTCCTAACTGCTAAAGAATACACAATCGCAGGGAAGCGTACCAGTACCGCTCTCCAAATTAACTTCTCAGCCTCCAGAAGTTCCCTCTTCCGCTTGTCAATGGTATAGCAATGTCCTCTGGTATTCCTATAAAATATTAAATTTATCATTATTCCATTTAATCAATTTAAATATTACCATTACCTAATATCATTTTAACGTAATATATCTTGTGCATAAATATTAACAACTTTCCTTTTTAAATTCAATGGAAAATTATTCGTTTATTTTCCCATTTAATTTCTACAATTTCTATTAAATCTTATGTAAAATCTCAACTTAGTTATATATAAATAATCAATCATCTTAAATAATCCTATTATTAATAATCTTATGTATTATCAATATATCTTTTGTAATAAATAATTGCAATCCTAAAATCTTGGCTAAGATACATTCTTTTCGGCAACACTTAGTCTAGTCAAACACACAAACTAACACGCTTTCACCTCTACCACATTGAACACAAATATTCCTCACTCGTCTCTCGTTATTCTCAGCATAAAGGTCAGTAATTATTCCTTTTCCATTTAATCATTTAACTCCAAACAAATCATACTTATTTTAATTCCTCGTCCCCTCACACTTATTATCTACAAACTGCCATACGAGAGTAGGTCCTGATTATAGTTACTTCTCTCATTGCAGATCCCAATAAGCAGTCCATCATAGTTACCTTAGTTACTTTACTACACCTCATCATAGTTACCTATTCACCGTTACCTTGATACCTTGTTACCTATTTACCGTTACCTAATTACCATTACCTATGTACCTTACACTAAGCTTAGTCACGACGAAAATTCAGTATTAAACTCATGTTCATTTTGTATAATTAAATTCAAATCAAATCAATATAATTTCAAATATTTTCCATTCCTGCTAATCTATAATAATATATATTTTGTTGTATCCTTGCTGTATTTCATCCATTCCTTAACGATTTCGTGTTCAATTATTAAGCCTAAATTCGCCATAAACTTAGACGCTCGAGCCTTTTTACGATTTAATAACTCTCCTCAAAACCTTATAGATATAGGTTTGTTGTGAAGCATCTATCTAGGTTCATACTACGATGACCCTATATCTATAATGGTCTCTCCCTTTCTCATCCACACTGATAATTCTTTCGACATTTTCATAGAATTTAGATGTTCTGAACTGTTTTCATGTGCTGTGAGCAATGACTTTGCATGCTTCCAATCCCTTAGTCCCAAACTTGTTAAATTCGTTTTCTTCTTGAAAAATACTATGCAACAGAAACAAATAAGGCTGTTGTTTGTCAAAGAATAGATCAACCAACTTCTGATTATATTTTCTCCACTAACCAATCACTTCCTGATGTAATGATAGTGACAAGTTCTACCGTCAGTGTTGTTCCTAGGGAATACAAAATCAGATGTGACTTGACTTGGTCCTCTGGAAAACAGTTGTGTCTTAATTCCCTCAGTCAGAACTGACGGCTAGTTAGCAGGGTTTGTAAACAGACTAATCATCAGGAGGAAGTTCTGCTCCATCTATTTCTAATTGAGAAACAAAGGAAGTAGTATACACAAATAACTAGATAATCATAAGTGTAACTCGTGGGAGATGTTGCACTAGTTTTGTTTCATTTTTTTATTTGCCAGATATTTGCTTGTGCTAAGATACCTAGACCAGGATTGGCATGAAAAACCTACCCTAAATATTCACAGTCCATCATAGTAACCTTAATTACTTTACCATATGTATATATATATATATATATATATATATATATATATATATATATATATATATATATATATATATATATATATATATATATATATATATATATAAAGGTTATTCCATTAAGACGGATCGAAGTTAGCAGTAAATAAAACAGTGTTATTGTTGAAAATTTATTGATTTCACTATTGGATCATGTTATTTGAGTCATGGCAATTATAAATAAAAAAAAAAAATTGCCTAAATGTCCGCCAAGGCTTCGGCGGCACACCTCCACTCGATGATCAAAAATATTGATGACGTCTCTGCATAGTTGCTCCTTGATCTCACCAATATGCCTTATTATCTCATCCTTCAGCTGTTGAATTGGTGTGGCATAAACCTTACTTTTGAGATGACCCCAAAGGAAGAAATCTAAAGGCGTCACATCACACGATCATGGTGACCAATTGACCTCGCTGTTTCGAGAGATGATGCGACCTGGGAACCTCTCATTCAATAAAGCCATTGTTACATTGGCTGTGTGGCATGTGGCGCTGTCCTGTTGAAACCACAAATCTTCGACATCCATAGAAATCAATTCAGGCCATAAAAAAAACGGTTATCATGGCATGATATCGCTCGCCTGTCACTGTAATAGAATTCCCGGCATCATTTTGGAAGAAATACGGCCCAATGATTCCGCCAGCAAAAAATACACACTAAACAGTGACCTTTTGTGGATGCAGTGGCTATTCAACAATCTTCCTGGGATTTTTATCAGCCCAAATGCGACAATTCTGCTTATTAACGAATCCACCAAGATGAAAATGGGCTTCATCACTAAGGATGATTTTTTGAAAAAAATCATCATCGGCTTGTCTTTGCTCGTGCACCCAATTGGCGGAAGTACGGTGCTTCAAATGGTCAGAAGTCTTCAGTTCTTGTGTCAATTGAATTTTTTAAGCGTGTAGAGACAAATCATTTGTCACAATTCGCTGTAACGTTGTTGTGGAGAGGATCAATTCCTGCTCGCGATGACGAATAGAGGTGTCTGGATCTTCGGCCACATTCTCGCGCACTGCAGTAATATTTTCAGCTGAACGGCGTAAATGAGCACGCTATAGCATGCCACCGACCCCGTTTGTTTGCATTTACGAACAATTTTCCAAAATACACTCTCGGTTCGTCGATTATTTTGAGCAAGAAAATCGCGAAGTGCCCAAAATAAGTTTCTGTTTGAACGTCCATTTTCGTAATAGGCTTCGATAACTTTAACACATTGTTCGATTCTAAATCTTTCCATGGTCGAAATTGCCAAAGACTGGAAGAAAAAGGAAAAAATCATCAGACGCTTAAACTTAACTCACATTTAAAATCGGTCCAATTTATTGGAACACCTGTTATATATATATATATATATATATATATATTATATATATATATATATATATATATATATATATATATATATATATATATATATATATATATATATATATATATATATATATATATATATATATATATATATATATATATATATATATATATATATATATATAGGGTCTTTAAACAAGGACGCTCGAGCTTTGTCAGGCGATAGTGGCCATGTTGTTAAAGCGACATCTGGCAGCTTAACTGTGAACTATTCAGTAGTACTTGGCAAATTACGATGGAAGTTTATAGCGTTGAATAGCGTGTGCAAATCATCAAATGGTATTATCAAAATTAGTGCTGCGTTCGACAAACGTTTCGCGCATTATGTGATTTTTATCGTCCTGCCGAATCCACTGTTCGACGCTTGGTGGCCAAATTCCAGGCAAAAGGGTCGATCACTAATCAGCCAACACCCGTCAATTTCTCGTTGTTTACAAGAACTTGGCCTTTCTGCGACTTCAGTTTGGCGAATTATGCGTAGGGACTTTGGTCTGCACCATGAATAAAATCCAACTTACCCAGGAACTTAAGGTAAACGACCATAGACAACGCCGTGTGTTCGCTGATTTAGCTCTAGAGCAGTTGGAAGTTGCCCCAAATTCCCCCAAGAAAATTATCTTTAGCGACGAGGCCCATTTTTGGATGAATGGAGTTGTGAACAAGCAAAATTGTCAGATTTGTGACAAAAACAATCCACATAAGATACACCAGCACCAATTGCATCCCAACAAAGTCATTGTCTGGTGCAGATTTTACTGTAACGGAATCATCGGTCCGTATTTTTTTGAGAACGAAGTTGGGATTGCCATAACCGTCAACGGCGAGACTTACAGATTGATGATAAGCAACTTCTTGTGGCCTCAACTGGATTATATGGATAAAGACGACATGTGGTTCCAACAGGACGGCGCTACGTGCCACACTACGCACGCCATGATAGACATTTTTCAGCAGCAATTTCAGCCAGATTTATGCTTCAAAGTCATCGAAAATTGGGCCTCCTGAATACGTTCCACCAAGCAAAGCCGTGGCGGACATTTGAACAACATCATATTCCACACTTAATGCCATAAACTGTACTTTCAAGTTTAAAATAAATTGAGGCATATATCACACACAACTCGTTTTATTTACTTTTAATAATCGAGTGCCTTTATTGAAAGACCCATATATATATATATATATATATATATATATATATATATATATATATATATATATATATATATATATATATATACATTAAACTTTATATCATTTTTCTTAAATATTATATATCTTTAAAAAGTCCTCAAATACAATTGGTAACAGTTTTTGGCATTATTTACACGCACGAATAACGCTTCCAAATATTATGCCGGCGAGACTAAAATATTCACTTGTGCCCTCGCCTTCTCCAACACAAGCTCAGTTGAATTCCTTCTCCATATTTTTCGTAGATTTTACAAACAAAAACACTGTCTAATTCCTTATATTTCCTTTTCCAAACTCTCATACATTCTCCCTTTTAACCATCGTGATTTTAATTACATCTTAATAGTTACAATTACATTTCAATTATATTTTAATTTCATTTCAATTGTTTTCAATTACATTTACCCACAATTCATGATTTCAATTACATTTACCTGTAGGGGTTGCGAAGATGTATAAGAGAAAAACTTCCTTCCAAAAGCGAGAATATAAATAGCCCGTTAAATTACCAAGTCATCACGGATTTCGCCGTACCGTAATGGTAGAGTGCTAGCCTCGAGATTCAAAAGACCCGCGATCGATCACCAAAGTCCACAATTTTCACAAAGAAAATTCTCGAAGAAAAACGGAGACGACGAAAAACGCTTTAAGGACAACTCAAGAAATCAACTCAAGAGAAAACCGCGGTCAAGGAAAACGGAAAGAAAACGACTTCAAGGGCTAACTCGTCTCAACTCATCTCATCCCATCAAAATCGTCAAGAAGCATCGAGAAGTCATCACGTCATCAGAATTAGAAGGAATAATCACATCGTCGTTAAAAAGGAAGATATATCAAGAAAAAGAAGATCAAGAATTAACCCAGCCAACTTAAAAAGAAGAATTATCCCAGCCAATAAGAATACTATGAGTCAGATACATGGAGTCAATGTTTAAAGGGGCATTTTCGTCTAGAAATAATACATAGATACGAATACAGAAAATCAACAGGATGAATGATATTGATAAATATAGTAAAGTTATAAGAAACAGCCCCCCTCCCCCATATACCCACAATTCGTGATATCAATTTCATTTACCCACAATTCGTGGTTTCTGTTATTTTAATTACATTTCAAATAGTTACAATTACATTTTAATTAATTACCTATCTACCTTACGCCAAGTTTAGTCACGACGAAAATTCAGTGTTAAACTTATGTTCGTTTTGTATAATTAAATTCAAATCCAACCAATATAATTTCAAATATGTTCCATTCTTGTTAATCTATAATAATATATATTTTGTTGTATCCTTGTTGTATTTTATCCATGCCTTAACGATTTCGTGTCTAACCATTAAGCCTAACTTCGCCATAAGTTTAGCCGCTCAGGCCATTTTTGACGATTCAATAAATCTCCTTAAAAACTTTTACATATAGATTTGTTGTGAAGTTTCTATCTAGGTTCATACCACGACATATGTGAAAACAAATTCACCTGAAGAATCTTGCTGGGAAGAAGTAGAAGCGAATGGGTCTTCATCATCACCTGGATGCACAAATACACTTTATGTAGAAGCCTGTTTTGTTGTAGAAGTAGATGGCTTCTCATCCTGGCTAGTGGCAGGGAGCGTTTCAAAATATTTCACAAGCTCCCTGCAGTGAAATTGAACATAACTAACCAATGCATGAATAGTTTAGTACAATTAATTTACAATGTCATACTCACAGAGGATCTTCTGGAAGAGGTAAATTATGCCTGTGGCTCCAGGGTTTCGAAATCAGAGTTAACCTTCTCTTAGGTGGAATGCCTGTCATTGGCTACGAGCTTCACCTACCCATTCCCACCGTGATGCCCAACCACGGAAGTATCCTCCTTAGTAAATAGTGTCAGCTTAAAAAGAATTCAGATGCCGACCCAAAGAATGCCAGGCAAGCGTACTAATCACTATACTAGCCGGGAGCAGAGGTGGGCACTAAATACATTTAAAGTATTTAAATATTAAATACATGAGAAGAATATATTTAGATAAAAAATACATTAAATGTATTTAGATACATTTTTAAATACATTTCAAATCCATGATATATAATGACAATCGATAAGGACCATTGGTATCACAACAATGAAATATCCATTAAAATGAAATTGTATATTATAATTAATAATGTAGGATTGGATGACAATTGGACTTAGGTACTACAAACAATTAGAAAGTTACATAGAATGAAATTTCAGTTAGTTATTTATATCAGCATTACATTTAAGTAATATCAGTTGCTGAAATGTTTCTTCAGATAAGGTCAATCCTCCTAAAGAGAAGGGCCGTTCCACAGGAGCTGACGACGGAAGAGTTGTGTTGTATTTAATAAATACTTTTTTTATGTTTGGATATCTATCTGTTTGAGTGGGTTTTGTAAATCCAAAATAGTCGTCACTGTCCGATACACCACTGGATGATTCAGTTTCGGGTCCCTCTGCTAAATTCTCAATCACTTGAATCATAATATTTTTAACAGAATCTTGGTGGCTTGAACTTTCCCATGAAATACTAATATCTCACTAGTGGAGTTTGAAGAATGGATGGCTTGTTGATACAATAATGGCATCTGTAACTCTGGCTTCATTTGCCAAGGTCAAATAAGATTGGTAGCGCTTGTCAAAGCGCTTAGTGACTGCACTTAGAAGAGTTTGGCAAAATTTAAGCGAATGTGACTGAAGGCTCATCAGTTTTTTTCTCTACAGTGAGCAAGGTATCGATCAATTTTCCATAAAACCCAGTTTTCTTCTCCCTGTAGGCGATCAATTGCCACTGCTATAGGAGCCAAAACTGAGATATACTCCACCAAAAATTCAATTTCGTGACTTGTAAACACTGGAAGTTCAAGGGACGTAATGAGTTGATGTAATTTGTCCTTGTGTTTTAAAAGTAATGGCAATGCATCAAACATAGAGTTCCACCTTGTAATGCAAGGAACCTTTAATAAACAGTTGATAATAGTTTTGATAATCCCTGCTGGTTTGGAGGACCGCTTTTGTTCCATAATGCGGAGTATTTCCTCATCGCAGCATGATTGATATTTGCAAGAGAAGATATTTTCAGTGTGTGGTGATCTAAGCTTCATATAACCTAATATGTATAATTGCCTAATGAGTTACACTACATTGTGTTGTTCACCAATATTGTTTCTCTTATTTTGAGACTGTATTGATGTTTTGTTAGTTGAATAAAGCCTAGAGCAAGGTATTGACTCTTTATTATGATCACCACAATTTATTCAACTAACAAGCAATTTATTGCCGATCCAAAGGTTATATTGGTGCTTAAAATAAATAGTAGGAGCCCTATCATAGCTTCATATGAATAAAAACAAGCTGCGTCGGATCTAAAGATGGATAAATTCCTGAGACCTGAACTTGTTTATGTATCCCCAATGGAATCACTCGAATAGTACTTCGATTGTAGCGGTCTAGACCACTACAAATGGAAATATTTAATCCTAACTAACTAACTAACTATATATATATATATATATATATATATATATATATATATATATATATATATATATATATATATACATATATATATATAATTTCAAGAAGGCTTGGTAACCCTTACATAAATCACGAGATTGCTACTCCCGCTCTCCCAAGCGTCTTAAAATTGACCCATGAAGTTCGTTCACTATGCCTGGTGGCTTTGGTAAACAGGTTTGTAAATATGTGAATTGTAATTGTTTAGCTAAATATTTCCCCAAAGAATCCCGAATTATTCGTTATTCTTTTCTCATTTACAGACTCTTCCAACTCCGTTATAATCTATTTACCAAACTATAATCCATTTAACTATTTATCCAATTTAACCTTAATCTATCTATTATTTATCAAAATATTTACCCACTTAACTAGAATCTATATAATATATTTACACATTTAACTATTTATCCAATTTAACTATAATCTATTTAATATTTATCAAATGATTTATCACTATTTAAACATTTAACTGTAATCCAATTTATCATCCAATTACTTATAAAACCTTTACCAATATAAATTCTATTTACGATTTAATATTTATCAATTGTAAATCCATTCTCGTTAACTCATGCAAATTTAATTCACACGCCTAATTCAGTCCAGTCATAAACTGTTACTGTATAATTTCACATTTAAATAATAACTGTTTATTCAATAATATATATTTTTCTTAACTATTTGTTTTTAATACACGTTTTCACGACGTCCCTCAAATTTAAGCCCAAGAAATGCGTCTGCAGAAATTTAGATTTCACGTTAGCATTTAACTTCATTCCCTTGAATAACGAAATATAGTTTTTTTATGTTTATTGTGATCAGAGCTATCTATGATATTGACGCAATATTTATCTAAAACATAAAATATGCATTCTTGGAATCTATCACAAGCTTAATCCTAACAAGTTGGATACATTGATCAATTTTGTCTCTCCAACCGTATATGGTTACATTGCAGAGTGTACTACCTATGATTTAGCTATAGATCTTCTGAAAGACCTTTATGTCAAGCCCAAAAATGAAGTGATAATAATACATTTATTTGCTACTCGTAGGCAGGATGAAGGGGTGACAATATATTAGTATCTACAAGAGCTTCAGGTGCTCAGCAAGTATTGTACTGCTTCGCAGAATCGAGATGATTACATACGGGATTCTTTCATCAATGGTTTGCTCTCTCATACAATCAGGCAACGATTGCTTGAAAACAAAACTTTGAAGCTAAGTATGGCTCTTAATCAAGCCAGGGAACTCGATGCTTTTCAGAAGACCTCAGAGTCTTATTCTCGTTATACTGTCTCTTGTGTAGGTGCAACTGCGACATCCCAGCCTGCTCACACCGATGATGGGACTGTGTTGCTGCAACATCTGAAACTGCTTATTCTGCTGAAAGGACCTGTGCTGCTGCCAATTTAAAGTCCTGATGCTATTTCTGTGGTGGGCCCCGTCACAATCGTGGACAGTGCCCTGCAAGAAACGTCACTTGTCATAAGTGTAATAAGCCGGGGCACATTTTCTACTTCTGCATTCATTCAGTCTTCTACACTAGCCGTAATCTCTGCTTCTTCCCTGTGATTACTACGGTGAGCTACTGTGAATGTTTTGGATGGTAATAATAAAGCGACCGCTCTTATCGACACAGGGAGTTCTGAATCTTTCATCTTACATAGCTATACCAAGAAGCACAAGTTGAAGGTTGTTCCAGCGACTGGAAGCATTCTATGGCCTCTTCATCACTCACATCTCCTGTGAAGGGACGTTGCACGGTTGACATAAATTTGAATGGTGAGTGCTACTACAATATAAGGCTTTCTGTCCTGCCAGACTTGTGCTGTGATGTCATTCATGGTTAAGACTTTATGAGCCAGCACTCTAGTGTTACTGTGGACTTGGCGGATCCAAGACAGATCTAAATATCTCCACCCTACCACTTGCAGTGTACACATCGTCTCTTTTCAAGTCTTCCTCCTCATTGCAAACCCGTTGCAACAAAATCTCGGAGGTTAGTGGATGATGATAAGAAGTTCATAAGGTCTGAAATTAATAAGATGTTACATGATGGTGTTATTGGGGGGGAGCACATCTCCATGGAGGGCGCAAGTTTTTGTTGTGTCGAATGAGCGCCACCGAAAGAGATTAGTTATTGACTATTGACAAACCATTAATAGATTCACTCGTTGGATGCGTACCCTCTTCCAAGAATAGACGACCTTGTTACGGAACTGTCTCATTACAAGTATTATAGTTCACTGGAACTGAAAAGTGTTTATCACCAGATACCTATACGGCAAGAGGACAAGCTATATACTGCTTTTGAAACGAATGGCAAGTTATATTAATTTCGTAGAGTGCCATTCGGGGTTACGAATGGTGTTGCTTGCTTCCAAAGGACTATTGACAACATCATCAAGCATTTAACAAAATCAATAGATTTTATTGGTTACACAATAACCAACGGCTCTCTCAAACCAGATTCTAAACGTTTACGTCCATTAAAAGAATTTCTGATCCCTAAAGACCGTACTTCCTTACGCCGTGTTATTGGTATGTTTTCCTATTATTCGCAGTGCGTTTCCCGATTCTCTGACAAGATCAGACCTCTTGTTGCCACTGACACTTTTTCTCTGAGTTCAGAGGACCTAAAAGCCATCGATGATCTCAAAGAAGAGATTGGGAAGGTTGTTGTGCACTTGATTGATGAAACTATTCCTTTGGTAGTTGAGACTGGTGCCTCCGATACAGCCATTACTACTACTCTGAATCAGGCAGGCCGTCCACTTGCCATTTTCTCTCACACCCTCACACATACTGAACGCAAACACTCTGCATTAGAAAAGGAAGCATGTGTAATTGTGGAATCTGTAAAGAGGTGGTCTCATTACTTGACATGGCGACATTTTACCGTAGAAACTGACCAACAGGCTGTCAGCTTTATGTTCCGTACGAATCGGCTTGGAAATATCAAGAATGATAAGATTCAACGATGAAGGATCGAGTTCGAGTGCTACAATTATCACAGCATGTACCGTTCTGGTAAATACCCCATTCCTGCAGACACCCTCACGTGCTTACTCTGTAGCTACTGTCAATAACGAGAAACTATCTGAGCTCCACGTTCGACTTTACCATCCTGGTGCAACAAGACTTGCTCATTTTGTCAGAGTGAGAAATCTTCCTCCTTATTCCTTGGAAGATGTGAGGAGGGTGTGCTCTGAATGCCCTCAGTGTGCCCGATTGAAGCCTCGGTTCTACAAATGGCACCAAACTCCCTTTATCAAGGCCAGGCACCCCTTTGAACGTTTTGGTTTGGACTTCAAAGGGCCTCTACCCTCGAACTCTAGAAACCGATATATGCTCACGGTGGTGGATGAGTATTCTCGTTTGCCTTTGCATTTGCCTGTCAGAACATGACTATTAGTACTATAATCCATTGTCTAAGTCAGATTTTTGCGATATTTGGTATGCCTTCCTACCTACATTCTGATTGCGGATCCTCGTTTATGGCCAAGGATCTACGTGAATTCGTGCACAATCTAGGCATCGCCACTAGTCGAACGACACCTTATAATCCTTAATGGAATGGTTGCTGTGAGAGGTATAATGCTATAATCTGGAAGCACATAACCCTTTCTCTGGCATCCAAGAACCTTCAATAATGTCAGTGGGAAACAGTGCTGCCTGACGCCCTCCATTCTATTAGATCTCTGCTCTGCACAGCCTCCAATGCTACGCCACATGAAATGCTCTTCTCGTACCAGCGTCGATCTCTCAGTGACAATTCGTTGCCAACTTGGTTATCTGTTCCTGGACCCGTCTTACTACGACGTCACGTTTGCGCCAGTAAATATGAACCCCTCGTTGATGAGGTTCAGTTGTTAGATGCAAACCCACAATACGCTCATGTAAGATTTGCCGATGGACGCGAATCAACGATATCAGTGCATGACTTGGCTCCGACTGGTAACGTATCATTAAATGGGAGGCAAGAGGAACTCAGCGTCGATCCTTCTACAGAGACTGGTTTGGTGGAGATCTTCCGGTACCTACTGTCGATTCATCCAAGTTGAATACTTCCAATGCTGCAGGTGATCAGAGTATATTCATCAATGAAGGAGATATGAAGGGGGATTCTCTTCTTACCCGGGTATCTGGTGCTCCAGCTAATCTTCAACGTATGGATGAACCCTCCACCCCTGCGCATACTGGCCCGGAACAACTGCGCCAATCTACGCGGGAACGCCACAAGCCTCTTCGCTTTATAGAACAATGATTCTTCAAGGGAGGGGAGAATGTGGTAATCTAAACTTCATATGTATAATTGCATAATGGGTTACACTACATTATTTTGTTTACTTATATTGTTTCTCTTTTATTTTCAGAGTGTATTGATGTTTTGTTAGTTGAATAAAGCCTAGAGAAAGGTATTGACTCTCTATTATGATCACTACACAGTGCCTGTTTTGCATCAGTTGTAGCGACGAGACTGAGTGTGTGTGAAGCACAGCGCACCTGCTTAGGTAGCCTGAAGCTGTATGGGTCAGGCCAGAGGTCTTCTTTCTGATCTAAGGCACTTCTCATTAAGAAAATGTCCTCCAGCTCGTGCTCATCCTGATCTTCCTCACCTACATAGATTCCATCTTCTGAATCTGTGGACACATTTGCCGCAGTGTCTGCAAATTCCCTAAACGCTTTAACAAAATTAGAGCCGTTATCATTGACGATGCTCGTGATTTTCTTTAGGGGGATATCGTATTCATTGATGATATTCTCCATATGTTCAGCAATCTTAATGTAGTTATGTTCTCCTTTAAATCGACAGCATGCCAATACTCCACTGAAAGAAAGAAGAGCAAAATCTTAACATACTCAATGTACTGGAACGCCCCTCTCCCAAAAAAAAACGGTGAAGAGTTGACCAAATATCTGCAGTGATAGGTGCTATCTAGTTTATTCTTCAGTAGAGCTCTTGTCACTTTCTTTTCTTCTAGAAGATTTCGGCCTAGCGTCCGCCTTGAAATGACGTCGACTGAAGAATTTAGACCTGCGGTAATGGAATGTGTGATTATTGTGAGCGAAATGAGTATATATTGTATGCATATATTTTTTTATATATTAAATGTAGCTATATGAATACCCTATAGCTATATAGGACTGGTACATTAATTCATAAATATATTATTAGTTCTTCATATTCAGAATTACAGTAAAATATTGACTTTCAGTATTGTTAGGAATATATAGATTATCAACCTTTATTTTCTACATTTTTGACGGGCAGGTATGCTAGTTTTGACCTAATGATATACAGGTATTGCTACTATAACGAAATACATCGTTATAGTACTTCATCTAATAATTACATATAATCGATCAATAATTTTACTAATTAGAAATAAGAAATAGTGAAACTTGTCAATTCAATTAAGTATTATATAATTAGCTTTAATAAATTCTTACCTTCAAAGGAATGAGTAGAGTGGATGTAGCATTGCTCACAGCAGAGATTACGCCATTCCATGATATACATACACACTTCATTTTTTTCTGTCGGAAGATTTCACTCTAAAAAATTTACCATCTAGTAAATGATGATTATTATTATATGATTATTTACCTTCCTCTCTATATTATTCTTTAATCTTTCCATTTCACACTCTTTTGAAGAAGCTTACGTTGCCATGCAGCAGTTGAAATAATGTTGAGCGCTCTCACTATACAACGGAACACAACTGTGACCATCTGTTAATTGAATTTGAACTGATGCAAGCGATCTTCCCTCACCAGCTCACGCAGTCAACCGTTTGTGTCATACAAGTTGCTACAAGCTAAAACATGCATTACACGTTCTTAACAACTATATAAACTTATTATCAGTAAAGTATTTGCAAAATTATTTAAATACATGATTTCGAATGTATTTACAAATACAATTTTAAATACATAAATGTATTTAAATACAAGCCATTCGGACACGAAGATATTGGGGTACGAAAGGTTTGGGCACCGAGTGCAGGTGTCCTTCGGATGTCTGTGTGAATTCGACTTGTGCCGTCGTTATGGCCAAATCCTTCATGAATTTAGAATCAGTTTTTGAAAAAAAGAACCAAGGGCTTAGGACACATTAGTGTAGTCCCTGTGACTGCTGTTGAAGGCGAAAACCCTGACTCATTAGGTGGGGAGCGAATGCCCAAAAGGATTATTGGAAGGTCCATCAGCCATCTCTGTCGACTGGCCATTATGGAGCTCTTCAGAGTTATGTGTGCTCTTTCCGCCATCCTGTTCGTGGTTGGGTGCTACGCTGTGGTGAGGAGACGATGGAAACCAACCTTAGCTGATATTTCTTTGATCAATTCGGTATCGAAATGTACTCTGTCAGTTACCACGTATAATGAGACTCCTGATCTGGAAATCTATCAGTTCAAGAATGCCAAGGCAACCGTTGCAACACTAATGTACAGAATCGCTAATGCCTCGATCCATCCTGTAGCCCGGTCATTCACGATAGGAAATACCGGGTATGCGACGGGTAGGATTGTGCAGGCAACGTGCACAGTGGTAGTGCTCCGACGATGTCAATGTTCTCGGTCTCGAATCTTGACTAGAATATATTAATGTGCAGGCCTGGAAAATTTGGAAGAAAAAATATGGATATAGAACATATACTATTATTAACATAACATAACATAACATAATTTCACGGATGACAAAAGCCACAAGGGCCTATCAAAGGTCATCCGCATCCGTCAAAACCCACCAACAAAAAGCACCATCACCAGAGGAAAACAAAATCAAAGTCCACCACAATATAATATAACAGATGACAAAAGACACAAGGGCTCATCATAGGTCATCCGAGTCAAACGGCCTCTTTTTTAAGGCACCCAAACTCCCAGGAAAACTACATCCAGAGGATTGCGTCCAGAAACAAGGGTATCACCAATCAAGGCCTGTCAAGAACGAAATCATGCAGCTATAGATATATACAAACAATATTAATATATACAAAACTTAGTAACCATCACAACCTTCCCTCCCCATAAACTCATCCAACCTACTCTTAAATACATTTAGATTTGGACTACCTACTACCCTCCGCGACAATTTGTTCCAGAAGTCTACCACTCTATTGGTGAAAAAATATTTTCTTAAATCCAACCTACACCCTTGCGTTTTAATTTTCAAGTGGTGACCTCTAGTCCGATTTCCATCATCTAACTCAAAAAACTTGCTAACATCCAATTTATCTATCCCAGAATTTTTTTTAAAGAGCTCAATCATATCCCCTCTCACACACCTCCTTTCGAACGAGAACATATTTAATACCCTCAGTCTATCTATATATTCAAGGTCCCTCAGGGAAGGAATAATCTTCGTTGCCCTCCGTTGCACTGACTCGAGAAGGTTAATATCGTGACTAAAATGTGGGGACCATGCCTGTATACAGTACTCTAGATGTGGCCTAACATAAGAGTTATAGAGTTTAAGAATAACCTCCTTACTTTTGTAACTGATATTTCTCTTAATGAAACCCATCACTCTATTTGCCCTGTTTTTTGCTTAAATACACTGCTTAGAAAACCTTAATGACTTATCTATTACTACTCATAGATCTTTCTCATCCTCTACTGAGCTCAGCCAATGCCCATCCATTTTATAGTTAAATTCTCTATTATCTTTTCCCATGAAAATAACTTTGCACTTATCAAGGTTGAAAGTCATTTGCCACTTATGTGCCCAGGATAACAATTTATTTAAATCCCCCTGCACTTTAAAATTATCATCAATTTCTTTAATTACAGCTGCTAATTTGGTATCATCCGCAAAAATTGACACTTTATTATTAACTGCCTCCCCAAGATCGTTTATATAGATGACAAATAATAATGGACCGAGAACTGATCCCTGAGGAACCCCACTGATAACATCCCTCCATTCTGACTTTACACCATTTAGCACTACCCTTTGCTTCCTGTCTTTCAGCCACTCATCTATCCAATTTGAAACACCCCCACATATCCCAATCATTTTTAATTTATGAACTAGTCTCATACGCGGTACCTTATCAAATGCTTTACTAAAATCTAAGTAAATTATATCTACATTCTTTTCTCTTATCTACTTGATCTGTTACAAACTCCAGAAAGTCTAGTAAATTAGTCAAATATGATCTACCTGATCTAAACCCATGCTGAACATCGCTGATTAACCCCTCCCTCTCTAGATGTTGGCAAATGCCTTTTTTAACTATTTTCTTAAGAATTTTACAGACTACAGGAGTTAGGTTACCTGGTCTAAAATTATTTGGATCCTCTTTACTACCCTCCTTGAAAATGGGGACTACATTCGCTCTCTTCCAATCATCGGGTATTTCTCCATATTCCAGTGACCTAGTATACAACTTCTCCAGAGCTATTGAGATACTTTCTACCCCTTCTTTAAGTATCCTAGAATGAATATTATAAGGGCCGGAGGCCTTTCCCTGACCCATGAGTACTATACATAAGACTATTTAATTTCTCCTTTGTAAATACTGATGCAAAATGACCATTTAGTACCTCAACTATTTCCTCATCAGTTTCTCTCACAACCCCTTCATTTTGATAGGTCCTATTTTAACTCTGCCAGACTTGTTATTAATTTTATAGTTACTAAAGAACTTTCTAGGAGTTTTGTTGCTATCCTGAGCTAATTTAATTTCTGACCCCCTTTTGTTCTTCTTTATAATCTTATTTAACTCAAGCCTAGCCATTCTATAATCACTTAAATTTTGAATATTATTTTCTACCTGTAATTTTTTGTATGCCCTTTTCTTCTCTGAAATTTTTCTAGCTATCTCCTGATTCCACCATAATGGTTTCCTACTTTTGTTCCTAATGGCCTTCATTGGGATACATTGTTCTTGGACTACATTTATTATATGCTTAAAAGTATCCCACATCCCGTAAGCATTTTTACCTCTGAATTCTACATCCCAGTCTACCAAATTTAGCAAGCTTTGAAGTTTTACATAATCTCCCTTATGAAAATTTGGAACTTTTACAGCATTCTCGGTTATTTTATCCCTCTTAGTTCCCAAGTTTAAACGAACTATCTGATGGTCACTATTTCCCAATGCTTCCCCAACAGTCAATTCTTGAACTAAATTATCACTGTTAGAAAGTACTAAATCTAATATATTGTGCCCCTTCGTTGGCTCATTAACAAATTGATTCAAAAAATTATCCTCAAAGCATTCTATGAACCTGCCACTTGTTATATCCCTACATATCGTATTTTCCCAGTCCACAGAGTTTAAGTTGAAGTCCCCAATAAAAACTGCATCTGTTTCACATCCCTTACTTATTTCCCTTATCATTAGTTCATCCATATCATCAGTCTGCCCCGCTGGTATGTAAAAAGCTCCCGAATGCACCATTCTATTTTTACTGAACCTAATATCTATCCAAAGTGACTCAACTCCATCCTGCTTTATTGAAGTATTTAAACTTGAAACAATGTTGTTCTTTATATAGATAATTATTCCTCCACCAATCCTACCTGTCCTTTGACTAATGTACAAATTATAGCCTTGTAAATCAAATTCACTTATAGTGTCACTGAATTCTATTTCATTAACCCATGATTCAGTAACACATAATATATCTATATCCTCATTGCTAATATAACTAAATAGCTCATCCTTCTTGTTTCTAAGACTACAAGCATTTGTATAGAAACAATTTAACCTCCCTATCCCTGAAGCACCTCTTGAAACTTGAATGACCTCACCTCTATCGCCTTGGAACCTATTTCTGTTATCTGCCAAGTCCATTCTACTTTCAGTACTATAATGTCCTCTCATAATTCCCTGACTACTATTGGTATCTAGTTTCCCGCCCGCAAAGACCTAATAACACGATCATACTCCTCCCACAACACATCTACCCCCCCTCCTACTCAAATGCAGTCCATCCATCGCCTACATTTCTTTCATTCCAACAAACCTATCTTACGCATCCACAAACATGACACCTATCTCACACATCCTCCTCACATTATCAGTAAGCCCAATCCCACGAGACATCCATTCTACCCCAACCTCCATCCTTTGAAGCACACCTGTCACAACACCTTTCATTCTACTTTCTTTCGCCTTTTCAATCAACCTCTTGTACCTTTCACGTAACTCGCATGCACTCACTTTCTTCACATCATTCACTCCTTCATGTGTAATCACAACCGCATCCCCTGCTCAGCCAGACACCAGCTCCTCATACCTATCAGACAGATCTCTCACTCCAGCACCCGGCAAACACACCCTCAAACCATTCAATCTACTTGCATTCAACTTCCTATCTAAATATCTAACTCGCGAATCACCCATCACAAGCACTTCAGTCAGACTCCTATTTCTAACCCCCACAGACCTAACTCCATTCCCACTCCTATTCTCATTTAAACTACCAGTCACTCTACCTCCACCCCAACCCTCATCAGTCATATCACTTCCAGTTACTTCCTCTCTTAGGGCACTGAATCTATTAGTCAAGCTAATAGGTTTTGTGTCCCTCTGACTCACACACCTATTCTCCCCCTGGCTAACTACCTCAACAGAGGCAACCCTATTCTCACAAAGAACAGGAGAAGCCTCCCTAGCTTCACGTTTCCTAACCACTCTCCACTGTCCCCCATCCTCACTAGGCCTCTTTCTAACTAATCTTAGGGGGCTAACTTCACTATCCCTAGAACTATCATATCCTACCTCCTCTACCAGCCCTCTACCTTCACCTGAAACATCTAACTGGCCTACCTCACTACCTACCCATTCCCAGCTCTAGGCCTAACACTAAGTTCCCTCCTGAGCTCAGCAACCAACCCCTCCAGCCTAAATATCTTGTTTAAATCCTGCATTTTCATCCTATCTAAATCTACAATATTTCACGCAGCCCACATACAACACATGTATACCCCTCACCAAATACAACACAGCCAATGCATACATTCCGACACTCATGCTCACTTTCATCCCCGAACTCCATCACCTATTCAAACAAAGAACTTGATTAGTAATAAGAAAAAATAGAGAAAATTAGCGTTTGCTGATTCTGTGGTGAAAAAAACTGTAGAAAAATCAAAAAAATAAATCAACAGACCGAAACGAGATTTATGGCACAACACAGTCCAAATCAGTCGCTAATTAAACCGTCAACCTAGAAACGAGGTTTCAATACACTAATTTAATTTAGCTACTACGTACTTTCCTGTTCAAAATATCGTAAACAAATGAACCTGGCCGAAAAATTTACAATACTAAACAACTTTGTTATATTAACCAAATATACGATCTAACAACCCAATATTTATGTTTACTATGTCACTAGACTATACGTAATACTATTTTGCGTAAAAACTTCTATTAATCACCAAAGTATAGCAAACAATCGAAATATTCAGAGAGCTATGGCAAGAAAGAAAATACATTCCCATGAGACAGAATAGTCCCAAATAGTTTAAAAAATTAAAAAATATAATTGAGGTGCTTATGCAAAGGCGATATTTCCACCTAAATTGAAATTAACGACATTGCGCTGCTGTTGCAAAGACTCTAGCTCATCCTACATCTGTACTTGCATAATAGTTAAGCAGCTGGATCCGACGGACTTTTTGTCCGGAATACTTTAGCGTACTTTATACAAAATATTGCAAGTTGCATCAAATTTTTTAAAAACTGCCACTATGAGCCTTTCCCGACTAAGATTTGGACGGCATCCTAATGCCACCGGGAAAAGAAAGCCACCAGCTGGCTCCCTCTGCTACATGCTCCACTGAAAACATAGAATGCTCTAGCTGCCTCTAAGAGGTCTCGCTCTCCTTCGCCATCCACTGGTGAAGTACCCTGTTTCAAATTTGGGTAATTGTATAGAGTATGGCCGGATCTGAGTCCTAGCTTATTTTGGGCCATTTATCTTAGCTACTTTTTCTGAGCTGAAATCTATGTGGACGAAGTTTATGGCGATTTCCGATTATATACTGGGGGTCTGTCCCCCCCAAATGATTGAAATCTCAGGATCATCATAGGCCCATCCCCCCGATCAGCCATCCCCAATAACAAGCCAACACTCAAAATAAGCTAGAATCGTATCCACCCATACTTGCAACATTTACTGAAATTTGCACCTCTAGGGTCCCACTCAACCCCAAATTTTACCCCTTAGGTAATGAATGACCTGGAAGGAACAGTTGAAATGTCAGCCTCTATAAAAAAAAATAATAATAAATCTTAGATCTGGGACTACCTCAACAGAAGTCCCAAAGGCAATAAAAGGGAATGGTATTGAGTTAAGCCTACTTACTTTTTAAGAGTCATTGATGTCTTTGTTACTGTTTGAGGTTAGTTTTCTTTTTAGTCCATGGAGGGGTTGTGAGAGAAACTGATGAGGAAATAGTTGAGGTACTAAATGGTCATTTTGCATCAGTATTTACAAAGGAGAAACTAAATAGTCTTATGTATAGTACTCATGGGTCAGGGAAAGAGGTGTTTACTACCATTAGTGTGGATTGGAGGATGATAAAAGAACTAATTGGTGAGTTAGATACTACCAAGGCCTCCGGCCCTGATAATATTCATTCTAGGATACTTAAAGAAGGGGTAGAAAGTATCTCAATAGCTCTGGAGAAGTTGTATACTAGGTCACTGGAATATGGAGAAATACCTGATGATTGGAAGAGAGCGAATGTAGTCCCCATTTTCAAGAAGGGTAGTAAAGAGGAACCAAATAACTTTAGACCGGATTGAGAGGCACAACCCAGCGGAAAAAGTGCCTTTCTGAGCCGTTGATTTGTATTTACAGGGTTGGCTTTTGCCATCAGTATCAATACACGATTTATTGCACTGAAACACCCAATTTTTGTTAATTCTAAGCTCTGCTTTACAATTAGGATACTCAGCATGTAGATTTTAATAGCCCATGGGCTTCGAGAAACGCAACACATTTATCGTTGTCAGTTAAAACAGCACCTAAATGGTGAAAATTTAACGAACACACTAGGCAGGAAAATGACATTTTGATGAATGTCCTGAAAAATGCGTTGGTGGGGGTTTAAATACGACCAGTATTGTCAGAAAAGTGTTGACAGGTTTTTTTTTTACCAAATTTGAGAATTTATATTTCTTGAAATACATATATATAGTAATAAAAACACTAATACTGAATGCATCCTTTTGGAACAGTAGTCAAAATGAAGGTTGTAAAAAGACCTTTTTAAAAAATTCAAAGAAGAGAAATCAATTTCAGAAGCAAAAAAATGAGTCATTTTTTAGTCAGAATTCAGAAGTGAGGCTTCATTAACAACACCGAAATATGTTTTAATCGAGCATTAAACAATGGAAAATTAAGTAACAAGTAATTAAAAAGACTAAATAATGTCAAGCATAGGGTAGGTAGGATATATAGAAAAAAATAATGCGAAAAAACATCTAAAATAAAAGAAAGACCTAATTTTGATCAATATAAAAAGCACAAAAAGCCTTGGAACAAATAGAATTTTTTGATTGGTCATTGATGAAACTGAATACAGATCTGTGATTGGCCAGTCTGATAGCAGAAAAACACGGAAAAGTAGCCCCCAAAATAAGCTAGAATCGCATCTGGCCATACTTGCAAAGTTTACCAACTTTTCTTTTTAGTTTTTTGAAATCGTCAATAGTTGTTGTGTTTGGTTTTGACAGTCGTAGTTGGCGTCGACAACGATAACAATGCAGGCACATTTTTCCTTTCCTAACAAATCATCTTTTTTGTGACCTCACTACCATTGTTGACATTAATTTGTTTTAGGGCAAATCCCCTTTGCCCCTGACCAAGCAGAAGCAGCGGGCCCATTCACTGTCAATTAACCCCTCCATTGCATAAATTAGGACTTCCATTAATTTATTGAAAGGGTGTTAAAAGAAATTTAACACTAGTACTAAGACTGACAACTGATACTCACCAGATCATAGGAGGGCAACTGATGCTTCATGACTGAATTCTCTATCTCAGTTGAGGAGTTTAGGTCGGTAGATGAGGCCGTTGAGTTCTTCTCCGGCAACCTCATTGCCGGGGGCCTGACTACTATTCCTAGAACGTCTGGACATTTTGCACACCGACCACTCCCATGGTGGTCGGCTGAGTGTGAGACGGCCCTCAAACAGAAGCGGTATGCCTACCTGCACTATAAGCGCAGCCCAAATGATTTCACTGTGGGTGAATTTCGTTGGGCTAGGGTTAGGTTCCGGTATATTTTGAAGCACGCTTGCCGCTCTTCTTGGCAGGCATACGTGTCTTCACTTAACAGGAAGACACCTTTAGCAGAGGTGTGGAGGCAAGTCAAAAGGATTCGGGGGCAAGTTCTCACAGAACCCCCCTCCCATTCTCCAAGAGAATGGGACCGCAATCTCGGACCCCGCGTCCGTGGCGGAATCCTTCGCGACCGCTTTTTCCGCATTCTCTAGCTGGGATGCTGCTCCGCCAGCATTCAATGCACGTCGTCATGTTGCGGAAGGCCTCCGGCTGGACTTTACCTCCAGAGGCGGAGAACCCTTCAATGACAGGTTTACTGGGAGCGAGTTGCGCTCCGCTCCTGCTTCGTTCGCGGACACCGCCCATGGTCTGGACGATGTCCTGTATGTCATGCTTCGACACCTGAGTGAGCGAGGCATGGCCTTTCTGTTAGATCTGTTCAACAGGATCTGGGTGGAGGGTCTTCTCCCAGATTCCTGGTAATCGCTACTGTGCTCACCTTTCGCAAGCCGGGTATAGATCACTCTACTCCCACCGGTTTCCGCCCAATCTCTCAAACCTCTTGCGTGCGCAAGTTGATGGAGAAATTGGTAAATGTTAGACTAGCCTTTTTCCTGGTCAGCGGAGGCCATCTGTCTTCTGCACAGTGTGGCTTCCGCAAGTTCCACTCCACGTCGGATGCTCTGCTCCCGACTGGAAAATGCCGTCTGTGAGGCTTTCCTTCATAGACAGCACTATGCCACGATGTTTTTCAATCTGGAAAAGGCCTATGATACTGCATGGTGATACGGTATCATGGAGACTCTCCACACGATGGGGACGAGGGGATGCCTACTAATCTTTATATCTGAATTTTTGCGAGATCATCGATTCCGCGTACGGGTGGGTGGGAGCTCTCTCCGACCAAAAGGAGCAGGAAGAGGGTGTCCCGCAGTGAAGTGTCCTCAGTGTCACACTCTTTGCCCTGAGCATCAACGGCATCACCTCGGTGCTGCCGGAAGTTGTTCTCTCTACGCTCTACATGGACGACCTTTCGATCTCTTTTGGGTGGTCCAGATGCCAACTCTGGAGCGTCGACTCCAACAGGTATTGAACCGCCTCTCTCGCTATGCCGAAGCGCACAGGTTTCGGTTTTCTTTGGCCAAGACTAAGGTGGTGCATTTCTGCCGCCATCCACAGCTTCACCCCGACCCAGATTTGTTTCTTAATGGGGTGCGCCTGGATGTGGTTGAGTCGCACTGTTTCCTTGGTCTTGTATTCGACAGATGCCTCACCTGGGAGGCTCATATTCGCAGCCTTAGGGTCTCTTGTACCCGCACCATGGATATTCTCCATTCTGTGACGTTCAGCGCTTGGGGCGCTGCTAGGGCTACTGCCATACTTTTTTATCGATACTTTGTTCATTCGAAGCTCGACTACAGATGCGAGTTTTATGCATCCGCAGCCGAGCGTTTATTGCGGAAGATGGATTTGATCGACCACACTGGCCTTGTGACCGGTGCCTTCCGCACTTCCCCCATTGAGAGCCTTTTGGTCGATGCTTGGGAGATGCCACTCACCTGTACGCGCAAGCACTGCACCTCCCTTAGTCGCCAACAGCTTTCACTGCATCCGCAGCTGATCTCGACGGCGCCTATGCCCCTGAGAGACGCCAGTCATACCCTAAGCCCTTTGTATTTCGGGCCAGGAAACTCCTTTGAGAGCTAGATATAGCTCTCGGGCTGGTGGTGCCCCTGGTTCTGCCCAGGACGCCACCCTGGAGGGTACCAAATTTGGCTACTTGTCGCGACGCCTCTGCTCCCAAAGCTTGTACGGCGCTGGGAGTATTGCGTTTGACATTTTTGGAGCACTCCTCGTGTCACACTGGAACCGTGCCAAGAGGGGGTCGGCTTCCATGCCGTATCCTCTCTGTTTGAAGTCAGCAGGGCTCTGTCAGGCGCTGCGTCTGTCTTCACGGCCGAGCTGGTGGCAATACACCACTCAGTACGGGATATTACACGACGTGCCCGGTTGTGATCTATAGAGACTCACAAAGCGCCCTGAGTTCTCTCGGGGCATTGGAATCTCCGCATCCCCTGGTTCGCGATATCTGTGACGCCACGGTTTTGGCAAGCCGGTCAGATGTCAAGATTATCTTCTGCTGGGTTCCTGGACATGTAGGAATTGCGGGGAATGAGCGCGCCAAAGAGTCAGCGAGGACTCTGCGACCGGACCAGCAGCTCTTCGGACTGCTTGGCAAAGAAGATGGGAGACGGTCGAAGGGAACTTAAAGTTGCATGCCATTGCGCCGCGACTGTTCCCATGGACCCATCCCTCAATGCCGCGCCGGCTTCAGGTCACTTTCTGTCATCTCCGAATCGGACACACTCGTGTGACGCATCGCTTTTTGATGGAGCGCTCGCCTGCACCCTATTGCGACGACTGCGTCGTCCCCCAGACTGTTGGGCACATTCTTGCTGAATGTCCCAGTCTGGGTGAGCTTCACGCACGTTACCTGTCCCGGTATTGGGATGGGCGGGCTCACTACCGCCTGTCCCTTCTACTCAGGACGAGTGCGTGCACATTGACTGGTGGACTTGTTGACTTCTTGGGAAAGGCCGGCCTTCTCCCTATTATTTAAGCAGGGTTTGTTTTTTTGTTTTGTTTTGCTTTTTGCATTTGTTTTTTTTTCCCCCCTTTGGTTGCACGCTCCTGTGCCGGGGGGACCTCTTCCCGCCGCACCAGCTTGCTTCCTTTCCCCCTTTTGGGGGTGTTTTTTTTGTCTCTTTAATTTTATTTTAAAGTATCCTAGAACTAGGCCAGTTTTAATACGGCGACTAATGCCCAAGTAGGCAGTCGCCCGATGAGCTCTTAAAAAAAACAACCCCAAAACCACCTGAGTAAAGTGGCAAAAGCTCTTTACACCTACCTCTATATTTGCCAAAAAATTAATAGAACAAAGCCTGGACGCAATCCTCTGGATCTAGTTTTCTTGGGAGTTTGGGTGCCTTAAAAAAGAGGCCATTTGACTCGGATGACCTATGATGGGCCCTTGTGGCTTTTGTCATCTGTTATATTATATTGTGAGGGACTTGGATTTTGTCTTTCCCTGGCGATGGTGCTTTTTGTTTTTGATCCGCTTGTGTGGCTGGTTTAAATTGTATATTGCAGGCGGGTAATCTGACACAATCCTATGGATTTTTTAAATTGTGTATTGTGGATCCGTGATCTGACACAATCCTATGGATCATTTATAAAGTAGTTGCATGATCTAGTATAGTCCTATGTGGGTGAGTTTTGATGGATGTGGATGACCTTAGATAGGCCCTTGTGGCTTTTGTCATCCGTGAAATTATGTTATGTTATGTTACCATAACTGGAGGGGGACGGGAAATCAAGTTTGAGGTAGCCAACCTTGATAACCTGTCTCAGCCTCCTGAGTCAGTTACTAGGTTGGGGGAGTGGTCTGTGAAGTGCTGGGTAGCAACAGACGATGACTCAACCTATACTTTTGTAAAGATTTTCCTGGTCTCCCCAGACATGACTAACTGGGACATCTTAGACAAACTGACTATCCTGGATGGATACTCAACTCAAGTAGTAGATGCTTTCCGCCTTCCCGAATTTGTTAGGGAGGGAAAAACAATGACCAGCATGGCCATCCGTCTCAAATTTAGAGGCCCCCTCCATGAAAGGGTTGCTTCATTTTTAATTTTTTTGCATCTTTTAAAGAGGCCTAATATTAGGCAGTGTTAAATACGGCAACTAATGCCCAAGTAGGCAGTCGGCAGATGAGCTCTTAAAAAAAAAAAAAAAATGTGCCCAGCTCCTCACTAAAGCTGGAGTTCAGGAACATTTCAAACACCATGGAATCACGCAACGCTGATCCCTATACCAAAGGCAGGCAAGGATCCAAAGCTCCCCAGCTCCTACAGGCCCATCAGTCTTCTCTTATATCTGGGTAAGTTGATGGAGAGGTTGATCAATACTCGTCTCACCTGGTGGCTGGAACACAACCTTCTTCCAGTATACCAGTTTGGTTTCCGCCCTCAGAGATGCACAGAAGACCTCCTCTTCATCATGGAACATAACATCAGGAGAGCCTACCAAACCCAAACTGTCCTCCTCGCTGTTTTCATCGACCTGCAGGGAGTGTTTGACACAGCATTGCATGGAGGAATACTTCAGAAACTGGCAACAATGGGATTGAATGGCCTCCCCCCCCTAAGATGGTTCCAGGACTTCCTTACCCTCAGGACATTTTCAGTTGCTGTGGGAAACCGCTTCTCTTCACTACACCCACTCCAGCATTGCATACCACAAGGATCAGTCCGGATAACCAAACTATTTAACATCCTGATGAGAGACATCCCAACATCACAGTCCACCCTGCTAGGTATGCAGATGACATCACCATACTGCACAGAGCTGACACACTCCTACAGGCACAAGAGGGAATGCAAGAAACAATAAACCTGTTACACCAGTGGACAACACAATGGGACCTAAAGATAAATCCACAGAAAAGCCACAAAGAAGAGGATTCCCAGCTACCAATAATCACCATAGAAAGGGCAGCCATCCCATATGTCACATCACATAGTCTCTTAGGCCTAGTTTTTGATGGCCCCAGCCTCACTTTCAAGCAGCACATCACATACCTCCACACTGCCTGCCTCAAGCACATAGACATCATGAAGTGGATCTCGGGGAGCAGACAGGGATACACTCCTCATGCTGTATAGAACCTTCATCCTCAGCAAATTATAATATGGGGTGGCCATTTATGGATCTGCTTCACCTAGCAACATAAAAAAGCTGGATGCTGTGCAGAATACTGCACTGAGGATAGCTCTTGGGGCATCTATATCCATACCCATTCCCCGCCTCCATGTGGAAACTGGACTCCTGCCACTAGACCACACTCACCACATGAAAATTTGCAACACAAGTCTACAAGGCATTCACAGCTCCACCCAGCCACTGCAATACTCAATGATGCCCTGACATCTCCAGGAGTTGGCCCTGTCAAGAACCTCCTCAGGATAGAAAAAACTCTCAATCCTTGAAATGCCTCACTCCTTCTGCCCCACATACCAGGCCCAACTTAGCTGTCTCACCAATTCCACCACAGTACAATCTTGCATCCCAAATCTCCCTCCACCTAGACCTCAAGTTTCGTAAGGGAATGGACCCACCACAACTCGCCCAGCAACTCTTCCTCAACAGGCACAATTAGCTGTTTTTACAGACGGATCCCACTCATTAGAAAAAGGAATTTCATCATCAGCAGTCTACTTCCTCATCTCCAAACTTTGCAGAACCTGGCGGCTACCACCCAGCCACTCTAATATAGCCGTGGAACTCCATGCCATCTTGTGTGCCCTGGATAACATCAACCTTATAAGATCTGACAAGGATGACAGATCACACTGCAGTGGGTTCTGTCACATGTTGGAATTCTGGGAAACAAAATTGTTTATCAAGCCACAAGGGAGGCAGTGCCAGACACAGGAACCTCTCCAACTTGAATACCACGATGCCCAAACCCTTACCAGGAAAGAGATCAAGAAGAAGTGGGACATTGAACTTAGATTTGTGCTACAAGAAACCAGCCTTGGACAAATCTGCAGCGATACCTCCCCTGCACTGTGGAGCCACCACAAGCACCATCCCTTGGACGTGGCTCTATTCTGCCTGAGGACTGGACACTGTGGCCTAACAGGCACAGCAAATTAGTCACCAACAGTGGACAGCTCTCAAGAATATGAACAATAAACTTAAGTCACAACTATTACTCATTAAAGACCATCTAAAATAACTTGACCAAGTAACCTACATGCAACAAACTACTTGCAGCAGGGCTCATGTAACTACCATCCAAGCAGCCCAAATCAACAACAACAGCAACTAGCAAACTTAACATAGGGAATAATATCAAGAAGCTGCAACAAACTATTGATTGGTAAGACCTATTGGAAAAGTGTTGACTCTCCAGCCCCAGCATACTGTATGGAACAAATATAATAAATATGAGCAAAACAGAAATAAAACTACTCAAACAATAGAAAACTCAGTATACAGGACAATGCTAGGAGCAACAAAAACAAGCCCTATAAGCTGCCTGAGAGGAGAAATAGGAGCTTCACTAATGGCATCTAAAACTATGACAGGAAAACTAAAATATATAAAAAGTTTAATGAAAGGAAAAGCAAAATTAGCAAGGGAAATATTATACATAAAGAGAGAAGATAAAAATATTTGAAAAACAGTGAGACAAAGTGCCCATTATATGAGGATGAAAGAGAAGATTTAGAACACTTCATCTTAGACTGTACTAAATATAAAAAAGAAAGACAGATGAAAGAACTACAACAGCCATACAAAGAAAATATAGAAAACAAAAAAGAGGTATTACATAAATTTTGGATTAAAAGAGCAAAGTGCATAAAAGAACAAGAGAACCAGACCAACTGAAAACAAAGCAAAAAACAAAGTGAAAGACTAGGAGGTGACATTGCAAAGTCAATACCTCCAACCTTCATTGCCTTGCATAACGATAACAATAAGTCATTGAAGAATATTTCATACACTGCTGCACAGTCGGTGAAGTTGTGTCCAGAATACTTTAGCAGACTTTATGTTGAATTTTGAATCCGCCCCCCCCCCTTTAAAAACCAGAATAGTGATCCTTTCCCGCACCAAGATTTGGGCAGCATCACAATGTGACCAGGGAAAGAAAGTTGGCACCATCTGGTCAATGTTTTGGGCCACAGACACTGGATATCAACTACCTTGACTGCGAGAAGGGCTTTGACAAAGTACCCCACAAAAGACTAATGACCAAGTTGGTTGCTGTAGGAGTAGCTGGAAATGTTCTGAGTTCTGTGGCGCATGTGGTGGATGTGCTTGTTTGTGCTCGTCATATTTTGGCCCTAATATTGGGATTAATAGTGCTCTCATTCACATATAACATTCCCTTTAGTGATAGTCAAGATGCATGGGAGTCAAAGCTCATAAAAGGTGTCTCTTCTCTGTTTTACAGTCTCATTATACTTGTCATATGAATTTTTGAAGGAATTTACACTGGCTCGTGACTACTTCATTCGGGAGACTATTCCAATGATTCACTATCCTTGCATTGAAAATTTTTGGCCTCTGAGTAGTTCTGTGCCTAGGTTTACCTAGCTTCAGGCTGTGTCCTCTGGTGTTTGGTTGGTTGTTCCTTGATGCTAGTTGCAGGAAGTTATCATCTTTAACTGTGTCAATTCTGTGGAGTATATTGTAGGTCTGAATCATGTCACCACATACTCTCCTCTCCCCCAAGGTTGTGAAGTCATGATAGACCAGCCTCTCCTTGTAGGACAGTTCAGATATCTGTGGCACCAATTTAGTGGCTTGTCCTGAGATCCTACTCCTTTCCGGCGACTATCGTCAATTGCACCAACTCTCTGCACCAAACATTACTCACCTGCCTTGACGTGCCCCCCTTATCACTCCTTCAAACTGCCATCACCGCATCCCTTTGTTCACCATGGAATTCCGTAAAGCACACTCCTGTGGGCAGAACACGACTTCCCTCTCACTTGCCTATCGCCTTGCTACTTTGACTTATTCTTCTAAATTAAAATCGGCATGTGAGGCTCATTCACGCAAACATTTGTCTGAGAGCAAGAATGACCCTCGGACTATCTTTTTTCTCCTCTCTCATCTTTCCTTGCCTAGCCCCATTTCCCCCACCTTTCCTACCATTAACCCCTCTACTCTTTCTGATAAAGTTATTAACCTATGCGCTGTACTACCTCAGTTGTCTAAACAAGCCCATGCTGTTCTCCCTGACCATACTCCAATGCTCTTTAACATCCTCTGAAGAAGTAATTGCCCTGATCTCACGCTCAAACAAATCTGTATCTCCAAATGACGTCTTTCCACCCAAACTCCTCCACCAAATTTTCCCCGCTCTCCTCCCACTGATTCTTCATCTCATTAACACTTCACTTGCCACAGGAGTGGTTCCCTCTTCCTTCAAACATGCCTCAATTCGTCCTATCCTTAGAAAAAACACACTTTAACCCCTCTGAACCATCTAGCTATCACCCTATTTCAGCTTCCATTCTTCTCTAAGGTCCTTGAGAGAGTGATTTTCTCTCGCCTTAATGACCATATTTTTAACTACAATTTCAATGAAATGTACCAGTCGGGATTAAAAGCGAAGCACTCTGCTGAAACCACTCTTCTTAATGTTTCAGACAGGTTTATGTAGAGCAGCCAATAGGGGTTGTACATCCATTTTAGTCTTCCTAGACCTCTCCTCTGCACTGAGTCGGTTGCGCTGAATAACCCCATTCATTTTGGGGGGGCCTCAGGGCTCAGTCCTTGGTCCCCTCCTCTTTCGCATATAATTACTTCCTCATGCCTCACTTCTTCGCGATTTGGGCCTGTCCTTCCACCTCTATGCTGATGACACTCAGATATACCTTTCCTTATCTCCTATGTCCTCTCAATCTTTACCAAGCTCCTTTCAGCCTACACTTCCACAAACGAATGCCTGTCTGCCAACTTTCTCAAACTTAAAAACCACAATAAAACTGAAGTTCTCTTTGTTGGTACTGCTTCGATGGTGAAGAACTCTAAAGCTCGTTTTCATAAGGCTAGGTTCCGGTATATCTCGAAGCACGCCCGCCACTCTTCTTGGCGGGCATACGTGTCTTCACTTAATGGGAAAGACCTCTCTAGCAGAGGTGTGGAAGTGAGTCAAAAGGATTTGGGGCAAGTTCTTGACGGACTCCCCCCTCCCATTCTCCAGGAGAATGGGACTGCAATCTTGGACCGGTGCCTTCCGCACTTCCCCCATTGATAGCCTACTAGTTGATGGGGAGATGCCACTCGCTCTATGCCATGCACAGTGCATTAATTCGCCTGTACATACAAGCTCAGCTCCTCCCTCAGTCACCAACAGCTCTCACTGCATCCGCAGCTGATTTTGACGGTGTCTATGCCGCTGAGAGATGCCAGTCATACCCTAAGCCCATTGGGTTTAGGGCTAGGAAACACTTTTGAGAGCTACATATAGCTCTTGGGCTGGTGGCGCCCCTGGTTCTGCCCAGGATGTCACCCTGGAGGGTACCACATTTGTCACCATGCCTCTCCTCCCAAAGCTTGTACAGCGCTGGGAGTATTGCATTCAACCTTTTTGGAGCACACCTTGTGTCACGCTGGAACCTTGTCAGTGTATACAAATGGATCCAAGTTCCAAGAGGGGGTCGGCCTCCACGCCGTATCCCCTCTGTTTGAAGTCAGCAGGGCTCTGCCAGGTGCTGCATCTGTCTTCGCGGCCAAACTGGTTGCAATACACCACTCAGTATGGGAGATAACGCTACATGCCTGGTTCAGAGACCAGATTGTCATCTATAGCGACTAACAAAGCGCCCTGAGTGCTCTCGGGGGCATTGGAATCTCTGCATCCCCTGGTTCGCGAAATCTGTGATGCCACGGTTTTGGCAACACAGGCGGATGTCAAGATTATCTTCTGCTGGGTTCATGGACAGGTGGGAATTGCAGGGAATGAGAGCGCCAAAGAGTCTGCGAGGACTGTGTGACCGGACCATCGTTTTGCTCTTCCTCACACCGACTACATGGCAGGAATATGGGCAGCTCTTCAGGCTACTTGGCAAACAAGATGGGAGACGATCAAAAAGAACTTAAAGTTGCATGCCATTGTGCCGCGACTGTTCCCATTGACCTACCACCAAATGCCGTGAAGGCTTCAGGTTGCTTTTTCTTGTCTCCAAATTGGACACACTCGCGGGACTCACCACCATTTGACAGAGCACTCACCAGCACCCTACTGTGAAGACTGCGTTGTTGCCCAGACTGTTCGGCACATTCTTGTTGAATGTCCCAGTCAGGTACCGGTATGTGCAGGGTCGCTACCACCTGTCCCTTGTACTTGGGACGAGTTTAGGAACATTGACTGGTGAACTTATAGACTTTTGGGGGGAGGCCGGCCTTCTCCCCTTTATTTAACTAGGACCTCCTCCCCGACGCCGGAGCTTGCTTCCTCCTTGTTGCCATTTTCCCATTTTTATTATTGTTTTTTTGCATATTCTTATTTTAAAGTAGCCTAGTGCTAGGCTGTCGTGAGTGAGGCGACTTGTGCCCAAGTGGGTAGTCGCCGGATAGGCTCCAAAATAAAAAAAAATACCTTTGATTCTCGGCCTCTTCAGATCCTATTAATATTTAATCCATTTTTGGATATCTCCCTTCATGAGCTTAAATTCTTATTCTTTCACCTCTCCTCCCCAACACTAATAATGGGCAATTTTAATGCCCATCATGACTTCTGGGAACCAGCCCTCCCCAGGAGCCAGAGGAACTATTCGGGCCGCTTCCTCTTGGATTTCTTAACAGTGATTCCTACTCTCTCATCATCCCCCCTTGCCTCCCTACCAGGATCGATCCAGTTTCAGGGAACCCTCCTCTACCTTGGACCTATGTCTGGGGAATGGCCCCCTCCTCCATAGCACAATCACTACTGCCCTTACATGGGAAGTGACCATCTTACCATAGTAATTTCCTTCCCATCAGCCCCCCCCTCCCTCACGCAGACCTCAGCCTTTTAAAAAAGGAGACTGGGATACCTTTCAATTAGAATTAAAGTCAGTTACCCCTCCCACCTCCCTTCCTTCACAAGACCAAATTCAGTACCTCACAGACACCCTGCTGGATGTGGGGTCCCAGCACTTTCACTTTGTCACATCTCCCCCAGCCTGCACCTCAGGGTCCCCTGGTGGTCCCAGAAGTGTGCGGCAGCCCTTCAGACCAAACACCACACCTTTAAAGCATGCTGCCTGGGCTTCACTTTGTACCTCCCTATCCTTTACTTCCTCATTCTTCAGTAAGATGGTCCGCCCTCAACCCCCACTCACTTTCCTGCTAACTAATAACGGTGCCCTCCTCACCACAAATGCCCAGAAAGTTGAGTGTCTTGCCTCCCACATTCACACCACACTTTGCTCCCCTGACCCTCTACCCACCCCTAACATACCTACTTCCATCACACATGGGCCATACAATCAGCACAGCTATCACACCCCAGGAGCTTTCCTCATCCTTACACTCATTGTCTGTAAGGAAGGCCACCGAGATGGACAATGTCCCCAATGAGTTCCTTCAATGCCTTCCAGACCCTCGATTTCACCTCCTTCTGAATGTCTTTAATGACAGCTGGCTGTTGGGGACGTTCCCTTCAGTGTGGTGACAAGCAGTCACACTTACTATCCCCAAGACTGGCAAGGACCCTTCAAAGGCTTCTTCATATAGATCCATTAGCCTCCTTTCCAACCTCGGGAAAACATAGAACACACAGTACAGACCAGACTGACATAGTGGCTGGAACAAAAACACCTCCTTCCCACACACATGTGCAGGTTTTGTCCCCACAGAGGCACACTGGATGCCCTGCTCCACCTGGAACACAGCATTCAGGAAGGATTTAAAAATAAACAATTCACTCTAGGAGCATTTCTTGATCTTAAAGGAGCCTTTGACTCCGCTTCACATAACGTTATTGTGACAAAACTTGTCCACCTGGGACTCGGAGGTTTCCCCTTAACTGGGTTAAGTCCTTCCTATCTTCTAGGTCTTTCTCTATGGTGATAGGTGATACCTATTCTAGATATTACCCCATCACCAGAGGTGTCCCACAAGGTTCCCCTCTCAGCCCTCTCCTCTTCAATGTCTTCCTTCCTTGCCACACACACAATCACTCCTGTATGCTGACAACACTTCCCCGCTTTGCTCTGCTCCCACTATCCAAGAGGCTCAGCTCAATCTTCAGCGTGGGCTTGATGATGTCCACTCCTGGACAACGTGCTTGGGCCTGACAGTGAATGCCCAGAAATCTAGCCTCCTGTGCTTCATCCGAAGATGCGTTCCCAACATCCCAGTGGTCACTATCAATGGGACCCCAATCCACTTTAAAACCCACCACAAATTCCTTAGTTTAATATTAGATGGTCCCCGCCTAACCTGGGTCTGCCATATACAATACCTGATGATCTCATACCTCAAGAGGCCTAACCTCATGAAGTCCCTCGCAAGTGTCAACTGGGAGTGCCGTCAGGAATACCCTCCTCCGATTTTATTGTTCTTACATCCGGAGTCACTTGGACTATGGATGCGAGGTCTATGGAGCATCTTTGCCATCCCTACTCCCAAAATTGGAAGTAATCCAAAATTCAGCACTCCTTATAGCTTTGGGAGCTTTTTAGATCCTTCCCAGTCACAGCCCTTCAGGCAGAGTCCTCCTTACCCTCACTATCACACCTACGCTCCACCCTCCTTGTGCGCACCTACACCAAACTTGCAGCCACCTCAAGCGGGCATGCCCTCCACTCTCTTCTCCAATAGCATAGGGAATCACTACATGGCCCCCTACAATATCAAGCTCATGCACCCTTTGTTGACAGAGCCCTCTCCTTCTTTGCTACCCTCCAGATCCCCCCACCCTCCTTCCACACACTAGAGAAAACCTCCCACTGACTCCTTGGTTCCCTTTTTCCTGAATAGTCTCTCAGGGACTTCACACACAAACACTATGGTCCAAGGTTGACTGCCCGGCACTGGGCAGGACCCTATTCCTAAATCTCATACACACATAGCGACAGTTCCCATTGACCTACCCCGAATGCCACGCCGGCTTCAGGTTGCTTTCTCTCATCTCCGAATTGGATACACTCGCGGGACGCCATGCCATTTGATGGAGCGCTCTCCTGTGCCATACTGTGAAGACTTCACATTCTCCCCCAGGCTGTTTGGCACATTCTTGTTGAATGTCTCAGTCTGGGTGATCCCCATGCACGTTACCTATTCCTGTACCATGATGGGCGGGGTTGCTACCTCTTGTCTCTTGTACTTGGAATGGATTAGGCTACCACTGCCTCTATATCCTTACAGCCGAACTCTTTGCCATTAAGGAGGTACTCAAGGTTACCAAAAGCCATACTCCTTCCTCCATAACACTTCATAGATTCCCTCAAAGCCCTCTAACTCATCCATCACCACTCCCCCAAATCACACCACTCCCTCTGCCTCCAAATACACCACATACTATGGTACATCAACTGTAAACCTCAAATACAGATTTTCACCTTCAGTGGGTCCCCTTCCACATTGGCATTGTGGGAAACACTGTTGCTGACAGAGCAGCGAATAAGGCACACTCCCATCCCTCTCCCATAGACCTCCCCACAAATCAGATGGACCTACTGAGTAACATTCAGAAGGACTGCAACATTCAGAAGGACTGCAACCTTCACTGGAAAAGACACCCTACAGACGCCTTACAGTACACAACACTTGGACACACCACCATTGGTGGACCCATTTCCTCAACCATGCCATAGACACTGCCATCACCAGACTCAGGATAGGACACAGTCTCCTCAATGCCCACATGGATAGGCTGGGCCTTACTGACACCCCTCCACTGCCCCTGGTGCCCTAGACAACCAGACACTCCAGACCATCTTGATTTTCCCCACCGCACTGCTCTTCTCCAATCATTGGCATCATTCCACCTCCACAGGCCAACAATAGCAGAGGTACTTGGTGGCTCCCAAGACCCTAACCTGGCCCTCAAGACAATTGAGTACACCAGTGTGTTCCTGCAGAGGATTGGGAAGATCAAAAGAATTTAAATTAACAACTGCCTAATATCGGCACCTTTAGGGCACCAGAGGCTGTGGAACCACAGCTGGAAAGTCCCTAAATCCCCCCAAAAAAGAAGAATAACAATAAGTTGGCGGCTGAGTTTGTACTGTACTTACCTAGTTAATGCTTAAAGTTAAATAACATCAGAGGTTAAGAGACTCGTTTTGTATTTCTTTCATCTCTACTACAATGATGAATAGATGAGTAAAACTCCTTATACAACATTCAAATTGTACACTCAAATATATATTCTTCAAAAGACTTACCAATAAGATCATATCTGTTTTTGAAAGTTATTACTGTGGGAGCACTCACTACATCTTCAGGCAGCTTCTTGCAATGTTTTATCACACAGTGTTTGAAAGTGTTTCCAGTTTGTCCTTTGCTGAAACTGCTCTTGTAAAATTGCTTTGAGTGCCCTCTTAAATTTCTTATTTTCTTGAAAAAAGGCTGTGCGGTCAATATCCTCCAATCCAGGTATAATTATTTTAAAAACCTCAATCATGTCGATCCTCCAACTTGGGCATGCCCAGTTTTTTTCAGTTGCTCCACATAGCTTCGGCCCTGGAGGCTGGGTACAATTCTTGTTGCTCTTTGTTGCATATTCTCAATTTTGTTTGTGATGTCCTGACATCACATTTCATTAAGATGAAAGGATAATACGTACTAAGATGGTTACTTATTTAGAAGAGATAGAAGCCTTCAATGAGGGTCAACATGGTTTTGAACAAGGCTGTTCCTGCATCTCACAGCTATTATCTCATTATGAGAACATTCTACAGGACTCAAGATAGGGACAATGTTGATGTCATCTACCTAACTTGATTTTGCCAAAGTCTCTGACAAGGTCGACCACAGCATTCTTCTTCATAAGCTAAAAAAACTTGAAATACGTGGGGAACTAGGTAAATGGCTTCACAGTTTCTCACAGGCAGACAACAAAATGTGAACATTCAAAGGTGCCTCTCAGAAATGAGCAGTGTCATCAGTGGTGTAGCTCAAGGATCAGTTCTGGGTCCTCTCCTGTTAATCATTTTGATAGGTGACATTGACAGAGACTTGGAACACTCAACTGCTACATCCTTTGCAGATGACACTAGAATCTCAAAGAAAATCTGCACTGTACAAGATGCTCAGCTGCTGCAAGAGGACCTGGGCAAAATTTTGAAATGGGCAGAGAATAACAATATGGCACTGAATGGAGATAAATTTGAGCCTTTACATTATAGAACCCAAGTAGCGCTCAAGAACTCTACAAGCTACAGCTGTGGCCAACAAACAATCTCTGTAGAGGATGTGGTGAGGGACTTAAGGGTAACCATGTGCAATGATGTCACCTCCCATCACATCACTCAAATTACATCAACTGCAAAACAACTAGCAGGCTGTATCTTGAGAAGTTTCCACATAAGAAACAAGGGATGTATTCTGACCCTGTGGAAGTCTATGGTACTGCCACGGCTAGAATACTATTGCCAGCTTTGGGCTTCTCACAAAATTACAGATTATTGCAATTGAAGCTCCACAGAGAACTTTCACCAATAAGATCTAAGGGGTTCAACACTTCATCTTCTGGGAGAGACTCAAGGAGTTGCAGATGTACTCTATCCAATGGCGCATGCAGGGAATGGTACATTATAATCTATGTGGAAGGTCCTAGAAAAAAAAGTCCCAAACACTAGCATTCAGGAAATACACCACCAAAGGCGAGGGAGGCTGTGTTAAGTGAAGACCACTCCAGGATCAACCCCCAAAATAAAGTCCATGTTACACCACTGCTTCACCTACAGTGGACCTAGTCTATTTAATTGTAACCCAACCACACTGAGAAATATGACTGGGGTGTGCCCTGACACCTTCAAGAGAATTTAGACAACTGGTTGGCCACAGTACCTGACCAACCACCAGCACTAGGCTACACCAGCTCCAACTCCAATCAACTTCTAGATTGGACCAGAGAACAAATGGAATTGCCTAGGCACAGTGGACCCCACTTCAGCTGCATCACTAATCGGCGGAATTCTACTACCTACGAGGTAGTACAATTTTACTCCTAACTGCTGCATCTCATTGGCGTGTGAGATGATCAGGTTGACTGGTCCTCACTCTCTTCCCAACTATCATATGCTGGCTCTAAGTGCCACACCCTGGTAACCACTTCAGCAGGTGGGCTAAACAATGTGAGGGGAACTCATCTATGGCAGCAGGTAAATGAGAGGGAAAGGGCAAGTATAAACAGACATATGTCGGTTGTCTCCTCTACTCCGCCTCTCTGTTAGTAGAGCACTGCATTTGGGAAGTCTTTAGCAAGTGCCCAAGTATATCCCGCTCAAATTCTGTTTCATGTCTGCTAGAAATAACCAAGGTCAGCAGGCAGATGCAGAGCAAGGGGTCGTTACGACCTGCACCCTCAAGTCAAGTTCTAAGTCCTGGGGTCTAACTATGAATAGTGAGAAATGTTTATTACTTTCCTTTGTCAAGAAGCCCATATCTTGGGATAGACTTAATCTCTCAGGTACTTACTACTTAAATAACTTTCCTATCCCAATCAAGGACTGCTAAAGAGTTAGGAGTATTAAATGACACTTCATTAAAATTCCATCAACAAATACTAAATATTGTTCACAAAGCTGGAGGACTTTCCTGCAACATACTCAGGTCTACTGTGAAGATAGACCCATCATTTATGGTACCGCTATACACATCACTCATTTATCCTCTACTAGGATACTCTTCTTCCTTGTGGAACACTGGTTACATAATGGACCTCCACTTTCTAGAGTCAGTTTAGCGCAGGTGGACCAGGAATGTATGTGGATTGGAAAATATGAACTATTCTGACATTAAAATTTTTTAATCTCTTCTCTGTTCAAGAGAGACTACATAGGCCCGACCTTATTAAGTATTGGTAAATCCTCCCTAACTCCAATTGAACTATTCCCTCATCCTTGACACCCAGGTACTAGAGGTCATCTATTTAAGGTGGATGATTCTCGATGTCAACTCAAAATATGTAAAAGATTTTTTACTGTAAGGTGTATTGCAGTATGGAACTCTTTACCAGGATGGCTCATGTCTATTGCTGATTTGGCTTCATTCAAAACACCTCTTGCTGACCTACTATTTTCATATGATTAAGTGCTGCTACTTTTAACACCACTTTATTGCCCATGCAACTAGCTACAATGATGCACCCTCCAACCATTGTAAAGTATTTGCCTATTCATGTAATTCCTAACCCTGAGGGTTGGCGCAGCAGTGGTGTGTGGCTTCTGTGGACCCTGCCCGAATTGGTTAGGTCTAGGAAGCACATCAGGTGAGGGAGAATTCACATTTAGTTGTCTTCTATTACATGTTTCTTAATACTACAGCGGGCAGATCCTAACTCATCATGCAAATGCTTTGAAACAAGTATTATCCTCTCATTCCTCATTTCAACTGAAATAAGTGAAAAGAAAAAATACATACAGCCACTTCCATAATTTGTCAGTTTAATTTTTCAACCCCAGACGAGATCAAACATAAGCTAAATGTAGATTCTACATTAACACAGGCCAATGTGGACAGGTAGAAGCCCGTTCTATTGCTTTTACCTAACCTTCCTTGTTTCAGGACATAAGAAGGCTAAAACAACCAACCATTTGTCAAGTTATGCTCGAGTACTAGAGTTTATTGATCTAGCAATTTTCTATTTAGCTTCTTGGAAGAGCCTCACCCCTACATGATTCCATGTTGAATCATGTGTCTGTCCATTTATAGGAAGAAAGGTTATACAATCTACATAAAACTAAAATTGTATTTTTATGTAAAATATTCCATGGAAGATAATGGAATTAGTTCTGAGACACTAAGTACCCCCTCCCCTAATGGAGCTACATACCCCTTTCCAAACCTGCTCCATATGTTTGACCAAGGGAACGTGAACTGGATTTAGACCCTTGGGGACAGGTTAGTTTTGCCCTACATCGTTGTTTACGTTTGGGAAGCAAAAGCAACCTGTTTGTCCATGCACCACAATGAAAGATGAAGAATATTGTCTACCAAGAAGTCTTGTGATGTAGCATTGGTTAAAGAATAATTTTTCATAAATATAAGAATTTCAACCTGTATCTTGCATATGATTTTTTTTTTACCCAGGCAACACCAGGTACCTCATTCAGTGGCTCATAAGGGAGCCCTAGAAGCACCAGGCAGGATAATGCTAGATATCAGGGATTGTAAGGTTCCTATGGGATGTTGTCACTCTTTTGTTGTAAGGTTATTTCAGGCAGACACTTTGAGTGATCCTTAAAGGAACCAGGGGAGATGAGGTCCAGGCTTGCCTAAGATCATCTTCTTTGTGTAGGAATATTAGACCAGTCTCTCAACACAAATATGAGAGCAGAGCTCTTTGGTGATCAACTCTCAGCACAATTTACAAAAAAACATTGACACTGGGAGATGGCAAAGTAACTCTTGATGGTAGAATAGAAATATCTCCTGCCTGCATAGTTATTAATACTATTGATAATCTCAAGGCAAACGCATTACCCAATCTTCAGCAAAATGGCTGTGTGAAAGAGCTATATTGGCTCCTAAGAACAACACTGTCTGCAGAATCAATAAACATCTACTTTTTACCCTCTCAGGAAGTCAACAAATTTACAAGTCAGTTGATACAATTTTGGATTATGCTCAAATAGTCAATTATTTCACAGTTTCTAAACTCTCTAAAACCTCTTAAAATATCTACTCACAAACTTCAATTGGATGTAGTAAATATAAATAATGTTGCGCAATTTGGATTCAAAACACCTCTGTAATGGCTTTCTGCTGGTGGTAAAGAATTTGATGCTACATGTCATAGAGGCAACCATTCTTACTGGAAGTGGAAAAGGAGAGGATGTCTTCATACAGAATACCCCTAAATTAATCAGGATCAGAATTGCCATTTATATTCAGAAGACTACATTTCCCAATCCATTTAAGTTCTTCAATATGAATTAAAAAAAAATTGTAAGGTGAGACTCTATTAGTGGCATAGTTGCAATTTGAGGAACTCTGTTTTTCTTATGGTCAACTCTTTAAGTTGATTGCTCTAGATTTAGAAGCAAAAGTAATGTTTGTATATACTCCACAAAGAAAAACTAAGAATATTGTGGACCAAGAAGTTCTGTAGCATTGTTGAACAAGATTAAGTACTCATTAACTTATTAAGAATTGCATGAAACATAAGAATCTAGATATTTACAACTGCATCATCAAATCGATAAATCTGATGAATGTTTTGTTTCTATTATTCTTTCACATTCCCATTCCCATTCCCATTTAGCACCTAAATTCAAGGCTCCAGTTTGTCTAAAAAAGAAATTTTGGTTCTTTTAAAATGCATATTTTCCAAAATTTAGAATATAATCCCTAAAACCAATTTGCATTACTCAAATTCTTAAGTTCAACCTTTTTGTCTTCTTAATCTAAGGCCAACATTACATTTGTTTGAGAATATCACAAGTAGAAAAATTACCTATAATCACCCACCAACAAAATGCCCACAAAATTTTTACAATTGGAAAAACTTGATCCCTCTCCCAAAACTTGCATAATACACAAAACTTCAGATATAGCTTTTTTCTTTGGTCAAGTTGAGAGCATTATTTGGATTACACTAAAATTTAAGATAATGGAACAACACAGCCCAAAATTAGTACAACCATATATATGTTCTAGAATTCCTTTGATACAAAAATTGAGTGGTAACTACATGACACTAACTACATACAAAGGAGCTAAACTTAAACACTATACATTCTAGATACTAAAACTAGCTTCCTAGCTCATGTATACACAATTGTTTCCTTAAATAAGAGCCACAGGAATATGTCAAATATGACTAGATAAACCCCACTAAAAGTACAATGCAAGAACACGGCCTGGCATTGCTACTGAAGAGCAGCACACTTAAAAGGGGCAGTTATATATTAAAGTGTCTATTTCCAGGCTTGCCATTTGTGTTCCCTTTGAAATTAAAACACAAAATCACCAAATATACCAGAGATAGAAATTTTCCTCATTTAGATAAAAATTTGAAACTCAAAAATACTTTGACTAAATTCAAGATGTCCCTATTATCTACGCCTCTTCTCTCATTCTAGGAAAGGAGAACTGGGGTCATTTGGGAGGGCATAAATGGCAATGATAATTAAGGGGGTCATCTGCTTGGGGGTTGGGGATTAAAGGGAGAGAGATGACTATTTGCGGTGGACAGTCAGAGGAGACGAGATGGCTTGGGAAGATCCCACATCAACCAAGTCTTGATCTAATCCTAAGTAGAGACTAAAGGAGCTAGTCCTTGGGGATGGCCCAGAACCATTCCTGGATCCTGGCGCCCCATTTTTCAAGGTCATGCATCCCTGTCTGGCCCCTCAGTGAGAGTGAAACACCATCAAGGGAAGGAAACCACTCCCAGTGAGAGTCTGGGAGGGGAAGGACTCAATGAGTGCTGGGTTGGTGCCAGTGGCTGTAGGATGAGCTGGTCACGCAGATCATGGTGATGCTGGGCTCCAGGTAAGAAGCATTGTCCATGCTGAAGGCCAACCCGAAAGCAACCTTGAAGGTGGACACATTCTACAGGTGGCAGACCGAATACCGAAACAAGTGCTTCATGGTCTACTTGCATCCAGTATCTTGGGCTCCGATCAGACTGAGGCAGCTAGACATGAAGGCGTAACTGACTCAGGGCTGCAATAGGCACCAGTGAATGATCGGCGTGTTGACAATAAGAGTGGCTCATGGGTCGCTCATCTGCTGAAAGTCATATGCCTTATCAAATAAGACAGTTAATATTCACCTTTATCCAATTTTTATTTGGTTCTTTTTGTATCTTTTGTAATTAGTACATTTAGTGTAGGTTTTGTTTATTTGTACTTGGGAAGTGGTTGTGGTTTTGTGTTTCTTATATCAGCGATTAGTTGTAGGGCATTTTTGGATCCAGAGAAATAGGCATTCGGCTGTGTTTTAGGCCAACCATGTTAGCCTAGAATTTAGTTTGCATTCTGCTACTTATTGACATCTAAGGTCATCTACCCTAGGCCAGGACCTGCCTTGGCCTTCCAGTATTGTCAGGTCACCTGTGGATCTGAGAGGTGAGTTTAAACTGTGTATGTGTCTCCTTTTTATAGGCTATTTCTTGCCACACTGTTAATTGGATGTAATTGTTATTAGGAAGATCCTTTCTTATTCTTTGTATTCTGTCCCATTATCTTGAATTTTCTTTGAAAATCACTGAAATATACAATTATAGAACTACTGATAAATAAAATGCCTTACCAATAAAATTATTCCTCATCCTCCAGGCTATTTTTTTAATGAAAATTGCATTTTTTCAATAGATTACATAATAAATGTCTATGTAATGGACAAACAATTTTTTTATGATTTCATAGCAGGATGGATTGGGGGTAAGTTTTATATTTTTGTTCCAATTTTGAACTTATAGTGTAATTTTCAGCCGCCAGTCAGAATTGGATGGATTTTTTTTTCAAATTTAAAGTGCTATGGCATGCATAAAGTATTGATAGCTAGACAAAGTGAAAATGTGTGGAAGATAAATAGTTGCAGATCCTTGTGCAGGTATTGGAGCTGGTCGGGCACACAAGTCTACAGATGTCTCCTGGTATCCCATTGCAGAAAAAAATGGATGGAGAAATAGAAGATAGAGATAATGGTTCAATGTATCTTGTGGGGAAAATTAAGATTAATGAATAACAAATATTAAATAGACAGCCTAACTCCATTTTACATTCATTTCCAACCTATTGATAAATTTTGTTGGTGCTTTATCTCCTTTGGAAAGTAATTATAAAAGTTAAATATACACAAATCCAACCAACATTTCTTTTTTTCTCTTTGCAACTTTCTTTTCTATTTGCCTACTCATAACTCAAATTTCAATGAAATCTGAACTTAAGTTAACTAAACCCCTTTTATTCATTCTTATAATTCATTATAAGCACAGGAAGAAAAGGAAATTATGACCAGAAGAAGTGAGAATGACTTTCACAGCCAATATGCACATTCATTTGCCATTCATTTGCCATTCATTACATTCATCATTGCTCATTTACATGTATTGGCATGTGTTAATACTATAGGATCAAATAGAAAGTGTAGAAGGTAGAGAGTTAAGAAACCACATGTAGTCTTCCTATATACCTGCTACAGATTTTAGATTAAAAAAACAGGGCCTATGTCATCTCATGGGTTATCCCCCTAAGCCATAGTAAAAGAGGGGAGATGACCATTACTTTTACTTATGAAGTTTGTGTGGGATAGATTGAATGGAATACTATTGGGAGTGACTCATGGTAGGAAGAGTTAAGAGGGGATGGCTGTGCTATTGAGTGGGGAGTGGCATTTAGTGATCATTGGTGATGGGCTCAAGAAATATGTTAGGGAAGTGAAATTTGCATCTTGTAAACTGTGCATGTATCTCCTTGGTGGGATGCTGTATGCAATGTTATACCTAGGACCTAAATGAGGACCATGCCTTCCTGACCTCAGTGCCCGCGGTAGTCTGAAACTACCTAAGCCCTATGGGATTTTAAGATTGCAGTCTAGAAGGAGAATGATAGATCTTGATTGGGGCTAGTGCAAAGAGAGGGAGAAATGATAGGAGTTGTCTAACAAACTTGCTGGAAACTTTATAAAACTAGACTGAGGGACTAGATATGGGGTACAATGTCAATATAGCATACTTGGACTTTAGTAGGGCTTTTGACACAGTCCCTCATAAAAGATTGTTACATAAAATGCAAGCTCATGGTATAAGAGATTTATTATTAAGGTGGATTGAAGACTTTTTAAATGGAAGAAAAATGAGAGTGGCAGTCCATGGGCTATTTTTGGATTGGTGTAATGTGGACAGTGGAGTGCCTCAGTCCTGTTTTTGATTTATGTAAACGAAATACCTAGTGAAGTGCAATGTCTGTTGAAAATGTTTGCAGATGACACTAAGATTTGGAAAGCCATCAAATCAGAGTAAGACTGCAGTGATTTGCAAAACAATTCGAGGAATTTGCAGGAATGCTCAAAGAAATGGCTTCTATGATTTAACAGCGAGAGGTGTAAAATTATGCATATTAGGATTAATGAGGAGCATGAATATTTTATGAATGTATATGATGAAAGACATGCCTTGGAGAAAGTGGAGGTGGAAAAGGATTTAGGTATATTAATTAGTAGGGACTTGAAGCCAACAAAACGGTGCTTAGATGCAGCTAGAAAGGCAAGTAATTTACATGCTATCAAGAGAAGCTTTGTGTGCATTAAAATAGATAGCTTTTGTATTCTGTATAAATGTTTTATCCGCCCACATCTGGAATACTATGTCCAGGCTTGAGCACCTTACTACAGGAAGGATATAGATTATTATTATTATTATTATTAAAGTTCCAAGCCACAACCCCAACTGGAAGAGCAAATAGCTATAAGCCCAAGGGCCCCAGCGGGGAAAGAAACCTGGTATGGAAAAAACGAAACAAAGATTAAGAAAAACATAATAAATAAATAGAAAATTAAAAAAAAAAAAAAAAAAAAAAAAATTAAATGCTATAATGTTAAAAATATTATAATATTATATATGTGTGGATAATGAATAAAATATTAAAGTTATAAGTTTCTGTTAATTAAAAATGTATTAGCACCCACTTTAAATTTCTGAAGTTCCAAGGACTCAACAACAACAGTAGGAAGTTCATTCCACATTTTAGTTGTGTTAGGAATGAAACTTCTTGAAAACTGTGTTGTGTTGAATCTCATAGGCGTAAAGGCCCTACTATTGGCATTTAGTACACCTCTGGTAACTCGTTGAGGGGCATATAAATTGGGCAGATCGTGATGCAGTGGATGATCTGCATTGTTAAAAATTTTATATAAGATGCATAAGGAGCTTATTGCTCGCCTGTGCCACAGATCAACTTTGAGGTCAGGAATTAAAAATTTTATTGCTCTCAAATTTTTATCTAATAAATTAAGATAAGAGTTGGCTGCCGAACTCCAAACAGGGGCGCAATATTCAAAACACGGAAGAATAAAAGCATTAAAACAATTTTTAAGAACAGTCTGCTCTCCAAATACTTTGTAAGATTTCCTCAAAATGCCAATTTTTTGAGCAATAGAGGAGGAAATAGATCGAATGTGATTCTCAAAAGTAAACCTAGAGTCAAGCATAACTCCAAGCAACTTAAAAGAATCACATATGGAGATGGGAATGTTATTTATTAAAAGATCTGGATGGGGAGGATCTAGTGTTCTGGATCTGCTAACAATCATACTCTGGGTTTTCTTTGCATTTAACTTCATGCCCCATGAAGTGCACCAAACATTTATCTTAGCCAGATCTCTATTTAAAGACTCTGCAACCGATGCTCTCAACTCAGGAGATGGGACTGGGGCTATTAGAGTAGCATCATCAGCATAGGCTATAAGTCTATTTTCCAGTCCAAACCACATATCATGGGTATATAAAATAAACAGTAGAGGACCAAGAACACTGCCTTGTGGTACACCAGATAGCACCTCTCTCTCATCACTAAAATTATTGTCAACATAAACCTTTTGATGTCGATTTGTTAAAAATTGTTCAATAATATTTAAAAATACACCACCTACTCCCAACTGCTTCAACTTAAATATCAGGGCCTTATGATTGACACGGTCAAATGCGGCACTGAAATCCAGGCCAACTAAGCGAACTTCTTGACCAGAGTCTAATGATTTTTGGACAATGGTGGAGACTGTGAGAAGTGCATCACAAGTGCTCAGACCCTTACGAAATCCAAACTGTAAAAAGGGAAACAGACGATTAAGCTCGGCAAATGTACTTAAACGTTTAGCTAGTAAACGTTCAAAAATCTTAGATAGAACAGGAGTTATAGAAATGGGCCTATATTCAGTAGGGTTAAAACTACCACTTGCACTTTTACATAGTGGAGTGATGTTACCAATTCTCCAACATTCGCAAAAACTACCACTCCTCGCCAGCTTCCGAAGAATAACGGAAAGCTTGGGAGCCAAATACTCTGCAGTTTTCTTAAAGAATAAAGGGAATATACCATTTGGGTCAGTACCACCATAAGCATCCAGATCAAGAAGTAACTGTTTTACTTCACTTGAACGGAAAGCAATCTTGTTTAACCTTGGTTCAGGGAAACAAGTGTCAGGTAGAGTTAGATTCTCATTACTTTGTTTATTATCAAAAACATCAGCCAACAGTGTTGCCTTTTCTTCAGGACTAAGGGTAATGGAACCATCAGGTTTAAGAAGGGGTGGCATAGATGAATCATTCCCAAAAAGAGCAGACTTGAGAGTGGTCCAGAATTTGTGGGAATTTGCTGTGCGCTGAAGAGTTCCCTTTGTGGTAGTATTGAATTCAACTTCAGCATTATTATATACCCTCTGAGCTGCTGTTCTGTAGTGCACATAATTATCCCATAGAAAGGCAGATCTACTCCCCTTCCACAGGTTGTAGGCTTCTTGTTTCTGCATATGAGCCCTCTTACAGTCATCATTAAACCAGGCTTTGTCCTTAGTGCGATATCTGATCATACGGAATGGAACATGTCTATCAATAATTGAAACAATTTTATCATTCAAAATACGAACTGCTTCAACCTCCTTATATATTAGTGGCCAGTTGATCCGGGAGATATCATTTAATATATTGCACCAGTCTACTTGAGATTTGATGAATACTTTGCTTGTATGAGCTATATTAGGAATAGATTGCTCAATACAGATAGTTATAGAAATTGCACAGTGGTCAGAAGTTCCCACAGGAGGATCAACAGCACTTGTAACGACTCCAGGGGAATCAGTGAAAACCAAGTCAAGGCAGTTCCCAGATGAATGGGTAGGCTCCCTAATGACTTGCTCACAACCCGACTCACACGCAAAATCATAAGCCCTGATACCATGACAGTCAGTAGGGGAGACAGAAGACAGCCATTGCCTATGATGAGCATTGAGGTCTATGAGAGAACTATGAAATTGGTGAATTGATTATGGCAGTTGTCATACAGAGAGAGATTAAGAGTGCTGAACATACAGTCCTTAGAGAGTAGGAGGTTACATAGACATCTCATTGAAGTATATAAAATCCTGACAGGGACGGAGGTGGTTAATGAGACACAATTTTTCACTCCAGCAATGTCAACACATCTACGGGGCAACACCCATAAACTCTTTAAGTCAAAGTTTGGGCTATGCTAAGGCACAAAAGAGTAATAAATCAGTGGAATGAGTTGCCACAGCATGTCATGGATGCAAATACAGTAGATGGGTTCAATGAGGAATGATTGGCTAAGAGATATAAATGGTATCTGAAAAAGTGTGACTGAACTTGTGCTGAGGTGGTATGGGCATGTAAGAACAATGGATGCTAAAATCCTCTAAGAGAGTATACAAAAATATCATGGTTTTTAATTAGCTGGAAGATCATGTAAAAGATAGATTATATGAACAAGTGTGTGAGAGAAAAGGTTATGGTAACTGAGGGACCAGTAGATTATATCATATCGCCTCTCTTTGCATGAAGTTGGTAATTTAGTGATATTGGAATAGACTTAGGGGTAAAATAGTTGTGGCTGAAAGGTGAATGTCTTTATATTTTTTTTCACCTTTAAGGACAAACTTTGATCAACTCTTCAATATTATAGTCATAACTAAAATCTTTCTTTGATTGTAATGATTGGTTTCTTTTCAATGTAATCTGTCAAACTCTTCCCTATTTTACTGACTATTTTTATTCCTTCTATTAGTCGCAGCTTAAGCAACTAAAAGTTAACTTTTTTTTTATAGGATGTACTGGTCTTGTTATTGGTCATCCCCTGGATACTATCAAAGTTCGACAGCAAGTTATGAAACGTATATCTATTGTAAATTGTCTCACAAATACATTCAAATATGAAGGAGTAAGTGCTTCCTTTAGCTTTATCTTAGCTTATCCTCTATAGAATTAATAAATCTCCCTGTGGTCAGAGAGTAAAAAATTAGTATGGATATAAACTATAGAAAGAAAGCAACTAAATATGATTGCACATATATGAAATGGGTGGAGATATCGGATTTTGAACTCTTGTATGAGTAATAATATAATGAATGCATTGGTGGCCTTTGGAATGGGCTAGGGAATTCACCTTTCCTATCTACCAGTCACAATGCCCTGCTGCATTCGCAGTCTCCTGATATCCACTCTTCTAAATCCTCCCTTGTGAGGACAGTGTCCATTTGGCCATACTGTAGTGTTGGCACCCAGCCCTATTATTCCACCAAAAAAGGCTGGATGCCTATCCAGAATGCAACACCACACCCCACACAATCAAACACATAATGGAAAAGTGCACTGCACACAATCACAAGCCAACAACACAATCTACAGCCCTTGAAGGTTTTGTGGGAAAACACAGTACAGGGCTTATCTTTCATCAATGTCTTGGTACTGTTTGGCCAAACAGCTGGAGGTTCAGTAACCACAACCTTTATCCTTTGGAAGCACTTTACTAATCTTCCATTACTATATGGAGGGTTTTGAAGATTTTAATTAAAAAAAAAATTGTGGCTTCATGGAAGAGGTGAGGTGCTTTGGACATTCTGCTCAAAGATGAATCCTGACTGAATGAAATGCTAGTGCATCGTGCCCCATACTTATGAAAGGCCAATGTTGCGGGTAAAAGGATGGGAAGATACTCGTCTGTTGTCAACTGATCCTACTTTTATTTTAGGAGAGTTGTGATATTTTTAATAATTTGGCTCAAATTCCAGCTTCAAATTTATTTTTCCTCAGTATATATTTTTCAGATTTAAATTTTGTTACCAATAGAAAACTTATTTCACGTGTATATCTCATTGGAGAACTACAGTTTAATATGGGTTCAATGTATAGGACTACTAGGAAGTTCATGTCAGATCATGCCCTTCCCCACTCCAACAACTAGCCATTTGTAATGTATCTTTATTAACAAAAATTTCATGTAGAAGTTAAGTCAATGAAGAATACCAGGGCCATAAAAATTGTGGTGAAATACTCTTGTTGTTTTTTTAAATGCTAATTTTGAATTTACTTTAATAGATGTTTGAGTAAATTTACTCAATTATATATTTATCATTTTGTTCTGCAACCTTTCCCCATTTTATTGATTAAAAAAAATCAAAAAGTTTCTTAGAAATTGCTAAGCAAAAAATTCTAAACTATCATTTCACCTTTCCCTAATTAGTAGCCTAGCTAGACTATTTCTACTCTTTAACAAGTTTTAACTGTTTGTTCCTGATAAAATTAATTTTTAATAGGCGAGCCAAGTCCTAGCTAATACCTGAATAGGCTAACCTACCCTTCATTTGTCTCATTAGAGAGAGCTACATTATTAGCTTGAAATTTTTTACATGGCAATTCTTAATTTTTCAAAGATAGATTTTTTTTCAAACCAATAAAGGGCAAATAGCTTGTATAACAAAATGGTAACTATATAATTGATTAAACATACTCTCAAAAATTATCTTGGCATACTTGTCATAGTGACACAAACTTTCTAGATCATATAAATATATAAAAATTATTTTAAATCAGAAGTTATTTTCTTATTTAACTTATTACTAAGAAACTAAACTAATGTATGCATGCCTATATAAAGAAAGTGTAGTTAAAGGTAGTAGAAGTATATGGAAGGTAGATATCCTGATTAAAATAAAGAGGAAACTTCTTGGCTGCTCAGGATCAGGAGAGTAGATTTCTTTTGAATGATCACCTAATATAAAAAGAGATGTATGTATATATATATTTGGAAGTTGCAAAAGTAAATGATCTTAACAACCAATTAAAGGTGGGGAAAAAATATAAAAAAGGTTTTAGTCATGCAAGAGAAAAGAAAGACGAATTATAGAAGTCTCTAATATACCATTGAATGATAGTATTAATAGATGAGCTACCAACGCTACAGCTACAGAAAATGTAATGACAAATGATAGTTCTTTGTAACCCAAACTTCTGCTTCTATATCCAAGTTCATAATAGTGCAAACTTTCTGGCTCATTTCTATTCTTCATCCTTTTCTTTTATGCCTTTTGTACCTAATCTTCCATCCAGACACCCAAACACACTACAAAAGACAAAACACAGTACCAGTTATGTCAAACTCTACAAATTTGTTTCTCAATACCACACAAAGCCCAAGACAGCTGTGGCAACAAGCACAAAAACTCAACTGGCCCCCATCATACACACAACACAAAGCAAGCCATCCAATCTCTGGATACAAACACTATTCCACCTGACATGGACCCAGCAGCAAAAAACATCCCTCCCTGGGGTACCTAACAAAGCTCCAATGTGGTCACCAATCAAAACTTAACACCTACAAATATTGCATCAACTTGACTAATAATGACATCTGTACTTGTTGCCATCAACAGCCAGGCACATCTCTATACATATGGCATGCCCAACACTTGTATTTCTTAAACAAAACTTAGATATACTTGGTGCTTAATTTCTGGGAAAGCCCCAGAGGCTTTGAGGCAGAACCATAATCTCAGAGCAACATAAGGTAAACACTCGCCTCCATTTAATACAAAGATAGGATTAAGATAAAGCTGTATAGCTTCTCATCCTCATGCCCCAAGTCCCTCCTAACAAGAGCCTCCTTTATGTGGTGGGGGGGATTGCGTGTCATGATGATCTGACAATCATATATTTTCCATTCATGCACCACAGCCTGGCAGAAATGAGGAGGAAAAGGAGACCTGAATGGGCATGTTGGAGCCAATGGAGATGGTCTTGAGGAAGTTATGGAGATATATGTCCATGGAATTTGAAACAGAGAGGGCGAGAGGATTCTTGAATTCATTCAGGCAAGAGATTGTAAGATCATCAATACAATGTTCAAGAAGGATGAGGAAAAGATCATCTACAAGAGTGGAGGGACAGCAACACAGATTGATTTTGTACTCATGAGGAGAGACAGTCATATGACAGCAAGGAAGGTAGCAGTAACACATGGAGAGGATAGAGGATGGGAGACCTTGAAGAGGAATGTGGTAGCAACAGCGAAGGAAGTCTGTGGAGAGACAACTGGGCAATGGCATGTGGAGAGGGAGACATGGTGGAATGGAGCTGTCCAGCAGGTGATCACTGAGAAGAAAAATTATAAATTATGGCAGAGGTTGGGAAAGGAGGATTGTAGGAGAGAGTACCAGAATAAGAAGAGAGAAACTAAGAGAGCAGTGGCCTTTGCTAAGAGAAGAGCATGGGGGAGTGGAGTGAAAATCTAGTGGGACTAGGTGGAGCAGCAAAGCTGCTTAATGTAGCAAAGCAGATGAGGAAACAGAGGCAGGATATAACTGGAGCAAAGTTCATAAAGGATGAGCAGGACAACATACATGTGGAAGAACAGCAAATAATGGAGAAGGCTTTTCATTTATTTTACTGGTCTGCATAAAAAATGTACCTTAGGTTTTCTGTAGTGTTTCTTAATAAAATTGACCTCCTAAATCCGAATCTGGCATCTGTTTTTCTCTATCAGGTCCAGTTTTTGCAATACAGGGGGTGATAATAATTTTATAGTTCATACATGTCCTATATTACATCAAAATTTTAATAGTTTTTGCACTACTGTATTCACAGTAAATTATATGTACATTTTAAGTAATTATGTTAATAAGTTTATATATTTGCAGGTTAGAAGTTGCTTAGCATTATAATAATAATAATAATAATAGTGGTTGAGTTAAAAATGAACAGAATATGTAAGAATAGCTCCAACAGATTTTGCTATGTTTGCGGCAAAGTAATTAAATCTTTGTATTGTGCATATTTTGGAGTAAGGCTAGGAGATCAAGATAAAAGTTTTGCACCACATATCTGCTGCAAGAGATGCTACATAAGTATAACTCGTTGGATTCAGAGCGAACAGTGCTAGAAAAGAGCTGATGTTTTTGCAGGGAAAGGAGGGAGGAGTGAAGACCTCCACTGTGACTAGCTGTCCTGCCAAAGAAATAGAAGCTGCTCTCCCAAAACAGAATGTCACAGTCCCTCCCTTGAAGGTGCATGCCAACTCAACTGAGTCACCACCAGTTGACTCAGTCCAGGCTCCAGAGCTCAAGCCAAAGATGGACCTATCAACAAAATACTCGCACCAGAAGAGATGCCATTCCTCCTCAAAGTCCTTGGACTTGATGATGGCACCACCACCAGCTAAAGTCATCTTGGTCACAGTACATGCTGCATCCACAATTTCAAAACCACCAGTGGACAAAGACCAAGACGCCGGAAATATGTTTTAATGGCAACATGGAGGAGCATGAGAGCAACACTGCCACCATTTCTGCTCAGCACCCCATGAGGAAGACGATGTCTTGTGATGCCCAAGAAGTATAGTCCCTCAAATGACATGGCAGGTGACATGCAGCCATCAGTGGATCACCCCGCAAAGGGAACCACTGGGGCTGAACAAAAAACTATCAAGCTTGCTATAAAGAAAGGGGGAGAAGAAATAGAAAAAGGTTTCCACCTCCACCCCCCTACCTTCACCTCAGGAGGAGGTTAAAAAAAAGTAAGTTCCACTACAGGAAGATAGGCCTAGTTGTCCTTAAACCTCGATCAAAATAAATATGGCTACGATCATGCAGTGGTCTAAGAGTAAACTGGGAGGAACTTGACAACTCCTCCCCAGCAGTTATTTGCGGTTGTTTATACTGCCATTGTGATGTCCCCTTCCAAGGAATAAAATTACATTCCCCCCTTGCAAGTTGTGGCAGGACATGTCCACATAGGCGCAGACTACACAGTTTGTTCCATTTATCTACCACCAAGTGATGACATTGTACCCAAACACCTCATAAACCTTGTGGGGCAGCTATCCCCCCCCCATTGTTACTGCTTGTAGACTTCAATTGTCATCATTTGTTGTGCAGGGATCCAATCTGCAATAGCAGGGGTGACTCCATCCTCACCTTTATTGATGGGCATGATTTAGTTGTCCTTAACACTGGTGAGCCACCCTTTTTCATACTCAGCAGGCTCATCCACTGCCATTCACCTTTTGCTCTGCAGCTCAAGTATAGCTTGGGATTTCACATAGATGGTGGATGATCTACTGGGAAGTGACTACTATCCTATAATTTTAAAGACTGTGGTATCCCCTCCCACTACTTGTCTCCTAAAGTGGTACCTTTCCCATGCAGATTGGCTGAAGTTTGTATTATCCTTCAACTTTGACAGCTTTGCAGAAGACTTTGCTACTGTCAATGCAGCCTTGGAATGCATGCATCACATCCTGCCTCTACTTTGTTGCATCAGTGAGCGTTCCCTGCACATCTGGGAATTTCCCATGATGTCCACTTTCCTGGTGGAACCAGGACTGTGCAGCTGCCAAAAGGGCCTCTCGACTGGCTGAGAGGAGCTACAGATCTCAGCCTAACTCGCAAGCCTGTAAGATTGCCTTCCACAGAGCTAAGGCTCACTATTGCTGGATGATAAAGTTGGTCCGATGCTGCTCCTGGCAATCCTATGTGAGCTTCATCTCGCTATCCATACCAATGTTAAAGATATGGCAAAGAGTCTGTAAAATCAATGAATGGGAACAGTATGGCTACACCTGCCGATGTGGCAGAGGCTTTTAGTGCCTTTTTGCTCCAGTGGCTCAATGCGAGACTACTTTCCCTTCAGCTATATGAAAACTCTGAGAGGAATGGAAGGACATTGACTTCGCATCCAGAGGTGGAGAGTCATACAATGTGATCTTCACCATACTTGAATTAATAGAGTCCTTGAAAATCTGTAAAGACAGCTCCCCGGGGCTCATTGACATCCCCTATGCAATGTTTCGACATTTTCTGCAAGAGGGTTTGTCCCTTCTGCTATGCCTCTACAACCGAATCTGGATGGAGGGAGCCTTCATGAGCAGCTGGAGCATGGCGGTGGTGATTCCGATCCCAAAGCTGAGAAAAGATAACTCGCAGCCTACCAACTTCCATCTAATCTCACCCATGCTGTGCATGTGCAAGCTGCTCAAGAAGGTGGTCAATGTCTGACTGATGTGGATCCTGGAATGCAAGAAGTTCTTCATAAACTGCGATTTCGGTTCTGCAAGCTTTGCTCTCCTGATACTGGAGTCATCAATATGCAGGGTATATAGATCGCAGGCAGCATCATGTTAGTTTTTTTTTTACCTGGAGACGAGGCATTCTCCAAACACTCCACAGAGTTGGTCTAAGCCGGAGTTTGCCGTATTTCTTAAAGGCCTTCATGGCCAATAGGATTGTATGGGTTCAGACCAGACGAGTCCTCTCCTCCACCTAGTAACTCAAAAGTGGAGTTCCACAAGGCAGTGTCTTGAGCATAATTTATTTGCTGTTGCAATCAATGACATAGTGGATATGCTCCCAAAGGGAGTTATCAGCACCTTATATGTAGATGACCTGTCAATATCATTTGCAACCTCACAGATGTCAGCGGCCAAAAGATGTGGCCAGCTTGCCATAAAGAAAGTGTGAATGGGCTACCCTTACGGGTTTCCGCTTCTTGCAGAAAAAGACCATTGCAGTACATTTCTGCAGGATTTGGGCATACATCCCAACCCTGATCTATATCTTTATGGCAAGTGGATCCCGTGCAGGGATAAGGCTTGGTTTTTGGGGGGTGGTCTTTAACACCTAACTAACTTGGTCACCTCACCTCTGTTCCATGAAGGTTGATTGCCTTAGGGCAATGAACCTTCTAAATTTGCTGTCAAGCACATCCTGGGGTGCAAACTGTGACAGCATGTTGAGGCTGCAAAATGCAATGATATTGCCAAAATTAGAATACGGTAGCGAGCTGTACTCTGCTACCCAGGCCGAACTAAAAGCACTAGATTCCATCCACCATGGAAGGGTGCGCATCATAATTGAAGCATTCAGCCCTGTAAGGGGTGCAGTGATTTGCCTTCCTGGCCATCATGCTGATGGCCCCAGCTTGGCCTCTTCGCCTTCTTTCAGACAGCCTGTGCTTCTACCGTAATTCATCACTTTCCCTGCAACATCTCCATCAACTTTCTCTGGTCAGCTGACCAGCTTCCTCTCACCCAACTATCCTGGATTAGGTCCCACGGCCAATGGCGGGCTGGGTGGCACAGAGATGGTGGATCCTTCAAAAGAGGGACCTCAGCCTCTGAAGCTCTCCCGCTCACCTAAGGTTTCAAGGCAGAAGGAGGAAAAGACTTGTTTCTTAATATAGCCACGTAGAAGGCTGTGTCATGACAGCAACTTATGCCCAAGCAGGGCATAAGATGGGCTCCTAAAATAAAAATGCAAGGTCCTTCCCATTGATCTAGCCAGTGTGTTATCAGTGGTGTTCAAGATGGTTAACCATGTAAAAGGGAGTGCTCTTAACAGTCGGTTATTCAAACTTCTGTGTGAAGATTTTGGTGCCGATCACTGCATTTCTATTCCATACTGATGTAGGTTGGCTTTCCTGAGGAAATGTCACAAAAAGTACCTATGAGCTTCATAGAGAATTGCTTGAATTTTTCAACATTCCCACAACTGTGAAAGTTTTGTCACTTCCTTAAAAGATCATTCCTTCATTCTAAAACTTGCTTACCTAGTTGATATATTTGATGCTATGAATGTGCTAAACTAGAGTCTCCAAGGAAAGGACATAACAGTGTGTGAGTTTATAGCTGTGGAGGGGAAATATCCAGTCTGATACCTTGTCTATGTTTAGTACGGTTACAGAATTTCTAGATCAAAATCCACAATCTGAGACCAACAACATCATAAAATTAGCAACTGAACATCTGGAGCTGGAGGAAGGAACTGATGACTATTTTCCAGGCCTTGGGGAAGATGAAGTTGTGTATCTTAGGAATCCTTTTACCGCAAATGCTCAAGTGCTGCAAGCTGGGACAGGTATGCAAGAGGAACTGATAGAGCTCCAACATGATGATTCTGGATGTGATTTCTACTCTGGGAAAAATTTGTGATCTTTGATTGTTGATGCAAAATATACAGGCAGATTGCTAAACAGGCTATTTGAGCACTATTATTATTTCCATCAACATGGCTTTGTGAGTCAGCATTTTCAGTGCTGTTAGAAATCAAATAAAAATACAGAGCAAAACTCAAAACTCCTGAACACGATATTCATTGTGTTATTGCTTGTTGCAAAATAACAATCCTATCCATCTCATTAGTATTGCTTAGTTTTGGTTATCAGTACATAGTTTTGAATAGTTTCATGTATTTTTACTTAGCAATGATTATTATGAATAATTATAAAAAAAAATATGTATGAACGATCAAACTATTTTATCAATTACCTGAGTTTAATTCACTATTGTTAGAGTAATTATAAGAAAGATATGCATGTGATGCATCATATTTTATGAATTATGCGAGGCTTGTGATCTTCATTTATTGATGTTATGGATAATCCTAAAAAAATATATATGTACAGTGCAGTTTACTCAAACAGATTTCTTAATAAAATATAAAAATTTCAATTATTTTTCTTTTTCATTCACAACTTTTAGGGCTATACAGGAATTTATAAATATGCCAAGGTGTACATAAGAACAAAAAGATTGGGAACCTCTGCCTTAAAACAAATTCATCAGGCATAGTTCATCTATTCAGTCTCATTCACCCATTCACCTGCACCATCTCTCACACATTCATTCATTTATAGCTTTGTACTACATCTGTAAATACTCAATTGTTTTAAATTTACTCTTTTTTTTAACAATTATTAAATCATAATTGTAAATCTTTAACTATTTTAGATCTTTGACCATCTGTCATCCACCCATCACTAATTCACGGCCCATAATAAGTGCACAAACTACATAAAAAGGTTTAGCTGGTGGCAATAACCTATTAGTTCCACCGCTAAAAACCAATTACTCAATCAATCATGCCCCTATTGGTCTCCTCTCTTTGCTACTTCAGCTATAAGCTATACAACATCTACACAATTTTACAACTAACTTCCATCTCTTACTCACAGCCCAGGGGCTTCTATAAAGGGATGGGATTTCCCCTGATTGCTACTGGAAGCTTGAATTCTCTCTTCTTTGGGGTCTATGGCAACACCCTTCGCACAATTAGTGCAGGCCATGACAAACAACCTACTTACACAGATGTATTCTGGGCTGGGTGTGCTGGAGGAATTGTGCAGCTCATAGTAGCATGTCCAGTTGATCTAGTCAAGATTAAGATGCAGGTTCAAACAGGTGGGAAATAGTAACTATATATATTTGCCTTAGGTCATATGTAATCTACTAACAATTATTGAATCCTTTCACTATTTTGCATGGCTAATATTTTTAAAAGTAATGTTCTTATCCATCAATGATAAGTACACAAGCATATTTGCTTAAAGTTAGTTACTTGTAATTAGGTTGATATATGATGGTGCTCAAATAGAATGGGAGAACAAGCATGATGTATGCATGAACCATGATCCTTTTTCTTCTCAGTCTAGCTATTTCTTTCCATCACTCCTAAAAATATCTTGAGGAGTAGAGGTTTCAATGACAATTTCCCTTTGATAAAATTGAATAACTGAACAAAGATCTAGATTGAAAAAGTATGCTTAGAAGCAGGGCTGCAGAGTCGGAAGGTATAAGGTCCGACTCCTAGAACCACTGACTATCCGACTCCAAGTATTTGCAGGATTCAGACTCTGACTCCTTAACATTATTTATATTTAGCCTACTATTATTAATTTATTATTACACAAGGCATTTACTTAGAGGTCCATTGCTACGATAAAAGTGTTTCAGCACACAATTGAAATAGGTACAAGAAAGTATGGAATGTATGCTATATATAGAGGATCATCTACCAGTAACCACCTTGGATGTACCCTTGTGAGAGCAGAAAAGTGGAAAATTGGTTTAACCAGTGGCTGCAGCCTTCACTCCTTAGAGTGAAAGTGAGGAAGACAAAAGAAAAAGAGGTGGCAAGAAGGTGGAAGCAAATAAAGGGTTAACTCTACCTACACAAAAACTAAGCTTAAAGTATTAAACATACAGGTAGATAGCACTCATAGCAGCCAGCAGTGCTCCAAAAAATAGATGAATAAATGTGATACTATCCTTTCTGTACATGAGAACTGTGGACCTGCTAGAAGTTACTACAGAATTTAACATGATAGGTACAGGAGTAGAAGAGAATGTTATTATGCCCCCTTATGAAAGGTTTGCATTTAGCTATACTGTCAACAAGGGTAAACTTAGGGAGCCAAGGGCCATTACCCCCATTAGATGCTTGTTGCTGACAAATATCTGGGCACTACAAATTATATACAGTACTTATGTCTGTCAATACTAAAATAATTTGCACCACAAAATATTAGTGTTAATCAGAAAATCCCATTAATGAAGCTAGAAATTGCTCTAGATATATTAAATTGTTTTATTCAATATATTTTGCTTTCATTTGATGTATGAGTCAGGCAAGTTTAATAGTTATTTTATGAATGTTCTTTGATATTATTACCTACCTATATTTCAGTACCTAAATCATACAATGGTATTAAGGAAATAAAACCATATTAAAACATGATCTTTATCCAATAAAAGAAAAACAGCATTAATTTACCAAAACATAAATGACTTCCATTCTTAACAATTGAAACAAAAGAATTGCTTCTTATTTAACATCATGTTTCATTTGAGAAAGGAAATTTGAATTTCAATACATAGGCTACACAATTAAAAAATGAGTAATTTAATTGAAAAAACAATATACCTTCTGTCAATTTCTTTGTCATTGCTATCCTTTGGTCATTTCTGATTAAGCATAATTCTGAAAATAAGCATTTTATGCTCACTTGTGTTGGTGGAAGTGCTGTTACCAAGAGAGCAGGCTGCTTCACAATAGCAGGGTATTGCTGTATGGCTTCATGGACATCCAATTTTGATTTTCTATCTATTGTTTCCACTTTCTCTAATGCTTCATGAAAGCGAAGCTTGAAAGTTTGGTCTTCATCCATTGAACCTGTAGTTTTAGCTGTTCTCTCTAGCTTATATTGCTTTGACCTTTCCTGATGATTTTGCTTATAGTTTTTTATGTAATTTAGGAGTCAGAGTTTGACATACTTTTCCCAACTCCAACTCCCAGCATTTACAAGATTCTGACTCTGACTCCACCCAAAAACCTCTGACTCTACAACCCTGCTTAGAAGAGCAATATAAAGGATATTGATGATATATGCCAATAAGCAGATTATTTGATTTCATTTATTTGTTACTTTGGCTTTGGAATTATTTAAAGGAGGATTCAGGTTCTATCTTAAATGAAGCCTTGAAAATGAAAAAGAGCTTCCAGTGTGGAGGGAACTAACTAATACAAACTTCTGTAATTAACTCTTTTTGAGCAAAGTTGTGAATATCTTGAATCAAGAGTGGACTTTGGGGTAATGAGTTTGTGCAGCAATTGGATTTGGTATCTGTATACCAATTCTTGTAACATATAAAGAGAAAAAATTAGAAGAGATTGATAGTGACGTGTGGTTATCAATCTCTTCTTTAACAATTTGAAGCTAAGTCAATTATAGATCTTTCTCAACATCCCCTGCCTGAAAGTGCCGAACCTGCCCTGAGAAGAAGAGCATGGAGAAAGACTTGTCCAGCTTTCCAGCAAAGGCTAAAGGAACAATCCCTGGAAATGGATGCAGTCTTGGCTGGTTGTGCAGCCTTGCCAAGCCTGGGGTCTCTAAACACACACCCTCTCTCTCCTTCCTATATCCCTTTTTCTCCATGATGATGCTACCCTGGTCCCCACCCATCTCCTCATCTTAATTGGTCCCCTCACCTACATATGTTCCACCTGCAACTGATGCATCCACCACTCACAAGCTTACACCCTATGCAACTCATGCAACAAATTGCACCATCTCTAATGCACCAACTTAGTCCTTAAACAATTACATCACCCATTTGACTTGCAATCCATGAACAACTCACACACTCTCCCCTACATGTCATGCATCCTACCAATTCCCTCAACATCCTCCAATTCAATACCAATGGCATCCAAAACAACTAGCAAGATTACAAAACATTTAAACACCTACAACATCCACATTACCATAATCCAGGAATCCCACTTAACTCACCAATCACACCCAAAGGCAACACAAATACACTATGCTAAGACATATGTACACCCACAGATGCAAAAGGAGATCCAATTCTCCAACAGCACAATATGCATAGAATCACTCCTGCCAAATGACCACACTACTAGACTCTACTCAATTACTATTAAAGTGAACAAACCCACAGAAAAACATCAACATATATTTCCTCCCTAGCTCCTCCCAACACTGTCCAGAAAACTTTTTGCCAAACCTAATGCCATTCTCACTGCTTCTTAATCTCTTCTTAGGGGGGAGGGGTGACTTCAACGGCCACCACGATGCCTGGGTACCTCATAGGAAGCCCAACCAAGAGGCACCACCATCATTAAACAACTTCACTCACTAAGCATACTGTACAATACAAACAAACCAACAAGAATATCCCCAAAATGCAACCACCAACTTACTTTCCTAGACAACTTTTTTTTTTCACTTCTATACTATAACCACTTGGCAAGTCTTCTATGCACTTCAATCTTCACAACATTTAGCTGACCCAAACTATCCATTGCTCTAAAAAATAACATACCCCAACTAAAAAAGTGCCAAGTGGACTGAATTCATGACACCCTATCCAAATTAGCACTTGAGCAATTTCCTTCCTTTTACAACCTACCTCCCAATGCCACAACAGCTTCAGGTTGCTTTCTGTCATCTCCAAATTGGACACACTCGTGGGATGCACCGTCATCTGATGGAGCACTTGCCTGTGCCTTATTATTATGACTGCATGTACCCCAGACTGTTCAACACATTCTTTTTGAATGTCTCATTCTAAGTGATCTTCATGTACGTTACTGGTACCGGGATGAGTGGGTTTGCTACTGCTTGCTTAAAGTTGCGTGCCATTGCGCCGCGACTGTTCCCATGGACCTATCCCCCAATGCCGCGATGGCTTCAGGTCGCTTTCTGTCGTTTCCGAATCGGACATACTCGTGTGACGCATCGCTATCTGATGGAGCGCTCGCCAGTGCCCTATTGCGACGTCCCGCAGACTGTTTGCCACATTCTCGTTGAATGTCCCAGTCTGGGTGATCTTTGCGCTTGACACCTGTCCCGCTACCGGGATGGGCGGGGTCGCCACCACCTGTCCCTTGTACTCAGGATGAGTGTGGGCACATCGACTGGATGACTTATTGACTTTTGGGGGGAGGCCGGCCTTCTCCCTATTATTTAAGCAGGGTTTGTTTTTTTGTTTTGTTTTGTTTTTGTTTTTTTCCTTTAGGTTGCACGCTCCTGCAACGGGGAGACCTCCCCCCGATGCAGGAGCTTGCTTCCTTTCCCCCATTTAGGGTGTTTTCTTTTTTTCGTTTAATTTTATTTTAAAGTAGCCTACAACTAGGCCAGTTTTAATACGGCGACTAATGTCCATGTAGGCAGTTGCCAGATGAGCTCTTAAAAAAAAAAATGCTACTACTTGTCCCTTGTACTCAGGGACTGGTCTGTGTACACAGAATTGCGGGAGGCCTCCACTTTATTTGACTCTTTATTGTAGGTCACATGTTCCACTGCCGTGGGAAGGTGGGCCCCTTCCTCCCTCCAATGCCGGAGTATGCTTCATTCTTGTTGCTCTTTGGCTTATCCTTTTGGTTTTTATTTGTTGGGTTTTAGCCTTTGTTCCAGTTATTTTTTTTTCTTATTCCATGTTGTTACTTGTTTTTTAATCTAGCTCAGTATTAGGTTGTAGCGTGAATACAGTGACTTTTGCCCTAGTAGGCATTTACCAGATGGGGTCTTAAAATTTTGTTTAAAAAATCCTTTTACCAAGCAGTCTTGTACCTCACCAACACAATTTACGAGACACAAGAAATATATCATGCAAGAACAATATATAGAAGGCAAAGTTGGTATAACAAGCTCAGGAATGACATAGATGAAATAATTACAAGAGTAGATAATTTAACACAAAACTACTCCAGGATATTTGCAAAATACCCTCCTTTCTGAATTATGTATGCCTTTATATGATATATGATTTGCTTTCGCAAAATTTCTCATCGTTAACATTTCTTTGATTACTTTTCCTTTTCATTGATTTATCCAAATCATGTGTATCCTTTACCTGTGCATTGCTACCCACTTATTTTCTAATGGAACCAGTGTTTGGCACATTTGCCTTCCTGGCTACCATGCTGACGGGACTCAGCGCCCCATCTGGCCCCAGCTTAGCTTCTTCTCCTTCTTTCAGACACCCTGCATATCTACCTTACCTCCTCACTTTTCCTACAACATCTCCCACAACTCTCTCTGTTAGGCCTCTAATTTCACAGGGTAGATGTTGACCAGCTTCCTCTCACCCATCCATCCCGGATCGAGGCTGAAATCTCTATTGATTTTATGCCCAGCCAAGGTGGATCTCCTATGCTGAAGGGCTGCCTGGCCACAGGGCATAAAGGTGTGGTCCTAAATGGTGGCAGCTGGTTCTGCCAGCCCTTTGTTCCCAATGGCCGATGATGAAAAAAAAAATCACTTTTCCACTGAAAAAATGGAGCCCTCCCACCCTTGTGCTCTCACAGGGAACCTTCCAAAACTCTTTAAATGGAGAGGAGACTTACTCCTTTCCAATGCCTATGGATGTAGGGGACTCCCCCTCGCCCCCTTCTCTGGAGGTGCCCTTAGGTGCCTCCCTCTTTCCAGTGGCAGTTCCCCCCCCTTTATTTTCTAAGGGGACTGCCAAGAAAGGCAGGCGGCCCATAATCAACTGCTCTCGGTGCAGGTGGCACAATAGGGCCAACCCCCTTAGGGAGAGGAAGGAAGACAGGCACTGTCTGCCTCTTACCTCAAAAAACCTGCAAGCTCGCATATTGAGATTAGAGGGGGTCACCATACATGGCCCTTTCTTTTCCCCGACAAAAGACCCTGGGAGATATGGCCACATGGAGGCCCCTGAGGCAACCCAGCCCCAGGCAGTAGGACTTTCCATTGAGACGAACCTGAGTCCACCCCTGTGCAAGGTCCTCCCCAGACAGCTTAGGTCTCCAAGGCTGTACAAGGAGAGGAGCGATCTCCTCCTCCTCCAGCTGGTTGCCCTGGGAAAGCCAAGACCTTTTCTATCTTAGAGAAGGATCTCGGTGAGGCCGGTCCATCTAGCCTGGGGGCTCCTGCCAGAGGGGAGGAGGGAAGGAAATCCTGGCCGTTCAGGCTCAGGATCGTCTCTCATTTCGCTAGGCTAAGGACTTGGTCCTGGCGCGCCCGACGCTGACCTGGACGTCCTATGCCTTCGACCGCGGTCGTTTCCGCGCTCATTCCGACCCCTTCTGAGGGTTCTATCCACCAGGGGCGCTCTGCTGCTAAGCTGGCGACATAAAGGGTTCACACCCCGCCCTGGCTAAAACTAGGGATCCCCTCCCTCCCTCAGCGTGACCTTTGCCCGTAAGGCGAAACGGCCGCTCGCCTCCACCGAGTCGTTAGACTCGCAAGGAGGCAACACCCCTGAAGTTGGTTTGGAGGCCATCTTCCGGAGTTTCAAAAACTGCTCACGGAAAGGACAGCACTAAAGGAGTTTCGGCTCCTTCGCCCACACTCAGTGGCAGGCTGGGTGGCGCGGAGACGGTGGATCCTCAAAAATAGAGGTCTCAGCCTCTGAAGCCCTCCCCCCCTCTCACCTAAAGTTTCCAGATGGATGAAGCAAAAGACTCGCAGGGCGAGCTAAATCCTCAAAAGCGACAGAGTCTTCAGATCATTATCCCACCAACAGCGACCCCAGTTCTACCTCTAGGAAGCTTACGGCCATTCCCGTGAGGGTCTTCTTTTTGAAGGGGGGGCCCCAGTATTTCCTCCTGGCGGGCATATTCCTTCAATAGAATTGCCGTGGACTCCCGGCCACTGGGAGGAGTTGCGGAGTCCCGTTTCCTTGCCCACTCTCCCCGGGTATAAAGGTTTTGCCACCCCACCACCATGGGATGGGGGTGCCGGTATTATGTCTCTGTTCTTCTCTTTGCTTTAGATACCTCCTTTGTCAGTAGCTGTGCAGCTGCACCTATATAGGAGGTATACTGTTATTTCCACGTATATTCCACTGTCAGCCAACTTCAACGCGAGGGACTACTCGATTAATCCTTGTGGTCAAGTCCTTGATGATCTGGAAATAGGTTTCTTAAATTTGGATGAGTTTACGCATCAATGCCCGAGAACCGCTTCATTTTTTTGCCTCGATCTATCTTTGTGCTCTCTGGATGCACAGCCTGATTTTGGCTGGGAGGTGCTCAATGACCTCCATGGTAGTGATCACTCCCATTTAAATAACATTTTCTGGGCAGCTGCCTCCCTTGAGCACGCCCTGGTGGTGCTTGGCACGGTGGTCCGCATTTCAGGAAATTACCAATTTCTCTATCTCAGTCGAGGAGTTTAGGTCGGTTGATGAAGCCATTGATTTCTTCTCTGGCAACCTCATCGCCGTGGGCCTGACTACTATTCCTAGAATGTCTGGCCGTTTGCACGCCGAACACTCCTGTGGTCAAACAGAAGCGTTATGCCTACATGCACTATAAGTGCCACCCAAATGAGTTCACTGTCGGTGAATTTTGTTGGGCTAGGGCGAGGTTCCGATATATTTCGAAGTACACCCGCCGCTCTTTTTGGCGGTCATATGTCTCTTCACTTAACGGGAAGGTCCCTTTTGCAGAGGTGTGGAGCAAGTCAAAAGGATTCGGGGAAAGTTCTCACAGGACCCGCATCCCCTTCTCTAGGAGATTGTGACACCAATCTCGGCCCCCGTGTCCGTGGCGGAATCCTTCTCGACCGCTTTCTCTGTATTTTTTAGCCTAGATGCTGCTCCGCCAGCATTCAATGCGCGTCTTGATGTCGCTGAAGAATGCCGACTGGAGAACCCTTCAATGACAGGTTTACTCTGAGTGAGTTGCGCTCCATTCTCCCTTCGTGCGCAGACACCGGACGATGTACCGTTTGCCATGCTCCGACACCTGGGTGAGCGATGCATGGCGTTTCTGTTAGATTTGTTCAACAGGATCTGGGTAGAGGGTATCTTACCAGATTCCTTACGAATTGCTACTGTGCTCGATTTCGCAAACCGGGGACAGATCACACTCTACCCCGGCCTGTTTCCGCATAATTTCTCTAACTTCCTGCATGTGCAAGTTGTTGGAGAAATTGGTAAATGTTAGATTAGCCTTTCTGGACAGAGGAGGCCATCTGTCTTCTGCACAGTGTGGCTTCCGCAAGTTCCACTCCATATTGGATTCACTGCTCCGACTGGAAAATGCCTTCTGCGAGGCCTTCCTTCATAGACACCACTACGCATAGTGTTTTTCGATCTGGAAAAGGCCTATTATACAGCAGGGCGATACGGTATCATAGAGACTCTCCACACAATGTGGGCGAGGTGACACCTCCCAATCCTTATATCTGAATTTTTGTGAGATCGTCGATTCCGCGTACGGGTGGGCGGAGCCATCTCCGGCCCAATGGAGCAGAAAGAGCGTGTTCCGCAGGGAAGTGTCCTGTGTTACACTCTTTGCCCTGAGCATCAACGGCATCACCTCGGTGCTGCTGGAAGATGTTCTCGCTACGCTCTACGTGGAGGACTTTTCGATCTCTTTTGGCGCAGCCCAGATGCCAACTCTGGAGTGTCGACTCCAACAAGAATTGAACCGCCTCTCCTGTTACGCCGAAGTGAACAGGCTTTAGTTTTCCTTTGGCAAAACTAAGGTGGTGCACTTCTGCTGCCATCCACGTCTCCACCCTGGCCCAGATTTGTTTTTAAATTGGGTGCGCCTGGAAAAGATGGACTTGCAACGTTTCCTTGGTCGGTATTTGACCGATGCCTCCCCTGGGAGGCTCATATTCGCAACCTTAGGGTCTCTTGTCCCTGCGCCATGGATATTCTTTGCTCCGTTACGTTTAGCTCGATTATGGATGCGAGTTTTATTCATCCGCAGCCAAGCGTGTATTGCAGAAGCTTAACTCGATCCACTACACCGGCCTTCGCCTGCCGACCGGGGCCTTCCGCACTTTCCCCATTGATAGCCTACTTGTCGATGCTGGGAAGATGCCACTCGCTCTTGCCCGGTCACGGTGTATTTCTCGCTTGACCGCGCGAGCCCGGCGCCTCCCTCAATCGCCAACAGCGTCACTGCATTCGCAGCTGATCTCGACTGTGCCTATGCCGCCGAGAGACGCAAGTCATACCCTAAGCCCTGTGGCTTTAGAGCCAGGAAACTCCTTGGGGAGCTAGGTATAGCTCTCGGTGCCGGTGGCGCCCCTACTTCTGCACCAGGACGCCACCCTGGAGGTTGCCACCTTTGACCATTTGTCACCACACCTCTGCTCCCAAAGCTTCTACAGCGCCGGGAGTAATGTGTTCAGCCATTTTGAAGCCCACCTCGTTTCACACTGGAACTGTGCTAATAAGGAGGCCGAGCTGTTGCAATACAGCGCTCACTTCGGGAGACCGGATTGTGATTTATAGCGACTCACAACGCACCCTAAGTGCTCTCAGGGCATTAGAATCTCCTCATCCCATGGGTCGCGATATCCGTGAATTGACGGTTCTGGCAAGCCGGGCGGATGTCGAGATTATCTTCTGCTAGGTTCCTGGACATGTACGAGGGGTGGTCAATAAGTTTTGCAATTTGGATATGAGGAAATGTGTTTTATTATTTTTCAATATAACTACCCTCGACTTCAATGCACTTGCGCCACTTGTCCCTGTGGCTTCGAATTCCCGACTGCTGTTCAATCCACTCCTGGACGGCGAGCTGGACATCTTCATCGTCCCCAAACCGGCATCCACGCAGTGCAGCCTTGAGCTGGCAGAATAAACGTAGTCATTTGGGGCCAGATCTGGACTGTAGGGGAGATGGTTGAGCTCCTCGAATCTGCACTCGTGCAGGGCAGCTTGTGCAACTCTGGCCTTGTGGACTTTGACGATGTTGAAGTCTATCATGAGGCGGGAGGTTTCTAGGGACCCAACGGGCAGAGACCTTGGTCATGGCCAAATTGTCGTGGATGATGTTGATAAGACTTCCATCTGATATTCCAAGTTCTCGCTCGATTTCTTCGACCTTCACCCGTCGATTTTCGAAGATCATCCTCTCCACATGGGCCACATTGTCCTCTTTGGTCATGTCTGACGGGCATCCTGGACAGGGGTCATCTTCAAAGGACTCACGACCATGGCAGAACTCCCTATTCCAGTGAGCAATGGTTGCATAGGAAGGGGCGGTGTCGGTGTACACTGTAACCATGTGTTCATTAATCTCTTTTGCATTCTTGCCTTCCTTGGTCAAAAAATTTATCATTGCACGGTGCTCAACCTTCTCCATTGTTAAAAAATTTGTGACTGACGATCTGTGATCAGCTACTACTTCTTAAATAAACGTGGCAGGAGTGTGCGGCTGCAGGTCCTGACTTGTCGTAACACCCCCATGAACAGCCATCCCCCTTCCTCTGTTTTGCCCTATTGATTCGCAAAACTTATTGACCGCCCCACGTATGAATTGCTGGGAATGAGTACGCCAATGAGGGTGCCAAAGAGTCTGCAAGGACTGGGCAATCAGACCAGCATTTCCCTCTTCCTCACACCCACTACATGGCAGGAATACAGGCTGCTTGGCAGAGAAGATGGGAGATGGTGGAGGGGAACCTAAAGTTGTGTGCCATTGAGCCGTGACAGTTCGTATGGTCCTACACCACAATGCTACACTGGCCTCAGGTTGCTTTCTGTCATCTCCGAATTGAACACACTCATGGGACACTCCACCATTTGATGGAGCACTCGCCTGCGCCTTACTGTGATGACTGTGTTGTCCCCTAGACTGTTTGACACAGTTTCCAGTTTGGGATGGTGGCTTTTTAACAACTTGATATATACCCACTCATACCTACCTCACATACCCTTTTATTCTACTTTCACTGCCTATCAATTTTTACGCCGTGCCTAAGGTGGAGCTGCCATGCTGATGTGCTGCCAGATCACTTGGCAGGAAGAGTGGCCTCAAATTGGGGCAGCTGGTTATGTCTGCCCCATGTTTACCTTTTACAGAGCGGGCTACTGTGTGGGGTGATGAGCGTTTGCTTCCTGTGATAATCATATGGTCCCCATGCCTAATATGAAAATTCTCGATCTAATACTTTCCCTTTAGCTTCCCCTGTACCATTGGTGGATCCGCCTATGGGCAGCTCCACTGAGAAAATGGAGGCCCCTCCCATACTTTCACAGGGAACCCTCCTAAACTCTTTGACCAGAGAGGAGGCTTACTCCTCTCCTAGGCCTACAGGTGTAGGGAACTCCCTCTTTCCAGCGGCAGTCAGTATTTTCTTTCACAGGGGACTGCCAAGAAAGTGGCATAGGCAGCCCAAAATTGAATGCTTCCAGTGGGAGTGGCTTGATGGGCCAATCCCCTTAAGGGGGCCAGGGATGGCAGGGTCTGTCAGTCTGTGTCCCCTAATGTGCTGCACTCTTGTGTTAAGAGTCTACCGGGGGTTATTGTACGTGCACCCCTCTGTTCCCTGATGGATACCGGTTCACCAGTAGACAAAGACACAAAAGGCACTTCATGGAGGATCCAGGATGTCTGGGGGTGGGGGCACATGGAGGACACCCCTAAGATGAACTTGGTCCCTGAAGTGACCCAGCCCCAGATGGCAGGATCTTCCATTGGATCAAACCTGGGCATGGTGCCAAGCACTGAACCCAAGTTTGCCCCTGTGCAAGGTCCTCCTCAGACAACTCAAGCCCCTGAGGCCTTACACCTCTCCCTTTCACCGAAGGATCTTGCTGAGGCTGGTCCATCTGGCCTGAGGGCTCCTTCCCGACAGAGGAGAGAAGTGTATTCACTTCCCATCCTCCTCTGCTAAAAAAAAGACAGAGGAACACAACTAAGGGTTCCTCTCACTCCGCAAAGGCCACAGGGATGGACAGGTCTGCTGACGTTTCAGCAAGCGACCAAGCGAAAGTCAGCATGTCCAACCCTTTTGCTCCCGGGTGGGGAGTTCCTGACAAAGACCAAAAGTGCAAATGCTCAGAGCAGAGCCTCAATTATGTGGGGGCCCTTCATTAAGAGATTACCTGGCATTTTTGAGCCCACTGTCTTCAAACGCTTCTTTGTTATTCATTCCACTGATGGCAGCATGTTGGCTAAGGGCAACATGATCCATGAGAGGAGAGCTCTAGCTAGTGTGATTGGTAAATAGCCGAAGGTGACCTGTTTCTCAGATGTGATCCCTCTGGTGGTTGTGTTGAATCCCTCTGAGGTGCAGTAATTTGCCTTCCTGGCTGCCTTGCTGATAGGATTCAGCGCCGCGTCCTGCCCCAGCTTAGCCTCTTCTTCTTTATGACAGCCTGTGTTTTTACCCTACCACCTCACATTTCCTACAACCTCCCCCACAACTTTCTTTTGCCGGCCTTTAATTTCAGAGGGTAGAGGCTGACCAGCTTCCTCTCACCCAACTAGCCCAGAATGGGGCTTAGGGAAGAGTGGACAATGTTCCCTCACCCTTGAGCTCTGGCCTTGGGTGGTGGGTTTTTAACAACCTGCTTCATCCCCACCTACACCTTCCTCCTTTCCCTGTTTATCAATTTTATGCCATGCCCAAGGTGGAGCCACCATGCTGATGGGTTGCCAAGTCACTGGGCAGGAGGAGTGGCCTCAAATGGTGGCAGCTGGTTTTGCAGGCCCCATATTCACCCCTCGCAGAGCCACTTAGCTGTACATTTCCTTTCACTTTTGAGAGAAGAAGAGCTGGATGTGCTCTATGATCAGTGGCAATGATTTTGATTGTCTGGAGACAGTCTGCCATTAAGTTATAAATCTATTTTTGAATACTGGAAAAAAAATGATTAGGACCATAAAGGATGGTTTAAATTATTTTAAGTTTCTGTTGCTCTCTACATTTTTTGACTGTGCTGCCTCATTCTTCAGCATGTGTAAAATGAATATTTTTTGATATGAACTGTGTCAAAACCAAGGCCACAAATTCTTTAAAAGCAAAGATCACGAAAGAAAGGCTACTTGCAAAAACAGCATATAGTGAAGTGTGTGAGAATGTGTACAAAACAAGATCCGAACAAGGAATTAATCAAAAATGTAGTAGACGAAACATTAAACAGGCGATACTCAAAGAGAATAAGTCAGCTAAAGGAAGATGAAAAAATAATACCATGAATGATTTGATTTTGAACAGTCCTGTATGTAACTGAGAACACATATGTTAACAAAAGTAATTAATACTACCGATTACATTAAATCTGGGTTGTTTGGTAAAATCTCAATGACAGTCTGCTACTGAGCACTGTAGCCTGCTAGTAACTGTTGAAGGGTGGAGGAGGAAATGACCAACATCTTCCCAACTTATGCGTTTGCTTTTGTAGTATTTGTTCATTGTTTATAATTTAGCTTATATTTGTTCATTTAGTGATTTTGCCAAAATATTTACATGTCTGAGTGCAAATGCAAATACTAAAAAACATAGCGAATATTTGATCCATCACTAGTTCAAGCTCTCTGGGGCACATGCTGTTTTATAGTGCAGCCATGCTAGTGTAGATGGATGGCTTCATATCCAAATAGTGGGTCTGCTAAAGAGTCTGCAAGATCTGGGTGACCAGAACAGTGTTTTACTCTTCCCTACATTTATATATGGCATGAATCAGGTGAGCTCTTCAAGCTGCCTGGCAAAGAAGATGGGAGACACTGATCGGAAACTAAATTTGTGCATCATTGCACTGTGACTGTTCCCATGGACCTACCTCTCTGCCCTGAGGGCTTCAGGTTATTTTCTCTTGTCATCAAATTGGGCACACTTGCAGGATTCACCACCATTTGATGCAGTGCTCCCCAGCACCTTACTGCACTGACCCCGTGGTTCCCCAGACTGTTAGGCACATTCTTATTGTGTTTCCAACTCTGGGGGATCTTCATGCACATTACCTGTCCCAGTAAACGGTCAAGCGGGATCACTACCATTTTCCCTTTTATTTGGGATGGCGCCATGCATCCTGACTGCAGCATTCTTCAACTTTTGGAAGAGGAAAGCCTCCTCCACTGTATATAGTTTTGTGGGGTGTTGGCTGCATGCCCTTTATGCTGTAAGGAGGTAGGCCTTTTTCTCGGGGCCTTGGCATGCCCTTTGGTTTAGGTTTGTCTTTGTTTTACCCTTTCCTTTCCTTTTGGGGTTTTGATTTTTGTTTGTTTTTGTGGAAGTTGCCAGATGGGTGCTTTTATATGAAAAAAATTGACAAGCAATTGCTTCCCAAATCTATATGAAGTTAAGCCACATTGGATATCCCTAGTCATTGGATCAAGCATTAATTACAGTTGCACTGACCTGTAATTTGGTTCGTATGAACTCTAGGTCCTCCTCTGTAATATTTATTAGACAATGCTAATCAGTTTTAAAAGCTGTATAAAACAATCTCTATCATTCTATTCTTTTCATAATATATTTACTTGATATCTATTGCTTGAACTAACTTATTAACCTGCCTGTTATGTAGCCAGTTTGGTGTGTAATCTTTGGTTGCCATATTTCTGTATTTTGTGTTTGCTGTCATCAAGCCATCTTTTAAAAAAAAAATTACTACTATTCTGTATAATTTTTCAAATCTTGGTTCCTTTTTTTGATTGCGAGGGGGTGCAATGCTTGTTTATTGATAAGACCCATAAGGTTTTTTTTATTTGCTCTGAGAAACTGCTTTTTATATGATTTATTCCTGGAGGCCTTAAATGTACTTTCTGCAATATAAAAATGAAAATGTTTGATGAAGTCTTTTTGCATCCTTCATATTTTTCGCTTGACCTGTACTTCCATTTTTTTTCTCTTTTTCCTCTATTCACTCCCTATTGTTTCCTAACTAAGTCAGTATGCCTTTATTGGATTGTTACTTTTCTTTACCCTCTCTAATTATTATCATCATTTTTGACAGGAAATGAAAACAAATTTTGGGGAGCTGGTAAAGACAAACGTATGTATACAGGACCAACTGCATGTTTAATTGACTTGTACAGACAAAGAAGCATTCCTGGATGGTACCATGGCATGTGGTCCATGGCAGTAAGGTGTCATGTTATTTATTTTTGTCTTGACTCAAGCTTATACAAAGTATAAATATTTTTTTTAGTGCTGAGCGTATGAGAGTAGCAGGTATTAGATTTGAATTTAGATGTTAATCCTATTTTTGTCATTTTTATCCTTTATTTCTAACTACAGTACTTTTATTCAAAGAATGACATATACTTTCTCCATCCTGAAGAGATGTTCCTTCTTTTGGACTTTATATGGTCATCTATGAAGCTTTTCTTAGAAGAATTTCTGGCTCAGAAGAGAATGCATCAGCCCTCTCACTCATATTCTGCGGTGGAATGGCTGGTAAGAACTATATTCATGCTCTCTGGATTGCTATAGTTAAGTTGGCTAATCCACAGAGCACCAAAAGCAATTTATCCCTCAAGTATCCCTTTTATGCTATGGAAAAAGATGAAAGTAAAATTGAGTTGCGTCCAGCTTGCATATGTTAGCCACCTTTCTGTAAGTGAACCCAAGTAAACCCATACTTTGACTTGGCTAAATTCAATTTGGATAATGAAGGGATGTTTTTTATTAGTGTTTTAAAATTATGAAAGTAATTAAATGTGTAGGGAAGAAAGGAAAACTCTTCTGGTGCATGCTTTAATGAGTGACTAAGACCAAATATGGGCCATTTCTGGGAATCCATGCACACAAAAGATTTTTTTCATTGGAGCACAATACACGATGGCAGTAATAGGCAAGGCTGTTGCTGATCCCATCTACTCCTGCCAATAATGGAATTTATGCATGCGAATTTCACCTTGTGGAAAAAGTGGTTAATGATGATGATAGTTAAATATTGCCCTCTCTTTACATCGTTTTAATTGAAGTCTTTATCATTAGGTGCCTTGTCATGGGTGACAATTATCCCCCTGGATGTAGTGAAGTCACGCATACAGGCTGATGATCCATTAAATCCTCAATATAAGGTTTGTTTACATTTTCAGCTTCATTATCAAGATATCCCTTTTCAGATATTCTTTCTTTTCCAGGGCTACTGTGTTTCATTTTGTATTTGGAGGAGCTGCACATCCTCCCGGCCTGAGTAAAAATTAGAGAATCCCTGTCACTGGGTTGAATTGAGCTCTATGACAGGGCCTGGGGAAGTTGTTGGTGCGATTCCTCCTCGCTCTCGCAGCATTTTTGTTTTCTACAACTATCTCCTCAACCTATTGTTTACCTGCACATGGTACTGGTAGTAGTTGGTCTCTCTCAGACAGTGCAAATTGGGGAAGTCCCATTACTGGGTTGAATTCAACTCTGGTGGGAGGTGGGGAAGTTGTTTTGTGTGCTTCCTCCTCGCTCCTTCTCAGCACTACTTTATTTTTTTTTACTCTACATTTATCTCCTCAACATTATCTACCTGTACATGGTACCCAAAGGAGCTATTCTCTTTGAACTAAATCCAAATAAAGGAAGCCTCATCACTGGCTTGACTCGAATTCTAACAGGGCCATCGGGATTTGGTGTGCTTCCTCCTCTTTCCTGCTAGTCCAGTATCCCCTCAACCCTTTGCCTAGGTTTAAGGATCTGACCAGCTACCTCGCACCATGTCAGAATATAGACTTTGGAACCTTTAGAAATAATTCCCTTTAATGCCTGCAGGTTGCAAGATACCAGGACTTTTACCTTTCTGTAACACATCTCCTCCTCTTGCTCAAAGCATTTGGCAGACCCGGTCTTATAAATAGGCGCGGGAAGGACTGATTCTTCAAGGGGTAAAAGCAGCAGAATATTGGCAGTTACCAATCCATCCCCTCCCATTCCCACTTTTGGTGGGGAGCTGCCAAGAATGAGTAGAACTCCACACTGAGCTTTCAGTCAGTGGGACTCGGCTTGAACCAAGAAGGGATAACGACCTACCAGGATACGTCCTGCACAGTCTGCATAGGTTAACCAAAATGCAGAGATGTCCGTAGCCCAATTACATAAAGCCCAGCACCCGCGGCTACATGCCGACTGTTCTGCGCCAATGGTTATCTGCAGTGGTTACTGAAAATCAGAGAGCTGGTGCCTTTCTCGGGTTTCTAGCCCTTTCATCGATGAAAACCAGCTAAATGGAACATTCACAGATGGAGTCAGCTCTGTTTTTGTCCTAACAAATTTGTTATAAAAACAAACCTCCAAAACCTATTCAATACAACAAGTAAAGATAAAAGCACTGCATAACCCCCTTCAGTGTGCACCCCATAGTTTGCTAAGCACTAATCTTATCACCCTCAACCGATAAAGGAGCTTCACCTCTCTCGTTATTGGAGCCACCCTCGGATAGCTCTGCCTCTTCTAAGGAGATGCCCCCCGCCCCCCGCCTGTGTTGTCTCAGAAGTCTCTCAATGTGTCTCACCAATGCTGTAACGGCTTCAGGTTGCTTTATGTCGTCTCCGAATTGGACACACTCGCGGGACGTATTGCCATTTGATGGAGCGCTCGCCTGCGCCTTATTGCGACAACGGTGTTGTCCCCCAGACTGTTCTGCACATTCTTGCTGAATGTCCCAGTCTGTGGTGGCTACCGCTTTTCCATCATGCTTGGGACTGGTTCGTGCACACAGACAAGCGGACTATACGACTTTTTGGAGGAGGCTGGCCTCCTCCACTTTGACATATTTTAGGTCACATGTTCCTGGCCGGGGGAGATGCAGGTCTACCCCCGACGCCAGAATGCGTTTCCTTCTTGCCTTTTTGCTTTGTTTTTGTTATTATTTTTTTAAGACTATCCTTTTTTATTCACATTGCTATTTGTTTTTTAATATAGCCTAGTCTTAGGCTGTAGTGGTGAGTGCGGCGACTTATGCCCAAGTAGGCAGTCGCCAGATGGGCTCCTAAGAAATTAAAAAACAAAACAACAAAAAACAACCTCCTCCATGTTTTAGTGAGGAAGATGTTTTCTTCTCTCCACTAAAATACAGGTTCGTGGGCTTCCCTTTTACCCTCTTGTGCGAGTTGCCTTTGGGTGACTAGACCCCTGGCGGGCGCCCTATGGTTTCTCAGGGATCCCCTGAAGTTTCTCTTAGAGGAGAAGACACTTCCCCATCTGCAATCATGACAGGTTCGGAGGTTCCCCCCCTTACATGCATCCAAGTGATTCTCCACTGAGAGAGTGACCCCTTTGCTTTCTCACAGCCCTGACAAGAATACGGCGATGCAAAGGATGCGGCGCCTCGTATCTCCCCAATCAGGGCTGATGAACCACCTCATCTCCTTTAGACGAGAAAGAGTTGGTGGTTTCCCTTGGGTATTGCCAAGACACCTCGTTGATCCGAGGTTTGTAACGCTAATGAGAGCCGACATGCCCGCTTCGCTTCTCCTAAACCAGTTCATCATGACACCCCTTGGCGTTCATGACGTGCTATTGACCGTTTTTTTGTCCCCGATCGGGAAACCTGACATCTTGGGGGGTGAGGGATGGGCAGAAGGAGGTTCCTCCTCGAGTGCAGATGGTCCTAGAGTCGAACCTGTACAAGCTCCTGACTGCACAGGCCCTGAGGACTCATAGGAGGGGAGGGACCTCCTCCCTATTTTAAAGAAGGTTCTTCCTGATGTCGGTCCGTCTGGCTTGGGCGCCCGTCCCCCCCACACCTTCTGGCTATATTCCCCGGCTTCCTTTCAAAAGAAGAAAGGCAAGAAAGAGAAATATAAGTATAGGGGTTCTTCTCCTTCACGGGTGTTCCGGGGAGGAGGCACCTGCTGATGCTTGAGCAACACGACCAAGCCAAGACTGGCACATACCGAGGCACCCTCAGTCGGGGAGGTCCAGAAAAAGACGAAAGTTTCAAGTGGACTGAGGGAAGCTTCGATCACATCGGAACCCCTCGGTCAGAGACTACTTGGTGTTTTTTTCCCGTCGACTTTTAACACGTTGAAATAATTATTCGCTCTACAGGTGGCAGCATGTTGGCCAAAGGCCACATGCTCCACCAGAGGAGAGCATTAGCTAGTTTGACTGGTACAGAGCCGAAAGTGACCGGTTTCTCGGACGAGAGCTTTCTGGCGATTGTATCGGACACTCCCGTCGCTGTTATTATTACCGCCCTTCAGACAGCTTAGCGTCTTCTTTCTGACACTCTGTCTTCTTACCCTGCTTCCACACTTTCCATAGACCCTTTCCCACAACTTTCTCTGTTCGGCCTCTAATTTCACAGGGTAGACGCCGACCAGCTTCCTCTCACCCATCCAACCCAGATCGAGGCTGAGGGTGGAGGGAACAACACCCCCCCTCACCCACATGGGGACGGACCTGGGCTCGATACCAAGCGCCTAACACGAGTCCGCCCATGTGCAAGGTCCTTCTCCATCTCGGAGAAGGATCTTGCTGAGGCCGGTCCATCTGGCCTTGGGGCTCCTGCCGGTGGGTTCATTCCCCGCCCTCCTCTCCTAAAAAGAAAATAGAAAAAAGACTCGGGGTCTCCGCTCCATCCGTGGGGGCCGCGGGGACGGATGGGTCTGTTGCCACTTCGGTAGGCGACTTAGCCAAGATCGGCACCTCCGGCCCCATTGCGTCCCTAGTGCAAGTGCAAGTGTGCTGAGCGGAGCCTCGATTACGTCAAGGCCCCTCATTCAGAGACTACCTTGCGTTTAGGAGCCCGCTGGCTTCAAACGCTTCCTTGTTATTCGCTCCACTAATGGCAGTATGTTGCCTAAGAGCAACATAATACATCAGAAGAGAGCTTTAGCTAGTGTGATTGGTAGAGAGCCGAAGGTGACCCCTTTCTCGGACGAGAGCCTTTTGACGAATGCGTCGAATCCCTCCGAGGCGGCCATGATTAGTGCCCTTCGGACACTTGATGCCACAGAGGTGAGTGTGACGTCTCACTCTAGCATGAAATTTGTGAAAGGAGTCGTTGATGTGAGGGAATTCGTGGACTACTCCATAGATGACATCACCTTAGAGGGCCGGTCAAGGTCGAGCGTGTGATGAGAAAACAGAGAGGGGCCTCGAGACCCACCCCTACACTCTTCGTCACGTTCGACTGAGTCGGTGCATGCGGGTTCGTGTCGCTACCGCGTGAAGCCATTCGTATCCGCGATAAGTCCTCGAAGGCGACAGCACCTTCAGCATATGGTTCGGCCCACAGCGCCTGGAGTTCTGTCTCCGGGAAGCGTACGGCCATTCCCGTGAGGGTCTTCTCTTCGAAGAGGGCCCCATCGTTTCCTCCGAGCTAGGCCTGGAGGGTATACGCCTTTAATGGAATTGCCGTGGATTCCGGGCCAACTGGGAGGTGTTGCGGAGGGCTCGTCTCGTCCCGTTTCCCGTTATCGAACTTTTTGCAGGAGACCATACTGGGCGCATGCCCCCTGCCCACCCTGCCCGGGTATAAGGGTTTTGCGATCCCACCACCACGGGATGGGGGCCCGGCAAGAGTAGACTCGATTTACACCCGGCATCATGTCTCCGTTCTTCTCTTTGCTTTAGATACCTTTCAGGCCCTAGCTGTGCAGCTGCACCTGGATAGGACGTATACTGTTATTTCCCCCGATATTCCACCGTAAGTCGACTTCGACGCGGGGGACTTCCGCCGCGTCGTGGCACGGTTCCAGAGGCCCTTTCTCTTGCTCGGAGATCTGAACGGTAGACTGCTCGATTAATCCTTGGGATCAAATCCTTTCTGACCTGATCGACGAGCTGGTGATAGGTGTCCTAAATGTGGATGAGTTTACTCATCACTGCCCGAGAACCGCTTCATTTTCCTCCCTGGATCTATCTCTAAACTCTCTGGATGAAAAGTCTGATTTGGGGTATGGGGTGGTCGATTACCTCCATGGTATTGATCACTTTCCCATTAAAATATCATTTTCTGGGCCGCTGCCGCCCGAGAGCCCGCCCCGGTGCTGCATGGTTCGAGCGCGGTGGTCCGCATTTTAGAAACTGATTTCTCTATCTCAGTCGAGGAGTTTAGGTCGGTTGATGAGACCGTTTAGTTTTTCTCCAGCGACCTTATCGCCGTGGGCCTAAATACTATTCGTAGAACTTCTGGCAGTTTTGCACGCCGACCACTCCCATGGTGGTCGACCGAGTGTGAGACGGCCCTCAAACAGAAGCGTTATGCCTACATGCGTTATAAGCGTCGCCCAAACGATTTCACTGTCACTGAATTTTGTCGGGCTAGGTTCCGGTATATTTCGAAGCATGCCCGCTGCTCTTCTTGGCGGGCATACGTATTTTGACTTCACTTAACGGGTAGACCCCTCTAGCAGAGGTGTGGAAGCGAGTCAAAAGGATTCGGGGTAAGTTCTCGCAGGACCTCCCTCCCGTTCTCCAGGAGAATGGGACCGCAATATCGGACTCCGCATCCGTGGCGGAATCCTTCGCGACCGCTTTCTCCGCATTCTTTAGCCGGGATGCTGCCCCGCCAGCATTCATTGCGCGCTTCGTTCGCGAACCCCGCGCCTAGTCTGGACGATGTTCCTTACGCCATGCTTCGACACTTGGGTGAGCGAGGCATGGCTTTTCTGTTAGATTTGTTCAACAGGATCTGTGTAGAGGGTATTCTCCCAGATTCCTGGTGAATCGCTACTGTGCTCGCTTTTCGCAAACCGGGGAGAGATTGCTCTACCTCGATGGTTTCCAGCCAATCTCTCTTAACTTCCAGCGTGTGCAAGTTGATGGAGAAATTGGTAAGTGTGAGATTAGCATTTTTTTACAGACAGCAGGGGCCATCTGGCTTCTGGACAGTGCGGCTTCCGCAAGTTCCACTCCACGTCGGATGCTCTGCTCCCACTGGAAAATGCCGTCTGCGATACCTTCTTCATAAACACTACTACACCACGGTGTTTTTCGATATGCAGAAGCCCTATGATACCGCATGGCGATACGTTATCTTGGAGACACTTCACACGATTTTTTTTTACAAGATCGTCGATTCCGCGTACAGGTGGGGGGGAGCCCTCTCCCGCCCAATGGAGCAGGGAGAGGGTGTCCCGCCGGGAAGTGTGCTCAGTGTCGCACTCCTTGCCCTGAACATTAACGGCATCACCTCGGTGCTGCCGGAAGATGTTCTCATTACGCTCTACGTGGACAACCTTTCGATCTCTTTTGGCGCGGCCCAGATGCCAACTCTGGAGCGTCGACCTTAACAGGCATTGAACCGCGTCTCTCGCTACGCCGAAACATACAGGCTTCGGTTTTCTTATGCCGCCATCCACGGCTTGTCCCTGACCCAGACTTGTTTCTAAATGGGGTGCACCTGGAAGTAATTGACTCGCACCGTTTCCTTGGTCTTGTAATTGACCGACGCCTCACCTGGGAGGCTCATATTCGCAGCCTTAGGGTCTCTTGTATCCGCGCCATGAATATTCTTCGCTCCGTGACGTTCAGCTCCTGGGGCGCTGATAACGATACTGCCTTACTTTTTTATCGATCCTTTGTTCGTTCGAAGCTCCACTATGGATGCGAGTTTTATGCATCCGCAGCCGACTGTGTATTAGGAAGGTTGACTCGATCCACCACACTAGCCTTCGCCTGGCGACCGCTGCCTTACCCACTTCCGTCATGCTGGAACCATGCTAGTGTATAATTTTGGCTCCAAGTCCAAAGAGGGGGTCGGCTTCCATGCCGTATCCCCTCTGTTTGAAGTCATCGGGGCGCTGCCAGGCGCTGCGTCTGTCTTCACGGCCGAGCTGATTGCAATACACCGCTCGATACGGGAAATTACGCGACGTGCCCGGCTCGGAGACCGGATTGTGATTTATAGCGACTCACTAAGCGCCCTTAGTGCTGTCGGCGCATTCGAATCTCCGCACCTGCTCGTCGCGATATCAGTGACGTCTCGGTTTTTGCGAACCGGGCGGATGTCGAGATTAACTTGTGCTGGGTTCCTGGACATGTAGGATTTGCGGGTAATTAGGGCGTTAAAGAGCCTTCGAGGAGTGGGCAACTAGACCAGCGTTTCTCTCTTTCTTACACTGACTACATGGCAGGAATACGGGCAGCTTGGCAAATAAGATGGAGGAACTTAAAGTTGCGTGCCATTGAGCCACAACGGCTTCATGTTGCTTTTTGTCGTCTCCGAATTGGACACACTCGCTGGACGCGCCGCCATTCGATGGAGCGCTTGCCTGCACCATATTGTGATGACTGTGTTTTCCCGCAGACTGTTCGGCACATTATTGTTGAATGTCCCAGTCTGAGTGATTTTCGCGCACGTTACCTGTCCCACTACCGGGATGGACTATCCATTTTGGAGGAGGCTGGCCTCTTCCACTTTGACTGTTTTTTGTAGGTCGTATGCTCCTGCGCCAGGGGAGGCTGGCCTACCCCCCGACGCCTCACCACGCTTCCTTCTTGTTTCATTTTTGCTTTTTCTTTTTTGTTGTTGTTTCTTCTAGCATTTGACCTTTTGTATCTGTTTTTTGTTATTTACATATTCTCTATTTTTTAATATAGCTTAGTAGTAGGCTGTCGTGTGAGTACAGCGACTTTACCCTCTGTTCCTGCTTCCTAATGTCTTACGAGCACTATCTCCCATTCGGAATCCTTCTGCGCTGCCCTAGTAGAGCTGTCGGCACAAAGGGCTCACACCCAGCCTCGGCTCCCCAATCCTCCCTCAGGGTCACCGTTTCCCGCAAGACAAAACGACAGCGTCTTCGTTGCCTTGTTCGGCCAACATCGTCCGAACTTATGCCTCCGGGATGCGTTTGGCCATTCCCGTAAGTGTCTTCACTTCGAAGTTGGTCCCCGCATCTCCTCCGAGCTATATTTGGAAGCTACTCGTATATTAATGGAATTACGGTATACTCCGGGCCAACTGGGAAGAGCTGCGGAGGCTCGTCTCTTCCCGTTTTCCTTTTGCTATTTTGCTGGAGTCCATGTTAGGTGCGTATCCCCTGCCCACCCTCCCGGGATATAAGGGTCTTGCCACCCCTCACCCTCAGCCGACTTGGACGCGGGGGGACTTCTGCCTCATCGTGACACGTTTACCCAGGCCCTTTTTCCTGTTTAGGGATTTGAACTGTAGATTCATTATCTAGAGTGACTATACGCTCCATCCCAGGTGTCAGGACCTTGCTGAATTGATCGACTAGCTGTAGATAGGTGTCTAAATTTTAATGAGTTTATGCATTGCTGTCTAAGAATCGCTTCATTTTCCTTCCTCGATCTGTCGTGATGCACAGTCTGATTTTGGGTGTACGTGGTCGATGATCTTCATACTAGTGACCACTTTCCCATTCAACTATCATTTTCTTCGCCGTTGCCACATTTCAGGAAATTACTATTTTTCTTTATCCTAGTTAAGGTGTTTAGATTGGTAGATGAGGCCGTTGAGTTTTTCTCTGGCAACCTCATCACTGTCAGCCTAATTGCTATTCCTAAAATGTCTGGACGTTTTCCACGTCGCCAGCATCCTTTGCGATTGGCTGAGTCTGAAACATTCTTCGGCCAGAAGCGTTATGGCTACATGTGCTATAAACGCCGCCCGAACGATTTCACCGTCAGTAAACTTCGTCGAGCTAGGGATAAGTTCTGGTATGTTTCGAAGCACGCCGGCTGCTCTTTCTGGTGGGCATAGATCTCCTCACTTGACGGGAAGACCCCTCTTCCTTTTCTACCGATCATTTGTTCGGTCCAAGCTTGACTACGGGTTCGAGTTTTACGCATCCGAATGGCATTTCATCCATAACACAGCTGATTGTAATATACCGTTCGGTCTGGGAGATTACACTATTTGAATTTATAATTGTTAGTGACTGGTTTGGGTCCCTGACGAAGGCAAGTCTCCCCAGGGCTACCTGAGCCTCATTTATTGTTGTCTTTAGTTTACATATTTTATTAATTAGTTTAATGTATTTTTTTCGGTGGCTGTTCCGTCAATGACGGGCCGCCAGATGAACAGGTTTACTTAAAAAAAAACTAGCCCAGGCTCTACAACGATACATTACCAGCTTTAATTCTTTACTGTAAGAGAACCTCATAATTATTTCCCCTTAAATGTCCTGTTACTTTAGTTGTTTCACCAAGGAACCCAATTTTCACTCCTGCTGTTTCAAACCCCCATTCCCCTTAAACGAAACACAAACGGTGTTCTGCGTCATTCTAGACACAGGGCGAATATTCAGACCACACATTAAAACACTACAAATAAAGCTTTACCACTTTGTGTGAAAGCGCTTGATGATGATCCGGATTGCATTCTTGCGTGTTTTCTTGGGAGATGAGTCATGTTTTTCTTTCGTACAATGGTAGGTGTGTGTCGGGTTTTGTGTGGTGTTAAATAAGTTATGCGTAGGTGTACCGATTCCTTTACGCTCACTACTTTCATTTCATTGTTTAGGTGGCTTATTGGGTCACTTCGAATGCATTCCATATTAAATCTTAGTTTTGTTTTGGCGCATGTTAAGGTTGTGAAATCAGGATCAGGCACGCAAGCTACAGTGGTGTTGGAATTATAGAGCGGATATGCTGCTGCTTCTAAGTGTGGTTGGTGTTTTTTTTTAAATACGATTACATATAAGAAGTCAAAGTCATCGTTGAAAATCTCGGGGTGCTCGTTTGTGTTTTGATGGGCGAATACGGTGATGCCATTTGCTTAAATGTATAGTTTAATGTTGCGGTTGTGGAAGCATTGCCATGGAAGAAGTTGGGGAGGCCGTGAGAGACTACGGATCACTTTAGAACTTCCATGTGTATGTGATTTGTTTGTGATGTCTTGGTACTGGTAGACTACTTATGGTGTTAATCTGTGAGGGAACTGGCAAACCTTTTTAGTAGTCAGTATCTATTGTGGCCTTAGGTATTTTGTTGGAGTTTGTGCTTTGGTACTTTGTTTAAGGCTTACATTGTTGTTGTTTTTTGCTGTTACGTTCTTGTGTGGTTGCCTGTTATTGAAGCCCTCATATAAATAGCTTACAGGTATGAGTGTAGAGGTTGTTTAGAATGAAAGTCTCCCGCGAGGAGGGTGATTGGTTGGATTGGGAATCCTTCCAAGGTAACTAGAGTTTTTAAAGCACAGCCATGCCTGCTGGCCAAGATAAGGGTGGTCTGGATTTCTATTGGGTCGCTTCGGGAAACGCGACGGCACAAATTTTAAAAAGTTACAAACTGAGATTCAATCAAGAAAAACGAGAAGGAAAACTTTATACTTATTCAAGGGCCCAGGGCAGCCCCCTTAAACGACGGAAAAGCAATATCAGTACTTGAAGGTAGGGAGGGAAGTTTCGCCATCCGTCCCCACTCATCGTGAACGATGCGACAGGATAATAAAATACACAAAAATCAGTATGACAATTGCTGCAAATCCCGAAAGTTCCAGGGCCGATCCTTGTTTGGAGGGAAAGGTGACTATTAGTATTGCATTTTGACACTAACCAGCTATTCTAGAAATCTATCGGTAAGGGTGCGGAACAGAGGAGAAAGTGGTTATGAATACTCGAGATGAAAGAGAGCAGTGTTGTGATTTTGCCGTGTGTGTGGACCTCTGTAAACGAAATCCACGAGGCTAGCGAGAGTTCAAACCTGAAATTCCTACTTTAACTTGGTTTGTGCGCGGCAACAAAAAAAAAAAGAGGGTGTAATCTTGATCCAAGGAGTTTACAATCTTATAATTCATCATCTTACTCCTTTTCCCCAGGGAATGTGGGATTGTGCCTGGAAAAGTTGTCAAAAGGAAGGTATCTTTGTTCTAAGCCGAGGCTTTCTAATGGTTTTCCTACGAGCGATACCAACCAATGGTGCCATCTTTTTAGGTTACGTCACATCTTTCAATCTTCTGAAAGGAAATCACAGTGAATCCAAGAATGCTTTGTAAAATTTAAACCACGAGATAATATCTGCCTGGTATTATTTCTAGAACCGAGTTTATGGAGAGAAGAGCTCTTCCATTGTTTTAGTATAGATATTTAAACATTTTTTAGTTCAAACTTTGTTAGTAAACAATCATGTACAGGTTAACTTTTGTAAATCCTTCGAATTTTATTTTGAATTTTAGTATGTTTCACTTACATCCCCCAGGGTAATTGATATTTCTATTTGGTAGATCAAGCTCCTTTGTCACAAGGAACCATACACACTTCAACATATATTCATAACATTCCCGACACAAGTACAACTATGAGACAAAACCTTCAAATACACATCTTTGGGACAAGCTCGTCCGATTGGTGGCGTTCGCCAAAGCTGCCGTCACGACGAATGGACCTGAGTCGCGCGCAACTCAAATTAAAGGTAATTCAAGGTCCCAAGTATATATTCATTTTAGGTGTTGTTATCAGAGCAAATGACGATAGTTGTCTATATACGCAAGATCTTTTTACTCGAATTTATAGCGCAATATCAAAGAGGCTATATCACGCAGAAATATATTAAAGAGCGATCTGTAAAGAATGTAATGAAGGTAGACGTGAAAATAGTGGAAGATATATAGTTACAGGTCTCCCGGCAGGCATTGGGGCCAGGAGGGCGTTGCGTTTTTCAAAGTTTCTTGGGCGCTACATAAGTGAGAATGGAGTCGAGTTGCTGGGAGCATGAGATTGATTGTCATGATCAATGAGAGCTTTGAGTGACTAAAAATGATCAAAATCATGACTACTTGGCATGTGTATCTTATAGGGGGATGGTAAGGGTAGTTTCCCTGTTCCATCACGCACTTTTTCATCCCACTAAAGTGACGTTTACTAACACCCATTCTATGAACATGATATCCTTAACCCTTCTCACGCGAGGTCATCCCTCGCTGTCCGTCGCCTGCCACGATGTGTGAGGTTTCCTGCCTTCTAGTCACTAGGAGGTTCCGCTCTGCTATGACCAGTGAGGGTGGCGAGGTAGAATTTTACCATGTCCCATCTTTGCCTTTAACTTATTTATTTATCTTATTATGTATTTATGATGTCCTCATTCTCCCCCCATCTACTTTACCCCGTTTTGGTTCAATTCCTTCCTTCCCCCTTCGTTTGCATCCTAATGGTGACGAACTTGTTTTATTTTTCTAGTGAAGATAGGATTTGGTTAGCTCCATTATCCTTTGCCGAGCCCTTCATTAATCACGATTTATTCCTCATCGGTAATTAGAAGACCTCTTGGATGGTTACAAAAAAGACGTGTCGGAATTATATCTGATATATAAAAGGACAGACCATACCGGTCGCAACCGATTAGGGAATTGCAATATTGCTTGGCCCTTGAAGGCTTCCACGGTAACGAGTCACCAGGAAGAGCATGAATCTAAATTTGCTGCAATTGTATCCCTATCCTCTTTGGGATAGTCTCTCCTTCCACGAAGCTTCTCCTGATACCACTTGACGATCCTTCCCTCTAGTTATCTTCGCTCGGTGAATCCATATGGCAACAAAGTGGAGCGTGATTTTGATTATTCTTGTTTCCTGTTTGAAGTCTCTCCCCTCAAGATGGTCTCCAGAATATGCTTTCGGTTGCAGACGCTGCTCTATTCGGAAGTTCGTAACGCTGAGAGGAACTGAGCTTCAAATCGGAGGATTGTTCCTATCACTGATTCCTACTCGCCTTAACATCCTCAGGATGTTCGGCAACTCGCTGCTGGCGTCTTCGCCAGGGGAGGGTAATGACGATTGGGGTCAGATATTAGCCGCCGATATCTAAAATTAATTTCCAGACTTGCGTTCACTCTATTAGCCGTGCAAAATGACCCAAACTTACATTTTCTTAAGGGGGCGTGGCCCAAATGCATGCAGGAGGATATACGGCTATATATCTTCCACAATTCCACCTACAATTATATCTTGAGCAATTTCTTTGGAAACTTTCATGAGTTATACGGCCCCATCACTATTGCGCTAAAATTCTAGAAAAAAATACTCGGCTTTCATCCATACACTCTTCATTATGAGGGTTTGTGTCCATCTTAAGCTCATTGGGTATCGCTCTAAATGCCGCGCCGTCCTGTCTGGGTCTTAGCAATAGCCCGAGGTACCAAATTCCTGATTCTGGGAATTGGGTCCCGTTATCCCGGTGAATTGCCTTACGATGCAGTTGCTGGTGTAAGAGTGACATCATAGCTGCGTTAATCCTTTTGTTTAATGTACATATTGTGTATGAAACCCCAAAATTCTAAAACCCACAATGAATATGAAAAAAATTCAAAACTCACAACGAATATGAACTCTGCAACTACTACTGCCCAACTGAAACCTAGAGGAGAAGCAGGCGCTCAAGTCCCCAGACCCTGTAAGGAACACTGCGATTTGCTTTCCTGGCCCCGTCCGAACCCGGCTTAGCCTCTTCTCGTTTCTGACAGCCTGTCTTTTTACCCTACTTCCTCACTTTTCCTACAACCTCTCCCACAACTTTCTTTGGTCAGCCTCTAATTTCACAGAGTAGACACCGACCAGCTTCCTCTCACCCAACTATCACGGATCGGGGTTGAAAGGGGAGGTGACAACGTTTCCTCACCCTGAGCTCTGGTTTGGGGTGGTTGGTTTTTTAACAAACTGCGTCTTCCTTACACACCCTTTCTCTCTCCTTTCACAGTCTATCAATTTTACACCCAAGCCAAAGTGGAACCGCCATGCCGAAGGGTTGCCTGACCTCAGGGGGGGAGGTGTGATCCTATATGGCGGCAGTCGGCTTTTGCCAGCTGCGTCTTCACCCCCTTGCAGAGCGGGCTACTGCGTCGGATGATTAGCGTTTGCATTAGGGTCACCATCCCCATGAATGAAATGAAAAAAAAATCTCTTCGTCCAGCTCCGCGGAAAAAAAATGGATGTCTTTTCTCAGGGGACCTTCCAAATTTTTTCTACTAGACAGGAGGCTTACTCCTCTCCAAGTCCAACAGGGTGCAGGGGACTACCACCCCCCTTCTTTTGTTTCACAGGGGACTGTCAAGAAAGCACGCAGGCGGCCGAATATTGAACATAGGGCTAACTCTCTCCCTCTTAGGAGAGGCAAGGGATGGCAGGGCCCGGCGTACCTACTTCCCTCTTTCTTTCCCAACGGATGCCGGGGATGACTAAACTTTCCTCGAATGGAATCGGTGATGTGTTAGAAAGGGGGGCACCTGGAAGCCCCTGAAGTGACCGGCCCCAGACGGTAGGATCTTCCATGGGGTCAAACCCGGGCTCGGTGCCAAGCAAAGAATCTGAGTCCGCCCCTAAGTAAGATCTTCCTCAGACGGCTCGGGTCCCCGAGGCCTCACAAGGAGATGAGGGACATTCTCCCCCGACGGGTGCTCCGGTGACAGCCAAGCCTTTTCCATTTCAGAAAAGGATCTTGCTTAGGGGCTCTTACCAGCGGAGGAGAGAAGCGGGTTCACTCCCCGCCACCCTCCCCTAAAAATAAAGAGACTCTGGGCCGCTGCTGTTTCGGTATGTGACCAAGCCAAGATCGGCATGTCCGGCTGGGTGCTTCCTCTGCTGGGAGTCCCAAAAAAGACCAAAATTGCAAGTGAGCGGAGCCTCGATTACGTCAGAGCCCCCTAATTCATCGGTTCCCTGGCCTTTTCTAGCCCGCTGGCTTCAAGCGCTTCCTAGATATTCGCGCCACTGAGGGCAGCATGTTAACAAAGGTCAACATGTTCCATCGGAGAAGTCCACTAGCTAGCCTGATTGGTAGAGAGCCGACGGTAACCTGTTTCTCGGACGAGATCCTTCGTGCGAATACATCTGATCCCTCCTAGGCGGCCAAGATTAGTGCTCTTCGGACACTTGGTGGCACTCTGGTGAGTGTGAAAGGAGTAGCTTATGCAAGGAAACTCATGGACTACTCTATAGATGCTTGTCACGTTCGACTGTGACAAGCTACCTTGGTCGGTGAGTGCCGGTTGATATTGTTACCGCGTGAAGGCATTTGTGCCACTGCCATCACTCTTGTAGTCGGGCCCGAAGTCCGTGTAAGTTGCTCCAATCCCGCATACGATTAGGTCAATTGCAGAGAGCCTAACCCGGCTTCTTCGAAGCAATGTGGTGCATATCTCCTTGAGAAGGAAATCCTGGGTGTTCAGGCCCAAGATCGTCTCTCATTTTGCAAAGCTAAGGACTTGGTCCTTGCTTGCACGGCGCTGCCTGGGACGTCTTATGTATCAATGTTAAGAAAGACGCCCTCTGCTCCTGGCCCATCCAGGGCTACGAGCACGGTCGTTTCTGCGCCCATTCGGAACCCTTTTGCGTTTTCTACACACCCCGGGTGCTCCCCTGGTATAGCTGGGGGCACAACGGGTTCACATCCAGCCCCGGCTAAAACTAGAGCTTCCCCCTCATTTCCCCAACGTAACCGTTTCCAGTAAGGCGAAAAGGCCGCGCGCCTCCACCGAGTCGTTATCCTCACAGGAGGCAACAACTCTGAAGTTGATCGTGAGGCCATCTTCTGGGTTTTCTAAAGCTGCCTCCCGAAAGCAGAAAAGCACTAAAGGAGTTCCGGCTCCTATGTCCACACCCAGTGCTACGCTGGGCAACTTTAGGCGGTGGATGCTCTAAAAGAGGGACTGGCCTGCCTAAGGATTCGAGGCAGAGAGAGGAAAAGGCGCGCATAGTGAGCCCAACCTCTGGGAAGCGTACGGCCATTCCTGTAAGGGTCTTCTCTTCGACGAGGGTCCCGCATCTCCGAGCTAGCCCTGGAGGGCATATTCCAGGCCAACTGGGAGGAGCTGTGTAGGCTCGTCTCCTTCCGTTTTTGCAGGAGACCATGCTGGGCTCGTGCCCCTGCCCACCCTCCCGGGGTTTACGGGTTTTGCGACCCACCACCACCACGGCATGGGGGCCGGGTAGGAGGATGCGCTATTCATACACGTCATGATGTCTCCGTTCTTCTCTTCGCTTTAGACACCACCTCTCAGGCAGTAGCTGTGAATCTGAACCTGGATACGAGGTATAGTTATTTCTGCGGATATTCCACCATCAACCAATTTCAACGCGGGGGATTTATGGCTCCTCGTGGCACTGTTGCCGAGTCCCTTTCTCTTCCTTGAAGACTTGAACGGGAGTCACCCCCTCTGGTCTTGTTCGAGGACTTGAACGGAAGACTACTCGAGCGATCCCAGGGGTCAGGTTTTTGCCAACTTGATCGACGAGCTGAAGACAGGTGTCCTAAATGTAAACGAGTTTACTCATCACTGCTCGAGAACCGCTTCATGTTGCTATCTAGATCTATCTTTAGGTCTCCGGATGCTCTGCTTGATTTGGGGTGAGGGTTATTCGATGATCTCTATGGTAGTGATCACTTTCCCATTCAAATATTATTTTCTGGGTTGCTGTCACCTGAGAGCCCGCCCCGGTGGTGCTTGGCGCGGGCGCGGTGGTCCGCATTTCAGGAAATGACTGATTTCTCAGCCTCAGTCGAGGAGTTTATGTCGGTAGATGTTGCGGTGAGATCTTCTGCAACCTCATCTCTGGGCCTAAATACTATTCATATTTGCACGCCGGCCGCTTCCGTGGTTGTGAGGTGGCTCTCAAACGGAAGCGTTATGCCTACATACGCCCCCCGAACGATTCACTGTGGGTGAATTCTGGCGAGCTTTGGCTTGGTTCCGGTATATTTCGAAGCACGCCAGCCGCTCTTCTTGGCGGGCATACGTGTCTTCACTTAACGGGAAAGACGCATCGAGCAGAGGTGTAGAAGCGAGTCAAAAGGATTTGTGGCAAGTTCTCACAGGACTTCCCTCCCGTTCTCCAGGAGAATGGGACCGCAATCTCGGACCCCACGTCCGTGGCGGAATCCTTCGCGACCGCTTTCTCCGCATTCTCTAGCCGGGATGCTGCTCCGCCAGCATTCAATGCACGTCGTGATGTCGCGGAAGGCCGCCGACTAGACCTTACCTTCAGAGGCAGAGAACTCTTCAACTACAGGTTTACTGTGAGTGAGTTGCGTTCCTCTCTCGCTTCGTGCGCGGACACCGCCCATGGTCCGGACGATGTCCCGTACGCCATGCTTCGATACCTGGGTGAGCGAGGCATGACCTTTCTCTTAAATTTATTCAACAGGATCTGGGTGGAGGGTCTCCTCCCAGATTCCTGGCAAATCGCTACTGTGCTCGCCTTTCGCAAACCGGGGAGAGATCACTCTACTCCGGCCGGTTTCCGCTCAATCTCTAACCTCTTACATGTGCAAGTTGGAGAATTTGGTAAATGTTCGATTAGCCTTTTTCTGGACAGCGAAGGCCATCTGTCATCTGCACAGTGTGGCTTCCGCAAGTTCCACTCCACGTCGGATGCTCTGCTTCGACTAGAAAATGCCGTCTGCGAGGCCTTCCTTCGTAGACAGCACTATGCCACGGTGTTTTTCGATCTGAAGAAGGCCTATGATACCGCATGGCGATACGGTATCATGGAGAGTCTCCACACGATGCGATGGGGCCCAGGGGATGCCTCCCAATGTTTATATCTGAATTTTTGCAAGATCGTCGATTACGCGTACGGGTGGGGGGAGCTCTCACCCGTTCATTGGAGCAGGAAGAGAGTGTCCCTCAGGAAAGTGTCCTCATTGTCACACTCTTTACCCTGAGCATCAATGGCATCACCTCGGTGCTGCCGGAAGATGTTCTCGCTACGCTCTACGTGGACGACCTTTCGAGCTCTTTTGGCGTGGCCCAGATGCCAACTCTGGAGCTTCGACTCCAACAGGCATTGTACCGCGTTTCTCGCTATGCCGAAGCGCATAGGTTTCTGTTTTCTTTGGCAAAGACTAAGGTGGTGCACTTCTGCTGCTATCCACGGTTCCACCACGAGCCAGATATGTTTCTTAATGGGGTGCGCCTGGAAGTTGTTGAATTGCAACCTTTCTCTGGTCTTGTATTTGACCGTCACCTCTCCTGGTGGGCTTATATTCGCAGCCATATGGTCTCTTGTACCTCCGCCATGGATATTCTCCGCTCCGTGATGTTCAGCTCCTGGGGCGCTGATAGGGTTACTGCCTTACTTTTTTATCGATCCTTTGTTCGTTCGAAGCTCGACTACGGATGGGAGTTCTATGCATCCGCAGCCGAGCGTTTATTGCGGAAGGTGGATTCGATTCACCACACCGGCCTTCGCCTTGCGATTGGTGTCTTCCGTATTTTTCCCATTGAGAGCCTACTAGTCGATGCTGGGGAGATGCCACTCGCTCTACACCGCGTACAGTGCATCACTTTCCTGTACGCGCGAGCCCGGTGCCTCCCTCAGTCGCCAACAGCTCTCACTGCATCCGCAGCTGATTTCGATGGTGCCTATGTTGCCGGGAGACGCCAGTAATACCCTAAGCCCTTTGGGTTTAGGGCTAGGTAAAGCTCTCGGGCCGGTGGTGCCCCTGGTTCTGCCCAGGACGCCACCCTGGAGGGTACCACATTTGGCTATTTTTCGCCTCGCCTCTGCGCCCAAAGCTTGTACAGCGCCGGGAGTATTGCGTTCGACCTTTTTGGAGCACACCTCGTGTCACGCTGGAACCGCGCCAGTGTACACGGATGGCTCCAAGTCCAAAGAAGGGATCGGCTTCCACGCCGTATATCCTCTGTTTGAAGTCAGCGGGGCTCTACCAGGCGTTGCGTCTGTCTTCACGGCCGAGCTGGTGGCAATACACCACTCGGGACGTGAGATTACGCGACGTGCCCGGTTCGGAGACCGGATTGTGATCTATAGCGACTCACAAAGCGCCCTGAGTGCTCTCGGGGTATGGAATCTCCGCATCTCCTGGTTCGCGATATCCGTGACCCCATGGTTTTAGCGAGCCGGGCGGATGTCGAGATTATCTTCTGCTGGGGTTCCTGGACATGTAGGAATTGCGCGAATGAGGGTGCCAAAGAGTCCGCGAGGACTCTGCGACCGGACCAGCGTTTCGCTCTTCCTCACACCGACTACATAGCAGGAATTCGGGCAGCTCTTCGTGCTGTTTGGCAAAGAAGATGGGAGACAGTCGAGGGAACTTAAAGTTGCGTGCCATTGCGCCGTGACTGTTCCCATGGACCTATCCCCCAATGCCACGAAGGCTTCAGGTTTCTTTATGTCGTCTCCGAATTGGGCACACTCGCCGGACGCACCGCCATTTGATGGAGCGCTCGCCAGCGCCCTACTGTGAAGACTGCGTTGTCCCTCAGACTGTTCAGCACATTCTCGCTTAATGTCCCAGTCTGGTCGATCTTCGCGCACGTTACTTCTCCCGGTACCGGGATGGGCGGGATCGCTACCGCCTGTCCCTTGTACTCAGGACGAGTGCGTGCTCATTGACTTGTGGACTGAAACTTTTGGGGGAGGCCGGCCTTCTCCCTTTTATTTAACTAGGTTGTTTTTTTTGTTATTGTTGTATTCTTTGTAGGTCGCACGCTCCTGCGCTGGGCGGGAGGTGGACCGACTCCGGAGATTGCTTCCTAATTGTTGTCATCTTCCCTTTTTATCGTCGTTTTGTTTTCAAACTTTTATTTTAAAGTAGCCTAGAGCTAGGCTGTTTGATTGCGGTGACTTATGTCCAAGTTGGCAGTCGCAAGATAGCCCCTTAAGAAAAACATAAAAGCCACCCTGTTATTATTTACGTTTCTTTTGAAGTATCGAAGCTCCCATCTTAACCGTCTAAGTTTTGTTCTCGTTACTCTCGCCTTCCTGACCGTACTCTGTAAATGCGAGCCTTATTTTTATATAGCTGTTTGTTTTGTTCGTTTGGAATTAAACCTTATTTTCTTTACGTGATTCTTCTCAGTCCTTTCTCGATCGCAAGCCTTCGGTTATAGCAATGCCTCTTGGCATTCCTATAATAAAAACCCCCTGGGAAACTTAAATATATATATATCATCATTTATTATGTATAAAAATCATTCAATTATTTTACTTTAACTTTGTCAATTTAATCTTTCAATTAATTTACTTAAACTTTTGTAAATTAAATCATTTATGTTAAACTTAATAATTAATTCATTCATTTATTTTACTTGTCAATTCAATTAACGTATACTGTTCCAAACAACATCTCTTAAATTTCACACACACACAAACAAACAAACACACGTTCCCAGCTCGATCAAAATAGCACGCTATTCCGCCCACTCAACTCGCAGCTTTCTTCATATAAAGGTCGGTAATCATTCTTTCTACAATTATTCGTTTACCTCCATACAAATCATACTTAGTTAATTCCATTTTTTCTCACAAATCTTTGCAAACGACCATACGAGAGTAGATCCTTATTATATTTACTTCTCATTGCAGCCCCAATTCTGTCCATCATAGATACCCTACATTACTACTCTATATTATATACTATATTATTCACCATATTATTCCACCATATTAATTCTCTTCGTATCTTTTTACTGTAAATTATATGTTAAAATATCTTACATTGTATACCTAACCTACTTATCTCATTGTACATTCGTTGACTTTATGAATATATTTATATTTGTGTAATTGTCTTTCTTAAAGTCCAAGTCATTATTCCAAAATTTATTTCGCTGTGAAATCACCCGTGTTTAAAATGCAAAGAAAGTCAGATAATAAAAGACTAAAACGCTGCCTTTGGCATTCCGAGTGATGTCACCCCAATATGGGTGATGGGCATTAAAATCTCCGAGCAATAAAAGGTCAGGTCTTGAGAATGGTAAAGAAGGAGGGAGGTAAATAAAGTAAACAGTAAAAAGCCTTGTAATAAAAAAAAACCCACAGCAACAGCTTGGAGGGTAGTGTGAAGGAGGAGAGGAGATACATAGTGGGATTACGAAACCATGACTGACCCCCCCCCCCATGAGACGAGGCCCCTGATAGGGGCAATAGAGTTGAAAATACGAAAACTGGGATGGGGAGTCGTCAAAAGAACTTTGAGTTCTTCCCACTTGGTAAGAATGCCTTGACAATTCCATTGTAAAATGGAGGATATTATGTAGGACGGGGCGTCCCAAAGAGCTTGAAGGACTAAGAGCAGATTTTGGAGAGCTTGCTATTGCAGGAGAAGAGATCCTGGAAGGAGCAGTGGCAGGAAAAATGTCCGATGATTTCGAGGAACCCGCCGAGGCCCCTTCCTGTAATTGGGGCGCCCAGCCAGGAGGAAATGGAAGATCGAGAAGAGATTTTCGGACGGTATATCTGGTTTGATGCGCTGAGGGCGCTTTTGATGTCTGAAGAATTGATCCAACAACCGCGGCTGGTGATGTTGGAATATCATCTGCTTCCATCGGATCATGAGTAGGGGGTTGAGTGGGTGAGGCAAGGAGGCAAGAGATCTGGACAAAGTTTAAGGAACTAGGTGTATTTCTACAACCGTTTGGACCGGTAAGGAGTCTAAGTCTTATGAAGGACGGGACGGGTTTGAGGACAGAGAATTTTCAGCAACATGAGAAGAGTCCATTGAAGATTCTTGAGGCTCGGACGACTCAGCTCCAGAGGCGGCTGGGTAGAAGAACATTCACTGGTCGATATGAAAGATTCTTTCAGATAACGTCTTATGTCTTAAAGTGTCTCACCCTGAGCTTCGGTTCCGGCTTGAGTTGCAGGAGAGAGTGAGGCAACTTTAGTATGTCGGTATGAAATCGATGCTTCGACGGTATATCATGAATGTTTCTGACACTAACGATACATGGGTGATGAGATGATTCAAGCGTGTCGGAACTCGAACGTGATGGTCAGTTTCGTCCAGCGTCACACAAAACGTCTGGGAAGAGACGGCCAAGCGGTGAGTTTTGTGCTCGAACACGTTGGCGAGTGTCTCTCACGTCCAGACACAGAGTCGCGCAAAGTAAGGACTTCCTTTACGTATAAGAATATTGGGCATATTTTTGACATGGCACTGTGGGCACCACGGCAGTTAGCACAGAACGGTGTTTTGGTGCATTCAGGGCCATGATAATCAGAACTGCAATTCACCCAGGAACGGGAGTGCCGAAAGGCACGACCATGTCCAAATTGAAGAAACGCCTGGTTAGTTCAACGTAGGGCTTACCGGAAAACGAAGGTACCCAGCTTTAATAAACTGCGGCAGTTCCTAGCGGTCGAACGTTAAAATGAATGTGGCAGTTGAGATTCTAGTAGACCCTACAGTTTTAATCCCCCTCATTTCATGTATGGCGCGTAGGGTACGAAACTTGCTCTTAAGACGAGTGAGGTCATAGTCCCTTAATTCGTTTGAACATACGACACCTTTGACGAAATTCAGAAGTGGATGGGGGCAAACGGTTACGGGAACGTCGGCTACCAAAGACAGATTTCGCACAAGATTATGTTGAAAGTGAGATGACACCTCGAGTACTATATCACCACTACCTCTTGACAACATCTGGCGGGGTTCACCACAGCGGGACTCAAATGATTCATTAACGTCAAACGCATCCACTTTTGAAAGTGGAGTGTTAGATGAACAACTCATTACCAGAAAGCGGGGATAGTCTAAATTTGGGTCTACATCGTTGGCATAGGGATCTAACGAGAGGGAAAGGCTGAAAGGGGAGCGGGCTGAAGAACGTTTAGCACGAGAACTTTTAAGAGAAGGGGAAGTTATATTTTTATGGCTAGCCATTGCAAATAGAAATAACTTAACATTACCCCTCGGGATTCCCAACCACGGACGCCTACAAGGGCCCGGCGCAATTGCAACTCTAGATTTGGTTACGTCCGGTATGCCCTTTTGGAGAATGGATACGGACACACTACACCATCTCTATAAATCGAAAAGGATGCCCGAGTTGCCTTACGCCCGGAAAAAGGGGGCAATGATGGGCTTCTCCGTGGGCATCGGTAGGCGAAGGTGGTGGAGATGCCCAATCTCCTCCGACCTTCATAAAACAGCAATTCAGAATCAGTCTGAAAAAACAAAACAAGCAGAGTTTAGGTAATCGTCAGGGCCACTTGATAGGAGAAAGAAGAGGGGAAAATAAAGGGCAGTTAAAGAAAGTAATAGGGAAGGGGGGGGGTATATATAAATTCTCATTAAGGGCCCCAGGGCGACCCCATCACCACGAGGTCATAGCCTCTCTGGGACAAACCCATGAAGAAAGAAAAGGTCCCGGAGAAGGAGGGGGTTGGTAAAGAGAGAGGATCGAATACGCTACAAAAGGAATTAAGTGTCGGTGCGCGCTTCTTCTAATGACGCTAAACTCGGGGACGTCGAGATGTTGGGAGTAAGGTCTCTGGTTGGAGCTGCACGTTGATTGCCGGTTTCCTTGCTTGTATAATTACGGCTTCGGCCATTCTTAACCTTCGTTGATCTTCAACCTAATGATGATCGAGGTGTTCTTAGTTAGCTCCTCGCGTTTCAAGACAGTTCCACGGGAGTGAACATGCCTTTTTATCGCTCCGTCTTGAAGTTGAGCTGTCAACCGCCTTAAGAGGGTTGTGGAGGTTACGCCAATGTACTTAGAGTTGCGGTGATCGCAGTCACCGACTTTGCACGAAAATTCGTACATGACGTTGGTCTCCTGGAGCTCACCTATAAGCGGAAGGCAGCTATTCATTATGCAGCTGCTCGTTTTTTTTGTTTTTTTTTTTGGGGGGGGGGTTGTAGAATATAATTAGGTTAATATTTATATTCGTGTCGATTGGTGTCACGTGCCGATGTAGGATGGTTTTTAGAACCTTTTCGTCTTCACGGAAGCCGGTGTTCATGTGACCCTTGTAATAAAGGTCGATATTGCTTTTCTTTGGGGTAGAATGGACGTTGGCACTGGTGGCCAAATCCATTTTTCTTTTATAAGTTCGTCGATGGATCGTTGCGGATAGCCATTGTTGATGAGGACTCGGGAGACCCTCTTTAGTTCGAGGTCAACGGCCGCCCACGAGGATGAATGGGAGATAGCCGTTTACTAAGGCGTTACTGACTGATCTCTCATATCTTTCCGGACACTCCGAAGAGCTGTTTAAGCAGACCCCCACAATCGTAGCTTTGACGTATACCTGTCACAAATTTAGTCTTGGGCACTTATGCGGATATCTAGGAAGGGAAGTGATTCTTCATCTCCAATTTCGTGGGTGAGTTTAGGCACGATTCGATCTTAAATGTTTCTACAAGGTCCTTCACTTGGTCGAAGTTATTGTGTTCAGGAAAATATCGTCGATACTTTCCTGTTGACTTTAATAACGCATGCATACAACATGGCCTCCTACCTAAACACACACACACATATATATATATATATATATATATATATATATATATATATATATATATATATATATATATATATATATATATATATATATATATCCATTAAACCACATTGAAAGAGAAAACAGAATAATTTTTCCTGCAGTAATATTTTTATTACCTTTTTTCGAAAGACCGTGCAAGGAAGCGATTCGAACCATGCACACTGAGGGAGCGAGCACCGCTTTGATCACAGTCAAAAGTATGCCTTTAGTGCACTATGCTACGCAGCTGAATGTTTCTAACTGTTATCGTGAATATTTCTTCCCCTTCTCATTAGTCGATAGATTCGCTGAAGATGGTCCTAGCGAAGGTCCAAAACGTCCGGCCAATAAATGATGTGTAATCTTCTGGGTCTTCATATTCCTACTATATATATATATATTATATATATATATATCCAAAAATTCGAGGGTGGGCATAAACCCAACATTAACCAGTTTGTTTATAAGGGGGTAATTTTGTGGTAGGCTATCATAACGTTCCTGTGTAATTGTTTAAAGTTAATATATCTTAGATACCATTTTTAACGTTGGTTTGCTATTATCTCATAAATCTGTGTATAATTAGCTGTGACAGAGTTGGGTGCTTCAGACAATTGTTCCCATTGCGCATACATTTTATTCTATCAGACCTTAAACTCTCCTTTCATTTTAAAATCGTTTAATCCCTCACACCTGTGTGCCGTAACAAACATTGGCGACTTGCCAGGATAACCTAAAAGATAAATTACACCGCTTCTTTGTGAGTTTATTTCTTGGCAAGATGTCTGCTATGGATTTTAGATATTCCTTTCCAAGCCAGTGCCAATAAAGAACACTTGATTGCTTTGGGTAATCCAAAATTATATATATATAATACAACTGAAGTATGTCTGTCTGTAGTGCGTTTGTCCATTAATAGGAATAAAAAAAAATCCTGTTCTAACCCCCACACTACAAAAGGACATCCAAACCAAGAGAGAGAAAAAAAATAATCAAATTCTTATAGATAAGAAAATATGGTAAAGTTGAAGATAAGCTCCTCGATTGCTAATTTATATTTATATATTCTTCGTATGTGTTTAGTTACTGAAGCCGGTTTCGAGCCGGGTTGAGTTATTATACCCCTCCCCCCCCACCCACTCCTTCACTCGTGAACAAGTAGTATGACGAAAGCACAATCGCGGCGGCCGAGTAGCTTATCTTCAACTTTACCGAAAATATTTTTTGCTCTTAAATTACCTTTAAACGTTATTTTTAGATTTCAAATGCCTATAACTCTGAAACTAAACAACAAAATTAAAGATCAATGACCTCCAAAATACAAAGAAAACCAAAGGTTTCTGCATCTTTCTGTCTTCCAAACGTTTTTGGAAGGCAAAATTAAATATGGCGAAAGGTTTGTGTTTGTTGTTACCACTCACAGAACTTGTACTAAAGTTTCTGGTTTTAGTCCACCCCCAAACTATGTTACTTCTCGGGCGGACGTCGGCCAGGGCAAGCCCCAACTCCCCACCGTGATACCCAATCACGGTGGTAACCTCCCTAGTAGTGTCAGTTTAAAAAGAATCCGGACGGAGATTCGAACTGTCAACCCAGCAATTGCCGGGCAAGTGCGTTAGGACCTCCTTGGAGGTCCTAGCTTATGGAGATACTGTTTGATAGGGTAACGCTTTGGGTGAAATTGAGTCACTGTGCCTGGTAGCTTAACGGTAGAGCATCTGACCGGCAATCAGCAGACTTGAGTTTGAGTCCAAGCCAGGATTATTTAAACTTTTTTTTTTTCCCAGGCGTTATTTCTGTCTTCTCAGTAGACTTATTGTGTGTCGTCCTTTGCTCTCTTTGATCCTTGTGTTCTTCCAATGTCTCTCTCTTGCCTTAAAAAAAACCCCTCCTGTTTCTTGTCTCCTTGCTTATTTCCGTCGAATTTCTTTCTTTTGTACTGTATTTTTATAAGAGTCTCCAATTCAAGGTCTCTGCATCTTTCTTTCTGTCTTCAAAATGCTTTTGAAAGGCATAACTTAAACATGGCGAAAACCAAAAGGTAACCGGTTGTTACCACTCGCAGAACTTGTATTTGCTAAGTAGTGGCTACGTCTCCGTCTCTCAGGTCTTTCTGCAAGTGAGTGAGCGGACCTTGGTGGCTGATGGTTACCGAGACCGTCCGCTACAACTGCCGGTACCATCCGCTACATATATGCAGGCTGCTATTGAATCCTAACAGCCCAAAATCAGATCCTAACAAGCATAGAACAATAAACCACAAGACGGCAACCGATCTAATCTCAGGATTCGAACCATCTCTCAAAGGTCATCGACCAGACACCGATCTAAAAGTAACTCCACAAATTACATAAGGGTCGCCTTGGCAAGGCTCCGATCTGGTCACTAAAAAAATAAATTATAGAAATGTTTGCACATTAACATCTGCATTCACTGCTACCAAGGACTTGACACAGCTCAACTCTCATACTTTAAACCATTGTTGAGGCGGATGGGCTAGAAGCAGGACCCGAATCACAAGCAGATAAATTAGTTTTGCATTTCTGGTTCTTTTAAGGTGAAGAATTTTTTAATGTTAAATATTTGGTTATAAAAGGACAAGAATACAAGATTATTTTTACTATAACATCCCGGAGATCATAGTTTCAAAACTTGTGGACCTAATCAACTAAAATTTGGATTTTATATAATTATAAGGGGAAATTTATGAGAGTCGTGTTTGCTAATAATATGTAGATTTAAATATGCCTATTAGCTGAGTAAAATAGTCCTCAATTCATCGGCACAAGGATGTCTCGGGTGTATAACAAAAGATAACAATTGGAGAACGGACTCAATTTCAATAAATACTGACTAGACATACTTTCTTTAAGGATGCATCATCATCATTAACGGTTTTCCCACAAAGCAGCGTCAGCGCGCATCAACACCGCACAAAAATACCTCAATTATTCCGTATCAGGACAAAAGACACCCAGTATTTTTCTACGCCAAATTGGACCTTCATAATGACTGGGTACTGTGTTGTAGCTATCTGCTTGTATGTGAGGCAGCAGGAAGCGTAAATACTTCCCGGCGCGAGTGGTAACAAGTCAGCAATCCCGGATCGGGGTCACTAGTTTGGGAACTCGCGCATCTGAAAGTTTTGTCTTGCGAGCGCCATATGCAATCTCAATGACTTTCGATGCAACAATTTCAATACATCAATTACCAGACTTTGAATTTGTTGCTCAAAATCAACTACTAGAACGGAGTATACAGAGTATCGATGAATCAATACAAGGTGTATATAAATTTGCTAGGTAGCCTTCCAAACAGAACCTAAGAAATTAAAAGTATGGATATAAATCTAATCTAAACGAGAATTGCAAAAAACACAAAAGTAATTATAATCTGAGTCACCTCACCTAATTCCTTGTCTTGCACGTAAACTCGTGAGTCCAGACAACAGTGTCCTTTTTTTTGGTAGCCCGAACATTTGTGTAATAATACTGTGAAATAAGATACCGCACAATTCCAGACGCTTCATCTGAGGTGGTGATTTCAATGGTTCGTCATTTAGGCACCATTACGACCATGGAAGGGGGTCTCCAAAAGGATGCAATGGCTGGGTACGCATTAAAGGAAGCACAAAGGGGCGAATACTTTTTGATTCATGGAAGATAGATGAACACTTATTTATTAACGCCACCCTTCCCTTTAACTTGAGTGGACCCTCAAAAAGAGTAGAAACAAACATAAAAATCAGAATGACAATCCTTGCTAAGCCTGAGGGCACCATAAGCTGGTCTAAGTTAGGGGAGGGTGCCTGCAAGTATACCCGGACTCGACGCACCGCCTCATTAACGGCTACCCACCGAGTGTCGAATTTTTATGTGTACACCAGAATCAAAGGCGGTAGCCAGGAGAGGGATTTCAATGTCGTATCCACTAGGCTAAGGAAAGCACCAGTTATGTGCGTAATAACGGGTCATGAAATTGCAAGCGCGAATGCGCATGAGTCGGGGCTCCGCCGTGAATTTCCTACAGCATCCACTCTTGCAGAGATTGTACCCGAGTAATTAAGCCTTGTAATTAAGAAGCAAAAGAGTAAATCAAAGAATTGCACCTTGTACAAACGATTGGAATTATCTTTGCGCCTTCCGACACATCAACCTGAAATTCTTTTCATTTAACTTGGGCTTCCTCTATTCTTGAAGCATTCTGTGACATTCCCATACATTTTTTCATCATTAAATTTATCGATCACACAATTTAGGATTTTAATTCGAAACTGTAAAGCAACACTAGTTAATCTAACAAGGGATATAGCGAATTAGGGATAATTAAGGTTTCCCAATACAAAAACATAACTATAACTTTGGATATTTTGTAAGGAGAAACCATAGGCGAAAACACCATATTCAAATAAGATCTCCAACACCAATTTTAGTTTCTAATATTACTAAGGATTCCATGTAGGACACTCGAGGGCGAGGAAACAACTATATACACGGACGATTCTTTTCGATTGGTAGTGACCTCTTTTATTTTTATTTAACCTTGCGTGAAATACGTTTGATACAAAACCCCAAACGTTCCGGACAAAAACCAAGAGAAGACACACCACCAAGTAGAAAATCCAAGAACACCACGATAGAATTCTGCAGTAAATATCTGAAAGAGGAAAAAGTAAAGCAGATGAAATTGGATTCCATTTTGAAGAGCCTAGACAAAAACCATCCTCTATATTACCTTTTTAATTTCTTCTAATCCCAAAGACAATGTCTTGGAAGCTTCAGAGACACTCTCTGCTTGGTGGAGTGATGAGAGAGAAGATGTGAACTCGACATCAGGGTTGTCTGGTGTCAGACCACACTCTTCAGCACCTTCCCGATAGCTGAACAAGTCTTTCCATTCAAGGCCACCTATTTAAGGAAAAATAAAATGAGAGCAATATATAATAAATCAAAATGGCCAAACTAGAATCAAAGTATAAAAAAATTGATGCGGTTAGAGTACAGTACCTTTAAGGTCAACATTCAAAGTTAAAAGTGTGTCCCAATCTTTTTGTTCTGTACTCCTTGGCTTATTTATAAATTCCTGTGTACCCCCAAAAATTAAGGATGAAAAAGAAAACCAGAAATTGAAATTTTTATATTTTATTATGAAATCGATTTGAGTAAACTGCACTGTACAATGTATATATATTTTTTATGATTATCCATAACATCAACAAATGAAGGTCACAAAATTCATAAAATATGATGCATTACATATATTTCTCACGTAATATACAGAATGTTTTGATGCATCACATGCATATCTTTCTTATAATTACTCATAACACAAAAGTGAATTAAACTTAGGTAATTTATAAAGTAGTTTGATCCTTCATACATATTTTTTTATAATTATCCATAATGATCATTACTAAGTAAAAATACACAAAACTATGTACCAATAATCAAAACTAAACAATACTAATGAGATGGATGGGCTTGTTTTTTCACAACAAGCTCATTTATTCAAGGAGAAACTTTAGCAATAGCACAACGAATATCCTGCTCAGGAGTTTTGAGTTTTGCTCTGTATTTTTATTTGATTCCTAACAGCACTGAAAATGCTGACTCACAAAGCCATGTTGATGGAAATAACAATAGTGCTCGAATAGCATGTTTAGCAATCTGCCTGTATGAATTTTGCATCAACAACCAAAATTCACACAAATTTTTCTCAGAGTAGAAATCACTTGCAGAATCATCGTGTTGGAGCTCTTGCATACCTGTCCCAGCCTGCAGCACCTGAGAATTTGCGGTAAAAGGATTCCTAAGATACACAACTTCATCTTCACCAAGGCCTGGAAAATAGTCATCAGTTTCTTTCTCCAGCTCCAGATGTTCAGTTGCTAATTTTGTGATGTTGTTGGTCTCAGATTGTGGATTTTGATCTAGAAATTCTGTAACCGTACTAAGCATAGACAAGGTATCAGACTGGATATTTCCCCTCCAAAGCTATAAACTCACAAACTGTTGTCTTTTCCTTGGAGACTCTGGTTTAGCATATTCATAGCATCAAATATATCAACTAGGTAGCAAGTTTCAGAATGAAGGAATGATCTTTTAAGGAAGTGACAAAACTTTCACAGTTGTGAGAATGTTGAAAAAATTACAGCAATTCTCTATGAAGCTCAGACAAGTTTTGTGACATTTCCTCGGGAAAGTCAACGTACATTAGTATGGAATAGAAATGCAGTGACACTCCCTTTTACATGGTTAACCATCTTGACCACCACTGATAACACACTGGGTAGACCAACAGGAAAGACCTTGCAAGACAAAGCAAACCGATTGATCATGCAATGCATAAATGTCACATGAGAAGCCACTTCCATGACACGAGCTCTAAAACCAGACCTTCGTCCTTACATAGCTGGTGCCCCATCAGTTGTGCATCCTTTCAGATTTTCGCATTTCAAACTATGTTGCTTGAAAAATGAATCTATAATTTGGAAGATATCATCGACTTTTAGTGCTGTATTCATCAAGAACTTCTTCAATGCCTTCATTACCCACATACCGAACAAAAATTATTAACTGAGCACAATTTGTCACATGTGTGGACTCGTCAGGTTGAATTGCAAACCCAGTTTCAGACAGATAAATCACTTGTCAAAAATATCTACTGATATTTCTGCAATTCGTCGTTGAACCCTATTGTTAGCCAGAGTTAAGCATTTTTGCAGATTCATCTACAAGGACACAATGTACCTTTCTTTTGAAGCTGGATAAAGAAGTTCTTCCCCAATGGTATGAGTTTTCTTTTGTTTGGCAATCAGAAATGAACTACATAAGATGCCTTCAATGCTGCACTGGTTTGTTGGAAAAACCTACCGCTTGGATCCAGTCATTGTTTCTTAAACATTGCTTTTTTTCACACTTGATTTTTTTATATTTTTTTTTAATTAAGGGGCTATCTGGCGACTGCCGACTAAGGCATAAGTTGCCGTAAACAAACAGCCTAGTTTTAGGCTACTTTAAAAAATTAAACAGAAAACAATAAAAAGAAATAACAATAACAAAGCAATAACAAAACAATTACAAAAACAACAACAACAATTAAATCGGGTTAAATAAAAGGGAGAAGGCTGGCCTCCCCCAAAAAGTCAATAAGTCCACCAGTCAAAGTACACGCACTCGTCCCGAGCACAAGGGACAGGCGGTAGCGACCCCGCCCATCCCGGTACCGGGACAGGTGTCGTGCGCGAAGATCACCCAGACTGGGACATTCGACAAGAATGTGCCGAACAGTCTGGGGGACGACGCAGTCGTTCCAATAGGGCGCAGGCGAGCGCTCCATCAGATAGCGATGCGTCACACGAGTGTGTCCGATTCGGAGACGACAGAAAGCAACCTGAAGCCGCCGCGGCATTGGGGGATAGGTCCATGGGAACAGTCGCGGCGCAATGGCACGCAACTTTAAGTTCCCTTCGACCGTCTCCCATCTTCTTTGCCAAGCAGTCCGAAGAGCTGCCCGTATTCCTGCCATGTAGTCGGTGTGAGGAAGAGCGAAACGCTGGTCCGGTCGCAGAGTCCTCGCGGACTCTTTGGCGCCCTCATCGGCGCGCTCATTCCCCGAAAGTCCTACATGTCCAGGAACCCAGCAGAAGATAATCTCGACATCTGCCCGGCTCGCCAAAACCGTGGCGTCACGGATATCGCGAACCAGGGGATGCGGAGATTCCAATGCCCCGAGAGCACTCAGGGCGCTTTGTGAGTCGCTATAGATCACAATCCGGTCTCCGAACCGGGCACGTCGCGTAATCTCCCGTAGCGAGTGGTGTATTGCCACCAGCTCGGCCGTGAAGACAGACGCAGCGCCTGGTAGAGCCCCGCTGACTTCAAACAGAGGGGATACGGCGTGGAAGCCGACCCCCTCTTGGGACTTGGAGCCATCCGTATACACTGGCACGGTACCAGCGTGACACGATGTGTGCTCCAAAAAGGTCGAACGCAATACTCCCGGCGCAGTACAAGCTTTGGGAGCAGAGGCGTGGCGACAAATAGCCAAATGTGGTACCCTCCAGGGTGGCGTCCTGGGCAGAACCAGGGGCGCCACCGGACCGAGAGCTATATCTACCTCTCGAAGGAGTTTCCTGGCCCTAAACCCAAAGGGCTTAGGGTATGACTGGCGTCTCTCGGCGGCATAGACACCATCGAGATCAGCTGCGGATGCAGTGAGAGCAGTTGGCGACTGAGGGAGGCGCCGGGCTCGCGCGTACAGGCGAGTGATGCACTGCACGCGGCGCAGAGCGAGTGGCATCTCCCCAGCATCGACCAACAGGCTCTCAATGGGGAAAGTGCGGAAAGCACCGGTCGCAAGGCGAAGGCCGGTGTGGTGGATTGAATCCACCTTCCGCAATAAACGCTCGGCTGCGTATGCATAAAACTCGCATCCGTAGTCGAGCTTCGAGCGAACACAGGATCGATAAAAAAGTAAGGCGGTAGCCCTATCAGCGCCCCAAGCGCTGAACGTCACGGAACGGAGAATGTCCATGGCGCGGGTACAAGAGACCCTAAGGCTGCGAATATGAGCCTCCCAGGTGAGGCGTCGGTCGAATACAAGACCAAGGAAACGGTGCGACTCAACCACATCCAGGCGCACCCCATTAAGAAACAAATCTGGGTCGGGGTGAAGCCGTGGATGGCGGCAGAAGTGCACCACCTTAGTCTTGGCCAAAGAAAACCGAAACCTGTGCGCTTCGGCATAGCGAGAGACGCGGTTCAATGCCTGTTGGAGTCGACGCTCCAGAGTTGGCATCTGGGCCGCGCCAAAAGAGATCGAAAGGTCGTCCACGTAGAGCGTAGCAAGAACATCTTCTGGCAGAACCTTTTCACGCTTGAAAAAGGAGAGATCTTTGTCTTTGAATTACGGATGAGCTTTCTCTAGATGTCGAGTGAGAAGGCTTGGCTTCAATGAATCATTGCCCAGTGTTGATGTAAACCCGAACTGTAAGCAGGTCTCTGAGTATTTCCTTCTTTTGCTCCTCATTGTTAACTTCCTGAGGACTAGAAAGAAAAGAAAAAAGTGAATAATAAAAATAATAATAAATGAAAACAAATCTAAATTCTAAAAGCATGTGTGTGTGTGTGAGAAGAGAGTAAACGAAAAGAGTGTGTGTGTGGTATTTATACATTACCAAGCAATAATATATATTTTTCTTTGTATAAATTTTCGATATTGTTGTTGTTGTTTTCATTTATTTTTCTTTGTGTAATAAACTATTTAGGCAACTCTTTTAGATTTCTCTCTCTCAAAAAAAAGGCGTTTGAAATATAAACTTACAGGCTTTCCTTATACATATACAAATACATGTACGTATAATTTTGTTAGCAAAATCATAAAGAACGCACAATCGTTATAAAATCTAAATTCTAAGTAATTATTACGTACCTACTCTTTTCAATCAAGTTTACCCATAAAAAAATTGCATACATCAGTAAAATTATTCATCATCATCATCATTTTTGAAGGCTCCATACATGCTTGCATGTGTCGGCCTGATTTACCTAATGACAGCTTTCCATGCTGTTCGATCTCTGGCTGCTTCTCTATACAAACTCATATCTCTGAGGTTCCTCTGTATGACCTCATTCTACGTCTTCTTCAGTCTCCCTCCGACAGCTACACCCTTCACCCAATTATTATCGTCCATCCTCTCCACATGACTGAATCACATCATTCTGCCTCTTTTCAGTGCACATGTTTCGTAGAGCTCTCAGAATATTTTGATTATTTGATATACTTTGGTGTGTGACATAAACATAAATATTAAGTTATTAGATCATATATTTGGTTGGTTAATATAACAAAGTTAAATTGTGGTTATTTTGTTTTGGTGAGAAAGTGACTTTTGTTTACTTCGGTGGCCATCTTGATTAGCAGGTTTTAAACTTGCTCGCACAAATTCGGGTCAAATTCTTGTTGTTTGTAAGTTTTTGTTTCTATTATTGTTCTTGTTTAAGTATGGCTGACTGTTTGGATGTAGAGAGTATGCCTTTTGAAAGTAGTGTGCATGTAGTGTGCGATGTCTGTGGTGTAGAGAGGAGAGTGAATGTGTCTGAGTGTCAACCAGAAATGAACTAAATAAGATTATTAAGAAGACCAAAAGGACAGCAGAAATTAATTTAGCTAAAAATAATAATAAAGATCCTAAAAAATTCTTTAGCTATTATAGAATCAATAATCAATCTAACAGTGATAAAATAGGGCCTATTAAATATGAAGGGGTTTTGAAAGAATCTGATGAGGAAATAGTAGAGGTCCTTAATGATCATTTTGCTTCAGTATTCACAGAAGAGAAACCAGTTAGATTAATTGATGATAATTCTAGGTCAAGGGAAGTAGTGATAAATTCTATTAATATAGACAGAGAAGAAATTAAAGGGCTTATAATTCAGTTAAATACTAGTAAGGCATCTGGCCCTGACAACATTCATTCTAGGATACTCAAAGAAGGTGTAGAAAGTATTGCAGTAGCTCTCGAGAAGATATTTATTAGATCACTAGAGTCTGGAGAAATACCAAATGATTGGAAATTGGCAAATGTAGTGCCAATTTTTAAAAAGGGAAGCAAAGAGGACCCAAATAACTTTAGACCAGTAAGCTTAACTTCTATAGTCTGTAAAATTCTTGAGAAGATGGTTAAGAAGGGAATTTCTGATCATCTAGAGAGTAGCAGGTTAATTAATGATGCTCAGCATGGTTTTAGAAAAGATAGATCGTGTTTAACTAATTTACTGGATTTTATGGATTATGTAACTAAAGAATTAGATAGGGGTGAGAAAGTTGATGTGATCTACTTAGATTTCAGCAAAGCTTTTGATAAGGTTCCACATAGAAGACTAGTTCATAAATTAAAGCTGCATGGGATATGTGGGAACGTTTTAAATTGGATAACTGAATGGCTGAAAAATAGGAAACAGAGAGTTGTACTGAATGGAGTGAGGTCAGAGTGGAGGAATGTTATTAGTGGCGTACCTCAGGGATCAGTTTTAGGCCCTTTATTATTTATAATCTATGTAAATGATCTTGGGCAAGGTGTAAATAGCAAAGTGTCAATTTTTGCTGATGACACTAAATTGGCAGCTGTAGTCAAAGAGGTTGAGGGTAGCTTTAAAGTGCAGGGTGACTTAGATAAGCTGTTAGCTTGGGCTCAGAAGTGGCAGATGACTTTTAACCTTAATAAATGCAAAGTTATTAACATGGGGAGAGATAATAGGGAATTTAGCTATGAGATGGATGGATATTGGCTTAATTCAGTTGAAGATGAGAAAGACTTAGGAGTGGTAGTAGATAGGTCACTGAAATTTTCAAAGCAGTGTATTGAGGCAAAAAATAGAGCAAATAGGGTGCTAGGTTACATTAAAAGAAATGTTAGCTACAAGAGTAAGGAGGTCATCCTTAAACTATACAACTCTTATGTCAGGCCACATTTAGAGTACTGTATACAGGCATGGTCACCACATTTTAGACATGATATAAACTTATTAGAGTCAGTACAAAGGAGGGCAACAAAAATAATACCATCCCTGAAGCACCTTGAATATGAAGATAGACTGAGGGTATTAAATATGTTTTCATTTGAAAGAAGGTGTGTGAGGGGAGATATGATTGAGCTTTTTAAAATCTTTTCTGGGATGGATAAATTAGATTTCAGCAAGTTATTTGAGTTAGAAGGTAGTAATAGAACTAGAGGCCACCACTTAAAGATTAAAAAACAGAGGTGCAGACTGGATGTTAGAAAATATTTTTTCACTAACAGAGTGGTAGATTATTGGAATAGTTTGCCACCTGAGACTGTAGACAGCCCAAACTTGAATGTTTTCAAGCGCAGATTGGATGATTATATGGGGATGGAGGGTTAATTTCTTACTTTTTGGTATGTGGATATGTTTCTTGACTCATTCCTGTGGATGCAGTTTCTTTTTATTGTATATTTTGGGGGATTTTGATTTTGTTTTTGACAGACTCCTATGGAGGCTTTAAATTATATATTGTAGATGCATGGTTGGACATTCCTATGGATTGTTAAATTGTATATTGTAGCTGCATGATCTGACAAAATCCTATGGATGCATTATATGGGTGGGATTTGATGGATACGGATGACCTTTGATAGGCCCTTGTGGCTTTTGTCATCCGTTAAATTATGTTATGTTATGTTATGTTATGTTATGAGTGCCGTGTATGTGCTTTGACTGAGGAGGTGAGTCGAGTACGTGCGGAATGCTTGAGACTGAATGATTTAGTGTCTGAAGTGAGAAGAGATGCAAGTGTACGTTTGAAGAGTCAGATTGGGACCAGGAGGGAGGAAGTTAGGCCTAGAACAGGGACTGGAGAGAAAGCAGTAAGTGATGATGAGTGGTGGGTGAAAGTGAACAGAATAGATAAGTTAGGACAGGTTAGGTGTGTGAATGAGAGGGACATGAAACCTGTTAGGCTAACTAACAGATTTGATGCCCTGAGAGAGGAAGAATTTGAAAGAGATTTGTCTGGTGTGGCCGTGCCTGAAAGTAGAATAGGTAGATCATGTTTGACTAACTTAATAGACTTTCTGGACTTTGTAACAGATCAAGTAGATAAGGGAGAGAATGTAGATATAATTTACTTAGATTTTAGTAAAGCATTTGATAAGGTATCACATAGGAGACTAGTTCATAAATTAAAAATGATTGGGATATGTGGGGGTGTTTCAAATTGGATAGCTGAGTGGCTGAAAGACAGGAAGCAAAGGGTAGTGCTAAATGGTGTAAAGTCAGAGTGGAGGGATGTTATCAGTGGGGTTCCTCAGGGATCAGTTCTCGGTCCATTATTATTTGTCATCTATATATATGATCTTGGGGAGGCACTTAATAATAAAGTGTCAATTTTTGCGGATGATACCAAATTAGCAGCTGTAGTTAAAGATATTGATGATAATTTTAAAGTGCAGGGGGATTTAAATAAATTGTTATCCTGGGCACATAAGTGGCAAATGACTTTCAACCTTGATAAGTGCAAAGTTATTAACATGGAAAAAGATAATAGAGAATTTAACTATGAAATGGATGGGCATTGGCTGAGCTCAGTAGAGGATGAGAAAGATCTAGGAGTAGTAATAGATAAGTCATTAAGGTTTTCTAAGCAGTGTATTGAAGCAAGAAATAGGGCAAATAGAGTGCTGGGTTTTATTAAGAGAAATGTCAGTTACAAAAGTAAGGAGGTTATTCTTAAACTCTATAACTCTTATGTTAGGCCACATCTAGAGTACTGTATACAGGCATGGTCCCCACATTTTAGACACGATATTAACCTTCTCGAGTCAGTGCAACGGAGGGCAACAAAGATTATTCCTTCCCTGAGGCACCTTGAATATATAGATAGACTGAGGGTATTAAATATGTTCTCGTTCGAAAGGAGGTGTGTGAGAGGGGATATGATTGAGCTCTTTAAAAAATTTTCTGGGATAGATAAATTGGATGTTAGCAAGTTTTTTGAGTTAGATGATGGAAATCGGACTAGAGGTCACCACTTGAAAATTAAAAAGCAAAGGTGTAGGTTGGATTTAAGAAAATATTTTTTCACCAATAGAGTGGAAGACTTCTGGAACAAATTGCCGCGGAGGGTAGTAGGTAGTCCAAATCTAAATGTATTTAAGAGTAGGTTGGATGAGTTTATGGGGAGGGAAGGTTGTGATGGTTCCTAAGTTTTGTATATATTAATATTGTTTGTATATATCTATAGCTGCATGATTTAGTTCTTGACAAGCCTTGATTGGTGATACCCTTGTTTCTGGATGCAATCCTCTGGATGTAGTTTTCTTTGGAGTTTGGGTGCCTTAAAAAAGAGGCCATTTGACTTGGATGACCTATGATGAGCCCTTGTGGCTTTTGTCATCTGTTATATTATATTGTGGGGGACTTTGATTTTGTCTTTCCCTGGTGATGATGCTTTTTGTGGGTGGGTTTTTACGGAGGCGGATGACCTTTGATAGGCCCCTGTGGCTTTTGGTCATCCGTGTAATTATGTTACATAAGAACATAAGAACATAAGAAAAGAAGGAGACTGCAAAAGACCATTCATGGCCTACACTTGGCAGCTCCTGTTCCAGTCAACACACAAAAGATTTCTTACCAGAGAAAAGCTGTTAGCTTGGGCTCAGAAGTGGCAGATGACTTTTAACCTTAATAAATGCAAAGTTATTAACATGGGGAGAGATAATAGGGAATTTAGCTATGAGATGGATGGATATTGGCTTAATTCAGTTGAAGATGAGAAAGACTTAGGAGTGGTAGTAGATAGGTCACTGAAATTTTCAAAGCAGTGTATTGAGGCAAAAAATAGAGCAAATAGGGTGCTAGGTTACATTAAAAGAAATGTTAGCTACAAGAGTAAGGAGGTCATCCTTAAACTATACAACTCTTATGTCAGGCCACATTTAGAGTACTGTATACAGGCATGGTCACCACATTTTAGACATGATATAAACTTATTAGAGTCAGTACAAAGGAGGGCAACAAAAATAATACCATCCCTGAAGCACCTTGAATATGAAGATAGACTGAGGGTATTAAATATGTTTTCATTTGAAAGAAGGTGTGTGAGGGGAGATATGATTGAGCTTTTTAAAATCTTTTCTGGGATGGATAAATTAGATTTCAGCAAGTTATTTGAGTTAGAAGGTAGTAATAGAACTAGAGGCCACCACTTAAAGATTAAAAAACAGAGGTGCAGACTGGATGTTAGAAAATATTTTTTCACTAACAGAGTGGTGGATTATTGGAATAGTTTGCCACCTGAGACTGTAGACAGCCCAAACTTGAATGTTTTCAAGCGCAGATTGGATGATTATATGGGGATGGAGGGTTAATTTCTTACTTTTTGGTATGTGGATATGTTTCTTGACTCATTCCTGTGGATGCAGTTTCTTTTTATTGTATATTTTGGGGGATTTTGATTTTGTTTTTGACAGACTCCTATGGAGGCTTTAAATTATATATTGTAGATGCATGGTTGGACATTCCTATGGATTGTTAAATTGTATATTGTAGCTGCATGATCTGACAAAATCCTATGGATGCATTATATGGGTGGGATTTGATGGATACGGATGACCTTTGATAGGCCCTTGTGGCTTTTGTCATCCGTTAAATTATGTTATGTTATGTTATGTTATCAACATTGTCACCCTTTACAGAAGTTTGTCAGATCTAATCTACAATATACATAAAATGCATCCAGAGGATTATGTCCATTCATGCAACCGCATAATATAATCTCCCCACTCCTTAGAAAAATATATACATATGTACATAAAAAAAAAGTCAGTCCCATCTAGCAGCTTCATCCATATATTTATCTAATCTATTCTTAAAACTACCCAGAGAGGAGGCTTCTATCACATGTCTAGTGAGCCTATTCCATTCATCTACCACACGATTTGTAAACCAATTCCTCCCAATCTCCTTCCTAAACCTATACTTATCAAGCTTAAACCCATTGCTACGTGTTCTGTCATGTTCACTAAGTATAAGAACCTTACACAGATCCCCTTTATTATATCCTTTTACCCATTTGAAGACTTCAATCAATTCCCCTCTGACTCTTCTCCTTTCCAATGTATGTAGATTTAGTTTTCTGAGCCTTTCATCATAAGGTAAGTTCCTTAGCCCACCAATCATCTTTGTCATCCTTCTCTGCACAGACTCAAGCAAATCAATATCCTTCCTATAATATGGTGACCAAAATTGTACTGCATAGTCTAGATGAGGCCTAACTAGCGCCAGATACAGTTTTAGAATGACTTCAGCACTCTTATTGCTTACACTCCTCCTAATGAATCCCAATATCCTATTAGCTTTATTCTTAGCATTTAGGCATTGCTTTCTAGGACGAAGGTCTGAACTTACCAAAATACCCAAGTCTCTCTCACAATCGGTCCTCCCTAAAATTCTCCCATTTAATTTATAACTATTCAATGGATTATTTCTACCTATACTAAGTACACTACATTTGTCTATGTTAAACTTCATTTGCCATTTCTCAGCCCAATTGGACAGAATGGTCAATTCCTCCTGCATTACAACAGCATCAGAATCAGCCCTAATGGCCCTACCTAGCTTAGTATCATCAGCAAATTTACTCAGGTCACTACTTATACCTATGTCAAGATCATTAATATAAATTAAGAATAGCAAGGGACCCAAAACAGATCCTTGCGGTACTCCACTGCTAACACACCCCCACTCAGATTTAACTCCATCTATACTAACTCTTTGCTGTCTGTCACCAAGCCATGACTGAATCCACCTAAATATACTGCCATCGATCCCGTGTGATTTAACTTTGCTCAGAAGCCATAAGTGTGGCACTCGATCAAAAGCCTTACTAAAGTCCAAGTATAAAATATCATAAGGATTTACCCTTACTAAAGCCATGCTGTGATTCTTTTATCAACTTATGCTTATCCAAGTGATCTCTAATATTCCTTGCTATAATAGATTCCATCATTTTCCCTACCACTGATGTCAAACTTACTGGTCTGTAATTAGACATATTTGTTTTATCCCCTTTCTTAAATATAGGTATCACATTGGCTTTCTTCCATGCCACTGGCACAATGCCACTCTCCAATGATTTTCTAAAGATGCATGCTAGGGGCTCACTTAACACATCCTTACATTCTTTCAAAATTCTAGGAAAGACCTCATCAGGACCGGGTGCTTTACTACTTTTGATTTTATCAATTTCCTTTGTCACTATCTCCTTTGTGATCAAGATATCCTTTAATTTCTCTTCATCATTACCCCGAAAGATCATTGACACCTCAGGTATATTTAGAGTATCCTCCTGTGTAAATACTGAGAGAAAAAAGTCATTTAGCATTCCAGCCATTGAGTCCCTATCACTCACTAATTCTCCATTGGAATCTATAAGTGGGCCTATTTTATCTCTAACCTTAGTTTTGTATAATTGATAAAAACTTTTAGGATCTTCCTTTGCCCTATTTGCCACTTTAATTTCATAATTTCTCCTTGCTACTCTAACTAACTTTTTAACATCTCTTGCTAGTTCATTATATCTCTGCCTTAAGTGATCCTCTCCATTTTTTATTTTCCTATAAATGCCCTTTTTAATGCCAATAAATGCTTAATTTTATCCGTCATCCATTTTGGGTAATTATTTTTAGTCCTAATCTCCTTATATGGAATGTTAATCATCTGACCTGTAATTAATTGCTCAATTATTCTTTCATACTCCTCTTCAATTGTAATCTCTTCCTCCTGGTGATTATTGTCTCCACTAACTAATATCATTGAATCTATTCCTGAATTGATTTCATTGCCTGGTTTCTGTACAACTGCCTCCAGGTAAGTCCTTAGCCCATTATAATTTGCTCTTCTAAAGTCAGGAATTTTAACATTGTTCATGCTACTATCAATACCATTCCATTTCATCTTGAATCTAATTTCACAATGGTCACTATTACCCAAATTTCCTCCAATCTCAGTATCCTTAATAACTTCTTCCCTATTTGTCAGAACTAAATCCAGTATATTATTACCTCTAGTGGGTTCATTAATAATCTGCCTCAGAAAATTATCTTGGACAACATTCAAAAATTCCTCAGTCTCCTGATCACCCACAAGAGCTTCCCAGTCTATATTTCTGTAATTAAAATCGCCCATTATACACACATGCTTACTTCTACATGCCCGTTCAATCTCCTGCCACAGAAGATTTGAAGCTTCCTTACTAAGATTTGGTGGTCTGTATAATAATCCTATGACAAGCTTGTTTTTACCTTCCTTTACATTTAGCCATAATGACTCTGTGTTATCATCTAATTTAATTGTACTGTTTACACAACACTGGAGATTATCTTTAATATAAATAATAACCCCTCCTCCTCTCTTCCTATTCCTATCTGTATGGAACATGTTAAAGCCCTCAATCTCAACCTCAGGTTTAAAGTGATTACCTGCCAAATCAAGCCATGACTCTGTTATTGCAATTATATCAAAATTCTCTTCACTCGCTAACGCTCTTAAGAGATCTATCTTATTCCTTATACTCCGACCATTTGTGTAGTATATTTTTAAGTTTTTTTTATTATTCCCATCTTCATTGCATTGTGCTTTTTTATTCCTGCTCATTCACTTGTGCATTAGTTCCCCTATAATGCATCAGTATGCCCTCTCCCCTAGCTACTCCTCTATCTCTGCATCCTTTCCATTTCCTACACCTGATCTCTATTCCTGTTATTCCCTTACCTCTAACAGCTTCTAGTTTCCCACCCGTAAGGACCTAATCACACTATCCAGCTCCCCCCATAGAACCTCAACACCTGCCCGACTAAGATGGAGCCCATCCATCGCATACAACCTCCTATTCCCGTAAAACCCTCCCCAGACATCTACAAACACCAATCCTAACTCCTCACACAGTCCTTTCACAAATTCATTCAAACCAATTGCACGCGACAACCATTCTACCCCCACATCCAATCTCGGAAGCACACCAGAAACAACACCTTTTACCCTGCTTTTACTCATCCTTTCAACTAACCTTTTATACTGCTCACGTAACTCACATGTACCCACCTTCTTTACATCATTCACCCCCACATGCGTAATCACAACTGCATCCCTCTCACACCCAGAAACCAGCCTATCATACCTCTCACAAACATCACTTACACCAGCACCCGGCAGACAAACTCTCATTCCCTTCCACTTGCTATCACTCAACTTCCTATCTAAATACCTAATCTGAGAGTCACCCATCACTAGCACCTCAGTCATTCTCCTATTCTGTCTTGGCCTAACATTACCCTCCCTCCTGCCCTCAGTCACACTACCACCCATCCTGCTTTCATCCACAATCACACCAGGCAAATCACTTTCACACTCTTCCTCTCTCAGGACATTGAATCTGTTAGTCAACCTAACAGGTTCTATGTCCCTCTCATTCACACACCTAACCTGTCCTAACTTATCTATCCTATCCATTTTCACCCACCATTCATCATCACTCACAACTTCCACACTGTTCCCAGTCCTAGCCCTATCTTCCACCCTCTTAGCACTAATCTCACCCTTCAATCGCACACTTGCATCTCTTCTCACCTCAAACACCAAATCATTCAACCTCTTACATTCCCCACTCAACCTCCTAACCTCCCCTTCCAGAAAACACACACGGCATTCAGTTACATTCACTCTCCTTTCAACTCCACATGCATCACACACCACATACACACTACTTTCAAACGGCATGCTCTCACCATCATCTATACAAAAAGCCATACTCTCAGAAATTCACTAAAGAAAAAGTTAACACTCACCCCCAAAAAATTCTTGCTCAGGATTGCTGCCAGATATCTTCCCCAAAAGTATTAATCACTAATGTATTTATTACAGTGATTGGTGTATTAAATAAATACAAGAAAAACTACACACCCAAATCAGTATTATATCCCAATCTTACAATGAGAATCAGGAGCTTCCTGTAAGACAACCTTCCAGAGTGAGTGAGAGCAGGAGGGAGGGTAATACTAGGCCTAGAGAGAATAGGAGAATGACTGAGGTGATTGTGATGGGTGACTCTCAGATTAGGTATTTAGATAGGAAGTTGAGTGAAAGTAAATGGAAGGGGGTGAGAGTTTGTCTGCCGGGTGCTGGTGTAAATGATGTGTGTGAGAGGTATGATAAGTTGGTATCTGAGTGTGAGAGGGAAGCAGTTGTGATTACACATGTCGGAGTAAACGATGTAAAGAAGGTAGGTACTTGTGAGTTACGACAGCGGTATAAAAGGCTGATTGAAAGGATGTGTGAAAGTAGAGTAAAAGGCGTTGTTTCAGGTGTGCTTCCGAGAATGGATGTGGGGATGGAATGGTTGTCTCGTGCAATGGGGTTGAATGAATATGTGAAAGGTTTGTGCGAGGAGTCAGGATTGGTGTTTGTAGATGTTTGGAGTGGGTTTTATGGGAATAAGGGTTTGTATGCGATGGATGGACTCCATCTGAGCCGAGATGGGGTTGAGGTTTTGTGGCGGGAATTAGATAGTGTTATTAGGTCTTTAGAGGCAGGGAAACTAGGTTTTGATAGTGGTCAGGGAAATTTTATGGCTCAAAGTGAGGCAGGGATAGGAAGCAAACACAGATTTGTAGAAGGTAGGCAGGCTAATGGAAGTGCTTTAGGGTTAAATTACTTGAGTAGTGATAGTGGTCAGGGAAATACAAGAGTACAGGTCGGGAAAGGAGAGAAAGGAGATGCAGAGGAGATAGGCCCTCAGGTGATTCAGGGATAGGTGGGCTGAGTTGTCTTTACACAAATGCTCGTAGTCTTAGAAATAAGAGGGATGAATTATTTAGTTATATCATTCATATAGATATAGATATAATATATATAGTTGAATCATGGGTTAATGAAAATATATTTAATGATAATGTCAGTGAATTTGAACTAGAAGGTTATACTATGTACATTAGTCAAAGGAGAGATAGGACTGGTGGTGGGTTGATTATTTATATCAGAAATAGCATTTCTTCAAATCTAAATAACTCTATAAAGCAAGGAGAAGGCGAATCATTATGGATAGATATTAAGGTTGGTAAAAATAGGAAAATACACCTGGGAGCTTTTTATAGACCACCGGGACAGACTGATTGCATCGATGAGTTAATGATTAGGGAAATAAGTAAAGAATGCAAAGAAGATACAGTTATTCTGGGTGACTTTAATTTAACTTCTGTAGACTGGGAAAATATGATAGGAAGAGATAGAGCAAGTTGTAAGTTTATGGGGTGTTTTGAGGATAACTTTTTGACCCAATTTGTTAATAAGCCAACAAGGGGTGCCAATATATTAGATCTAATTCTTTCAAATGATGATCACTTAGTTCAAGGATTGAGTGTAGGGGAATCATTGGGAAACAGTGATCATCAGATGGTTCGGTTTAATTTGCAAATAGTTAAGGGTAGAACAACGACAAACTCCACAAAAATTCCAAATTTTTATAGGAGAGATTATGATAAATAACGCGGCATGCTGAATCAGATTAGGTGGGATATAGAATTCCATGGAAAGAATACTTATGAGATGTGGGATATTTTTCAGACTATATTAAACATGGTTCAGGAACAGTGTATCCCGATGAAGTCTATTAGGAAGAAATGTAGGAAACCATTATGGTGGAATCAAGAAATAGCTAATAAAGTTTCAGAGAAAAAAAGGGCATACCAGAGATTACAAAGTGAGAGTAGTTTAGATAATTTAAACCATTATAGGTCAACCAGAAATGAACTAAATAAGATTATTAAGAAGACCAAAAGGACAGCAGAAATTAATTTAGCTAAAAATAATAATAAAGATCCTAAAAAATTATTTAGCTATTATAGAATCAATAATAAATCTAACAGTGATAAAATAGGGCCTATTAGATATGAAGGGGTTTTGAAAGAATCTGATGAGGAAATAGTAGAGGTCCTTAATGATCATTTTGCTTCAGTATTCACAGAAGAGAAACCAGTTATCTTAATTGATGATAATTCTAGGTCAAGGGAAGTAGTGATAAATTCTATTAATATAGACAGAGAAGAAATTAAAGGGCTTATAATGCAGTTAAATACTAGTAAAGCATCTGGCCCTGAAAACATTCATTCTAGGATACTCAAAGAAGGTGTAGAAAGTATTGCAGTAGCTCTTGAGAAGATATTTATTAGATCACTAGAGTCTGGAGAAATACCGAATGATTGGAAATTGGCAAATGTAGTGTCAATTTTTAAAAAAAGAAGCAAAGAGGATCCAAATAACTTTAGACCGGTAAGCTTAACTTCTATAGTCTGTAAAATTCTTGAGAAGATGGTTAAGAAGGGAATTTCTGATCATCTAGAGAGTAGCAGGTTAATTAATGATACTCAGCATGGTTTTAGAAAAGGTAGATCGTGTTTAACTAATTTACTGGATTTTATGGATTATGTAACTAAAGAATTAGATAGGGGTGAGAAAGTTGATGTGATCTACTTAGATTTCAGCAAAGCTTTTGATAAGGTTCCACATAGAAGACTAGTTCATAAATTAAAGCTGCATGGGATATGTGGGAACGTTTTAAATTGGATAACTGAATGGCTGAAAAATAGGAAACAGAGAGTTGTACTGAATGGAGTGAGGTCAGAGTGGAGGAATGTTATTAGTGGCGTACCTCAGGGATCAGTTTTAGGCCCTTTATTATTTATAATCTATGTAAATGATCTTGGGGAAGGTGTAAATAGCAAAGTGTCAATTTTTGCTGATAACACTAAATTGGCAGCTGTAGTCAAAGAGGTTGAGGGTAGCTTTAAAGTGCAGGGTGACTTAAATAAGTTGTTAGCTTGGGCTCAGAAGTGGCAGATGACTTTTAACCTTAATAAATGCAAAGTTATTAACATGGGGAGAGATAATAGGGAATTTAGCTATGAGATGGATGGGTATTGGCTTAATTCAGTTGAAGATGAGAAGGACTTAGGAGTAGTAGTAGATAGGTCACTGAAATTTTCAAAGCAGTGTATTGAGGCAAAAAATAGAGCAAATAGGGTGCTAGGTTACATTAAAAGAAATGTTAGCTACAAGAGTAAGGAGGTCATCCTTAAACTATACAACTCTTATGTCAGGCCACATTTAGAGTACTGTATACAGGCATGGTCACCACATTTTAGACATGATATAAACTTATTAGAGTCAGTACAAAGGAGGGCAACAAAAATAATACCATCCCTGAAGCACCTTCAATATGAAGATAGACTGAGGGTATTAAATATGTTTTCATTTGAAAGAAGGTGTGTGAGGGAAGATATGATTGAGCTTTTTAAAATCTTTTCTGGGATGGATAAATTGGATTTCAGCAAGTTATTTGAGTTAGAAGGTAGTAATAGAACTAGAGGCCACCACTTCAAGATTAAAAAACAGAGGTGCGGACTGGATGTTAGAAAATATTTTTTCACTAACAGAGTGGTGGATTATTGGAATAGTTTGCCACCTGAGACTGTAGACAGCCCAAACTTGAATGTTTTCAAGCGCAGATTAGATGATTATATGGGGATGGAGGGTTAATTTCTTACTTTTTGGTATGTGGATATGTTTCTTGACTCATTCCTGTGGATGCAGTTTCTTTTTATTGTATATTTTGGGGGACTTTGATTTTTTTTTTTTTTACAGACTCCTATGGAGGCTTTAAATTATATATTGTAGATGCATGGTTCGACATTCCTATATATTGTTTAATTGTATATTGTAGATGCATGATCTGACAAAATCCTATGGATGCATTATGTGGGTGGGATTTGACGGATGCGGATGACCTTTGATAGGCCCTTGTGGCTTTTGTCATCCGTGAAATTATGTTATGTTAGGTGTCAAATTCAGAGATGCTCCGCACATCCATCTCACTATTCTCAACTCAGTACGCTTGAGCCTCTGGATGTCCTCTTCCTTCACAGCCCAAGTTTCGATGCCGTACAACATTGCACTTCGTACAGACGTCTCTTAGCTCGGAGGGAAAAACCCCTCAGCGTCAAGAGAGGAAGCGGATATCTGAACTTTTCCCAACCATTTCTAACCCTTGCCACGGAACTCGCCCCAGATAGCAGAACTCCTCTACGCATTCAAGCGATACACCATCAAATACAATCTGCTCCTCTACACACAGTGCACTGAAACTCTCCATCATTCTGCAGCCTTACCCCCAATACCACATCTTTTATGCACTCACAAAACAAATCATTACAGTTATTCCCTACCCTTCTGTGACAGACTGCACATGGACACATACCCTGTGATGTCATTACCACCACCCACTCTTGAAATCATCATCTTTGTTTTATCCAAATTCACTTTCAGCCCCCCTGGAACTCATCCCTTTCCTCCACAACCTGAACTTCTGAAGTACCATTCTCTCATCCTCAGCACTAGGTCATCAGCGTACAACAACTCAAATAGCAATCCTGTTCTAAAATTCTGTGACAGCATTTCCAGGACCATAACAAAAAGCGGGGGACTCAAAACGGATCCCTGATGCACACCAACCTTCACAGAGAAGTCATGACTCAATTCTCCATTTATCCTCACCTAGGTTGTCGAATCTTTGTACATAGCCATGGCCGCCCTAACCAACAACTCAATCCCTAATTTTCTCATTCCACCTCACCAAATCTCTTGGTACCCTATCAAAAGCCTTTTTAAGGTCAATGAAAATATAATAACGCTCTTTTCCTAGCGATGTACTTCTCCTGGAGCTGTCTAACTATAAATATAGCATCCGTGGTTCCTTTTGCAGGTATGAACCCAAACAGTATGTTGTCAAAGTTTATCGTTTCCCTAATCATTTCTTCTAGAACACTCCATAACTTTCATAACATGATCGAAGAACTGTATGCCTCTGTAGCTACCCCTTTCTAGTGCATCACCTTTACCCTTATACACACTCACAATCACACTCTTCAGCCAGTCTTCTGGTACAGCACATTCATATATGACAGCATTTATAAGTTCAATGACCAACCGCACATCGATATCTCCAGATGCTTTCAACATCTTGACATTTATCTCAGAAACATTCACTGCCTTACCTTCTGGCATGTGATTGATGGCTCTGCTCACCATTTTGTCCTCAATTGATGGCCACGGTCCAGCCACAGTTTATGCGGAATCCACAAGTCTCCTGTCCCAGTCAAATTCTAGGTTTAATAAACGATTATAGTGCCTATTAACAATTAAAATACATTAAAAAATTATTAATTCATTTAATTATTAAAAAGATGTTTAAAAAGAAAGTCATTTAAACATACTCACCTTGACTCCACTCACACAAGGAAGCTACCGAATGCCCGTCTTGCTTGAGCGTCTGCATATAAATTGATAAGAACAGAGGGTTGTCAACTCGCACCAAAATATAAACGTCAGAAATAGAGAGTGGACTAATACGTTGTGCAATCTGGATGGAGATTACATCATGTATTGTACAGTAGTAGTTATTTTCTCGGATCCAATGTACCCCCCAAAGAGTACAAATGTACCACTGGAGATACATGTACCTTATATGGGGGAACCCCTGGCTTAAGGGCTAATGGCCGCACCAATGTAGGTTACTTGACCTTAGACACACTCAGTAAGACTTTAATGATTTCTTCTGAGAATGCCAGATGAAATAAAAAAACAATACACCATATTTGTGGCCCTCTGCATCGAGAGAAGCATGAAGGAGATTGTGAATTTGTTTAACTAACCGAGGAACTTTGTTTATAAAGTATGACGAGGCTAAGAATAAGGGCAAAATGCCTACGGTCATGTACAGCAAATTTCGCGCCTCTGATGTTTAGGGGCATGATCAGCAGGGATGGCCACCTTGCGCCTACTCATATCTTCCCCCAGGGTCTCAAAGTTAATGCGGACGTTTACTTTGAGGTGTTTGAGACTGTAGTCAAGCCTTGGAGGGACCAACTAGTCCCAGGAAGACTGCTCCCGCACACAAGGATAGAAAAACAGGGTTGGTTGTTCACCAACCTCCCACACCACTGGTCCCCAGACTTGTGGCAGACCAGCTCGCCTGAATGCAACCGCCTATATTATTTTGGGTGGGGCGTTGCTAAGAAAGATGTCCACAAAGCTGCTCACAACACTTTAGGATTTCTGAGAGCCGCCAATGTGGAAGTAATGCCATCCAATGACAAGGAGTCCCTAACTAGGGCATGCAACTAGTTTAGGTCCTGCCTGGAGAAGGTCATGGACGCAGATGTTGGCCATTTCAAATGATTTCTCAACTATAGATATATCGTTCTAATGTCTGTAAATTCTCATGATTTTTTTTTTATTAAATTCTCATGAGAATATATTGCTTCATAGGCTGAAAACTTGTTTCCTTTTCCTGCGTGCATGTGTCGATTTACCTGAAACCCCCTGTAAAGCAATAAATAATCACTAAGTGCTTCGAGCCACCTGTGGGACGTTCCTCATTCTAACGAACCCCCCCAAAAGTCGGTCGAATGACTCTCTTCCACCTGGCCATTGCTGTCACAGTAAACAGACAATTTTCTAATTATTTTCGTGGGTTCTATGCTATCACACTTTAAGAGATGGAAAAATCAATGACAATTGGTGCAGTTAGTGTAAAACAATGAAACGTTATTTATTGATTTACACTAACCACGCCAATTGTTATTGATATTCCCCTATAACAAAAATACCACCAGGGCAACAATAAATCAATGATCTCACCTAAAGTCTTGCACATCAGTGAAAGGTAGATACACAAAATAACTGGTGCTATATATTGCAATGTTACAACACATAAATAGTAGAAAACACGGGATATCTGCAATAGACAGGAAAAAATTACTAAATGGTAAAAAATTCATAAATTAAAAATATTAGATCATACATTTATCAAAACTAAAATACTGGAAAGAAATCTATTTTGGATGCCAGTTTCTGTAATCTAGGTTAGCTCATACCATTAACCTACCTGACGGGACCAAAAAAAAGAAACTTTCAGTTGAGTTTTAAGAAACCTAGAATGCAGGAATTAAATAAGGCTAGATAAAAACTTCTCCCCAACTCATCCTCTTTACGAAAGGCGATTAACCATCGATCTACACTCATTTAAGATGCACTTGCAGTTTAACGATATCAAACGCACATATTCTCATCACTCCCACCTTGCCCACCACAAACCAGTCTCTGGAAACATATCCATATACAAATCACTCACCGTTCTATCCAATCAAAATAAACACGCAGCTGAAAGCTCGCCCCCCGGAAATCTACCCTTCTAAATCCTCTCTCCCCTGTGAAGACACGAGTCCACCATACACGCCGACAATATAATAAAACACTTCATGAGGGCCTTTTGGGAAAGTCCAGTCCAGGCCTTGTCATTTCTCAGGAGCTCGGGGCTGTTCGGTCAGGTAGCCAGGGGAACGGCAACAACAGCGTATAGGAGCCGAGTCGCTGTGAAGTTGGCCCAAATCTGACTGCATATGGTGACTAGCCACACCACATGTGTTTTAGCCTCACTAAAATCGCAAGTGGAGTTTACACTCAACTAGGCCGTAGTCCTATTCTTTTTTTAAATTTTACGATTCCCCCTGGCGACGCCAAGGGCACAAGCCAAGCAAGGGTACTTCAAAAAAGCACATTCAGGCACCGAAGGAAGGCCTGCCTCCCACAGGGGCCCGCATGTGCGCCCAACATTGAAAAGCAAATCGCAAGTTGTTTTGAATGCCGGTTGACATATGTGGCCGATTCAAGAGATTTTTCTCTGTCAAAGGGTAGGGGAAGAGTAAGTTGGGATGGGAGAAGGAATACGCGGTTATATGATGGGGCGAGGTCTAGTAGCAGATGAAGAAGAGATTATTTACAAAAGAACAACTTAATTACTTTGTGGCCCATGGGTTCTCTTCAGTCCAACCCAGACGCACTCATGAATGCCGCCACGGTGAGTGATCTTCTCCAGAGGTCTCCTAGTGAGGTGACATGATGGTAAACTCTTGAAGTGTTAGAGGGGGGGGGAAAGTGAGGATGAGATGAGTGGTGTAGTCTCTCAGTTGGTGGGTACAATGGGAGCAATCAGGGGGGAGGGGGTATTGTTTGTTTGTGTATTGGTGTAGTGAGGGGTGGTGCCCTTATCTTGTGTGGGGCAGAGAGACTAGTTCAGCGATCAGGTGGTTTCTAAAGGGTGGATATCGGGTGGGATGCGTTGAAGTAGGTCGTTGTTTACACGCTGTCCGAGCGCCTAGTATAGCCCCGCTGACTACGAATAGACGGGATGTGGCGTGGAAGTCGACCCCCTTCTGGGACTTGAAGCCATCCGTGTACACAAGCACGGATCCAGCGTGACACGAAATCTACTCCATAAAGGTCGAATGCAATACACCCGGGGATGTGGAAGCTTTGGGAGCAGAGGCGTGACGACAAATAGTCATAGGTGGTACTTTCCAGGGCGTCGTCCTGGGTAGAACCAGACACCGACTGTACACAGCGCAAAACAAGTGTCATCTCCACACAAGTAGGCTGTCAAAGAGTGACGAGCGGAAGTTACCGGTCGCCAGACGGAAACAGGTGGGTTGATCAAGTCCACCTTCCCTCAATACACGCTCAGCTGTTGATGTGTAAACCTCGCATCCGTAGTTAAACTTCGAAGGAACAAAGAGTAGGTTGAAAAGCAAGGCAATAACTCATTTAGCACCTCAGGTGCTGATTGTCACGAAGAAAGTCCATGGTGCGGGTACATGAGACCATATGGCTACAAATATGGGCCTCCCAGGTGAGTCCTCGGTCAAAAACAAGACCAAAGAAACGGTGTGATTCCACCAATTCCAGGCGAGCACCGTTTAGGAACAAGTGCAGGGTCGAGTGGATACATAGATGACGGCAGAATGGCGCTACCTTAGTCTTGGCCATGAAAAAACACCTGTGCGCTTCGGCATAGCGAGAGATGCGGTTCAATGCGTGTTGGAGTCGACACTCCAGATGGAGATCGAAAGGTCGTCTACATAGAGCGTAGCAAATACATTTTTTGACAGCAACAAAGTGACACTAACGACTCTTACTGTGGGACGCCCTCTCCCTGCCCTATTTGGCCAGAGAGGGCAAAAATATATATATATATATATATATATATATATATATATATATATATATATATATATATATATATATATATATATATATAGCAGGGTACACCAGTTTTCATCTGACTAGACTGGTGTACAACTTCTTTTTATTGGTTGTGCTGAGGTTTCTGAATCAGAGGAGTTTGTCGAGTTCAGTGTTGGCGTATCCAATCCTAGAGCTGATGTGTCTGTTCATGCCAGTACTGGCAAGTTTGTAGCCGAGGACTGACACGTGCAGTGAGTAGTCAATTTCGGAGTTTTCAAGATTGAGAGGGAAGGAACAACATCTCCCTATTGCAGTTGCTGAGAATTTTGATACATTGATCTGTATTTTCCAGCATTTCTTGAACCTAGAGATTCTTTCAGCTTCTGCTGTCATGGCTCTAGCTATCAAACTCGAAGAATTTGTTCTCCGAACCACAACTTGGGTAATACCATCTACATATTGGATGTTGAGAGTTCTCCCATCAGTTGGTTTGGTGTAGAGAGTGGGGCTGAGGCATCCTCCCTGAGGTAAACCGAACAGAAGCTCAAAGGCAATGACAGCTTGCCTGTTGGTCAAGTAGCTACAGAGGATCTTTTCAAAGTGGGGGGCAAGTCTAGTCGATAGATTTTGTACTTCAGGCCATTGATCCGAACTTTGTCGAAGGCCTTCTTTACGTCTCTGCAAACAACGTCGATCCAGCACCCCACGTCCCACCCTGCCACTGTGTGTTGAAGCATGTGGGCTATGCCTGTTTCCGTGCTTTGATGTCTTCTGAATCTATGCTGTTCCTCATTTAACAGAGAGTGCTCTGACAGGTGTTTTGATAGTTTGCTGTTCAGAATTTTCTCAAAAACCTTCCCAATGGTCTCCAGCAATGAGATAGGTCTGAAATTCCTGACCTGGTTCGCTGGCTTCCCAGGTTAGGGATGAAAATCATTTTCAAGGTTTTCAAGCCATCTGGAAAATATCCCATTGTTGGGGACAAATTTAGTAGGTTCAACAGCTTAGTCTGAAATCATTTGGGTGACTCCTTCAGGTGCCTAATGGTGATTTGGCTGAGGCCTGGGGCTTTAGGCTTAAATGAAGAGATTGCTTCTCACAATTCTGCACTGGTGATGAGGTTCCCTTCTTGAGAGCTATCATGTAGACGGTAGAGGTACGAGGTTCCATAAGGGTTGAACCTGCCCTCTCTCATCTACATGTACTCAAGAACCTGATTCTGAAGCCTAGGTCAAAGTTTTCCTCCTCTTCATCGGAGATTTAGAAAATGTTTTTCCAGACTCCACAGAACAGCCTCTCCTTTCCAGGGGTGGTTGCTCTGGTACCTTCATGCGAAATTGCAGTTGGGCCATGGGAATGGGAGTTCCCCTTTAGTCTGTTGACTGTTTCACAGAAAGATTTTGGATTCCTGTCAGTGTCTAAATTTTCAATTAGACGGTTCCACTTCTCACTCAGTTCATACGCCAGCGTGGTGTTCGGCTGTCCCATGAGGTGTTGAACAAGTTGGAAATCCATGGGCCTGGTGTAGCCCATGTCAAGGATGCAGTTGTAGACATGCGCTAAGCGCTCTTGGAGCACCACTCTCTCTTGTGTAGGGGTTATTGGCAGTGTGATTTTGTGAGAGGTTGACAGGATAGCTATCGCGTCTGCAGTAAGCTCACCATCAAGGTCAGGGAGGTCTAATGGGAATGCCCTCCTGTATGCTTCCCAGTTGGTCTTCGAGAAGTCATTCACAAATTACTACATTATATATAGTATTTCTACGCGAACATAAGTATTACAAAAATTGGCCAATCATAGCGTGGGAATTTTTTTAAGGGAAAACTAAGCACTACAAGAAACATCAAATTGGAAGGCTCAGATTGTCTGATTATTTGTCGCTCCAATCTAGTTCTGTGGCAAAGGAAAATGAAAGTTTGAAAATGTGCTTCTTTTAATGGCAGTCAACTCGGAGATGCCAAGATGTTGGGAATATGGTTTCCTGGCTGAAGTTGCACGTTGATTGCTGGTTTCTTCATTTGAATAATCACGTCTTCGGCCATCCATAATCTTCTGCAGTTTTGTTGTCTCAGGATGATGGAAGTGTCCTTATTCAGTTTTTCACAGGTTAGGGTATTGCCATGAGAGTGGGCATTAGGGTGTCCCAAAATGCAAAAGTTTGGAAATGTTGTAAGCTCTTGTGTTATTTCGGTTCTCTCATAGTAAAACAGTATTGCATTGAAATTTTGGGCGAATTGAATAATATTTAGGGGTCAAGACAAAGTGAACATTTAGCTGACGTGACTCGAAATTCATGATTTTTCTAACTTTCCACTTTTTCTCTCCCTCAGGTTATAAACATGGCAGCAAGAGCCGCTAGTAATCTTTGGCAGATTTACATTTGACAAGGATCCAATCGAGGAAATCACCGGAGCCCAGCCACTATTGAAGGAGCCGGTACTCCTTCGCTACTACCACCACCACCGGGAGATGGGGAAGATGGCGAGCGGGAGCGGGAAGGCGGTGGTGGAAGAGGTTCTCCCCTTCTGGTCGCGCACCGGGATTCTGACAACTACAGTAACGCACGGTGGCAAAAAGCTGTCAAAGCTGGTAAAGGCGTACAATGACCTCAAGAAGAACAAAGATAGGCTGAAACATCGTATGGCTGAGGCAATTTTCAAGGAACACCTCCAAGAAATCTTCGACCTCGCACACTCCTCTCTCAATGGGCAGGCGTGAAGGGCGAGGACGAGGACAAGGAGTTCCTACGGAGTCAGAGGGCAATCATCCATGGCTGGAATTGAACTTGTAACAGAGAAGAAGGTGGAGAAGCAGGTCGGGCGTGTAGAAATCGACTCAAGCGGCTCCGGGAACGTGAAGACAGCGACATTGCCAGGCTGACTGAAAGGGGCGGAAATCCCAAACCAAAGCAGCAGCAGTCCTGTTTTGACGACGTCATCACCGGCTCGTGGATCCCGAAGCCCGAGGAAACATCTCAAACAGTCGCCACCGATCTCCGTGAATGATCTTGACCTCATTTAAACTTGGGATCGAGAGATGTTGTCGGTGCAGCCAGCAACGTCAACGTTCGCAGCTACCGCTCAAGTTCTTGGAATCGGCATTGGAAGAATGGCGGTCTCGAAGAGCACGACTTGCGGGGAGAGCAATCGCCGAGAAGATCGTTGAACTGCGGAACCAGGAGATACCCGAGAGGTTTGTCATGCATTGGGACGGAAAACTCCTCATCCCCCTCTGGCGATACGGAGGACCGCATCGTCGTCCTCCTCACAGGGGAAGATGACGCCGAGTTCCTTCTTGGAGTTCTGGCAAGCTCGGATTCGACTGGCAGAAACGTGGCTGCAGTGGTCTTGAAGGAGATGGACGAAGCGGGCGTCAGAGACAAGATCATCGCCTTCTGTTTCGACACCACGGCTTCGAACACTGGCATGGTGCAAGGTGCTTGCATTCGGATTGAGCAAGAACTCGGACGAAGCTTGCTTTGGTTGGCTAGCCGCCATCATGTCCACGAGGTGATCCTCAAGGATGTCTTCGAAGCCAGCCTCGGCTCTTCCTCTGGTCCTGGCATTGGAATCTTCAAACGACTCCGTGATAGATGGTCTTTCGTAGATCTCTCGCAGAGAGAGACGGTGGAATCAGCGGAGGACCTCATAGAATTCTTTGCCACCAATGGCACTGCCAGCAAGCTGAAGGACGACGCATTGGCCTTCCTGAAGGAGGCTCTGATGTCGAAGGGAGAACTATAAAGAACTTCTCCGTCTCTCTTACCTGTTCCTCGGTGGTGAAAGTCCAGCTAAACCATTCTGCCATCCTGGAGCTCTCCATCAAGCCCGGTGGATGGCCAAGGCCATCTACTTCCTCAAGCTTCAGATGCTGAAATCCAAGCTGTCGCTAACTGGTCGAGAGAAGGCCGGAGTAGAACGATTTTTTTTTTTTTTTAGAACCCATCTGGAAACTGCCCACTTGGGCATAAGTCTCCGAAAAAAACGACAGCCTAGAACTAGGCTACTTTAAAATAAAAATATGAAAACATAACAATGATATAAATTGGAAAAACAACAACCAGGAAGCAATCTCCGGCAGCGTGGGGAGGTCCCCCTCACCCCGTTGCAGGAGAGTGCAACCTACAAAACAACAACAACAAACAAACAAAAAGAACCTTAAATAAAGGGGAGAAGCCCGGCCTCCCCCCAAAAGTCAACAAGTCCACAAGTCAATGTGCACGAACTCGTCCCGAGCACAAGGGACAGACGCTAGCAAACCCGCCCATCCCGGGACCGGGACAGGTATCATGCGCGAAGATCACCTAGACTGGGACATTCGACAAGAATGTGCAGAACAGTCTGGGAGACGACGCAGTCGTCGCAATAGGGCGCTTGCGAGCGCTCCATCAGATAGCGATGCGTCACACGAGTATGTCCGATTTGGAGACGACAGAAAGCGACCTGAAGCCGTCGCGGCATTGGGGGATAGGTCCATGGGAACAGTCGCGGCGCAATGGCACACAACTTTAAGTTCCTTTCGACCGTCTCCCATCTTCTTTGCCAAGCAGTCCGAAGAGCTGCCCGTATTCCTGCCATGTAGTCGGTGAGAGGAAGAGCGAAACGCTGGTCCGGTCGCAGAGTCCTCGCGGACTCTTTGGCGCCCTCATTCCCCGCAATTCCTACATGTCCAGGAACCCAGCAGAAGATAATCTCGAAATCTGCCCGGCTCGCCAAAACCGTGGCGTCACGGATATCGCGAACCTGGGGATGCGGAGATTCCAATGCCCCGAGAGCACTCAGGGCGCTTTGTGAGTCGCTATAGATCACAATCCGGTCTCCGAACCGGGCACGTCGCGTAATCTCCCGTACCGAGTGGTGTATTGCCACCAGCTCGGCCGTGAAGACAGACGCAGCGCCTGGTAGAGCCCCCCTGACTTCAAACAGAGGGAATACGGCGTGGAAGCCGACCCCCTCTTAAGACTTGGAGCCATCCGTATACACTGGAACGGTTCCAGCGTGACACGATGTGTGCTCCAAAAAGGTCGAACGCAATACTCCCGGCGCAGTACAAGCTTTGGGAGCAGAGGCGTGGCGATAAATAGCCAAATGTGGTACCCTCCAGGGTGGCGTCCTGGGCAGAACCAGGGGCGCCACTGGCCCGAGAGCTATATCTAGCTCTCGAAGGAGTTTCCTGGCCCTGGAATGACTGGCGTCTCTCGGCGGCATAGGCACCATCGAGATCAGCTGTGGATGCAGTGATAGCTGTTGGCGACTGAGGGAGGCGCCGGGCTCGCGTGTACAGGCGTGTGATGCACTGCACGCGGCGCAGAGCGAGTGGCATGTCCCCAGCATCGACCAACAGGCTCTCAATGGGGAAAGTGCGGAAGGCACCGGTCGCAAGGCGAAGGCCGGTATGATGGATCGAATCCACCTTCCGCAATAAACGCTCGGCTGCGGATGCATAAAACTCGCATCCGTAGTCGAGCTTCGAACGAACAAAGGATCGATAAAAAAGTAGGGCAGTAGCCCTATCAGCGCCCCAAGCGCTGAACGTCACGGAACGGAGAATGTCCATGGCGCGGGTACAAGAGACCCTAAGGCTGCGAATATGAGCCTCCCAGGTGAGGCCTCGGTCGAATACAAGACCAAGGAAACGGTGCGACTCGACCACATCCAGGCGCACCTCATTAAGAAACAAATCTGACTTCCCGTTCCCGTTCCTGGAGAACGGGAGGGGGTTCCTGCGAGAACTTGCCCCGAATCCTTTTGACTCGCTTCCACACCTCAGCTAATGGGGTCTTCCTGTTAAGTGAAGACACGTATGCCAGCCAAAAAGAGCGGCGGGCGTGCTTCGAAATATACCGGAACCTAGCCCTACCCCGACGAAATTCACCCACAGTGAAATCGTTCGGGCGGCGCTTATAGCGCATGTAGGCATAACGCTTCTGTTTGAGGACCGTCAAACACTCGGCCGACCACCATGGGAGTGGTCGGCGTGGAAAACGGCCAGACGTCCTAGGAATAGTAGTCAGGCCCTCGCAATGAGGTTGCCGGAGAAGAACTCAACGGCCTCATCTGCCGACCTAAACTCCTCGAATGAGATAGAGAATTCAGTTATTTCCTGAAATGCAGGCCACCGTGCCTGCGCCAAGCACCACCGAGGTGGGTTCTCAGGCGGCAGTTGCCCTGAAAATAATATTTGAATGGGACAGTGATCACTACCATGGAGGTCATCGACCACCCCCCAATCAAAATCAGGCTGTGCATCCGAAGAGCACACAGATAGGTCAAGGCAAGAAAATGAAGCGGTTCTCGGACAGTGATGCGTAAACTCATCCACGTTTAGGACACCCATCTCAAGCTCTTCGATCAGATCGGCAAGGACTTGTCCCCTGGGATTTATGGAGTAATCTCCCCAGAGAGGATGCCTGCCATTCAGATCTCCAAGCAAGAGATAGGGCCTCGGCAACCGTGCCACGACGCGGCGAAAGTACCCCGCGTCGAAGTCAGCTGACGGTGGAATGTACGCAGAAATGATGGTATACCTCCTATCCAGGTGCAGCTGCACAGCTACTGCCTGAAAGGAAGTATCTAAAGTGAAAGGAAGAACGAAAACATCATGCCGGGTGTAAACCGCGCATCCCCCAGCCCGGCCATCCCGCGGTGGTGGGGTCGCAAGACCCTTATACCCCGGGATGGCAGGCAGGGGGCATATGCCTAGCATGGTCTCCTGCAAAAAGATAGCTAACGGGGAACGGGACGAGACAAGCCTCCGCAGCTCCTCCCAGTTGGCCCGGAGTCCACGGCAATTGCATTGAAGGAATATGCCCTCCAGGCCTAGCTCGCAGGAGACGCGGGGGCCCTCCTTGAACTAAAGACCCTCACGGGGACCCTCACGCTTCCCGGGGGCTGTTGGCCGGACAAAGCGCTGTCGCCTTCGAGGACTTATTGGGGGAGGTTGGGCTCGCCATGCGAGTCTTTTCCTCCCTCCGCCTCGAAACCTTAGGCGGGCGTTTCGGCTTCGGAGGCGGGGGCCCCTCTTTTCGAGGAACAACCGTCTCCGAGCCACCCGCTCCACCTCGGGTCGTGGGCGAAGGAGCCGAAGCTGCTTTGTTGCTGCCCTTCTTTTGGGGCACAGCTTTAGGAACCCCGGAAGATGGCCTAGCGACCATCTTCAAGGGTGTTGCCTCCTGTGAGGATAACGACTCGGTGGAGGCGCGTGGCCGTTTCGCCTTACGGGAAACGGTCACGCTGGGAGAAGAGGGGGGAGCCCTGGTTTTAGCCGGGGCTGGGTATGAACCCTTTTTACCACCAGCTTTACCAGGGAAGCGCCCGGGTTGGACAGAGCCCGCAGAAGGGCTCCGAATGGGCGCGGAAACAACCGTGCTTGTTGACCTGGATGGGTCAGGAGCAGAGGGTGCCTTTCTAGCTATTGAGGCATATGACGTCCCAGGCAGAGCCGGGCGCGCCAGGACCAAGTCCTTAGCCTCGCGGAATAAGAGTCGATCCTGGGCCTGAATGGCCAGGATTTCTTTCTCAAGGAGATATGCACCACATTGTTTCGAAGAAGCAGGGTGCGGCTCTCTGCAATTGACACACTTGGCCACACACGATTTGGACTTATCGTGTGCGACCTTGGAGCAACTTAAACAGACTTCGGGTGACCCCGACTTTGCACGTCTACATGAATGATTCGTATGGCCGAAGCGGTGACAGTAATAGCACCGCCGCGGCAGTGGCACGAATGCCTTCACGCGGTAGCGGTACCAACCGGCACGCACCAACTCAGAGAGCTTGTCACAGTCAAACGTGATGAAGAGTGTAGGGGTGGGTCTCGAGGCCCCTCCCTGTTTTCTCATCACACGTTCGACCTTGACTGCCCCATGGTCGGCCAGCTCTAGGGTGATGTCCTCAATGGAGTAGTCAACGAGTTCCCTCGCATAAACTACTCCTTTCACAAAGTTCATGGTAGAGTGCGGCGTCACACTCACCGGGGTGACATGAAGTGTCGGAAGAGCACTTATCCTGGCCGCCTCGGCGGGATTCGCCGCATTCGCCAGAAGGCTCCCGTCCGAGAAATGGGTCACCTTCGGCTCTCTACCAATTGCACTAGCTAATCCTCTCCTCTGATGGATCATGTTGCCCTTGGACAACATGCTGCCATCAGTGGAGCGAATAACGAGGAAGCGCTTGGAGCCAGCGGGCTCGAAAACGCCAGGTAACCTCTGAATGAGGGGCCCCGATGTCCTCCAAGCTCCGCCCTGTGCACTTTTGGTCTTAGTCAGGGGCTCCGCAACCGGGGGGGCAGAGGGGCCAGATGTGCCGATCTTGGCTTGATCGCTTGCCAAAGTGGCAGCAGACCCATCCATCCCCACAGCCCCCGCAGATGGAGAGGAGCCCTGAGTCTTCTTAGTCTTTTTTTCTTTTTGGGAGAGGAGGGCAGGGAATGAACCCGCTTCTCACCTCTGCTGGTAGAAGCCCCTAGGCCAGATGGACCGGCCTCAGCCAGGTCCTTCTCCGAAATGGAGAAGGTCCTGGTGGTCGCAGGGGCACCATCCGGAGGAGATCCCTCCCCTTCTTGTACTGCCTCAGAATCCCCAGCCATTTGAGGAGGACCTTGCATAGGGGCGGATTCGGGTTCGGTATTTGGCGCCGAGCCCGGATTCCCCCATGGAATGCCCTACCGTCTGAGGCTGGGTTTCCTCAAGGACCATGCCTATCACAGGAGGGGCCTCCAGTTGGCCATCCCAGGCCATCGCAGGTCCCCTTGGCAGTGTCGCCAGTGTTGCGTGGGGGGGCACAGGCCTTGACCCCGGCAAGGTTTAAAATTCTTGCCAGCAGGTCTTTTGTGGGAAGCGCCTGAAGGGGCCTGGCTTCCCTCTCCCCTCTAAGGGGGTTTGCCCTACCGAGCCGCTTACACGAGGGGCGGTCGGCAATGGGCTGCCTTTCTTGGCAGTCCCCTTGGAAAGAAAAGAGGGGACTGCCGCTGGAAAAAGGGAGGTGCACGAAAGCACCTTTAGAGAAGGGGGTGAGGGGGTGAGGGGGAGTCCCCTGCACCCGTAGGCGAAGGAGAGGAGTCAGCCTCCGAATTCCATTGTGAAAGGGAACGGGATGCCTTCGCAAATTTTGAAATGACGGGGTATTTCATTTCACCACTGCTATTTTTTTAATTAAAAATCTTATTCCCAAAAATGTGGACATCAATATTTTGGTCAATATTATTGGCGTCACTAACCTGTAAAGGTTTCCACTCATCTTGAAGGCGAACTATCTCACAATCCATAGGGTAAACTTTGCTAATAATCTTTATATCAGTCAAACAATGGTTAATTTTTATATTAACAGGATTTAGGTATCTGAACCATTTTACAAAATTGCATTTAATAGGGATTTATCCAGTAGGTAAAATAAACCCTCTTTATAAAAACCATAGGAATTTTTTTAAAAATCTTTTTTTCTTCAGGCAGGCTGTTATACTCGCTTTCAATACCACTATCACAAATCACATGATGTTTCAAAAGTAAGATACTGGTTTCCCATTCATTTATATTTATTTTTTTTATCTTTAGAGCCATTTGCTGAGGTAAGGGCAGAACTTTTGAATATCCTGCTTGATATTTTATTGGCAACATTCGTTAACGCATCATGCAGTTGAATTAATGGGCTGCATGTTTGAAATTTTTATTAAATTTAGTAAAAATTGGACATGCACCTACAATAAATTTCATCTCTGGTATAATTGTTGGCATTTTTAAACATTTTGCAATTTCTTTAAAATAAAAATTGCTCATCAAGTTCTTGAGTTTCTAATTTTCTGGAATATACGTTAAAAATATTTTTGTATGGCACAAAACTGCTCAAAAAATCTGATAGCTGCTGCTTCCAAAGATAGCTATCTACTGGACACTTGTTTCAAGATCTTGTGATTGGGCAGTTGTAATTCATTTTGAATTAGTTTAAAATGTTGCCATCGCCCTGACCAACCATCAAAAAAGTTATGTAATTCTTCCAATAATAGTGGACAGCATGAGCCATAAGTACCAAATGATTGAATAGCTTTTTTGAAGGCATTATTAACCACATGCAAATTGCATGTTCCTACATCAAGTAAGCTCTTGCCGCATGTCTTTTTTATGATTTCATTCATATTTCTAAAAATTCTCTTATTAACATCTGGACCATCAGATCCTAACATCAAGATGTTTTCCTATTTTAAATTTGCACTGTTAAGTGCGTCATTTATTATTTCAACAACACTTTCTGCAAGATCATGCCCTAAAAAGATGTTTTCAAATGGTTTGTGACTATTTGCTCCTTAGTTTCGGGAAAAATATTTTATACAAATTTATAATTCTTTAAAGTTTTCAACATTTGTTATCCCGTCATATAAAATATTAAAAAATGAATTGGAGATATCCTCAATTAATTTGCCTTTGAAATCTGGTCCTAAAGCGTAGGTAATTAAATAAGGTAATTTATTTTCAATGGAATTATAAAGATTAAAAAAAGAACTATCAAAATTCACAGAAAATATGAATAAAAATATTAAATTCTAAATTAAACAAACAAAAAAGTGAAAGTGACAAAAAAGTGAAATAAGTGGAAAAAAGTGACACCGCTCCCAGCCCTGTGGGTGTGAACCCTTTGTGCCACCAGCTTTACCAGGGAAGTGCACAGGGTGAATAGAATCCACAGAAGGGTTCCGAAAGGACACGGAAATGACCATGCTCGTAGACCTGGAGGCACCATGAGCAGAGGCTGTCTTTCTTAACATTGAGGCATAGGATGTTCCAGGCAGAGCCGGGCGCAACAAGACCAAGTCCTTAACCTCACGAAATGAGAGACAATCCTGGTCCTGAACAGCCAGGATTTCATTCTCAAGGAGATACTCACCACATTGCTTCGAAGAAACGGGGTGCAGCTCTCTGCAATTGACACACTTGGCCACACGTGATTTGGACTTATCATGTGCGGCCTTGGAGCAACTTACATATACTTTGGGTAACCCCGACTTTGCGCATCTACAGGAGCGATTAGTATGGCCGAAGCGGTGGCAGTAGTAGCACCTCAGCGGTAGTGGCATGAATGCCTTCCCACCGTAGTGATACCAACTGGCATACAACGACAACAGGTAGTTTGGCACAGTCAAACGTGATGAAGAGTGTAAGAGTGGGTCTCAAGACCCCTCCCTGTTTTCTCATCACACATTCGACCTTTACCGCCCCATGGTGAGCCAGCTCTAAGGTGATGTATCTATGGAGTAGTCCCCTAGCTCCCACGCAAAAACTAGACCTTTCCCGAAGTTCATGGTAGAGTGCAGAATCACACTCACAAGCGTGCCATCTAGTGTAGGAGGGATTGGACGCATTCACCAAAAGGATCCCGTCTGAGAAACGGGTCACCTTCGGCTCTTTACCAACCACACTAGCTAGGGCTCTGCTCTGATGGATCATGTCATGTTGCCCTTAGCCAATATGCTGCCATCAGTGGAGCAAATAACAAGGAAGTATTTGAAGCCAACGGGCTCAAATACTCCAGGTAGCCTCTGAATAAGGGGCCCCGACGTAATTGAGGCTCCGCTCTGCGCAGTTCTGGTCTTCGTCTGGGACTCCCCGCCTGGGGGAGAAACGGGGCGGGACATGCCGATCTCGGCTTGGTTGTTTATCGACAGGGCAGTAGATCAGTCAGTCTCCGTGGAGGGAGAGGAGCCCCGAGTCTTTTTCATCTTTTACCTTTTAGGAGAGGAGGGTGGGGAATGAACCCGCTTCTCTCCTCCGCCGGCAGGAGCGCCTATGCCAGATGGGCCATTGGCAAGATACTTCTCTGAAATGAAGGTCTTACCTATCATACAAGCACCTTCCAGGGGAGGAGATCCCTCCTTTCCTTGTGAGGCCTCGGGGATCCGAACCGTCTGAAGAGCTTACATAGGGGTGGATATGGGTTTTGTGCATGGCACCAAGCCAGGGTTCAACCCCATTCAAGTTCTTACTGTCTGAAGCATGGTCACCTCAAGGACCATGTCCATCTCAAGTTGTTGTTGACTGCCCCCCCCCCCCCTGAGACATTACAGAGCCCATTCGAGTTCCTTTTTCACCTAATGCCGGCGAACCGGCATCCGTAGGGGAAGAGAAGGGGGCATGTACAGTGACCCCTGTAGACTCTTAGCACATGAGTGCAGGATGTTAAGGGGAAAGGAACGACGGGCCCTGCCTTACCTTGCCCCCCCTGAAGGGGTTGGCCCTATTGACACGCTCTAACCTGCAAAGAGGGAGGCACCCAAGGACACCTCCAGAGAAGGGGGTGATGGGGAGTCCCCTACACCCATAGGCCTGGGAGAGGAGTAAGCCTCCTCTCAGGGAAAGGGGGCTCCATTTTTTCAGTGGAGGTGCCTGAGGGAAAGGGAGAGGTGTAGTATGTTTTTTTTAAATTTAAATCATCATTGGGCATGGTGACCCTGTAATTGTCACAGGATGCAAACGCTCATCACCCCATGCAGTTACCCACTATGCGAGGGGTGAACACGAAGCCAGTAGAACCAGCTGCTGCCATTTGAGGTCACTCCTCCCACCCGGTGGCTCCACCTTGATAGAATTGATAGACAGTGAAAAGAGAGAGAGAGGGTATGCGAGGAAGGTGAGGCCGATTGTTAAAAACCTGCAAGCCCAAACCGGAGCTCGGAGGGGAGGGGGGCATTGCCTCCCCTCCCCCCCCCTATCCGGGATGGCTGGGTGAGAGGAAGCATGGTCGGCATCTACCCTGTCAAAGTGAAATTAGAGGCTGAATAGAGAAAGTTGTGGACCATGGGAACAGTCGCGGTGCAATGGCACGCAACTTTAAGTTCCCTTCAACCGTCTCCCATCTTCTTTGCCAAGCAGTCCGAAGAGCTGCCTGTATTCCTGCCATGTAGTCGGTGTGAGGAAGAGCGAAACGCTTGTGACAGCAGGGCTTCTTTAATTTGCAGTCAGGCTGGGAAGATGTGCAGCTCCTCTAGATACCAAGTGTAACGTGTACCCCCCCTACGGGGGATTCAAGGAGCAATTGTCTAACACAGGACACCCCTTTGCATGTCATACCATTTTTAGTCTCATGCAATAAATATTAAGTTTCATTGCAGTAGGGTGTGGCTCAACTGGCCGGATTTTTTAACTTTTAAATTTATCCTAAAAATATTAGGTTAGGAAGTACTCAGCAAATTCTGGCCAGTTGGCTACAGTGAGGTAAGTATAGCCAGTTGTGCAAGCTCCATTACAGTGACCTTATTAACATTTCCCTCATCAGTAATGTACATTCATGCCTATAAAAGAGACCACTCTGATATCACATGTTCTAGGTGCAATTGGGGGTAAATTATAAGATTGATAAAAATTAAAAGTACCATTTCTAATGACAAGTATGATTTTTTTGTCAAATTAACCCTATACTTAACAGACTGTACATGGAATAATTAGAAGCACTTACCTTCCTCTGAAACTGCTTGTTTGTTATCTTTCCAGTCTCTTTCCTCAACTCAACAATCTGGTCATGAGCCATATTAAGATATGACTGTAAATACAAGGGCATCATTCCGATCCTTATTACTCCAACAGCAGTAACCAATGTAAGGCGTATTATATCAAACATCGCAGCACTCATGCTGCAAATCATAAAAATTGCTTTTGACCTCTGGCTTATTTGCAAGTTTACATTCATTTGATGTAGAAATTTTCATGGATAACAGTAGCATGATGGGCAGTAAATGACAACAATTAAGATTCTTTTAACGTACATGGGATGAGAGTATCCAGTAAAAATGATCTCTGTCAAATATCTTCTGGACAGGGGTCGCACCCACAAGAGAACAAGCCATATTGGGGCCAAAAAAGAACCATGAAATAATATTCTCTTCACTCTCTGATCTTCACAATACCTGCAATAAACCAAACCAAACAAAAGGTAAGATAAATGACATGAATCAATGCCATAAGAATGAAAAAGGTGAATACAAGGAAATTCTTACAAATTTTGCCTGAAAAATGTTTTGGATATTTGATAAAAGGATAAGTTTTCAAAAGAGTTGTTGATGACCACAATGACCTATGGATTGGAACTTGGTCCATAAAAAAATCGCAGGTATACAAGAGTGATGTTGCAGATAAGAGGATTTTGAGATCTGTGGCATGACCAGGTTAGACAAGAAAGGAAAGCTGAAGATATTGTGTGGAACATGATTTGAAATAGAAGGCAAATACAAAGAGAGAAAGGAATGGAAATGGCTAGCAGAGAAGTGACCCTACCATGCATAAACATGACTAGGAGTTGATTGTTATTGTTATTTATTTTTCTTTAATTTGATTTACGTAATTTATTATGGTAGTTACGTAATGTTGGAATGATAATGAACGTTTGTTACTGTATCTGTGGGAATAAAACAAAGCAAGGTTTAAATGTAGAAAAAATATAGTATTAATGGAACAAAGGGTGTGACATCACAAAAGAAGATGGCGGTGAGGAGAACCGGAAAGAGTCAATGAGGCAGTCAGCAGTTGGTGGGTGAATGAGTTGGTGGTATAGTAATGAGGGATTTGGGAGTGCATGCGCAATATATAACCTTAAGTCTTAATCTTAAGTCATAGAAGATAAGGTCACTTACAATAAGAAGTTCATACCAGTAGTGGCACACTATCTTGGGACATTGAAGACAATGAAAACTTTCAGATATTCTGGATAAAAATATAATCCAACAGACCTTTTATATTTTTACTTACCGGAGAGAATCACAGTGCATCTTTCCAAGTCTCAGGCCAGGGAATGTATAAAATGCCCCAATGACTGCGCACATAAAAGCCAAAACAATCTTGAAGGTTACTTTAGATGCAGGGCCTCTAAAAGGAAATGAAAAATATCGAAAGAGAGGGCAATTTCATCAGAGCATCATGTAAACTTTAGGCATGTAATGATGTAATGTGCTATTTCCTACAAAATTAATAGATATATTAGTATCAGAACCACCATGCCTAGACATTAGGTGGGGTATGGACATAGCTGATTAGATTTAAAGTGAAAACCAATGAGTGCATAAGCCCAAGAAAATTTGTAAAGGGATTTGAACGGAAAGTGAAGATAAAAGTGAAATGAGTGGAATATATATATATATATATATATATAGAGAGAGAGAGAGAGAGAGAGAGAGAGAGAGAGAGAGATAGAGATAGATATAGCCAAAGATCTTTCTGCAGGCATTGGAGCTGGGATGGAACGCATCTATGGGCATTGACACCTCTCAATCCCATCAAATGAGATAGAAGAGGCTACCTTATGTAATATCAGGGCTTACAAGTGACAGACTGGATCCAAGGTGAATGAATTCATTCAGAGGGGTTCTGAACCAAATGCTGGCAGCATCCATAAATGCCATTGGGCGTGGTCGAATTTGATAAAACAATCTAAAAAACCACCTTAAGGCATCCAGTCTTGCGAGTGACATACTGAATCAAAATCAGATTATTAAACAAACAGGTTACAAATCAGTTTTCCAATCATTTGACACATTAGAGCAATTACATTTAGTTCCCTTCTATGTTTCAGTAGAACCAACAGAGTGGACACATCATCATTACCTTCCAGACCAAAATAGCATAAATGGGCAGTGAATTTTATTCAACCAATGAAATTAACTCTTCTCGCCATGATTTTGCCACCTGGGTAGTTGGATTGAATTCTCAGTGAGAGCAGGTTAAATAATTTTGGTGTTATCAAGTGATACATTATCTGGGCATACATACTGACAGCTCCGGCCATGTACTTCATTATACAAAGTTCTAGACAATCACCAGTCTCTTTTATCCACTCTTCCATCTCACTCTTTTCCATGGAAATATAAATTGGTAGGGGTTTTGCCACCAATCTGCACTCATTTAAGATGGATTTTATTTGTCAGTGGGATTCAAACCATGGGTATCTAAAGCGTATGGCAGCCACTGTGAAGTCAACCCAAATCGAGAGTCCACCAAGTGACTAACCACACCCAATGTGGCTTAACTTCACTAAAATCAGAAGCAGTTTCCACTCGGCTAAGCCATAGCCCCATGGAAATAGACCGAACAATCTTGAATTAAGGTTCAAGGGAGAGCTCCATCAAATGATGCTGTGCCTGCTTATGTATCTGATTTAGGGCGACAAGAAATAACCTGATACTGTTGAGGCATTAAGCGGGAGGTACGGGGAAAATGTTGGAATGCAATGGAACACAACTTTAAATTTCTGTCCTCCATCTCCCATCTTCCTCGCCAGTCTGCCCCTTGGGTTGGGATGATTCATGCCATGTGGTAGAGTGGAGAAGAGGATTGATTGTACAAGTCTCTTGGAGCTCACTGTGAGGTGAGTGTGGTGTGGCTATGTCATTCATGTAGAAGTTAAAGAGTGGTGGAAGGGGGCAGTACGGACCCTTGGGAGACCATTTGTGAAGCTTTTGTGTTTGATGTCCAGTCAGCAAATGCCATACGAGTGTGTCTACTCACCAATGAAACTTTTAGGTGCATAGCTTTCCTGGCCAGTAGCCCAGGGTATATCTGGATTTAGTCCCTTTTTACGATACATGCATGAATAAGGTATGGGCATTTGTCTACTTATATAATTTTTACAAAAATTTAAAGCAAAACCAACAAGGGCATCTCCCAGAGAAATTTGTAAGGAGAGATCTTTACAGCAAGTGGTAAAGATAAAGGAAGTGACAACGTACATCTCCCTTGATTACATTTTGTAGGGGCAGGAAGGGCATGCAACTGATGGCAATGGGGCCAGGAAGACATACAATACTCCAAATGTTCCATGCAGAATGGTTGCCCATGCTACACCTGACAGCCACTTGCATGGTTGCTCATGTAGGGTACCTGTATAAGAAAATGTAGCTTTATCACTTACTGGGAATATAAGCCTTGAGCTTTAAGAAATGCAGCGGCACTCTGGTTAAATGATGAGTATGCCAAATCCAAACCAAGATCAAGTTTTTGCTCACTAATAATGAGCATCCCCAAGGCAATTAGTAAGTAGATGAAGAAAGAAAGAATAACCATAGCCTTTTCTCCATCAGACTCTTCTCCGTGGAAATACAGCAAAGTCAATGAAAACATCACCTTTCTGATATGAGACATAAGGAAGTATCACAGTATGGGTGGCTTAAATTAAAAAAGTCAATGAGTACAAGGGAGCTGGATTTCTAATTGAAAATGAAATCTGATATAATCTAAGGGAAACATGCATTAAAAAAAGAGAGAATAATAAATAAATGGATGGTAATGTAGATCAAGGAGAGAACTGTAATAACTAATCTCCACATTAAATTATGTGGCTGAAGTTGTGTAAGAAGAGCCTCCAGGGATAAATTCATACAAACCAGCATTAAGAAATGCTATCTTGAACCTTCTATAAATATATAAGAGATTAGATTAACAGGAAAAAGATTACCTATGGCATCATTACATATTCAATGTTTAAAAAGCTAAGGATTGGCTCTTCTCCCTGTAGATCAAACTTTATTAAATAGAACTTGAATTTTTGATTTTTAGAGGATTTAAAGTATCAATATGAGATCTTTAGAAACGTTTAAATTAGATAAAATATAAAATCACCATATAGTAGTCAGGTAATCCACCTCCTCTATGTCTAATTCGTTTCTTCTTTTTCAGGGTGTGTGGGTAGCATGATGTGACATCATCACTCCGGCTGGGGGACTCAAGAGGCTTCTATCGTGCCCCCATTCATCCCTGTCTCTTCCTACATGCAAATTTTTCAGCAAATGATAGATTTTTAAAACTGATTTTGGACTAAATAAATAAAATCAATAATTAGCGTGAGACATAAAAAGAGGAACAATATAGTGGATAACAGATAGGTGAGTGCAGCCTGTGTGAAAGTAAGTGTGGATGAGCTAGTATTAGTAGTAGGGATGATTGAGTGTGGCAGAGAGTCAGTGACTGGAAATGATTTCTCCTTTCCAGCTCTGTGGTGCCAGTAAGACTAGTTGTACGGCATCTGTTTTTTTAAGGAGTGGCAGCAGCCAGTCCTGACCCTCACCCATTACACTCACTCTGTGAAAGGGATCGTCTTGAGGTGTGGGTCTCTCAGTGCCTCCAGGTCTCCTATGCATTGGTTGAGGCCAGCACCCTCCACTCTCCATGGTCATTTAAAACCACCACATTCCACTCCCCTGAGTGTGGAGCATTTTGCATTGACTTGAGTTTATGCATACCAGTCCCTTGAGTCGGGATGCCACTGAGGAACTCTCTACCACAACAAAGAAAAGCGGGCTCACCTTCCCTTACCCTTCTGTTTTCCCTCCCTTTTTTTCTACAAATGGTTATAACCATTTGTTGCTTTAAGAGTGCACCCAGTACCGGAGTATATTGATTTGCGCTTTGTAGTTGTATAAATATTTTGCTGTTGGCCAGTATATATAAATAAAGACCATATAAATCCTGATCAGAGTAAATATATGTATATATATATAGATTAGGTGGAATCTTTATTTGGCATTGGCTAATGTTGACGTAGATTTTGTTTTATTTGGTTGTTATTTATATTTGCGAAAGATTTCTATTTCTGTGCTGGTTTATATTTATTTAGGGTTTAGGTTGTTTGGGGTTTGCTGTTGTTTTGCCATTTTTTCATTATTCACCATTTATTCTTAATAAAGTAACTTTTAGTGTAACCCCTCATTATCCTCCCCTCAAACACCCTGCCGCCCATTGGAGTGCAGGTTGCGACCCAGCTGCCACAACTATCTACAGCATAATTAGCCTAACAAAATATTTGTATATTTTGCCAATTAAAACCAGTATTTCATGAACCCTTTCTGATTGTACTGAAGCTGATAAAAGGATACAATGCAAAACCGATAACTAATAAGCACCACAGCATACTTAGGTTCACTTCTCCTTTAGAGGGGACTGTATAAATATAGATCTGAAAATATTCACAGAGGAACGTGATATACAGGAAGGAAGGGAAAGAACAAATTATTGCGAATTGGTAGTGAAGGTAAATGAAATTATTTCCAAGGTCTAAGCAAAAAGTAAAGTCCAACAAGTAGAGCATATCCTCATAAACAAAAAAAAGTGTAATCTTGATAAAAACACTTTCTTACCTCAGATATTGTATATACAATGGCAGAACAAACTGAAAAATCTACAAGCCATTGATAGTCAGAATAAAATCTTAATCCCATAATTTCTACTGGAGTAATGGCTGAAGTAGAGAGATTTATGTCAATATTCCTGGGTATATTAAATGTAGAAGGGTCTTCATCGGCAAGTGAAAAAGAACCTGTCCCTCTGCCTCTTCCAGAAGTTTTACCATTTCCTTTCGCTCCAATGGTTGTTGACTTCTTCTTAGAAAGTCCTGCAGCTGATTTCAATTCCTCATCAGATGGATGGAGGTAAAACACAAGACTGAAAAATGTTTTCAATAATTTGTAAGGCTATTTGAAACAAGACTATTTAAATAAAATAGAAACTACATTGCCAACCAGATTCTATAATAAATTTCCATACATAAAAAAAATGTTGAATGAATAAGGGAAAAGGGTAAGGAGAAAAGAAGTAGAGATTTCATGAGAACAAGTACAAGACACAAGAGGGTAAATAAAAATTTTATGAAAATTGAATACTGACATCATTTCTCAAAAAATAAGTGATTTTGTAGGGGATTTTGAAAGTATAGAAGTCAAGTAAAAGAAGTTGCAAAATAAATGAACAAAAAAAAATAATTACTTGCAAGAGTTTATAGCATTAAAGGGTAAGAGGAGAATTTATATAAGTATGGGCAATTTCAGAAACAAAGTCTATTGTCAGCCTCATTTGTATATTCATTATATTTCTATAAATTTTTCATGCTTATATTGTAGGAGGAACATTCTGTTCCTTGCATGTCAATATTATGCAAGTGCAGAAGTATAGGCAACATAACTTTTGTGTTTTAATGATAAGAAGGATAAGTTAGCTGCTAATTCATGTGGGAGATGTTATTCATTGTCACAACTTTGCCAAGGAAACATTTACAAGAGTACAATGGTGAGACTGCTGCGCATTCAGAATCTGAAAGAAACTAAATTGTTAAACTATACAAGGTACATCATGGATATAGAAAAATTTCCTCCATTGTGAACATTACAATTTCTTCTGTGGGGAACAATATTGTGAAGTATAAATCTAATGGTATCACAGAAGTCATTTGTGCGAAAGTCAACCATAGACACTGACTGAGCTCTAGTTCAGTTTATGATGAAGACAGAAACAATCCTAAGAGTTCATCAAATGAGTTACAAGCAAATCTTGCAACAGGTAACATATACATGCTTTGACAATACATTATTTATACCAGGAAGGATTTCATGGATGTGTCCATAGAATGAGGCCTCTGTTGAAGATACCTCATAAAGAGGTTGCCTGCCCACTTAGTGTTCACTAAAGAGCATTTGCGAGATAGACAAGCTAAATTAGATCAAATACTATGGTCAAGGGAGACAAAAAGTGATCGTTGGTAGAACAAATGAACGGTATGTTTGGTGGCGATCTAGGAAGGCCATCATAGAAAAGAACACCATCCCTATTGTCAAATATGGGGGTTTGATTATGTTGTGGGCATGTTTTGCTGCTGCTAGCACTGGTGCATTTAAAAAGTGATAGAAGGGACCATGAATTCTGAAAACTATCGGCGCATTCTTGATGAAAATATGAAGCGATTGGTAAAGAAACTGGGACCCAGTTTTGAACCCCCACTAAACATCTGTGGAAGGAGCTGAGGGAGTGTGAACACAAGAGATGCCCTCACAACATTGTTGAAATGGAAAAGTTTGCAGAAAAGAGTGGAATAAAATCCCTCTAGAAATATGCACAAATCATGTACATTATTATTATCAAAGTCAATGAAGGTGACCCGTTGGAAGGCAACAGCCAAAATGGCAGAATCTAAAAACCATAGGTAGAGCCCAAAGAGTGGCACGAAATCGCTAAAAGAAAAAATGCCCTATGCCATTATATATTTACATTTTCCTGTTTTCTGATAAATCTTCCATCATTGTTATATCCACTTTTATTTTACTATTAAGCATTGATAAGCAGTCGCAATAGAGTATGAAGCTTATATCAAATATATATCTATGTATTAGGGTGGTCTTAATTTGTATACAAAAATATAAAATTGGGAAAATTGTTGGTCTGACCCTGCCAGACCAATGAATCCAATGTTCCCTCAGATGAGCTATAGAACATACAAGTCATTTCACTGGATTGGTTTCTTCCTAACATTCACAAGCCTGGATCCCACCCATGGGATATTCTACAGTGTGTATTAGCTGCTCATTGGCAGTGATGACCAATATCACTTATTGTCTGTTTGCAAGTGTCAGGGAACTTTTTGTGGTGTTCAGCAACAACACTCAGAACAAACTGAAGTTGTTCCTCATTCTTTGTGAGATGACCAGAAATCCTCAACCAAGGCAACAGTGCATTTAGCGTGATCATTGGTGACAGCCAATGTGCTGATGAAACTTTTTGCAGCACTGAAGCTAGGCTGATGCTTTCACTAAACTGCCGGATATTCAAGGAAATCATCTGGAAGATGCAAGTTCTTAAAAAGAAGTCTTGATTTCTTGGTCATAAACTTGACTAAGCTGTACGCTTCGGCGGCAGTGGCTAGATTTTTTGTCCCAAATTGCGGACAGTTTCACTAACTACTATGACAGCAGCTATGTCTGACACTTTATTTCAGTTCAAAGTTGAAACAAGGTATGGAGATAGCACATGTTGATGCCTTCGTTTCAAAGTTCTTGGTGTTGTGCAGCAGGTTCTTGGGCCAGCAACTGGATCTTCTTCCTCTTCAGTAGTGCCGTCACTTATGCTGCTTTCCAACAGTGGTAGAGACTGCAGAAAAATGGATATCATCTGTAGCGCCTTCCCACCACTTCCTAATTTGCTCTCCTCTTTTCCTTGTTGTCTTCTTTCTTCTTCAAGCTGATATCTACTGATACTATTGCTCTATGATGTCCAGATTCATGCTGGGCAATCAAAAATTGTCAGTCATCCTCGATTGAAATCATAACCAGCGCATTGGCATGGGCAATATCAAATAAATCTTGAAACCTGCTTTTAAAAGCTGCTTCAATAGGTTTTTAAGTTGCAGTTTGTCTTCCTGCATTCTTCTTGATTCCTTTCCAATTCTCAAACAGTCCAGTTACTTTTTTCAAACAATCTTACTTGTAATGAATGGGAGTCCTTGTCCGATCCCAAAACTCTGCCACCTTACCAACAGTCTTAGTAGCAGAAACATGGACAGTTTCATTTAGCTTGTTATGATAGAAACAGGGTGTCTACTGGTTCTTTGGATTAAAAAAAGAGGACTTTAGAGAACCCTCAGAGAAAAAGTTAGGACGTAATTTAAACCAGAAATTTCAATCAATATTTACTTATGTACATGTTCTTTTAGCTATTTTCAAGAACAATATTAACTAGTTACCTAAAATAACATTTATTTTGTTTAAAATATATGCTACCTGAACATTTGCAACTGGCACAGAGTTATCAAAGGAAACTTTTCAAAATATTATAAAAATTTGGTTGGGAATCTTTTTCACAAGTATAGTTCCACACAGGGCCCACCCAAAGCCTACTTAGAAATCTAACTAACTTTATATAGTCAAATTCTAAGCCCTTGCATTTAACTATACTTTTCTTTTTATTTTTAATATTATATAAAAAACTTTACAGTTACAAAGATAATATAAAGTACTAAAATTACAATAATGATAATTTAGTAGAGTTTATTTGACTCTCTATTGATGCCATTACTGAAGTTGTTTCATCCAATATCTAGTTTTTTTATTTTCCAAATTTTGAATTTACAGGCATTTTCTTTTCATTTATTCTATTTTCTTCTGGATTCATCTTTTTTAAGTTTTCTAAATGTTCTTGTCTTCTTCTAGAAGCTTGATAACAATAGCTCATTATTTTGTTATCAATGTTTATATCAGGAAAATTGCCAGCAGTTTTATCACTGAGAACTTGGTGAACAAGCCTTGTTGAGATAATTGATCCTTCACTTGTTATCTTCTAAAAAATGTTTAGTGAGAAGCCTCTCTCGGCTTCTGCATTACCTGGAGTTATCGCTAACTTGACTATTTTTGGCAATTCTTTGTATTTTTCTGAATACAATATATATATATAATCTTTGTCCACTAAAATTTTTCACTTTGTTTTAGAAAATTGTATTTCTCAAAATCTCGGCCAATTGGTTTGATCCAATTTGACCACAATCTGAAAGGCATTCACAGAAAATCTTCATTCTTGCAAGGCTTGTATTATTGCTTCCTTTAGTTGTAAATAAATCTAAGGAACTTAAGCCTTTAGTTGCAGTAAACTTAATTGGATTTTTGTTGTGAAGCTTTATAATAATAGTTTGTATAATTTCCTGAGATTCTTAACCTAAATTAAATGAAATATTTTTGATTCAGAGCTTTGATGCAAGGCTCTCTTAGCCTCAAAACCAACGTATATATTTGTAGATTGAAATAGAAAATCTTTTTTTAAATCATCAAATATACATAGGTCATCTCCTTCTAGTTTATCAATAATATCAGGCTTAAAAATCCAGGTGAGCCACCAGCCTGAGAGCAATATCAAGCTCTCAAAGGAGTTGCCTAGCCATAAACTCAAAGGGCTTAGAGTAAGACTGGCGTTTCTCGGCAGCATAGGCACCGTCAAGATCAGCTGCAGATGCACTGGGTGCTGTTGGCGAGTGACAGGGCAAAGGGCTGGCACGTACATGTGAATAATGCACTGTGCATGCAAGTGGCACCTCCCTAGCAATGACAAGTAGGCTCTCAATGGGGGACGTGCGAAAGACACTGTTTGCCAGGCGAAGGCCGGTGCGGTGGATCGAGTCTACCTTCCACAATACATCATCAGCTGCGGATGCATAAGGCTTGCATCCGTAGTCAAGCTTCGAACGAACAAAGGATCAATAAAAAAGTAAGACAGTAGCCCTAATAGCGCCCCAGGCGCTGAGCGTCACAGAGCGAAGAATATCCATGGTGCGGGTACAAAATATCATAAGGCTGCGAATATAAGCCTACCAGGTAAGGCATTGGTCAAATACAAGACCAAGGAATTGGTGCGGGTGAACCACTTCCAGGCGAACCTCGATTATAAATGAGTCTGGGTCAGGGTCAAGCCGTGAGTGGCGGCAGAAGTGCACCACCTTAATCTTTGCCAAGGAAAACCAAAGCCTGTGTACTTTAGAGTAACAAGAGACGCGGTTCAATGCCTGTTGGAGTCGACGCTCCAGAGTTGGCATCTGGGCCACGCCAAAAGAGATCGAAAGTGAGATCATCTTCAGCAGCACCGAGGTGATGCCGTTGATGCTCAGGGCAAAGAGTGTGACACTGAGGACACTTTCCTGCGGGACACCCTCTTCCTGCTCCATTGGGCCGCATATGGCTCCCGCCCACCCATACGCAGAATCGACAATCTCCAACGTGTGGAGAGGCTCTATGCGGTATTATAGGCATTCTCCAAATTGAAAAATACTGAGGCGTAATGCTGTCTACGAAGGAAGGATGCGCAGACGGCATTTTCCTGTCAGAGCAGAGCATCCGACGTGGAGTGGAACTTGCAGAAGCAGCACTATGCATAAGACAGATGGGTTCCACAGTCCAAGAAAAAAAGGCTAATCTAACATTTACCAATTTCTCCAACTTGCACACACAGGAAGTTAGATAGATTGGGCGGAAGCTGACCGGGGTAGAGTGATCTCTCCCCGGTTTGCAAAAGGCAAGCACAGTAGCGATTCGACATGAGTCTGGAAGCATACCCTCTAACCAGATCCTGTTGAACAAATCTAATAGAAAGGCAATGCCTCGCTCACCCAGGTGTCGAAGCATGGCGTATGGGACATCATCCTGAACAGCAGCGGTCTCCGCGCACGAAGCGAGAGCGGAGTGTAAAACTGTCATTGAAGGGTTCTCCGCTTCTGGAGGTAAAGTCCAGTCGGCGGCCTTCCGCGACATCACGACGCGCATTGAATGCTGGCGGAGCAGCATCCCGGGTAGAGAATGTGGAGAAAGCGGTCGCGAAGGATTCCGCCACGGACCCCCTGGGGTCTGAGATTGTGGTCCCATTCTCATGGAGAATGAGAAGGGGACCCTGCGAGAACTTGCCCAAAATACTTTTGACTCTCTTCCACACCTCTGCTAGAGGGGTCTTTCCTATTAAGTGAAGACAAGTATACCCGCCAAGAAGAGCGACGGGCAGGCTTCGAAACATACTGGAACCTAGCCCTAGCTCGACGAAATTCACTAACAGTGAAATCGTACGGGCAGCGCTTATAGCGCATGTAGGCATAATGCTTCTGTTTGAGGGTCGCCTCACACTCGGCTGACCAACACGGCAAGACATTCTAGGAATAGTAGCTAGGCCCATGGCGATGAGGTTGCCGGAAAAGAACTCAATGGCCTCATCTCACGGCCTAAACTCCTCGACTGAGACAGAGAAATCAGTCATTTCCTAAAATGTAAACCACCGCACCAAGCACCACCGGGGCGGGCTCTCAGGCAGCAGCGGCCCAGAAAATGTTATTTGAATATGAAAGTGATCATGACCATGGAAGTCATCGACTACCCCCAGACACCAAATCAGGCTGTGCTACCGCAGAGCACTAAGATAGATCAAGAAGAAGAAGGGTGCGGCTTTCCACAATTGATACACTTGGCAAAACAATTTGGACTTATCGTGTGCGACCTTGAAGCAACTTACACAGACTTCAGGTAACCCTGACTTTGCACATCTACCTGAGCAATTCGTATGGCCGAAACGGAGGTAGTAGTAGCATCACAGAGGTAGTGGCACGAATGCCTTCACGCGGTAGCGATACCAATCGGCACGCACCGAACCATGGAGCTTGTCACATTCAAACGTGACAAAGAGCTTAGGAGTGGGTCTCGAAGCCCCTTCCCATTTTCTCATCAAACGCTCGACCTTGACTGCTCCATGGACAGCCAGCCCTAAGGGTCATTCCATATGAAATCAACCAATTTGGGGGGAAATTTTAAGTCACCATCACCGATTTTGATGAAAATTGGTATACAGGTTGAATTCGATGAGAGATAAACAATGAGACACTTCCCAGCCCCAGCCCAGCCCGAATCATGGAGCTTGTCACATTCAAACGTGACAAAGAGCTTAGGAGTGGGTCTCGAAGCCCCTTCCCATTTTCTCATCAAACGCTCGACCTTGACTGCTCCATGGACAGCCAGCCCTAAGGGTCATTCCATATGAAATCAACCAATTTTGGGGGAAATTTTAAGTCACCATCACCGATTTTGATGAAAATTAGTATACAAGTTGAATTCGATGAGAGAAAAACAATGAGACACTTCCCAGCCCTCAATTTTGAATAGCTCAAAAGTTATAAACTGTCAAAGTTGAGAAAAATTGTCAAATTTCTTGATACCAGCATTTGAAAAAAAATTATTTCTCAGGGACCATGTCCATCTCTTGGGGGGCCTCCATGTGGCCACCCCTTCCCCCAAGACATCACAGATCCCATTTGTATCTTCTTCGGCAGCGAACCAGCACCAGTTGCAGAGGTGAGGGGGCACGTACAGTGACCCCTTTTAGACTACATGCACGAATGTAGGATGTTATGGGGCCCTGCCATCCTTTGCCACCTTAAGGGGGTTGGCCCTAACAAGGTGTCAATTTTGGGCCACATGTGTGCTTTCTTGGCAGTTCCCTTGGAAAGTAAAGGGGGGACTGCCGCTAGTAAGAGGAAGTAGCCCAAAGCCAACTCCAAAGAAGGGGGGAGGTGTAGTCCCTCCCCTGCACCTGTAGGCATGGAAGAAGTTTGGAGGGTCCCCTGATAAAGTACAGGGGGAGGGGGGGACCTCCTTTGCTGCAGTTGAGCTGCCTGAGAGCAGCTCCGATGGTGGTAGAGGGAGAGTACTTTTTAATTTCTCATCATTGGACATGGTGACCTTTTTTGTAGCACAGGATGCATACGCTAATCATACAAGGCAGTAGCCAGTGCTGGAGAGGTGAATATGAGGCCAGCAAAGCTAGCTGCTACCATTTGTCACCTCAGCCCAGATCTAGGATGGGTGGGTTAGAGGAAGCTGGTCGCCATCAACCCTGTGAAATTAGAGGCTGATCAAAGAAAGTTATGGGAGAGGTTGAATGGAAAATGAGGAATCATGTTAAGAAGATGGTGTCAGAAAGAAGAGGTTAAGCTGGGGGTAGATGGGGCGCTGAGTCCCATCAGCACAGTGGCCAGGAAAGCAAATCACCGTGCCCCTTATGGGGGATGGGGGTGTATGGAAAGTGAGGAAGCAGAGTAAGACAGGATGTCAGAAAGGAGGCTAAGCTGGGGCCTTACAGGGCACTGAGTCCCATCAGCACAGCAGCCAAGAAAGCAAATCACCGTGCCCCTTAGATGGTGTGGGAGGGGAGTTTGGAACCTTTAATATCTTCCTCATAATTTCAACAAGATAAACACTTGTATGTTTTTCACAAGCCATCATTAATATCCAACAGTTTCTAACACTGATAATTGTAGGAGAAATAAAATTAGGTTATTCAAAGACACAGGAGAATGATAAATTTGTAACACATTTCATTATGAAGAAAGAGAAATATAAGTGGTTCTTTACTTTAAGTAACTCTATACACCGGAGCTATACGCACCCTCTCTCTCACAGGCACAACTCAGAATAAAAGGCAGTGTTGCCAGATCGCACATCTATAGAACTCCCTGAAAATATCTGTAGATTAAGAAAAAAATCTGTGGATCTCCTTTTTACCCCTTCGTAGATGAACCCCCAAATCTCTAGATCTACACATATAAATCATTACCTGAAAAAAATACTGAGAGTTTCAGGCTGTAACACATGGGCGGGAAACATCCGACCCATGAAGGCCCAGCATCTGGCCCACCATCTTGCTCGGCAGTAATATTGCAATCCGGCCTGCGAAATCCCAGCCAAAAAAATAAATAAATTCTGCCAATCAGCATCTGTCTCAGGAGACTCGTAGAGGGAGAGGGAAATAAGTCTTACGTCTGGCAGTGAAAATGAGTAAAAAATGAGACAAAAATGCATTTCATCACAGATATGAAAAATTTCATAGAGACCAAAAAGTTGTAGACGAGGCAATTCTAAACAAAAAGTGCTTATGAATTTTTCCGCTGCAATGAATCCTTACTGATATATGGGTGCGAGCATACCATTCTGTGCGGCTACAACGGCAGATACTGATTGGCGACTCTGCGATCTTGCCAGATGCCAGTGTCTGTTGGGCTTTTGCAATGAGACTAGTTATGCTTTGTGATCAGTACAGTTTGGAAAATAAACTGACACTAGTAAGTGAAAATAATTAGAAAAAATTTCAATCCGTTATTATGTTATGTCATTATAGTCATTTCCTTTATTGTCAGCTCATCATGTCTTAAGAAGAGGAAAATGGACCTCGAGCATCGGGGCTTCAACCCTGAGTGGGAGAAGTACTTCTTCATCAAGTGATTTGAACAGGCCCAGTGCCTCATATGCTTCAAGACTGTAGCTGTCCTGAAAGAGTACAAAGTGTGCCACCACTGTGAGACAGAGCACTGATCATCAAATTTTTCATCAATGGCTGCTGCTGAGGGAGGATGCCATCATTAGACTGTCAGACAGCCTGCAGAAAACTTTGCACTTTCATAAGCAGACTGCTGAAGCCAACAAGGTGACGCACGCCAGTTATGAGGTCTCCCGCCTCCTTGTATGCTGGATGAAGCCACTCATGGATAGAGACTTTATCAAGGAATGCTTTGTCGCTGTGGCGGACTCTGTCTGTCCAGAGCAGCGTTCTGCCTTTGAGAGCGTGAGCCTTTAGTCCCACACCGTTCATTGTCGCATCAAGAAGATGTCGGACACTGTGCACGACTCACTCAAGACCCACAGCTCAACCCTCGTCGCCTTCTCTCTCACTCTTGATGAGAGCACTGACACAAAGGACAGGGCCGAGCTAGCTGTTTTCATCCATGGGGTCACCGCTGACTACCAGGTGTGTGAGGAATTCCTCCAGCTTGTCCCGCTGCGTGGCACCACCAATGGGAAAGACATCTTTGATGCCGTGCTTCAGTGTGTGGAGCAGCATTCCTTGCACCTCTCCCGTCTTGTGTGATGGACGACCGACGGTGCCTCGACGATGAGTGGGGAGAAGGGCACCGCTTCACTGCTAGTCTGCCAATGTGAAGCTGCCAGACACAATCAACCCATCCACAAGGTGCACTGCATCATCCACCAAGAGTCCCTGTTCGCCCAGTCTGCCAACCTCATTAACGTCATGTCTGTTGTGGTGAAGGTCATTAATTCCATCCTCTCCCGAAGCCTTAACCACGTCAGTTCCAGGTACTGATGATGGGCAAGGTGAATGTGCACTACAACGACTTGCTCTACTTCTGTGAGGTCCGTTGGCTGAGTCGTGGGGCCATGCTGTCCCGTGTGCGACCTGTAGCAGGAGATCACCACCTTCCTCCATCAGAAGAACTTTCCCCACGCTGATCACTTCTCCGACCCACAATGGCTCACTTGCCTAGCCCTGCTCACGGACATCACTACGCACCTGAATGCCCTCAATGTGAAGCTGCAAGCAAAGACATTCTCGTGACAGACATGTACATGCACATCACTGCCTTCGAGGTTACGTTGCGTTTGTGCAAGGCTCAGTTGGCTATTGGTCAGTTTGTAGATTTTCCTCGCCTTGCTACTTGTGCACCTGACAATGTGTACCTGGACACTTGTGTTAGTGTCGTCACCTCTCTGCAGGAGGAATTTGCCTCCCGTTTTGCAGGAGTCAAGCCACTGGCTGCAGACCAAGCTTTTCACCGCCCCCTTTGACTTCCCCGTGGACGACGTCCCTGCCCCTTGCAGATGGAATTGGTGGAGCTACAGTGCAATGATGAACTGAAAGTGAAGTTCTGCACCTCTTCTCCACTGTCCTTCTTCTGTGACCTTGTTCTCTGTTGCAGAAAGTTCTTTTCCAAAATGAAATACACAAAGTCTCACCTTCGCTCCCAACTCTCAGACTGCCACCTCAATGACATTCTTCTATTGTCTACCTCATCCAGTGAGCCAGACATTGAAACACTTCAATGTCTCACTGATTTGTATGTTTTTCAATAAAATTCTTGTATAATGTATTCTAGTATATATATATATGGTCACTTTGGGGGTTTTGTTTGTCACTCTGGCCCGCGGACTGCTCCCAAAAGTCTCATCTGACCCTCAGTCTGAAAAGGTTGCCCGCCCCTGCTGTAACAGATAGAGATGGGGACTTAGCAACACTGCTGCGAGGTTCAGGTTGTATCAAGAGACTTTAGACCATGGCAAACTGACAGTAGGTGCCTGTATACTCAGTATATGGGTGCCTACAGTGTACTTGTGTGTATATCGTAAACCTCATCTAAGAGGAACTTTAGATCCCTTGAGCCACCTCAAAATGTTAATATATCTCAATGAAACTTTGCAGTGTTTTTCAACCAAAAGGAACACTATGGGAGGGTCAGACCAGTGAAAATAAAAAATATAAAAAGAAGGACCACCCTAATAAATAATATATATTTTAAAGATGAAAAAAATGGTGTGGTTAATGTATTGCAATATCAGACAACTGACTACTTCAGGTCCAGAGGGATGCCCTAGTCCTCGATCTAGAAGATAACACTTAAAGGGTCCATCCTTCTAATGTACCTAAAAAAGATACATTTAAAACATGAAGTAGAGTCAGTTGTCTGATGTTGCGATACATTAATTGCACCAATTTGTCTTGGAATTTTTCCCATCTTTAAAATATATTTATCAAAGATAATGCTGAAGTGTTTAACAAATATTTAGCTTTTTTATGACAGTAAATGAGACTAGCATAAAGGAGGTCTTTTGAAATGTATCTTTTTAAGTGCATTAGGACCCTTTGAGTGTTATCTTCCAGATCAAGGATTAGGGTGGCCCTCTGGACTTGAAGTAGTCAGTTGTCTGATATTGCGTTATATTAACCACACCAATTTGTCTTGGAATCTTTTCTATCTTTAAAATGTATTTAGCAAAGATAATGCTGAGGTGTTTAACAAATATTCAGTTTTCTACAAGAGTAAACAAGACTATCAACAGTAAACAAGACTAGCATAGAGGGGGTCTTTGGAAATTTATCTTTTTAGGTGCAGTAGAAGGACCCTTTGAGTGTTATCTTCCAGATTGAGGACTAAGGTGTGCCTCTGGACCTGAAGTAGAGCCAGTTGTCTGATATTGCAATACATTAACTGCACCATATAATATATATATATATATATATATATATATATATATATATATATATATATATATATATATATATATATATATATATATATATATTAGCAAGTGAAATCTAAATCCCCAAAGATTTTAAAGATATGAATCATATAAATGTTGCCTATACTTATTCACCCATTTGTATATTGATTGCTTTGATTTACATAAAATTCTAAAATTCCTTACCCAGTTTTACACAAAAGCCACTTTGCAAGAGAGTAGTGAGGTGTAATTTTTGAAAGAACAGATGCCATTATCATAGTGACAACAAGTTGCATGCCAAACACTGCCTATAAAAGAAAAAAAGGTTTCAATACAACTATGCTTCAAATATTTGTCAGTTTTGCAATAGACAAAATACCTAGATAATTATTAATATTTTTTTATACTCGACCTCTTCAAACCTAGGCAAGTAAAATCACTAGCTTGCACCATTCATAGCATCCATACCAGTCATATGTCCAACGTTTCTGTTATACATCTGCTCTTGTACTCTATTCATACCAGCCCGACCTAAGGCATTTCAGTAACTCTTAAATTGAGGTTTCAGAGGTCTCTTTGGTCCCTTCCTCTCTACATTTACATGCTTCCATTCATCAGTCATATCATCCATTCTTCTGTCATACCTCAAACTATCTATCTTCCACTATCTCAAGCACATCATCCCACATTCTCATTTTCTGTTTTCTCTTCTCATTCATACATTCCACTATGTACTCTGGTACTTTGTCTATAAACTTTTGCATCAGGGGCTTACACACATTTATGTTCTCATCTCCATATTGCTTTCTTGCCATGCTCTCTAATCTAGGTCCTTACATGTTGGCCCTTTTATTCAGATTTATCCAGGCTTTTCCGAATTCATTCACTCTCCAGTAATTAACTCCATCTTTTATTCATCTCATTTGCTCTATCACTCATTCCTTCGCAACTTCATACATGGGGTCTAACACACCAGCAATCACATTGAAAAATTCCTTCATTCTTCCTTTCAGACATTCTCCCAACTCCTTCACCCAATACTTCTTGTTATTTGGGAACTTAATTCAGCATGTACTTTCAAATTCCCAGAAAAATTCTCTCATCTTTCATACCATAGATGTCATACTTACCCATCCTTGGCATCTTGCAGATGTAAATGTCACTCTTGACATTCATCTCATTTTCACTCAAACTGTCATTCCTGCTTACCAACCAGTCATAGTCCTCTTCAATCATAAACCATTACTTATTACCTTCATTCTTTATCACTTATACACCCCCATTCTTGCTTTCATACACTTCACTTTAGTCCAACCTTCATTCTCACTATCATACACTTCTTCAATCACATTTTCCTTCTTTCTAACACCCTTAGTCATATTCACAGTCAGGGCCTAAGTCTTTGTCTGTTTCACCAGGGTCATTCAATCTCAAATCCTCTCAAGTTCTATCCCCTTTAGACTCCTTCCGTTGTTGCATGTTCATCCTGTCAGTCATGTCTGTATGCTCAGCTAGCTTTCCATAGGGCCAACTTGTCTTTTCTATTGTCATACGCATTCCCAGTCTTGCATATATTTCCATCATTCTATCCTCCATTTTAGCCTCTAGTTGTCCCATTTTCTCTTTAAATCCTGCCTCAAACCCTTTCATTTCCTCCCTCAAGGATTCACATTCTTCCTCCTCCTTTCTCAACTCCAGCCTCAGTCTTACAATTACATCTCTCATCTCCTGCACAATCACCAATATATGTTAGTAGTCAGAGGAAAATAAAACTCTTGTACATCTCCTTGGTTGGACTCCCAGGGTGTCGTCTACTTATTTGGTGATTTTGAATTCAAGGACTTTTAAAAATAACCAAGGATGGGTTTTAGCCATTGTTTTTTCTTTAAATTAAAAAAGTGCAATAAACATTATGGGAGATTGATGAAGGTGAGGTATTTAAGGGAAAAATGGGTTATAAGGCAAAGCATAACCAAAATTAACTCGCTAGTGCAAAAAAACAAGAGCAAGGTATCCAAGCGACAGTCACAGAAGTATAGCGAGCATCCATCATAAAATACAATGCATCCAAAGCATACATATGTTCACTCACAGTGAGTAGATTAACTTAAATATTACTATTTTCCTAATAAAAATTAAAAAGTATATAAATAGTGAATTTGAAAAATCATTGAACAATCACTCAATGATTTATTTTTTTAAATTCAAGGACCATCTACCTTTTTCATCAAATTCAGGGACTTTTCAAGGATTTCAAGGGCAAAAAATAAATTCAAGGGCTTTTCAAGCATTTCAAGGGCAGTAGACACCCTGACTCCCCAACTTAAGAGTCCCTATTTGGGCACCAATTTTATGTTTCCGAAGTTGGGGCCATGTACTTTCTGCATACTTTCACTCTAGGGGTCAGGCGGGACCTGAGATGCATTGGGGAGATAAAAGTCCAGGAGCAAGGAGACAAACACATCAAACTATCTAAATTTATTAACCTCAAAAAATTACACACATATTTACAAAAATACTGTGGCCAAAAATGGTATGTACATAAAATATTTTGGTTGCATCTTAGCCTTATAAAAAAACAAAAAACTCAGTCAAGCAAAAAAGGGGCTGGGAAAGGGAGAGGGGGGGGGGGGGGGTAAGGATGACCTATCATGCAGTAGCTCCGCTAGGGTCTCTCATGGGGCATCCCCCTTACACGAGAGTGATAGTGATAGAAGCGGTAGGAAGTTGGAGTACAAAGCAAAGGAAAAGGGGCCATGTACTTTCTGCATACTTTCACTCTAGGGGTCAGGCGGGACCTGAGATGCATTGGGGAGATAAAAGTCCAGGAGCAAGGAGACAAACACATCAAACTATCTAAATTTATTAACCTCAAAAAATTACACACATATTTACAAAAATAATGTGGCCAAAAATGGTATGTACATAAAATATTTTGGTTGCATCTTAGCCTTATAAAAAAACAAAAAACTCAGTCAAGCAAAAAAGGGGCTGGGAAAGGGAGAGGGGGGGGGTAAGGATGACCTATCATGCAGTAGCTCCGCTAGGGTCTCTCATGGGGCATCCCCCTTACACGAGAGTGATAGTGATAGAAGCGGTAGGAAGTTGGAGTACAAAGCAAAGGAAAAGGAACTCCTGGGACCACATGGGGCATTCCAAAAGGCATAAGACACTCCAATGTGGTAGTATACAAGGTCTTCTGTCTATTTGCCTTTAAAGATGGGCAGATCAGGCTATCATAACACTAAATATTATAAAAACTTCCATGTCTTGTATCTTAGATAATTTATTAAGAAAACTAAGTTTTATTTATAATATAATATATCAAAATAACCTTATAATTTAATCTATCCTAACCCCCCTTCCTAGCTAAACACTCACACTCCTCTATCATAAACCAGAAAGGGTAGGGTAAAAGGAGAGACTAATGATAAGTGGCGAAAATCCATAGAGGACAAAATGGGGAGAATGACTTTCACACACAAATCAACCACACAAAGTCACCATTCACCACAGGGTAAAAGTCAATCAACATGTTTATTTGGAAATATTATGAAGGAGAAATCTATCTCCTGGGTGGATGCAACCATAGAAAGTGGCAGGGTAACTCTTCAATAAGATGGCGTAACCTCACAGCAAAAAGTTTAAGTGTAGTGCAAGGTAGCCCTGCATGCCACTTGTACATAAGTCATACCTAGACCATGTTATTGAAGCAAAAGGAAAAATTTAATATTTGTTAGTACAACTTATATATATATATATACAGTGGGTGCAATAAATATCCGATACATGGTCAAAAGTTTATTTACCATAGTTACACAACAGTAAAGTAATCGAAAATTTAACATCTTATGTATTTTGTACGTTGAATACAATTCGGTATTAGAATACACAAATAGTAAAGCATTGATATTATATCTACAAAAGTGTTAGATTATCGCCTCAAAAAGTAGCCAACACACCTACAAAATTAGTTTTAAAGCAATAAATAGTTCTTGAACATTCCAGAGTGGTTTATGTGACAGGAATGCTGTAGAACTTTCTAGAAAAATAATCTACTTCATCCATATGAAACAGCGCACCTCAGTCAGTGTCCGAGAGCTACATGAGAAGGAGGTCATCATTCAACACTCTAATTCTAATATGGCAAAGACTAAAGAATTGCTAAAAAGGAGCAGAGAACTAATTGTTCAGTTACCTAAAAGTAGTTTGGCTATAGAAAAATTTCATCTATGCTAAAAATACCAATCTTAACGATTGGTGACACGATTCGCCAGTTCACGTCATATCAGTCCACTGCAAGTCTACCACATTCCATCTAAAATTTCAAACTGTGCAGCTAAACATATAGTCTGTAAAGTTAAGAAGAATCCTCGAGTGTTTCAATCTGAATTTCAGAAAGATTTGGAAGCAGCTGGGACAAATGTATGCAAAAATACAATTAGAGCATTTCTTAGGAACAAGGGATTCCATTCTCGCACACCAAGAAAGACACCTTTGTTGAAACCAATTCATGTCAGAAATCGTCTGAATTTTGCCAAGGAACATTTAAAGAAGCCGCAAGTTTTGAGGACACTGTAGTATGGTTTGACGAGACGAAGATTGAGTTATTTGAAGGGGAAATGAATGCTCAGATGTATCGCAGGATTCAGGATGATAATCTCTTACAGTCTGCAGATGACTTGAAGATGCCAAGAGGATGGACATTCCAGCAGGACAACGATCCAAAACATACAGCCAAGGGCACTGCAGCGTGGTTTCAACAGAAGAAAATAAAGGTTATGGGATGGCCAAGTCAGTCGCCAGACCTAAATCCTATCGAGAACCTGTGGTGAGAATTAAAACTAAAGATTCAGAAAAGGGACTCAAGAAATCTAACAGATTTTAAAAGAATATGCCAAGAAGAATGGGCCAAGATACCTACAAATATTTGTTAGAACCTCATAAGTAAATATCTCGATATTAACCTTCTTGGTTGTGTCTGTGTACCTACAGTTTTGTCCTCGGAGGTACCACCCAAGTTCTAGGCTGGTGAAATAGTTGTCGGCGAATATTGAGGTGGTGCAGGTGGAGGTCATGATGCTAGCAAGGACTGTGACTACCTGGCTTGTGTCTGTCAGTGTGGGCTTAGAAGAATGCCATGGGCTTGTAGTGTCACTTCCATTGATCCCTGGTAGAGTATCATATCATGGATGAACCCATCCTATGATGCTCTAGAGAACAACTTCAACCCCCACTTATCTGGTTTCATCTTAACTGCTTTGGAGTTTCAGGTTCCTTCTAGAAGGCTTTGGTGATAGTGTTAAAGAGAGGGCATACCTTGAAGAACCTGCCTATAGTGCCGTGAATCTGGGAGTTATCATTGAAGTGGATGGTTCACTGGAGAAGTTGAAAGCGTTTTGAGGATATAATGTCAGCCACTTGTGGCACTCTTGTGCTTATGGCCCAATAATGATCCAGAGAGGGACACTGCACAAGCCCCATGTAGAGCAGAATTGCCACAAAATTAGTGATCTTGTGTTCATTGATTGATTCAGGTTGTAAAAAGAGTGATATATCAAGATGTATGAAAGTCTGAAGGAGTGTTTGTTGAAGTGAAGAAGCTTGATAGAATTGGGAATCTGAAAGTACTGTACTTGGAGCAATCCATTTGACAGTTAGAATACATGGGATACAGATGAGGAAATCTGAGTCTATGTGATTGACAAAGTAAGTTCATGAAAGAGAATGGACTGGTTGTGCATCTCAGAGACTGTAGGATTGAGAGAAAGTTTGGTAAGAATGGATGTTAGGAATTGTATGTAGGTGATGATGGTAAAATGGAAGGATGTATGCTTAGTGGGATTGAAGTAGTTGGAAGGAGACTGTAAGGTTGGATAAGGAAGGTGTGTCTGTAGTGAAAGTAGGATAGGATGATGAATTGGGGATTGGGTTGGATAGCAGTGATGTGCATGTGGATGGAAAGAAAGCTACACATAAGATACGGTGAGTGTGGCTTGTGTCTCCTGGATTCAAAAGTTGGACTGGATTGAGAGCTGTGCAGGTTGGTGATGTTATGGGCCACTGGTACACAGTTAGTGATGATAGGAATGATAGTGATTTGATTGATATGAGTGTGAATGAGGAAAACAAGAGTGAATGAGGAAAACAAGAGTTAGTGAATGGATGAATGATGAATTGAGAGGGGTAGTACAAATGAAAGAGCATTTGACAGAGTGAGAAAGAGGATGTGTATAGAATGTTGTTTGAATGATAGGGTGTGTTGAGTAAGGATGATTTTGATTTTACAAGAGCTTGACTACCAGAGTTTAAGATTATCTTGAGTGATGATACTTCAATTTATCAGAGACCTCAGCACTTCCCTCACCCGGTAGCTGACGAGATTGAAGAGCAGTATGAGGAGTTGGAGCAATTGGGTGTGATTGAGGAGTGAAAGCATGTGAAACAATCCAATAGTATTGATACAAAAGCCAGATGGAAGATTGAGGTTGTGTGTAGATTATCGGAAGATGAATGAAAGGAGTGTGAAAGAGTGCTGCTAGGTGTGTATGGTGTCAGAATGTGTGTACAGTATGTATCTGTTTACAGAGTTGGACCTTGTCCGGGAGTATTACCAGATGCCCATTGCTGAGGATAGTAAGCCAGTGACAGCTTTCTTTGCTGCAAGAGGGCCTTTCCAGCATTCTATGAATGTGGTGTTAAGTGAGTTTGCTAGCAGAAATGTATTTGTGTTTATAGATGATATTCTGATTATGACAAAGTTTTGAAGAACATAAAGCTTTAGTGAATGAGGTGCTTAAAACTTCGGAAGCAGTTGGAGTGAAGGTTAAAGTAAGTGTGAATAGTTTGTGAAAGAAGTTGAGTTTCTGGAGCACAAAGTTAGTGAGAATAGTTTATGAAAATCTAAGTTTATTGAGAAAGTGCAGACTTTTCCTAAGCCATTGACAGTTAGACAGCTTAAGACCTTCCTAGGCTTGATTGAATTTCAGAGGAAATTCATCAGGAACTGCTCCGGCATTATGAAACACTGACTGAATGGATGGGTAAGAAATGGAATACATATAGTGATTAGGTGGATGGATTGTATGAATAGGGCATATGAACGACTGAGAGGCTGCAGTTGAAGATGTTGAATTAGCATACACTGATTATGATGAGAATGCAAGACTACTCAAGTTGTACACAGATTTAAGTGAGTATTGCATGGGTGGTTGTCTGGTGCAAGAGTAGTATATGAATGGAAGAAAAATAATTGGGCATGTGTCAAAGGCTTAGAATGCGGCAAAATGAAAGTAATTGACTATTGACAGAGTGTTAGCAGCTGTAAGATAGTGTAAAAGTGTTGTGACCATTTTTGTATGGGGTGAAATTTGTAATCAAGACTGATCGCCAGTCTTTGGTATATCTGTTAGTGAATGAGATTGGTGGATAGTAAAGTGGCAAGAACTTTGGAAGATACAAGTGATTTTAAGTATGGGATTGAATATATGCTGGGTGAAAGGAATGGTGTGCTGATTTACTATCTCATTTTTCCAGTTTGACAAATGTGAGTGAATTTTTTTGTTTTTTCAAGGGGCTCTCTGGCGACTGCCCACTTGGGCATAAGTCGCCGCAAACAAACAGCCCAGTTCTAGGCTACTTTAAAATAAAAGTTTTAACAGAAACAACAATAAAAAGGGGATAACAATCAGGGAGCAAGTTCCGGCGTCGGGGAAGGTCCCCCTCCCCCCGGCGCAGGAGCCTGCGACCTACAAAAAAAAAACCAATAACAAAAAAAAACAAGTTAAATACAAGGGAGAAGGCCGGCCTCCCCCCAAAAGTCAACAAGTCCACCAGTCATGGTGCTTGCACTCATCCCGAGTACAAGGGACAGGCAGTAGCGACCCCGCCCATCCCGGTACCGGGACAGGTAATGTGAGTGAATGTGTTATGAGAAATCCAAAGTACTTGCCAAAATGGATTATAAAAGTGAGAGAGAGTATGGGTGGAGGTGATTCTTTATTTAAAAGTGTGTGGAATAGACTGTAAGATTTGAAAGTAGATGGGTTGAAAGTGAGAGTGCTTGGGAAAATATATGGCTGCTTGTTAGTTCTGGAAATGAACTGAACGTTGAGCATGATTTTGTGATATTGGGAATTTATTTTTAGAGAGAAAATGACCTGTCTTTGGATACAGAGAAAGATTGTGTGATGAAAGGAGATAGAGAGATTGTTAAGATAGAGACTGGATCAAGTATGTAGTGAATTTTAATGTAATGATTCATTTAGAAATGGATGATGAGAATGAGGTTTAAAGTAACAATGACATTTTGGAGATGCAAGAGATGTGTCCAATGGTTTGAAAACTGAAGATGTGTATTAAGAGAAAAATTAGTTTGAAGGAATAACCTGATTGCTTAACTGAGTTCAAGAGTGATTTTGTGATATGTCTACATGTTGTGTATTATGTTAGACATTGTAAGGATGATGAAGATGAGCTAGTCCCTGTGATATCTTTAGTTGGTAAAATAGGATTGGTGAAGGTTATGCATGATAGTTTGGGGCACATGGGTAAGTTCTAGTCATGGGAATGTATGAAAGAAAGGGTGTTTCGCCTGTGTCTGTTGACTGTTGTAAATGATGTTGCAACCACATGTAAGGTTGTCAGAAATGAAAGATTGAGGGTGTGCATGTAACCCTCTTTTGTTGAAGATTGGAGTTTGTGAACCTTTTGAGATGGTTGAGATTGATTGTGTTTCTTACCTAGAACAAATGTTGGCATGGTAGTAATGGCAGACTATAGGAGCAATATTGACATATGCAGGTCTAGTAAGGAATAAGAGGAGTGACTGTTGCACAGATAGTGGAGCAGATGTTTTTAATGATGTATGTGCGGAAGCCTAAGAAGTGTCTGAGTGATAATGGTCCATAATTTGTGGGTGAAGCATTTGAGAGAATGTTAAGAATGAATGGAGTAGAACATGTGAAAATGCCCCTGTATATGCCTTTGTGAAATGGATTAGCAGAGAATGATACATACCCTTTTTGAGAGGTTGTGAATGATGGGTCCAGATACATATGATTGCAATGTATCATTGGAAAGAGTATTATGGGCATACACTTCAACATTGCATAGTGCTTTGGGTATGTCTCAATGTCTGTAGGTTTTAAGCTTTGAAAACAAAGTGAAGGACTGTTTGCAATTGGGAGAGGAGTATGATGTATAGCATGAATTGAATGAAAGATTCCAATTGGTTGAGATAGGTGAGAAAGTGGAAAAAGGCAAACCGAATGTCGACAAGTTGAGTGATAATTTTCAGGTTTGGTGGGTGGTTAAGAATGAATGGGAAAATAAGTTCATGTATGTGATAGAAAGAGGGGGGAGGTTAAAGACCATCTGATGACTGATTAAGGCAAATGTTGCTGTAATCACTTTATAACCAAATGCTAGGCTAGATTAAAAAAAAAAATGTTAAAACCAAATAACAAAAAGGCAAAAACAATAACAAACAAATACAAAGCAAGAAGAGAAAGGAAGCACACTTCATCATAGGGTTGCACCCCTGGTGCAGGAACATGCAAACTGCAAAAGAGTCAAATGAAATGGAGGAGGCCAGCCTCTTCCAAAAAGTAAGTACACAAGTCTCCATACACAAAGCTATACTGAGTGCAAGGGACAAGCAGTAGCGACCCTGCTCATCCCGATATTGGGAGGGGCAAAGTGCACAAAGATCACTCAGACTGGGATATTCAACAAGAATGTACCAAACAATCTAGGGGACAAGGTAGTCATTGCAAAAAAGTTCAAGTGAGTGCTTCATCAAATGGTGATGCGTCTTGCGAGTGTGCCCAATTCAAAAATGACAGAAAGCTACCTGAAGCCCTCATGGTATTGGGGGGTAGGCCCATGGGAACAGTCTCGGCATGATGCCACACAACTTTATGTTCCCCTCAGCCATCTCCCATTTTCTTTCCAAAGCAACCTGGAAGGCTGCCCTAATTCCTACCATATAGTTGGTGTGAGAAAGAGCGAAACACTGGTCTGGTCACACAGTCCTCATTGAGTCTTTGGCGGTGTGGTGGGGCGAATGTGAGTGTGTGTAAAAGGGCCATTCTCCCACCCCTTTTCTCAGTACCCTCTCCCTCCCTCTGTAAGAATGTGTGTGAATGGGAATGGGTTTGTTTTATTTTTGTTTAATTCATGTATAAAATGATTACCATGTTTTTCTTTCTTTCCAGGCGTTATTCTGGAAAGATAATAGCTAATTTTGAAATATCACTATAATAAGATAGTTCTTTGTTTAAATTAACTTTTATCAAAGCGTCATATTCTGGAAAGAGGTAAGCTAGTCGATGTATTTTCGGGTAATGCCCACTTATTAGTTTCGCCATCCATGTATAAATAAATGGGTCACTGAAGGAGGATATATCTCTTCTTCAGAGAGTGGAAGTGTGGACTGGCAGCAAGAGGGGTTCTATAGAAGAGTGCTCCACCCAGCCCTGAGAGGAGGGCTTTCGTGTCTCTAACCACCTGAACCGCCATACCTGCCTTCGTTGACAATCCTGCCTCCTTCTAGTTACCCAACTACCACCCACCTCCAGCAAGTCATAGCGCGTGTCCCCTTTTCGTTCGGTTGTGGTTGTGTTTTTTTTGTTTTGTGTAGAATATACGTAAATTGTTGTATCCGCCCGTTATAAGATTCTCGTTTGGTATCGTATTTTGATTGGGGAATTTAGCTTCATTTTGAAGTGTGCACACTTCCTTAGTAAATATAAAATTGTTGTAAATATAAACTGTAACTATCATTGTATTTTTTTTGTAAGTAAAGGGACTGTATATACAATCCGTTTTATTCTCCCTCGATTTCTCACGTCCGGACAGTGTAGGAAGCGGGTTGGATCGATTATCGATTGGGATTAGAGATCTATTTTCGGCCCGCTACATTTGGCGCCCGAATAGGGACGTGAAACTTCGAAACTGGGAGCGTGACTGGATTGGATTGCAGTCCATACCCAATTAGTGTGACAAGTAGTTTGATTGATTTTTCCCTTCTCCTATCTTTTTACTAACTTGGGAACAATGGCTGTAGCGGAAACATTGAATGAAGAAGTAGTGCGATTGAGACTGGAGTTGAGAAAGAAAGAAGAGGAGTGTGAAATGTTGCGGGGAATGATGGAGGGAATGGAGAATAAAATAAAAGGGATGAATGAAAAGACTGATAAGATGAAGAAGGAAATGGGAGACCGACAGGATCAGACGGACCGACGGATGCAGGACCTGTATAACATGATGACAGGGGCTGGATCAGTCCCAGGACCTACAACCCTGACCCCTGCTCCTACTGAAGGGACTCCGCTAAATGGAATGGATGGCAGTAGGGTTGAGTCTAAAGAAGATACTGTGAGTGGTAGGAAAGGGGGTGAATGGAAGAGAGTGGAAAGTAAGAGAGGAAGTAAGCATGGTTCTAAGGTTAAGGATAGGAAGGCGAGAGGGAAGAGTGTGGATTCGCTATACTCAGATGAGGGAGAGAGTGACGATATGATTGGAATGAGTGAGACCGAGAGTAGCTCTTCGGAGAGTGAAGTGAATGTGGGGAAAGGAATTTTGATTAGGGAAGTGCCAAGGATTGATAAGTTTAGATTGCATGGGGGAAAGAGTATGGATGAGTTCTTCGGGGATTTTGAGCGGTACTGCAAGCTCAAGTACCCGCAGAACAAGGGTCACTGGGTGAGTGTTCTGGGAGATTGTTTGGATGGGAAAGTGTTGGAGTTCTTGCGAGTGATAATGAGTGTGGGAGAGCCAAAGTACGATGTAGTGAAGAAGAGATTGATTGGGCAGGTGAAACGAATGAAAGAGAGTGTGAAGTATAAGAGGGTGAATGAATTTGAGAAGGCTCGAATTGGGAAGAGTGAAAGTGTGAATATGTATGCACATAGGCTTGAGAGTATGGCAAGAACGAGGTATGGTGATGATGATGTAAATGAATGTAAACCACTCATGAGGAAGTTTTTGGACACGATCCCGCGAAAGGTGAGTGAATGGCTGAGTGGAAAGAGAAAGGAGAGAGTGAGACTGACAGGTGAACGGTTGATGTGGGAGGATGTGTTGGAACTGTTAGAAGATGGACGATTTGATGATGAAAGCGATCTAGAAGATGATGGATGGTACAGTGTGAATGTTGGGGGTAAGAAGCCCAGGAGCTTTCATCCACCCCAGCAGTTTGTCAGCTACAGGGATGCCCTGAAGGCTGCACCAGCTGGAGTGATGTCAAACTTCCTGGGCCAGCAGAATGGATGGGCAAATGGAGGGTGGTCGAATGGAAGGGGGCAGATGAATTTCAAGCGTGGGAACGGATATATGAGAGAGAAACCGAGGTATGTCCCAGCAAATGAGAGACCGAATGGTGTGAGAAAGATTGTGGAATGTCGTCGGTGTGGAAGGAAAGGTCATATGTTGGCAGAATGTAGGTGGACATCTGGTGCATGTTTTGGGTGTGGTAAGAAAGGGCATATGATAAAGGATTGCCAGGAAAGTGTGAAAGAGTGCTTCGAGTGTAAAGAAATAGGCCATTTGAAGAAAGATTGTCCGAGGTTGAATGGTGGAGCAACTGGTGGGGAAAGTATGAAATATGCATGTGGTAATTGTGGAAAGGCTGGTCATTATGCAAGGATGTGTCGTGACCAGAGGAATGTATGTAGCTATTGTGCGATGGAAGGACATTCAAGTGAAAAGTGTTGGATTAGACTGAGAGAGCAAGGTGTGAATGGAAAGTCTGAAGCGGGAAACTGAATGGTAAGAGGGTACCTGCTGAAGTATCCTCTGGGTGCATGAGTGTGAGTAATGTGTTGGTAAGTCTGTCTAGTGTGAAAGTGCTGTCTGGTAGGAAGTATGAGTGTCTGAGTGTGAAGGTGGAGTTGAATGGAATTGAGTGTTTGGCTTTAATAGATTCTGGATGCAAGGCGAGCTTGGTGTATAAAGATGTGTATGACAAGTTTAGCGAGAAAGCCCTCCTGTCTGAGTGCAAGGGTAGTTTAGTAGGTATTGGTAATAGGAGAGTGCCTGTGATTGGAATGATAAGGTCACCTGTTCGAATGCATGGTATGATGATGAATGAATGTGAATTTTCTGTGATTGATAAGGTGAGTAGTGAGTATGGTGTGATTTTGGGCTATGATTTTATGAAAATGAATCGTATGGTTGTGCATCCTGCGAGTGATCAGATTGAGAGAAAGATTGGTAAAAATGGGGTGTATAAGTTGTATGTAGGGAAAGATGGTAGCGTTTTGAGGAGTGTGTTTACTGATATTGAGGTGACTGCTATGGAGAATGTAAGGCTTGTGAAGGGTGAAAGGGTGTCTGTTAGAGTGAGTTGGAGTAAGGATGTTAGTTTGAATGTGAGTGAGAACACTGTGATATTGGATGGAAAGGATGCGTGTTATAAGGTAAGGCGTGTTGCTTGTGTGTTTGATGGCTTGATGAGAATGAATGATCCTTTTGTATGTGTGCAGGCAGACCCCAGTGTGAAAGGGCAGGTGAGGGGAATCCAAGTCGGAGATGTACTGGGCCACCTCTCCACTGTCAATGAGGTAGGTATGGATGATAGTACGGATATCAGGGTGAATGTTGCGAATGAAAAGACATGTGAATGGATGTATAATGAGGTGAAGGACATGGTGAAATTGGATGGATGTTTGACTGAGTATGAAAGGGAGGATGTGTATCAAATGATATTTGAGCGAAAGGGAGCCCTCAGTAAGGGTGATCTGGATTTCGGGGTTGCAAAGCTCCCGGAATTCAAGATTGTCCTGAAGGAGGACTCCCCAATCTATCAGCGGCCGAGGCATTTCCCACGTCCGGTTGCTGATGAGATTGAGGAGCAGTGTTTGGAATTGGAGCAATTGGGGGTGATTGAAGAGAGCGAGAGTGCATGGAATAGTCCAATTGTACCTGTACGTAAGCCGGATGGAAGATTGCGTCTGTGTGTGGATTATCGAAAGGTGAATGAAAGGACTGTGAAAGAAAGGTTTCTGATGTGTGTGGTATCTGAGTGTGTGTATAGTATGCATGGGATGGAGTGGTTTACGAAGCTGGATCTGGTACGGGGGTATTACCAGATGCCCATTGCTGAGAAGAGCCGGCCAGTAACTGCCTTCTCTTCCTCAAAGAGGCATTACCAGTTCCGGAACCTCAGCTTTGGGTTGGCTAATGCTCCCGGAGCCTTCCAGCGGGCAATGAATGTTGTGTTGAGTAAGTTTGCGAGTAAGAATGTGATTGCGTTTATAGATGATATTTTGATTATGACTGAGACTTTTGAGGAGCATATGAGATTGGTGAATGATGTGTTGAGAACGTTGGAGAGTGTTGGTGTGAAGGTGAAAGTGGCGAAGTGTGAATGGTTTGCGAAAGAAGTGGAATTCCTTGGGCATATGGTGAGTGAGAATGGATTGCAAAAATCATCGAAGTATGTTGAGAAGGTGCGAATGTTTCCTAAACCGGTGACTGTGAAGCAACTGAAGTCATTTTGGGGTTTGATTGAGTTCCAGCGAAAGTTTATACGTGATTGTTCTGGTGTGAGTAAGCCTCTGACTGAGTGGATGGGCAAGAAAGGTAGTACGGTTGTCAAGTGGAATGATAAGATGAATGAGGCGTATGAGAGACTGAAAGAGGCAGCGGCTGAAGATGTTGAATTGGCTTACCCAGATTATAGTGTAAATGCTAAAATGCTTGAATTGTATACAGATGCGAGTGGGTATTGTATGGGAGGTTTTCTGATGCAAGAGCAGCGTTTGAATGGAGAGAATGTCAGGCGAATAATTGGGTATGTATCCAAGGCTATGAATGTTGCAGAACGAAAGTATTCGACTGTGGAACGAGAGCTGGCTGCGATAAGATATTGTTTGAAAGTGTTGCGTCCATTTTTGTATGGTGTGAGGTTTGTGATAAAAACCGATCATCAACCTCTTGTGTATCTGCAGCGTATGAAGTGGGCCGATAGTAGGATTGCAAGGACTTTGGAAGATTTGAGTGACTTTGACTATGTGATTGAGTATGTGCCTGGTGAACGGAATGGAGTGGCTGATTTGATGTCAAGGTATCCTGGTACGAATGATGAAAATGTGTGTGGAGTGAGTGATCCTGAGTATTTGCCGAAAGGAATTATGAATGGAAAAGAGAGTAAGGGTGGTGGTGATTCCTTGTTTGAGAGTGTATGGAATGGTTTGCAAGATTTGAAGAGTGATGGAGTAGATGTGAGAGTGCCCGATAGTGTAGATGATTTAAGGAAGGAGGTAATGAATGAAGTGTGTAGGAAGCCTGAAAGCATTGGTATGGCAAAGGTGCGGAACTTCATGAAAGAATTGAGAGCGATGTGTATGCAAGGGGTCCCGCCATTTCAGGAAGTGTTGATTGTAGTGAGTCGTTTGTATGGAGTGATTGTTTATGTGCACTTTGGTGGTGAGAGGCCGATTGTGTACAAGGATGAGAAGATGAAGGGTTTGAATCCTAATGTGGTACATCTGCAATGTTTAAGCGGTGTGCACTACAATTGGGTAATTGAAAAGTGTTCATATATAAGAGAGAAGAATGATTGTCTGGATGAAGATGAGTGTGTGTTGAGTGATGATATGGGAGTTAATGACAGTGTGGATATCAGTGCTGATGTTGGTGTGCTTGTTCCTTCGGTGTATTGCGAACATGGTGGACCTGATATGATGGAAGCGAGAGTGAAAGTTGGTGAAAGGATGTTCTGTGGTTTGATTGATACTGGAGCGCAGGTGTCTTTAGTGAATGAGAAGATTCTGAGTAAGTATGATGAGTTTAAATGTTGCGAGCATAAACCTGTGAAGTTACGGATAAGTGGATTAGGGAATGGCTTGATAGTGGCATGGGAACAGGTTAGTCTGAAAGTGAGTTTGGGTAATGGTGTGAATGTGAGGCATGACTTTGTGATTCTGAAAGGTGAGCAAATGCCTTGTTGTTTCTTGCTTGGTGTAGACTTTATGAGATTGAATGATATGTCTTTGGATGCTGATAAGGATCGTCTTATGAAAGGTGAATGTGAGGTGATGAAGTTGAATGAGTGTGCGAAGAATGTTGTCAAATTTTGTGGCATGATTGAGTTGGTCATGGATGATGAGAATGAGATTCTAAGTGATGATGATATTCTAGAGATGCAAGAGATGTGTCCTTTTGTTAGTGAGTTGAGGAGGTGTGTAATGATGCGTGTTGATTTGAATGAATGGCCAGAGTGTTTAAGTGATTTTAAAAGGTATGCTAAGGATTTTGTTGTTTGTATGGATGTTGTATATTTTGTGAGGCATGTGAAGGGTGGTGATGATATGTATGTACCTGTGATGTCCTTAGTTGGTATGATTGGTCTGGTGAAGGTTGTGCATGATAATTATGGGCATATGGGTAAGTTTAAGCTGTGGGAGTGTATGAAGGAGCATGTGTTCCACCCGTTTCTGAGAACTGTTGTGAATGATGTTGCAACTACGTGTGAAAGGTGTCAGAAGCGAAAGGTGCAAGGTGTGCAAGTGAAACCAACGATGTTGAAGGTTGATGCGAAAGAACCGTTTGAATTGGTAGTGATTGATTGTGTGTCTTTGCCGCGTACGAGTGCTGGGAATGTTGGTATAGTTGTGATGGTTGACCATAAAAGTAAGTTTGTGTATGCAGCGCCTGTGAGAGATAAAAGGAGTGTGACTGTTGCGCGTGTGGTTGAGCAGTTGTTTTTTCCTATGTGTGTATGGAAGCCTAGAAGATGTCTGAGTGATAATGGGCCTGAATTTGTAGGGGAAGTGTTTGAGCAAATGTTGAGAGAGAATGGTGTGGAGCATGTGAGAACAACTCCGTATGTACCGTCTTCAAATGGATTGGCTGAACGGACTATAAGAACCTTGTGTGAGATGTTGAGAATGATGAGTACGACAGTGAATGACTGGGATGTGTGTCTGGGGAGAGTGTTGTGGGCGTATAATTCAACTGTGCATAGTGCAACTGGAATGTCCCCATGTCAGTTTGTGATGAATTTTGAAAGGCGAGTGAAAGATAGGTTTCGTTTGAGTGAAAGTGAGCAGAGTGTATGGCGTGAGGCGCATGAAAGGTTCCGTTCATTTGAATTAGGTACAAAAGTATTGAAGGTGAAAGAAGTGAAGGGTAGGTTGAATGTATCAAAGATGAGTGAGAAGTTTGATGGACCTTATAGAGTTGTGAGGGTTTGGGAAAATGGAGTGACGTATGTTTTGGAGAGTTTGAATGACGGCATGACTGAGAGAGTGCGGGCTCATCAGAGTCAGTTAAGGAGATGGAGAGAACCTCCTGACTACCTGGTGAGCCATCCGGTGTATGGACTGTGTAGAGAAAGAGGTAAAGTGCATGATGATGAGATTGAATGTGATAGAATGGATCTGTCTGGGAAAGAGCTAGTCTTAGTCTCGAGGAGTAGAAAGCGTACAAAGAAGGGTGAAAGGAAGAATGCAAGTACGAATGAAAGTAAGTCTGAGCAGAGTGTTTCTGGTATGGGGGATCTTGAAAGGGAGATTGAGTTTTTGCGTAAACAGGTGAGTGATTTGGCTGGTATAAGTAGACGAGTGAGTGAGCTGCCTGTGCCTGATTTTTCTGGTTTTGGGAACAGTATGAATGATAGTGTGTTTGGGCAGAATGAACCTAGTGTGGCTGATTTTTCGGGTTTTTATGAATGGTAGTAGGGGTGAGTTTGATGTAGTGAATGATGAAGTGGCTGATTTTTCAGGTTTCTGGTGGGAACCAGTCGAAGGGGTTTCTGGTATGCCTGTTGAGAATACAGGGGATGTGAGTGACCTGTCTGTTTCGCAAGAATGTACCTTGAGTTGGATGAGAGCTGTGAGTGAGGAGCTGATGAATGGGGGTATGAAGAGTGAGGGTTCTGAACGGAAGAGTATGAAAGAATTCTGTCGTGAGATGGGAGAACTGGTAATGAGGGCTAAGAGTATGGTTGATGAGATGATAAATAGTGACGATGAGACTGACAGGACGACTGACGAACAACCCCGACTAATTGCTACGCGTAGCCAGGGACCAGTAGACGAGTGTGAATGGGTGCAGAAGGGTGCGATTGAGCACAAGTGGTACCGTGAAGAGTGATTGAAAGGGTTTAGTGAGTGGCTGGTCGAATGGCTTAAGGAAGGAGGGGTGTGGTGGGGCGAATGTGAGTGTGTGTAAAAGGGCCATTCTCCCACCCCTTTTCTCAGTACCCTCTCCCTCCCTCTGTAAGAATGTGTGTGAATGGGAATGGGTTTGTTTTATTTTTGTTTAATTCATGTATAAAATGATTACCATGTTTTTCTTTCTTTCCAGGCGTTATTCTGGAAAGATAATAGCTAATTTTGAAATATCACTATAATAAGATAGTTCTTTGTTTAAATTAACTTTTATCAAAGCGTCATATTCTGGAAAGAGGTAAGCTAGTCGATGTATTTTCGGGTAATGCCCACTTATTAGTTTCGCCATCCATGTATAAATAAATGGGTCACTGAAGGAGGATATATCTCTTCTTCAGAGAGTGGAAGTGTGGACTGGCAGCAAGAGGGGTTCTATAGAAGAGTGCTCCACCCAGCCCTGAGAGGAGGGCTTTCGTGTCTCTAACCACCTGAACCGCCATACCTGCCTTCGTTGACAATCCTGCCTCCTTCTAGTTACCCAACTACCACCCACCTCCAGCAAGTCATAGCGCGTGTCCCCTTTTCGTTCGGTTGTGGTTGTGTTTTTTTTGTTTTGTGTAGAATATACGTAAATTGTTGTATCCGCCCGTTATAAGATTCTCGTTTGGTATCGTATTTTGATTGGGGAATTTAGCTTCATTTTGAAGTGTGCACACTTCCTTAGTAAATATAAAATTGTTGTAAATATAAACTGTAACTATCATTGTATTTTTTTTGTAAGTAAAGGGACTGTATATACAATCCGTTTTATTCTCCCTCGATTTCTCACGTCCGGACAGTGTAGGAAGCGGGTTGGATCGATTATCGATTGGGATTAGAGATCTATTTTCGGCCCGCTACAGCACCTTCATTCCCACATGACTAAGAACTCAGCAGAAGCTAATCTTGACATCCACCCAGCTGGCAGCAACCATGGCATCACAGCACAAACCAGGGAGAGCTGAGATTCGGATGCCCCAAGAGCACTCAAGGCGCTTTAGAGTCGCTAAAAATCCCAATCTGGTATCTGAACTGGGCATGACTCGTTATCTCCCATACTGAATGGTATATTACAACCAGCTTGGCCGTTAAGACAGATGCAGCATTTGGTAGAACCCTGCTGACTTCAAACATAGGGGATACAGCGTGGAAGCTGACCCCCTCTTGGGACTCGGAGTCATCAGTATACACTGGCACGGTTCCAGCATGACACGAAGTTTGCTCCAAAAAATCTGAATGCAATACTTCCAGCACTGTAGAAGCTTTGGGAGCAGATGCCTGCTGACAAATAGTCAAAGGTGGTACCCTCCAGGGTGGCATCTTGGACAGAACCAGGGGCATCACTGGCCCGAGAGCTACACCAACCTCTTAAAGGAGTTTTCTAGCCCAAAACTCAAAAGGCTTAGGGTATGAGTGGCATCTCTAGGCAGATATTGTGAAAGAGTTGTCAATGGCAACTGAGAATGTTTTAAGTTTGGTGGAAGCTATGATTGAAGGTTGGGATATGATTAAGAGCATCAATGTGAAAGCACTGCGTAGGGCTGTGACTAAAGCAAGAGAGATGATGAACTGAGTTAGTAGTAGCTATGGTTGATGGAATGATGAAGTGATAGTGTAGAAGGCAGAGAGAATAGTGAAACTGTCTGACAAGGGAGGTGACCCAGATAACTTGACAGATTCGACAAACTGACCCGCTACAGGTAACTAAGGACCTGTGGGGGAGTGTGAATAGGTTCAGAATGATATACAGTAATACCCCACCTTACATCAAATTCACACTTATGCCAGTTTTTAAGAGTAAAACTAAGTTCACCTAATGTCATTAAATCTGACTTTACATCACAGACCAAATAAATAATTTATTATCCCATACAAACTTAAAACCATATAAAAGTATCTCATATTGTAAAATATGTTGTAAAATAATAATTTATGTTGGTAAATTAAATGTATATATATCACCACATTTGTGATTCAGTGGGAGGCTGAATAGCATCAGTGGTGTGGCTGTGATACTGTTTTCAGTTTCAGTTCAAGATCGTGGTTTAGCGTACTTCCTTGGCTTTTTGCTTTTATTTCTGTGATTTATTAATGATTTGCACATAAAATAACCATGGGTCCAAGGAAAGGCAAAGTGAGTGTACCTAAGTGTAATATTCTTACGATGGCTGATAAGGTTTAAACTGATAAAATGCTAATGAAAAAGGTTAAAACATTACAGTGATAGCTCATTCTGTGGGATTGCCAAGGTCTACCGTATCAACCATAATTCATGATTGTGAACGAATTCTAGCATTATGTGGCTAAAAAGGCACCTTCATCTAAGAAACAAGTTATTAACATGAAGAGGAGGAAGATTTTTGATGAGAGGCAGCAGATGTTGACACCATAACTGCTGATGAGTTCCTGAGTACCCTAAAGAAGATCATAGAAGATGAAGGATTTCTTCCAGAACAAATAATTAATATACATGAGAGGATTGTTTTGCAAAAGGATGCCTGATCATTCATTCATTTCTAAGGAGGAGAAATCCATGCCAGGCTATAAGGTTACCAAAGATCGCTTGATGCTGATGCTTAGCAGTAATTGCAACAGCGATTTCAAGCTTAGGCCACTGATGGCTTACTGTGCAGCAAATCCCAGGCCACTGAAAAATATCCCTAAGGCATCACTTCTAGTGGTCTAGATGAGTAAAGCCGAAGCATGGCTGACTGTGGTTATTTTCAAGCAGTGTTTATAAACCACTTCATCCCAGCTGTGAAGGAATATTGCCATACCAAAAATATTCCTTTTAAAATTCTCCTACTGTTGGATAATGCACCAGGGCATCCAACCAACCTTAGTAATATTGATCCTAATATCAAAGTCATGTATCTCCCTCCCAATGCCACTTTTCTCATCCAACCTATGGAACAAGGGGTTAAGCAATTTTTAAACGCTATTACCTACGACCGACATTATGCCAAGCAGTCGCTGCAATGTCAGAGGAGGAAGGGTTAGGGCATACAGCAATTCTGGAATGATTATAACATTTATCATGCAATTCTAAATATCAATGCTCCGTGGTCTGAAGTAACCCCAACAGCGATGAATGATGTATGGAAATGTCTGTGTCTTCAATTTGTTCATGACTTCAAGGGGTTTGATATGAAGGTCAAGGATTTCTTAAAAAAAACTGATTGCTCTTAGCATTGAACTCAAGATGGAGTTGAAGGATGAGGATTTTGACAGTGTGATCGAGGCTGACAAGCAACCCTTGAGTAATGAGGATTTGATAGAGTTAGAGGAGCAACAGCATGAGGAAGATGATCTACCCAAGCCAGAACCAAGAAAATTTCCTATTACAGAGATGTTAAAAGGCTTTTACCACCTATCAAAATGTTTGGCAATTTCTTAATCTCAAGATCCAAACACTGAATGATTTGCCGAAATTATGAATGGAATTGATGATTTATTCCTCCCATACCACAACATTCTTGTAGAAAAGAAGTATTCAAGGAACTCTTAAAGCTTTCTTTGTGAAGGAAGAAAACAGAAAAAAAGGAAGAGCCTATGCCTTAAACATCTGGTTATGAGCCACACAAAAAACTCTGTCAATTATCTCCTGGCTCTTCACCTTCCAACTAACATTACACCATAATCCCTGGCCACCGCAAGCAGAATAGACACAAGGGTTAATAATATAAGTCAAATAAAAAGTATTAATTAAGTTAAATTTTTTTTAACTAAATTCATTATTAGAAAGAATTTTTACTTTATATATGTTTAAAAATGCTGTGTTATTCTTACACTAGTTTGAACGTGTTTACCATCATTTTTTTTGTCATTCTAAGGCATTTTTTAGCCATTATGTTCGATTTATGTCAAAATTTAGGTTACATCACAGCCTTAAGAACAAATTAATGATGTAGGGTGAAGTATTGCTGTATTTGAGTATCAAAATTGTATGAGTGAAAAGTGTGTGATGAGTATGATTGTAAAAATGGATAAAATGGCTTAAAGAAGGAGGGGGGGGGTTGTTGTTTTTTTTTTACAGGGCTATCTGGCGACTGCCAACTTAGGCATAAGTCGCTGTAAACAAACAGCCTAGTTCTAGGCTACTTTAAAAAATTTGAACAGAAAACAATAAAAAGAAATAACAATTAGGAAGCAATAACAAAAACAACAACTACACCTAGTTAAATAAAAGGGAGAAGGCCGGCCTTCCCCAAAAAGTCAACAAGTCCACCAGTCAATGTGCACGCACTCGTCCCGAGTACAAAGGACAGGCAGTAGCGCCCCCGCCCATCCCGGTACTGGGACAGGTAATGTGCGTGAAGATCACCCAGACTGGGATGCTTAAAGAAGGAGGGATGTGGTGAATGGTGACTGTGTGATTGATCTGTGAGGAAACCATTCTCCTAAGGTTTTGCGGCAAGAATTTTGAGAGATGGCTTTAAATTGTTAGACAAACCAAGAATTTTGACCTGAGTTGAATTATTTTTTATTTAAATAATTTATCAATTGAAAACTAATGGCTGACCTATATACGAATTGTCAGGGAAACTGCCACCACTGGACTCAACTATTCATCAAGGGCCCAGACTTGATCCCTACTTTGGGTCACTTGGCTTTTCTCCATTTAGTTGGACACCTTGCTTCCACTTCCTTTGACAATTGGTGTTAGGGAGATGCACAGAGACACCCAAGTGAAGCTGGTGCAAGACTGAAAGATGTCTTAGCCTTCTCATTCCTCACATTTCCTTACTTCCCATTTTCCTCAATGGACAAGGTTTACGAAAGCTAGATGTAAATTAATAATATATATGATGGTTGTTTTGGAGTAATGGTCCATATATAATTGATAAAAAAATCTTTCATTTGTAAGGCTAAGGCATGGATATAATATATATTTATATATTATTAATCCAATTTTTGTAAAGCTAAGAGGTGTGGCCATAATATATATCTGTACAACATTGATTTTGTTTGTAAGAATGAGGCATGGCCAAAGTATACATTAATATAGATATATTATTTATCCATTGTTTGAAAGGCTTTTTTTTTAATAGCCCATTGGTGACTGCCTACTTGGGCACAAGTTGCCATACACAAGACAGCTTATGACTAGGCTATATAAAAAAAACAAATAACAAATAAAGAACAAATAACAAGGATTAAGTAAATTTAACGAAGCGTTATTCTGGAAAGATAATAGCTAATTTTGAAATATCACTATAATAAGATAGTTCTTTGTTTAAATTAACTTTTATCAAAGCGTCATATTCTGGAAAGAGAGAGTGGAAGTGTGGACTGGCAGCAAGAGGGGTTCTATAGAAGAGTGCTCCACCCAGCCCTGAGAGGAGGGCTTTCGTGTCTCTAACCACCTGAACCGCCATACCTGCCTTCGTTGACAATCCTGCCTCCTTCTAGTTAACCAACTACCACCCACCTCCAGCAAGTCATAGCGCGTGTCCCCTTTTCGTTCGGTTGTGGTTGTGTTTTTTTGTTTTGTGTAGAATTTACGTAAATTGTTGTATCCGCCCGTTATAAGATTCTCGTTTGGTATCGTTATTTTGATTGGGGAATTTAGCCTCATTTTGAAGTGTGCACACTTCCCTAGTAAATATAAAATTTTGTAAATATAAACTGTAACTACCATTGTATTTTTTGTAAGTAAAGGGACTGTATATACAATCCGTTTTATTCTCCCTCGATTTCTCACGTCCGGACAGTGTAGGAAGCGGGTTGGATCGATTATCGATTGGGATTAGAGATCTATTTTCGGCCCGCTACAACCCCAATGCTGAACCCTACAGTGCTTGGCAAAAGTTTAGGCTGGGAGCATGTCAGACAAGTTGCAGGATGATAAAAGTGTCATAAAAAATATTAATCTTACCCTTAATACTTTGTTGGGCATCCTTTGCGTTTCTTGACATCCCTCAGGTGTCCTGGCATGGACATAGCAAGATCATGTAGCTTCTGGGTAGGTACAGCATCCCAACAAGCCCTAATTTCCTTCTCTAGCTTGGGAAGAGTGCTGACATCCTTCTCTTGTAACTGCCTCGCTTTCCCCATAATAAGGCCACAAACACTCCCAAACTACAAAAACCCAGTCACAAAATGGCGTCGGTCAGGAGAACACAACAGCACAGTCCTCTCACTACTGCAGACAAGCTGACACTGAGCAAGTGCTGGCTGGCTGAGCAGGGAAACTGAGGGATGTAGTGATGTCATGCAGCCAGCCCAAACTTCGGACTAAATTAAATCACCCTCATCTATACCATTCTTTTTTAAACATAAGTTTAGTCCACCCCGCTCACCCTGCCTAAACTTTTGTCAAGCACTGTATGTTCCCTCAGATCACCAGGATACAGATGAGGAAGCTTCTAATGAGCTTCATTCTCTTGATGGCCCTACCACTACTGTGTCTGGATCCGATGAAGCTGTGCTCTCTGACTCCAATATTTGCTTGAACCTGCCTGAATCTTTACTAGTGTTTCCTGTACAGACATGTGGAGAGGATACTAGAGGTCTGTTAGACACAGGGGCTAGTGTTTGTTTGATTCAGAACTCTTTGGTACAGTACTTGCCCTTGACTATGTTATCATGTTCCTGAAGTGTTAAAGGACTTGGCCAGATTTCTTGGTACCCCACAGGTACTGTATCTATTAACTTGAAGATGGGTGCCATTGTGTTTCCCATAAAGTGTAGTGCTTCCAGATAATGTCATGCACTACCCTCTTATTCTCAGCAGTGACTTCTTTTTGGATAACAACATCACTGTTAATCACTCCTATTCTCGGTTGAGTGGAAAAGCTTCTTGGGGGTTCTTGGGAGCTCTATTATATAGATGATAAAGTTCAAACAATCTTCCAGAATTTAGAAGTCTATGCAGCTAGGACTAAAGTCATTTCCTATGGCTATCCACAACTGATTACTGTTTCTGTGCCAAAGGCTGTTGAATTGGATAATTCTGCGAAGTTCTATTTTGATGGCTACCTGGATTCTCCGTATCTATCTGGAGAAGCAGGCCTTGTAATGATAAGTGCACGCACTGCTAACTTACTGGTTAGGAAGGTGTCCGGTTCTCATTCTTGAGAAACTGTAGTCAGGTCAACTGGTCACACAACTGGCTTCTATAATAGAATTGGATGCCCCTGTTTCATTGGAAGCTGAAGTCAATGTGCTTGAGGTTGACTCTGAGGATGTGCTTGAGCAAGTTGATCTGGCTCATCTTGATGCATCACAACAGCAGCATGTACTACAGATGATGGCTAAACATACATGCATTTAGTAAAAGTGATCATGATATGGGTCATGCTAGTGTTACAGCCCACTATATCAAGCTTTATGAAGAAACCTCGCAGATTCCCTGAACCAGTGGCACGGGAAATAGAAAAACAGCATGAGGAATTGTTTAGGTTGGATATAATTGACTATAGCAAGAGTCCTTGGTCATCCCCCATAGTTCCCATCAAGAAACCTGATGGCTCTATTAGAATGTGTATTGTCTAAAGGCAGCTCAATAAGGTAACTAAAGGTGACAGGTTCCCAATCCCAAATATGAATGATATGGTTTTTGGATTTCATGATATGCAATATTTCTCAACCATTGACCTCATTAAAGGTTATTATCAGGTTAATTTGCACCCTGATTCCACTGAATATACAGCCCTCTCCACTTACCGACACCATTATGAGTTTAAGAGGTTGAGCTTCGGGATGAAGAATGAATGAATGAATAGTGCCAAAAATAAATGCTGCAAAGCCCAAACGGACTAGCCCGCAGCCAAATTCAAGGATGGGTAATTTGCATGAGTGTTCTCAATAAAAATATAGACATCTGGAGAATATACAAAAATATAGCTATGAAATTAAGATCAATAGAATGGAAGTACAGGAATTTAAAACCATCAAGGGGTGTAAAAGGATATAAAAAATAAATAATTGAGAACTCAACAAAGAATAAAAACATAGACTATAGATGGATCAACAATAACAGAGAATATAAAATCATGAAACAATATATTAAATTTTGGCTAAAAGATTAGATTCTTCTAAAAATTTAAAAATTCTATTCACACTAAAAGAGACATGAGTCTCAGACAAGATGCCCCACAGAACTTGTTGGGGGGCCATCTGCCCAGTAATGAAAGGGAAGACCCTCCTCCCAAGATTTCTCAAAAGGGGACACTCGGCAAAGATGTGAAGGATGGACAGCTGAACCCTGCACAGGATGCACAAAGGTGGGGGCTGCCCATTCATTAAGTGCCCATGGGTGAGGCAGCAATGGCCTATTCTCAGTCAACACAAAATAACCTCCAGTCTACGTGGTCTCATGGTATGTGGCCATGGGAGGACTCAAGGTTTTATGGAATGGAGCTTGGTGGGAGGAAGCTCATCCCACATCTTCTGCCATAAGCCAACTACATATTTGGTGGCTGATGGGGGTGTCCCCAATGATGCCGCCTCCTTGGCCGCAATTTCCGCCCTTTCATTACCTGGGATGCCCATGTGACTGGGCCCCCAGCAAAAAAAAAATCTTATGAATAGGAGAGATAAAAAAGGCATCGCTGGATCTTGGAAACCAGAGGATGGCTAAGACCAAAAGCACTCAGTGCCTCCAGAAAACTAAGGGAGTCAGAGAAAATTGTAAGACAACCAGATGGCATAGGAGCAATAACAAAGAGTGTAGCAAGAATGGCAACAAGTTCTACTGTGAAAACAGAAGCTGCACTTGGTAGGTGAATCAGTCTGAGATGGAAAGACAGCAGCAGCTCCAACTCGATCCGATGACTTGGACCCGTCAGTGAACACAAAGGTGCTAGGCCAATGGTGGGAGTAGTGTTGATCATACATGGTTCTAAAGGCTACAGGCAAGAACTGATCCTTGGGCCTACCAGTAAGCCCCTTGCATACCACTACAGGTGGTATGAGCCATGGAGGAATCTTTGGTAATGAAAATGGAATAACAGAAAACTCCCTTAGACATCCTGTGTGCTAGGCCATGCGCAGAGCAAAGGGGCGAGCTAGGGATGGAAATTTATCATATGAGGCCACTGTTCGCAAATTGAATGTGCACTCATATACTGGCAACCATGGTAATTGCTCAAGTCTAAAAATATATTTGAGGTTAGACTTGAGCCTGTGAAAAGGAAGAGGAAGAGCCCCGTTCTCTGCATAGACTCTCCACACAGGAAAGGATTTGAAGGCTCCAGAAGCCAGGTGCACACCCTGGTTACGCACAGTATTTAATTTTTCAAGGATGGCCAGCGAGGCAGAGGAGTACACCTGTGACCCATAGTCCAGTTTTGACTGGACCAATGCTGAATACAGAAGCCACAGGGTGAGTCAATCACTTCTCCAAGAAGTGTGTGACAGTAATTTCATTGTGTCCATTCTCTTCAGACAAGACCTTTTCAAAGCGTCCAAGAAAGCCTTGAATCAAAGATCACCCCTAGAAATCTGAAATGGGGTTCAAAGGTGACAGGGATACCATAGAGTGACAAATGGGAAGGGTCCCATGTCACCAATCTATGATTGTAAAAGTGGACAGCCTTGGTCTTTACTGCAGAAAAGTGGAAACCCTTGGAAGAAGCATTATCAGCTACAGTATTTATAACCCGCTGTAGCTTACAGATGACAAATGGAAGTCTAGGCGATGAACAGATAAGCGATAAGTCATCCACATATAGAGTTGAGGAAATCTCAGCTGGGCGATTTGCGATAATGCTATTGATGGCGACAGAGAAGCAGGTGACACTGAGGACACTTTCCTGTGGCACACCCTCAACTTGCTTTACGGGCTCTGATAGGGCATTACCAACTTGTACACATAGTGTGCGCCACATGAGGAATTGCTCGACAAACCTGGGAAGAAAGCCCCGCAGGCCCCAATCATGGAGTTGCTTAAGGATACCACGCCTCCAAGTGGTATCATATGTTTTCTCAATATCAAAGAAAACGGCAACAGAATGCTGCCTCTTTGAAAAAGCATCTCATATAAGACTCCATTCTAACAAGCAGGTCAATGGTACTCTGTTTTTTTCTGAACCCTGATTGAGAGGGGGATATAAGATGGTTTGTCTCCAAAAACCAGACAAGTCTTGTATTTATCATCCTCTCAAACAATTTACATGGACAACTAGTAAGGGCAATGGGGCAGTAATGGGTGGGTTCTATCCCATCCTTTCCTGGTTTTCAGAAAGGTAAAACCACAGCCTCCCTCCACATAGAAGGGAAGCAGCCCCTAATCCAGAAGTTATAGATGTCCAGCAAATGTGAGAGGAGGGATGGATGCATATTCCTAATCATATCATAGGAAATGCCATCCAATCCGGGTGCAGTGGATCCACAGTGCTTCAGTACATTATGGAGCTCATGGATAGAAAAGAGCCAGTTATAAGGCTTATTATCCATGTTAGGCTCCAAAAAGTTAATAGGATGCTGCTCCTGTTCGAGCCTAAAGCACTGGAATTGGATGGAATAGTTGTCTGGGCTTGAAATATTAGCAAACGATCTAGCCAAAACATTGGAAATATTGGGCAAGTCTCCCAACAGTTCTCCGGCCTGAACAATGTTGGGAGCTGTAAAGCCATTGGATTTCCCCAATAGCTTTTTGACTCTCTTCCAGATTTTGTCTACAAGGGGTCTGCCAAAATATCGATGCGATGTAACCATCCAACAAGGTCTTTCGAGCTCGTTGAAGGGTGCGTCACTGTGCTGCCCTTGCTTGGTTACAAGCAAGTTTCTTTACCATCGTGGGGCACCGATGGTAACGTAGGCAAGCCTGTTTACATTCAGTGACAACTCTCAAGCATTCAGCAGACCACCAGGGCAATTGTGGTCCATGAGCAGTTGAGCCGGAGAGCAGGATGGAGGAATTAGCTGCATGATTGTTGTGGGCTAGAAGATCATCAATAGCCACTTCAATATCTTCATGAGGGAAGGACCCATTATGGCTCAAGGGGTGCCAGAACTTAGGCCAGTTTGCTTATTTTGTATTCCATCTTTTGCCAGGTGGTGGAGGAGGACTACCTGTACATGGTGTTATTACAATGGGGAAGTGATCACTGCCTCGCAAGTCAGGATCCACTGCTGAGTCAAAATCAGCTCTACAGCTTGGTGAATGGAGAGACAAGTCCACAGATGTAAAGTTGTTCGTCTGGATGTGAAATGAAGTGTGGCCGCCATCATTAGTGCCCAGAAATCTCTCAATCATATTTCCTCTAAGGTTGTTATCATGGTCCCCCCAAAGGGGTTATTGAGCATTAAAGTCGCCAATCAATAAAAAGGGAGGAGGGAGTTGAGAAATTAAATTAGCTAACTTTCTAGCTAAAACAGCTGTATCTCTTTCCTCGCCAGGAGGAAGATACAGTGGTGAACAGACCAAATAATGGCGACTCGAAAACAGGCGGACAGCAACCACCTGCAGGTCTGTGTTAAGAGAGAGCTGGTTGTGGGAAACCTTGTTGTTAAAAAAGACAGCAGAACCATGAATTGGTTCTCCAGGGTTCTTATAATATCCCACACAACCCGAAATGTTGGGTACTCTGCGAGTACCCAAGCAAGTCTCCTGTAAAGCAATACAATCGGGATTGTAATCCTTAAGCAGGAGCTTGAACTCTTCCCATTTAGGGAAGAGACCTTCGAGGTTCCAATGAATAATTGGAAACATTTTTACCGTTTAAGCATAACGGTAGATTTCTTCCTACCCTTAGGAGTAGGAGATTTTGGACTTGAACTACCAGCGGAAGTAGTTCATGTCATATTAGCCTTAGGGTTGGAGTATGACAAAGGAGGCATCGGGAGCTTGAGTTTTGCATCAGATTTTGATAAGTGGCTGTAAGAGAGAACTGTCTTCCCCGGAGAAGCAGAGAGGGAAGCAACTCCAGGGGTCAGTTCAGATTTCGCCTCAACTATCAATGCGCCATCATTATGTGGCCACATTTGAGCAGGTTCGCCACATTTCTCAACAAAATCCTCATAGATGTCGAAGATGTCAGCCTTACTAAGAGGACTATCGTTCGCTTTCAAGACTAAAAATCGGTTGTAATCCAACTCAGGTTCGACTTCTGACCCAAAAGGATCAAAGTGTCTACCGTCAGGTTCCAAGGCACAATGACCAGAGACCGCAGGGTCTCTGGGAGTTTTTGTTAAATTTACCCATATAAGTATATATTTTATTTTGGACTGTCCCTGGAGCCGAGGGCATGCACCAAATCATCATCGTGAGTCCAAAGAGCGCCCATACAGCCCAGACGGGGTAACCCACCACCCGACTCAGACTATCATTTTAAAAACAGCAGAGCCATGTAACGGAGATTCTCTGGACTGCAGTGCTAAGACCTCCCAGAAACAAAATGATGACCCGGGCAACCAAACCTCCTCTAAGGCATGGTCCTGCAGATGATGCCCCCCAGTGGGTGCATCCGTTGACCCATACAGAGGCAAAAGTAAGAAAAGAAGGAGAGTAGGCTAAGCTGTGGCTGGACAGGGTGCTGAGTCCCATCAGCACAGCGGCCAGGAAGGCAAATCACCATGCCACTTACAGGGAAGAGAATTGGTACAGAAGACGAGATAGGGGTTAGTGGAAGAAGAAATAGAATGCCAAGCTGGGGTTGGACGGGGCATTGAGTCCCATCAGCACGGCAGCCAGGAAGGCAAATCGCCGCTCCCCTTACACAGTTTGGGATGAAGAATGCACCAGGAGCTTTTCAGAGGGAGATGCAGACAGTTCTCAGAGAATTCAACAGGAAACAGGTGGTTGTCTACATAGATGACATATTGATTATGAGTCAGTCCTTTAATGAGCATGTTTCTCGTCTCAAAGGTTCTGGCTACCTTGACCAACCACCATATCAAAATTAAGGTCAGCAAATGCTACTGGTTCAAGAAGGAGGTGAAATTCCTTGGTCACATGGTCAGCTCTACTGGACTAAGGAAATGTGATGAGCATAAGAGGATTATTACAGAGTACAAGGTACCTGAGACTGTGAGTGACTTGAAGTCATTTTTGGCCTTTGTAAATTTTCATAGGAAATTTATCCCTAACTGTGCCACCATCTCCAAGCCTCTTACCAGACTGACCAGTTTGAAGGACGACTAAGCTGCAGTGGACTGGGAAGATGGAGAAATCCTTTGAGGAGCTTAAGGAGGCTGTTTGTTCCGATTTGGAATTGGCATATCCTGATTATAGTCCAGATGCTGCAAAGTTGGAGCTTTCTACTGATGCTTCAGGTTTTGGTGCCGGAGCTGTCTTGTCTCAGTCACAATCTGGTGAGTAACGTGTAATTGCATATGCCCCATGTCTTTCAGACCTGCTCAACGTAATTACAGTGTCATAGAGCATGAACTTGCAGCTATTCATTGGGCTATAGGAACTTTTAGGTTTTTGTTTGGAATCCCTTTCATTTTACACACAGATCATCGTCCTCTGGTCTATATGTATAACATGAGTAAACTGAATGCCTGCCTCATGAGGACTATGAATGAGCTTCTGAGTTTGACCTTGAAGTGCACTATAAACCAGGAAAGGATAACCAGATAGCTGATGCTCTAGCAAATAGCTTTTCAGTGCCACCATTACCTGATGTTTCCAGCAGCCTTCCTGATGGTTTGAGTGTGGCTTGCACTGTCCTGGTTGAAGGTTTTTTTGTTATTTTTTTTAATATCCTATGTGGTGAATGCCTTCTAGGGCATAAGTGGCCATACTCAACCGAGCCTAAATCTAGGCTATATTAAAAGCCAAATCAACAAAAGAAAAAAGAATACAAACAGAAAAAACATAAGAAAAACAAACTTGAAAAAATATAAAGCAAGCTCCGTCCATCGATGGGGGAAGGCCCGCCCTCCCTCAGCAAAGAAGAACACGATCCATAGTCAAATATTAAATAACCGGGAGAAGGCCAGCCTGCTCCAAAAAGTCTAAAAGTCCACAGGTCAGTGTGCACAAATCCATCCCGAGTACAAGGGACAGGCGGTAGTGACCCAGCCCATCCTGGTATTGGGACAGGTAATGTGCACGAAGATCACCCGGACTGGGACATTCAACAAGAATGTGCCGAACAGTCTGGGGGATGATGCAGTCGTCACAATATGGCGCAGGTGAGTGCTCCATCAAATGGCAATGCATCACACGAGTGTTCTGGTGGAGGAGACTCAATAATTATGAGCTTCTAAGATCACCACAGCTTGTATAATCACTCTTTGAGGGTCCCTGGTTGTCGCGATCTGCATGAACAACTAGTAACAGAAATTCTTGCACACCCACAGAAGTATCCTGTTCAGCTTGGAAGGTCCTGTACTACTGCATTGAAGCTTATGAAGATTTCTGATCAAGTTCCATCAGAGTTGTTTCTTGTAACCTTTGCTAATCTTTACAAGTTACAGATGGTAATTCATCATTCAGCATGCAACTTTATTAATTATGACCCTACCCCTGCATTGTCTGATGTTACCCCTAGTTGCAGGGTACACCTCCAGTGTTTGGGAGGAACCCACTACAACCCTGTGCGGGAGGAAGATCACTACACTCCTGAAAGAAGCAATCCTGAGTCATATAGAAACTCCCACTATTGAAGAAGACTCTGATGATGATCTGAATGACCCTACAATGTCTATATTATTACCTTCTAATATGGCTTGCAACGCGACTCACTCATCTGGTCATTATTGTAGAGTTCTTGTATTGGTGAGCAGTGTTAACCTGTGTGCTGTATTTGATACAGGTACTCAGCTCAGCCCTATATATCTAAGGATACTCTTGAGTAGCTCAATTTGTCATCTGTTGTTCATCCCTGGTAAAATTCTGCTCACTGAGGGGTATGTTGATATTGAGCATAAATTTCTACAGAATAGTGATCCTGTTACTGTATCGTGTATTATCATACCCAATCAAGACCTGCCTTGCTGCCTGTTACTGGGAGCGAATACCATAAAACAGCTGTCAGCAAATATGGATTATGCTACTAAATGTGTTCAGTTTCCAACTAGAGATGGTGTGTGTCTGACCCTTATGTTTCCTCATAATTCTTCTGACGTCTCTATTGAAGTGTGCATGGCCCATGTTCTAGTTTGCAATCTTTTGAGCATAGAGCAACTGAAACTTTCTTAACAAAGTGATAAAACCTTGAATAAGTTGCACCATGTCATGGCTTCTGGTATTCAGCCTGCTTCTTGGAGATGTGCTGATTTAATTCCTTTCAAGATTCATGCTGCAAATATTCACATTCAGGATGGAGTTCTTGTGCGTACTTATGATTCCCAGACTTGGCCCATAAGTTCATTTCCTCTCTTGGTCGAGTTAACTCTACATCTACATAACCAGCACTGCCACTCCGGGCGAATAAACTATATGACACTGTGAGGTATCTTGTATGGAATCCAGCCTTGAGACGTGTCATCTCTGATATTTGCTCTTCATGTCCGATGTGTCAGTATTATAAGAATTATGCTATTAACCCTGCTCTTCCCATAATTAGAATTCAAGCAGCCTTTCTTTTCCAATTAGTTGCCACAGATCTTGTGCAACTAACACAAACAAGTCAGGGTCATAATGGCTGTCTTGTTGTGATTGAGCACTGTTCAAATGGCTTTTGCTGACCTCCACAGGAGTGATCAGCGTGCAAAATAGCATTCTAGGAATAGTAGTTAGATCCACAATGATGAGGTTGCCAGAGAAGAACTCAACAGACTCATCTACCAAGTTAAACTTCTCAACCGAAACAGGACAGAGAAATCCGTCACTTCCTCAAATGCGGACCACCATGCCCCCACCAAGCACTACCGGGGTGGGCTCTCAGGCAACAGTGGCCCAGAAAATGATATTTGAAAGGGTAAGTGATCACTACAATGGAAGTCATCGACCACCCCAAATCAGGCTGTGTATCCAGAGAGCACAAAGATAAATCAAAACAGGAAAATGAAGCGGTTCTCGGGCAGTGATGTGTAAACTCATCCACATTCAAGACACCTATCTCCAACTCGTCAAGGACTTGACCCCTGGAGTTAATCGAGTAATCTCTCCAAAGAGGGTGTCTACTGTTCAGATCTCTGAGCAAGAGAAAGGACCCCAGCAACTGTGCCACGATGCGGCAGAAATCCTCTACATCGAAGTTGGATGATGGTGGAATATATGCAGAAATAACAGTATACCTACTATCCAGGTGCAGCTGCACAGCTACTGACTGAAAGGAGGTATCTAAAGCAAAAAGAGGGAACAGAGACAACATACCAGGTATAAATCACACATCTTCCTGCCTGGCCCCCATCCTGTGGTAGTGGGGTCACAAAACCCTTATACCCCAGCATGGTCTACTACAAAAAGATAAATAATGGGGAACAGGACGAGAATCCCAGCTCGTCCCATCAGGGGAGGTTGGGCTAACCATGCAAGTCTTTTCCTCCCTCCGCCTCGAAACCTACAGCAGGCAGGCGAGGCAGCTTTGGAGGTAGGGGTCCCTCTTTTGAAGGATCCAGCGTCTCTGAGCCACCCAGCCTACCACTGGGTCTGGGCATAGGAGCTGAAGCTCCTTTAGTGCTGTCCTTTCAGGAAGCAGCTTTAGGAACCCCAGAAGATGGCTTCACAACAAATTTCAGGGGTGTGGCCTCTTGTGAGTCTAACGACTCAGCGGAAGCGCGTGACCATTTTGCCTTATGGGAAACAGTCACACTAGGAGAAGGGGGAAGGGACCTCTGGTTTTAGCTGGGGCTGGGTGTAAACCCTTTATGCCACCAGCTTTACCTGGGGAGTGCCCAGGTTGGGTAGAACCCACAGAAGGGTTCAGAATGTGCGTGGAAATGACTGTGCTCGTATACCTGGAGGGGCCAGGAGCAGAGGGTGCCTTTCCTAACATTGAGGCCTAGGATGTCCCAGGCGTGCCGGGTGTGACAGGACCAAGTCCTTAGCCTCGCAAAATGAGAGACAATCCTAGGCCTGAATGGCCAGGATTTCCTTCTCAAGGAGATACGCACCACATTGCTTCAAGGAAGCAGGGTGGTGCTCTCCACAATTGACACACTTGGCCACACACAATTTGGACTTATTGTGTGTGGCCTTGGAGCAACTTATACAGGCATTGTCCCCTCTCCCCTCAGCCCCGATAGTGTGTTAGTTGGGTGAGAGGAAGCTGGTCAGCGTCTCCACTGTGAAATTAGAGGCCGACCAGAGAAAGTTGTGGGAGAGGTTGTATGGAAAGTGAGGAAGCAGGGTAAGAAGACAGGTTGTCAAAAAAAAAGGAAAGAAGCTAAGCTGGGGCTGGACAGGCGCTGAGTTCTGTCAGCATCGTGGCCAGGAAAGCAACTCGCCATGCCCCTTACACGGGAGTTTCTGCTAATGAGGCTATTTGGTCCCAAGTTAGAGTTATGCCAAACCCCTCATAATTTGCCAGAAAAGCTTCAATAAGAATCCAAACATAGTCTGGAAATTTTGTATAAAAATTATGTACTTGTAGTGTCCTGGGTGATGCCAAGAGCAAGAGTTGAGTTGCAAAAATAACTATGTTCTCTTCAAGGAGGATTCTGATTTGGGCAAACTCATCATACGCATGGAACAAATGATATTTCTCTACAGTCTGGAACCAGGATAAGAGTGAGATTTTCAAAGCAAAATAGTCCAATGTCTGGAATCTCCATAGCTAGAAATTTGAAGTGTTTGGCTAGTCAAATGGTTCTCCAAAAGCCTGCACCACTTGTCATTTTGTCCGGGGTATTGACTTTGAGCATACTGCTTGAAAGCTTGCATAAAGTTTGATAAACTCTCACCAGATTCCAGTTAAAACTTTTGATGAGTGACAATTTTGGGTCAGTCCATGGCTTAAGTATCTTCATCACAGGTTGCAAACTTTCCAACTCAACTGTCACAATCTGGGGGTCTGTTTTCATTGATGAGGTTCCTTGCAACAAGTGTTGAGAAACTGGCTTTTGTTGAACAGGGGCGGTGTGAGTAAGAGCCACAACTCCAAAGCTTATTCCATCCTCATTAACCAAACCAATCTGCAAGTAAACTGGTGCAAAGCTGGGGAGTGAAGGAATAGAGCCAACAGAAGAAAATGAGTAGAAAAATGCCTGGCGCAAGGAAGTAAGTGTGTTTGAAATCAGTCATTTCATAAAAAGCTGGCAACTGCACCCATTCCAAGCACTGCAGTAGTAGTTTCTTGAGGAGGAGTTGCCCTGAAAATGATATTTGGATAGGAAAGTGGTTACTACCATTGAAGTCATTGACCACCTCCCACCAAAAATCAAACTATGCATCCAGGGTGCCCTGGGGAGAGGTCAAGACTAGAAAATGAAGTGCTTCTACTGCAGTGATGTGCAAAATCAAGAACATTTAAGATACCTATCGATAGCTTGGCAATCAGGTTGGCAAGGACCTGACCCCTGGGATTTATCATTTAGTCCCTCCAGAGAGGGGGCCTATTTTCAACTGTGCCACAACATGGCCGAAGTCTGCTGAGCCAAAGTGAGATGGCAGTGAAATGTATGCCAAAATATTAGGTTAGAAACAAAGTTTTCACATAAGCTTTTTAAAAATTTTATTTATTTAGGCTGTACAACTAGTTAATGCGCAGTGTCCTAGTTTTTCCTAGGCCTCACTTGAGACCTAGGTAGACTAGGTCACTGTGCACTTTCAAGCAAAGCCTAGGAAAGCTGAGGCCACTGCATAGGAGTCAGACACCCTATGATATATAAAGTTTCAAAAATTACCTATCATATGACTCTTTCTTATGAACAGCAACATACTCTTTTACTGTATAATTACAAGTTCAGCCTAAATACTGCCCAATCGCAACATCGTATCAACCAATCATTTGGACAAGACACAATAAGTCATCACATCGCCTACAATTGCTTTATGTAAGAAGTTCCAGCATGGCCAATTCGATCTCCAATTCGGTCAGCCAAGAAGTGGCTGACCCTTTGTGCACCTGTATCAAAGCTGATCCACATCTGACATCGCACAAGCTGGCTGAAAAATTTAGCATCATACATATAGCCATTTTGCATCAATTCGAGGAAATAGGCAAAGTCATCAAAGTGGATGTATGAATTCCACATAAACTGACCAACTTCAACCATCAGTGCTGCATAGACGCCTGCATGACACTACTATCCCAAAAATGTTTTGAGTGGCTGAACAAAGTGGTTATTGCAGATGAGAAATGGGGTCTGCACTCAAAGCTGGACAGACAAAGGTGCAACTGTGTAACTTCTGGCAAAGGTCAACCGATATCAAAAGAAACTTATAGTTTGTGTCCAGTGAGATATGAAGGGAGTGATTTACTGAGAAATATTGAAACGCAATTGATCTATCAATGTACAATTATAGAGTCAACAATTGCACTAGGTGGCAGATGCATTTGCACACAAACAACCAGAATTGACTGATGTCATGTTTCTTCATGATAATGCCCAACCACACATTGCAAATCATACCTGTGAAAAACTACTGGAGTCAGCTGGGAAGTTCTCCCTCATCTACTGTACTTGCCAGACTTGGTACCAACAGACTACCATCTATTCAGGGCACTGCAGAACTTCTTGAATGGCAAAATGTTCACATCATGATGAACTGAAAACTGAAGTTGGAGACTTTTTGATAACAAACCAGTTGAATTGTACAACAATGGCATCCATGACCTATCCAGTCATTAGAAACGGATGCTTGAAAATAACTGTGATTACATTGTTCATTGATAAGTTTCTTTTGCTGAATTGTTTTGTCAATCCTTGTCAATAAAAGTTGTGCTAGAACTTTGTTTCTAACCTAATAAAAGTATCAGGGTGGAACAAAAGTAATGTCCAAGCTTCCTAGAACTTCATTCCATCTGTCAAGAAGCAAAATATGAATACAACTCACTTTCAACCTCTTTTCTTGATCTCAACTTAAGACTGTCCTAATGGTTCTGTAATTCTCTAAACATGTGATAATCAAAAGGAGCCAAGTCAGGAGAATATGGAGGATGAGGCAATATTTCCCAACTGAGCTCCCTCAAGAGATCTTTGGTCATTCGAGCTGTGTGAGGATGTGCATTATTGTGATTGAGGAAGACACTCTTCGACCCAAAGAGGCTTTCAAACAATGAAGTTAATTGCAGTTGAGATGAGCATTAATTGTTTGATTGTTGTTTAACAGTTTGTAATGGACAATTCCTTCAAAATCCAAATACATTTAACATGATCCATTTTCCAATCACTGGAACCTTTACAATCCTTTCCAGTTTGTTTAGAACAGTCGTATCGGTTATGATAAATTGTTCTGCAAGTTCCCTAGAAGTTGTAGTAGGATTTGATGTGACAACAGCTTCCAACTCTTTAGAATCAAGTTCTTTTGGATGACCTTTTTTTGGTCCATCTCTTAGACTGAAATCCCCACTTCAGAAATGGGAAAACTACCTTTTGCAACTTCTTTCATTTACTGCATCATTCCCATAAGTGCTCTGAATGGAATTTGCTGCTGTACTTGCATTGATACCTTTATGAAACTGATAAAGTAAAATAAGTCTAATGTGATCTTTAGATCACATTAGACTTATTTTACTATACTCTAATCCCAATCATTCCAACCTGCATCCTAAACTAATTCGGAGGTGAGAAATCGAAGGAGAATGAAACGGATTGTATGTACAGTCCTTTATTTACAAGAAAAATATGGGGTAAATATATATAAGAGATCTCTTACTTATTTACACAACAAAAAAATGGGGTTGATCAATTTGCAATTTAAATATCCAATCATAGGCCTATAACCCGAGATGAGCGGAAACAAAAAAAGATAAATGCGCAAACAAAACTGGGAAATGCAAAAAAGAAAAGGCCTCACATGGTACCCCGAGCTGGGAGGGAGAGGGAGTCCTGCCGGCTGCCACTCGACTATTTATAACTTTCAGAGGACTAACAAGGCTGGCGCCTCTGAGATGTCTTAAAAAAAAAGAAAAAGAAAGCTGATGCCTCCGAGCTCGATACAATATATAGTGATCTGGTTGCACCTTCGAGGCTACAAAAAAAACAGCTTTTCTGTCCCAACAGGACGCACAACTTCTGGTGTACCTCAAGCCCTACTGTCTCCACCACTCTACAAATTTGGCAGGTAATATTATCTATAATTTACTAGAGTGGTCTTTCAGAAAAAATATTTAACAGGATGAATACCAAAAAAGATTAAGAACAATATTTTTATAATCCGAAAGTATAATTTACTCAGTGTAGCATTCTTAAACAATAACATGAGGGACTACTAAAATAAATACTATCTAAAACTTTATTCTAGGAAATCAGACATTACTTTCATTCCAACCTGATATATCCTTTTCTAAAGTTCTGACAGTCAAGGTGAGTTATTTCAGTATTTGAGGGGCAATGCTCCTAGAGTAAATGTTGGTTTTTATAGATTAGAGCTAGTGGTCTGACTCATTCTTCTTACTGTATATAGGTCTCCTAATTTTATCAGAAGTTTTCAATGCACAGATTCAACCTGTTCCTAATTTGCTTCTGTAGTATAGAATATAGGCTTTCTTGGTTACTCTAGGATGTTGGAGAGGGCACAGCAAAGTTGGAGTAAGAAGGGTGATGGTTTTAAGTAGCTTTCTTATGATGAAACTCTCAGCTGGATTTGTTTTTTGTCAAAGGTAAGTTGTTGAGGAGCAATTTGATTATAGAGAACACATATTTTATTGAATATCTGACACTTAATTGTAAGTTTTGTGTGCTGAAAATGAATTTCACCTCAGTTTGGCTATATCAGGTCCTGATTCTTGTAAACAGCTCATGCACCATTTTCCAGTTTTTTCAAAATTAGGACTAAAAGTGAAATCATGCGTTAACATTTATTTCCAATTTTTATGAATTCATCATGCAGTTCAAACTATTGTAAAATTACATTATAAGGATAGAAATGACTTAAATAAAACAAAGAGATATGAAGCTTTCACTCTGGTAAAAATTTTCTTTTATAGTACTTTCTAGAGTATTTGGTTGTTAATGGCAGGTCTTTTCAAGCACCAGCAATAATCATCCATTATGTGGCAATCTCAGCGTCCTTGATAACGTTCCTCCATAATCTTAAAATATCTTGATCTTGGTGGAATCTCTTCCCTTATTCATCACTTACAGCACATAAATTACTTGGAAGTTGGTTAAGACGACTATTCAAAAACACATTTTTATGCTGATATTGCAACCTAGCTCTTTGTAGTCCCTTAAAAGTTTTTTTAGGACTTCTTCATAGTTATCTGCCCTATAATTTCCTAAAAAGCTTTTTATCAAGTCCACGAATGAGAATCAGGCATTTCTTTTGTGTTTATTCATGACATTAAGAAAACTGTTGTCATTAATTAATGTTCTTATTTGTAGACCATCAAAAATTCCAGCTTTGATTTTTTCATAACTTAAACTTGTGAATTTTGAAATTGTGTTGGAAACACTCGCCGTTTGTATCTAAAGCTTTTACATATTGTTTCTGAGACCTAGTTTGATATGCAGAGGAAATATGATTTTATCTCTGCTCACTAGAGGCAGATTAATTAAAAAATTTTCTCCAACAGTAAGTGATGTTCGTGCTGGCCAGATTTGTTTGGAATAATGTTCTTCCTTAGCTCTGCTGTCCCACAAGCAAAGGAAGCAGGGACATTTAGTATACCCTGCTTGTTGCCCTAGCAGAAAATTGACCATTTTTAAGTTAACACATATGATCCACTCGTGCTCCCTATATTTTGATAAGTTTTAAAAGTTTCTATATGCTCCTACTTTTCTTTTAATATTGTTGAGTGTCCAATTGGTATCGAGCTGTATAGATTGCCATTATGCAGCAACACACACTTAAGGCTTATTTTGGAACTGTCTAAAAACAAACGCCAATCACTTGTTTTGTAAGACTGAACCCCCATCTCCTTTAACAAACCTGGTATGTCACAGCAATATACTAAACTATGCTCTGTCCTAAAATATTTAAGAAGTTCTTTTTCTCTGTTTCTGTAAAATGAAATGTATGTGTTTGAATTAAGTATGTTTTTCTGTTTAAGTCTTTAAGCTAAAATTACCACAGCCTTTTTTGGTAAATTTAGATTCCTTACAAGATCATTCAGCTCGGCCTGGTTAAAGCTTTGCTGATTACTTTCACTTACAACTACACTGGGGTCAAATTCAGTGTCTGATTCCTCAGAGTGCATAACAATATTTTCAGAAACATCTTCAACTAATTCCTGAGATGGCAGACTTAAATTTTGGAATGGGAATTTCATTTGAAATGATACTAATAGATAATTATAATTATAATGTGCAACTGCAATATTACTTAGCAAGTATGGAGAAAATATCCTTTTTATGAATATGATGAAAGAGGATGTGTGTTGAACAAAATCAGGACCTGATAGAGCAAAATGGAGTAAAGATTCATGCTTAGCGCACCCAAATTACGCATAATTAACCGTCAAATCTAAGTCAATAAACAAAAAGTTGAAATTTGTTTTCCAGTGTTATGATCTGGAAGATACTATATGACATTTTCACCAGTGATCTTTGAAAAGTAACCTTTAAACATTCTCTCAAGCTTTTCACACAGAGATCTTTCATCCTGGCTAGATCCATTTTATATATATATATATATATATATATATATATATATATATATATATATATATATATATATATATATATATATATATATATATATATATATAGTTAAGTTGTGGATGTTGTGCCTGAGATTGTTTGTAATCACAGCTTGGAGTTATTTAAGAGCCAGTTTGCATTTCATTTGGGCCAGTTGTTATTTGAGTTTAGTCAATTGTGGTGTCTGGGACTCACATTAGCCAGTCATTTAGAAGTTTTTGTCCTCCTTCCTGTGAACTGCTGGCTGGAGACTCCTGTGTGTGCTGATGAATGATGGGCTCTCATAAGATAAGAAGCTTGGGTTAAAAATTCCTCTCCAGATAACTAAAAAAAATCTAGCAAAGTGTCCTCATTGAATCTGTGTAAAGTTTAAATGTGTGAATCATTTATATCAGCCCTAGCGCTGTGTTTAACACAAAACATTTTCAACTCATTCGACCTATCTTTATATGCTAGCCTACCGAGTCCTAGGATAAGCCTATTAGCCATAAGCTGAACCTTTTTACTGCAGCATACTGGCCCATAATACACCTAACCCCCTCGTGTAGAGTACACACTGGGGCCAGGAGGGAATGCCATTCCTCCAGATATAGAGTTTAGTAGGAGCTTTACCCCTGTTACACAATCCATTCCTTTGCAAGCAACTTAAAATTTGAAGAGACTTACCATTTTGGATATCTGTATATAAACTGAATTTGAATTAAATCAGGTTCAAATTGTTATGCCATCCTTTGTATCAGGATATGGAACAATAAGATCCTGTGAGAAGAGATAATGGCGGTTAGTTTGGGGTATTGTTTTACTAGCTACATATTCGCTCTTCATCCACACACTGAAAACCTTTTTGTTCCGCCCACTGTCTCATTTTTCTCTCATCAATATCATTTACTATACATTCAAACCCTAGAATTACACAGTCCAAAATCTAGTATCCTCTGCACCTCTCTTTTCCCAAAACTGTCCTCAACTCCTCCATCAGACTCTCCCTAACATTCTGGCCCTCTTCTATAACCTGTAAATTGTAACTTTACTTAGTTTGGGGATATTTTTTTACTATCTACATATTCACTCTTCAACCACACACTGAAAATCTTTCTGTTCCGCCCACTGTCATCATTTTTCTCTCATCAATATCATTTACTATACATTCAAACCCTAGAATTACACAGTCCAAAATCTAGTATTCTCTGCACCTTTCTCCCCAAATTGTCCCCAAATCCTCTATCAGACTCTCCCTCTCGACATTCTGGCCCTCTTCTATAACCTGTAAATTGTAAGACTTTAAAGTCCCACTGTCTGGCTTGGATTTTTATTTCTTTTAATAATCTTCTGATTTTATTATACTTTTATTTCAATCTGTCTGAGAGTTGTTAACAGTTCCTATCACTTTGACATGTGTCATATTTGTTTATTTCTTTTTTCACATTTAGCATACTGTTAATATAGTGCAGTTTTGTACCCATAATTTGCTCCTTGATAGAGGATGACCCTATTTTACCAATATATTTTTCCTATCAGTACTTTATTGCAGGATTTTTACACGATACTCCTGATGATGTGAAAGCTTTGGGAGCGGAGGCGCAGCAATAAATAGTCAAAGGTGATAACCCCTCCAGGGTGGAGTCCTGAGCAGAACCAGAGGCACCACCAGACCAAGAGCTACATTGAGCGCTCAGAGGAGTTTACGAGCTCTAAACCTGAAGGGCTTAGGGTATGACTGGCATCTCTTTATGGTATAGGCCCCATCAAGATGGGCGGTGGATGCAGTGGAAACTGTTGGTGACAGTGAGACACCAGACTCGCACATACAATAATGCAGTGAGTACAGTGCAGGGCAAGTGGCAACTCCCGGCATTGATAAGTAAGCTCAATACAAGATATGTGGAAGGCACAGGTCACCAAACAGAGACCAATGTAGTGGGTCAAGTCCACCTTTTGCAATGCTTGTCTACATAGAGAGTAGCAAGAACATCTTCAGGCAGTGCCAAGGTGATACCATTGATGCTCAGGGTAAAGAATGATGGAAAGCATCCCCTCACCCCCATTGTGTGCAGTGTATGCATGAAGTATCATAGGCTTTCTCCAGATCAAAAAACACTGTGGCTTAGTGTTATCTATGAAGTAAAGCTTTACAGATAGTATTTTCTAGTCAAGGTAGAGCATTCATTGAGTGGAACTTGTGAGGTCACACTGTTCAGGAGACAGGTGGCCTCCACTTTTCAGGAAAAGGGTTAATCTAACATTTACCAATTGCAACATTAACCCCCACATGCAGGAGGTTAGAAGGATGGGGCAGAAACCAACAGGGATAGAGTAATCTCTTCCCAATTTGCGAAAAAGTGAGCACAATAGTCATTCACCAAGAGTCTGAGAGAATACCCTCAGTCCAGATCCTATTGAAGAAATCTAGCAAAAATGCCATGCCTCCCTCATCTAGGTGCTGAAGCATGGCATATGGAATAGTGCCTGGACAAGATATGGTGTTGGTGAATGAATCGAGAGGAACACAACTCCAACTCATTCAACTTAAACGTCATTGTTCTAGGCTTATTTGGTGACTGACACCAAGGGAGGGCACAAGTCACTAACCTGTCATTGAAGGGTTCTCCACCTTTAGAGGTAAAGTCCAGTGGGTGGCCTGCAGCGACATCACAATGTACATTGAATGCTGGTGGAGCAGCAAATTGGCTAGAGAATGTGGAGAAAGCCATTTTGCCCCAGATACGGGATCTGAGATTGCAGGCATACTTCAAAACATACCAGAACCTAGCCCTAGCTAGACAAAATTCACCAATAGTGAAATAGTTTGGGTGGCATTTATAGTGCATGTAGGCAGAGTGCTTCTGTCTGGGAGCCATTTCATACTCTGCCAACAACCAAAATGGAAATGAGGTTTTTGGAGAACTCAATGGCCTCATCCACCAACCTAAACTCCTCAAATGGGAGAGAAATCAGTGGCCTCTAGAAATGCAGACCATCATGTCCACTACTAGCACTACTGAGGCAGCTTTTTGGGTGGCAGTGGACAAGAAAATAATAATTGAATAAGAAAGTGGTCACTACCATGAAACTCAGAGATCACCTCCTACCCCAAAACAGGTTGTGCATTTGGAGTGCACAGGGACAGATCAAGACAAGAACATGAGGAGGTTCTCCGGCAGCAGTTTAAACTCATCCATATTTAGGAAACCCATTTCCACCCCTTTTTAGGCACCATCACTTTTGGGGGCTTATTGAGAGGTTTGGATGAACCTATGTCTCTGAATTGCCTAGTCCAGTCATGGGAGATAAAGCTCCTTGGGTGCTGCCTTCCTTTTGGAGAACACCTTTATGAGTGCCCAAAGCTGGCCTCATGACCACCTTCAGGGTTTGCCTTTTGTCAGTCTAATGACTCAGTGGAGGTGTGCACCCATTTCACCTTATGGAAAACATACAATTTTTTTCTTGTGAATAGCAAGAGGATCAGCATAGGATTTCTGTAAACTTTCATAGCGTGTCATGTTAGCCTTGTTCAAAAATCAATTCTTTCTTATTTTCATAGATGGAAATTTTTCTAATGTTTTTTGACCTGAAAAAGCTGAACATCAGAACTAGAGCTTAAAATTTTCTGCTTTTAAATCGGCTAAAAGCACCAGTTCAAAGGTGTCTTGAATGATGTTTTGTACTATAACTTTTTATCTCAATAAGATAAGAGCAACAAATTAGGTTGCCTGAGATAAAAGATAATGAGGAAGATAGTAACTGCCATTTGTATTTATTTATTTGTTTTTTTTATCATTCCATTTTAAGGAGACTGTAGCACTTATTATTTAATTATGATCATATTAAATACTATCCGGTGTCATCCTGGTCATTGTAACTTCCAAGCATGAACGCATTGTGTCAGGTTTATCCCTTTTATCTGGGATTTGTTCTTTGTAGTTAAAATATGTTACGTTGCAGGCCTTTTCTTTTAGCTGCTTTTGTCGACTTTTCCACATTCTATATAGTTTCTTTTTTTAATTCTTGATTTTTCTTATCAAATAATATTTTTCCAATCTTTTCTAGGTGTGTGATATTTATCGGGTCTTGTATTTTAAGGTACTTTCTTCAATTTTTGAGAGCATTACATTCTAAGAGGAAGTGACTGAGGTTTTCTTCCCTTCCTCCACACAGCTCACATTCCTCACAACTATTCTGCAATTTATTTCTGTCATTCTTACAGATACTTACAGAAGACTTCATGGAAGAGGCTTACGCCTGTGAATCCAGATCTATATTATCAACCTGTGGCAGCATGTGGTGGATTATCTTTGCTTTGTAATTGTATTTCAATTCTTGATTAAACCAATATTTATCAAGTCTGACCTCAAACTGGTTGACTGATGCTGCTGCAATCACCCACTCAGGCAACTGATTCCAGTTATTTATCACCCTACATGGGAAAGCATACTTCCTTATATCCAGCTCTGACCTTGTCTTAAAAAGATTCAGTGAATTTCCCCTGCTGATGTTTTATTCTTGAAGTTTCAATATGCCTTGACTAAATTCCCCATCATATTTTCCAGTTTGTAGGTCTCTATTAAGTCTCCCTGTGATCTTCTGTATGCCGGTGTTGGTAGGTTCAGCTTCCTTGTAGCCCTTTGCTGCACATTCTCCACCATCTCAATGTCTTTAACCAGGTGAGGACTCCATACCTGATTAGCATACTCTACATATGGTCTTACCAATGCTACAAACAAAGCTTTAAATATCACTGCATCCAATGTAACAAAGGTCCTTCTGATTATTCCCACTAATTTGTTGGCTTTATTTACTTACATCGGCCAGGTGATCTACACAACTCAATTTATCATTGATTATCACTCCCACATCCTTCTCAGAAGTAATCTTTTTCTGCTGCTTCTCCATTTGGTAGCCTTGATCTTTAATAGTCATTCTTCCTATTCTCATATAACTACACTTATCCAGATAAAAACTCAACAACCATTTTTCACTCCATGACTATACCTCCTGCACATCCTGCTGCAGCTTTTGACAATCCTCTAGATCTTTTATGCATCTAAATATCTTTGTGTCATCTGCATACAGGTATACTTCGCTGTCATTTACTATACTATAGGGGAGGTCATTGATTAACAAAACAAACAACAATGGTCCGAGAAATGTGCCCTGCGGCACTCCACTCATCACTCTTTGTGTTAGGAATGCTGCAATCCACTCTTGGTACTCCTTTCCAATTCCATAACTACTAATTTTACTGAATAGTCTTCTATGTGCAACTCTATCGAAAGCCATCATAAAATCACAATATATTACATCCACTGCATGTCCATCATCAATAATTTGAGTCCATCTGTCCAGAACCTTTATGAGCTGTAGCACCGTTGATCGTCCTGAGATAAAGCCATATTGCTTGTCACTAAATAAACTATTGGTTCTCATGTGTGCCATTATCTCCTCCCTTATCATTGTCTCAAAAATCTTACAGATTATACTTGTTAAACTGACCGGCCTATAATTCTCTGGATCATACTTGGAACCCTTTTTAAATATAGGAGTAATATGAGCAATTAGCCAATCTTGAGGGAGTTCCTTATGTTTAAAGGAGTACTGATAAAGTATTTTTAAAGGCACTAATAATTGTTCCATAGCTTCTTTTATAATCCTAGAGTGGATTCCGTCAGGTCCTGGGAATTTATGACTTCTTAATTTTTTCCTTATTAATTTCCAGGTGATTGAGTGTTGGTACATTTTTCATCACACAGTATGGTAACTCATCTTCTGGTTCCATGACAAATACCTTCAAAAATTGCTTTGCTAAAAATTCAACTTTTTAAAGATCACTTTCAGTTTTTCCATCTTCAGCAGTACCCTTGTATAAGTCAGGAATCCTTGGTTTTCTTTTTGTCTTAGTTTGCACATATTTCCAAAAATATTTTAGGATTATCCTTCATATTTTTTGTAATCTCCCTTTCTTTTAGCTTCACGGCATTTCGGGATTCTTTTCTAATTTGATTATTTAGTTTTCTGTACTCCTTCTCAGTCTCTAAATACTAGTTCCTAGTAGATACATTCAGATTACTCTTCAAGGATTTCATTCTCATCCACAACCTCTGTTTCTTCTTTATCTTAGACCATAATTTCTTATTCATTGGTAGATTGCTATTCGTCCTTTTCCTGGATTGATTTAAATTATCTTTCTTGTGGGTACACTCTTATCTATTGCAACATACAATTTTGACTTGAATTTACTCCATATTTCCTCAATATTGGTAGCCTCGGATAGGTATTTCACCCAGTCAATATTAAGGTAAATATGTAGATTAGTGGCCCGGCCGCAAAAAAAATTGTGTGTAAATATTATTGTTCACTCGTGTCGGAATATTCATGCGCGTTTGAGTCCTTTTCAAATTATTATTCTATAAACAATTAGGATAATATACTGGGGGGCTATGCCCCCCAGACCCCCCCCAATTGAATGAAACTCAGGATCATCGTAGTGTAGTCCTCCCATTGTGTTTACCCCCACACGAGCCGTCAACTTAAATGTACTCAAAAACGTTACACATTTTGGAACACGGATGAAATAGTACGTCCCATCGTTCGCGCCGATAATCTACATATTTACCAATATTAATATTAAGTTTCCTTCTCAGCAACTCATAATCTGCTTTTTCATACAAATAAATACTTTTTCTATCATGAGCCACGATCTCCTCCCTATTACATGTAACATATATCACAGCATGATCACTTCTCCCCAGTGGATTTCCAATCATGACTTCTTTAACTATTGATTCTTCATTTGTGAAAAATAAATCTAGTGTATTACCCACATTTTCACCCCTTATTCTGGTAATTTCCTCCACATGCTAGGTCAAAAAGAAATCACGCACCTTTTCTACAAATTTTGTTCCAAAATCATTCATTCCAGTGTTAGTAGTGCAATTTTTCCAATTTATTCAGGCAAATTAAAGTCTCCCATCAAAATCTTAAATGTAGCCTTCATCTCAGTTACCTCTTGCAATAAATCAAGCAACAGTTGGTCATTTTCCTCCTTGCTGTTTGGACTCTGATATACTAGAGTTAGATTAAGTTTCTCTCATAACATAACATAACATAATTTCACTGATGACAAAAGCCATTACCCTTCGATGTTGTATCCTTCAAGTTCTCTTTGATATCTAAAGTGCTTAGGTTTAACTTCAAAGAGGGCAATAATGCTTGGCTTATCACTTAATGTATCAAGTAACGACCTTAATTCTAAAAACTTATCAAAAGTATATACATCCACATTTGTAAATATAATGCTAAACTTTCTATTTACATTATTTACACTCCCAGCACATGATGTACTTGAGTCAATTTCTACTGTGGCTGTGGTCTTTGATCCTCCACCTTGACGACCCTTCGGTTCCAGGGTGGACCTCTGACTACATGCCCCTCTCCTATATCTGTTAAGTTTTTTTGCCTTCTTTAACAGTTCTGTGTCCATTTCTCTCTCTCTTGGTTAAATCATAGGCCACTCTAAAAAATTTCAAGTTTTCATCCTGGCCCAATTCTTTTATTTTTCTGAATCTATCATTTCTTACTTCTGAGTCAGTGAGTGCAGCCAGTATTGGGCGATCTCGGCCGTCTACCTTTTTTCCCAAGCCTTATCACTCTCATAACATAACAATTTCACGGAGAACAAAAACCACAAGGGCCTATCAAAGGTCATTCCTATCTATCAAATCCCACCAACATAATGCATCCATAGGATTTTGTCAGATCATGCATCTACAATATACAATTTAAACAATCCATACGATTATGTCAGACCATGCATCTACAATATATAATTAACATAAGAACATAAGAAATGAAGGAGACTGCAAAAGACCATTCATGGCTTACACTTGGCAGCTCCTGTTCCAGTCAACACACAAAAGATTTCTTACCAGAGAAAAGTCATCAACATTGTCACCCTTTACAGGAGTTCGTCAGATCTAATCTACAATATACATAAAATGCATCCAGAGGATTATGTCCATTCATGCAACCGCAAAATATAATCTCCCCACTCCTTAGAAAAATATATACATATGTACATAAAAAAAAGGTCAGTCCCATCTAGCAGCTTCATCCATATATTTATCTAATCTATTCTTAAAACTACCCAGAGAGGAGGCTTCTATCACATGTCTAGTGAGCCTATTCCATTCATCTACCACACGATTTGTAAACCAATTCCTCCCAATCTCCTTCCTAAACCTATACTTATCAAGCTTAAACCCATTGCTACGTGTCCTGTCATGTTCACTAAGTATAAGAACCTTACCCAGATCCCCTTTATTATATCCTTTTACCCATTTGAAGACTTCAATCAATTCCCCTCTGACTCTTCTCCTTTCCAATGTATGTAGATTTAGTTTTCTGAGCCTTTCACCATAAGGTAAGTTCCTTAGCCCACCAATCATCTTTGTCATCCTTCTCTGCACAGACTCAAGCAAATCAATATCCTTCCTATAATATGGTGACCAAAATTGTACTGCATAGTCTAGATGAGGCCTAACTAGCGCCAGATACAGTTTTAGAATGACTTCAGCACTCTTATTGCTTACACTCCTCCTAATGAATCCCAATATCCTATTAGCTTTATTCTTAGCATTTAGCCTCCATAGGAGTCTGTCAAAAACAAAATCAAAGTCCCCCAAAATATACAATAAAAAGAAACTGCATCCACAGGAATGAGTCAAGAAACATAGGTAATTGTGTAGACGATGGCCGGATGCGATTATTTTGAGCGTCGGCTCGTTGTTGGGTACGGCTCGCCGCAGGGATAACACTGCGATGACCCTGAGTTTCAATCCTTTGGGGGGGGTCTGGGGGGCACAGCCCCCCATTATAAAAACGAAAATCGCCATAAAATTCTTTGATTTCATCTCTAAAAAAGTAACAACGAAAAGTAGCCAAAAAAGCAAGGCCTAGGATCCAGCCATCGTCTACACAATTACCGAAACATAGTCCCATACCAAAAAGTAAGAAGTTAATCCTCCATCCCCATATAATCATCCAATCTGCGCTTGAAAAAATTCAAGTTTAGGCTATCTACAGTCTCAGGTGGCAAACTATTCTGTTAGTGAAAAAATATTTTCTAACATCCAGTCTGCACCTCTGTTTTTTTAATCTTTAAGTGGTGACCTCTAGTCCTATTACTACCTTCTAACTCAAAAAATTTGCTGAAATCCAATTTATCCATCCCAGAAAAGATTTTAAAAAGCTCAATCATATCTCCCCTCACACATCTTCTTTCAAATGAGAACACATTTAATACCCTGAGTCTATCTCAATATTCAAGGTGCTTCAGGGATGGTATTATTTTTGTTGCCCTCCTTTATATCCTCATGAACCTCACATATATTCAGAATTTTCTTAACTATCTGTCTGTAATAATTAATTCTTTCCTGGAACATGTTTGAATTGCTTTCAGGGACATTGTACACCACAATGTTGTTTTCTCTCTTCTTCTTATCATTTAGTTCTTCCAAAACTGTAGTCATATCCATTACCTCCTGTTTTTCCTGAAATGCCTGATGCCCTCCAATTGCGCTGTGTACTGCATTTACTTCATCAGTACTTGATTTCTTTATTTCAAGTATATTGATTTCAGCTCTCTCCATCTGTGAACTCAAGTTTTGAACAGTCTCCCTGTCCCCATTCATATGTTTATTAGTATCCACTGTTCTACCCCATAGTACTGCTACTCTAGCAGTAATGTTTTTAAAATCTTCTTTATCCATTTTCACTGTCTCTCGTATCTCCTTAACCTCTTCCTGCAGTACTGCTTGTATCTTCTCGTTTCTCAATATGAGATTTTAATTTTGCACATCCTTTCTTACAGGAGAGACAGTGCCATGTAAACTGGGATCCTGCCTATTCTTCTACCATAAACTTATAAACATCCTCAGGTATCCTCTCACATTTGGCATGATACCAAGTTACACAGATATCACATAAGAGTGCCATATCATTATCTCCTACCAGTCTATTACATTTCTAACAGCGATCACAATTGTTATCAGTCAAATTCCACGAGACAACCATCCCATCCCCACACCCAATCTCGGAAGCACACCTGAAACAACAACTTTCATTCATCCTTTCAACTAACCTTTTCTACCTTTCTCGTAAATCCTTAAACCTTGTAACGGGCAACTCGGGCTGAAGTAGTATATTATTTCCAATATAGCCTCCCGATTTTAAGTCCCGCTCAAGAGGGGGTTTTTTTTTACAAAAAGGCCTTTTAATCTCAACCGGGCAAACTAAAAAGCCATGCACCCCTATGCTATTTCCGTTGCCCTCGAGGATTATTACACCAAAGACCATTTTACCACTTAACAGGCAACTCGGGCTGACGTAGAAAATTATTTTCAATATAGCCCTCCTATTGTAAGAACGCTCGATAATATTTTTACGAAAAGACGTTTTAATCTCATACGAGCAAATTAAAAAGGCCATGCACCACCTATGATCTTTCCATTCCCTAGGTTTTTTTTACGCAAAATCACATTTTACCTCGTAATGGGTAACACGGGCGAAAGTAGCAGATTATTTTCAATATAGCCCTCCTATTTTAAATCGCACTCAAGTTTTTTTTTACCAAACTCATGTAGGCAAACTAAAAAGTCATGCACCACCTATGTTGTTTCCGTTGCCTTCGAGGGTTTATACCCCAAGGACAATTTTAGCTCGTAACGGACAACTCAGGGTGAAGTAGCTTATTATTTTCAATGTAGCCCGCAGATTTTAAGTCCCGCTTGCGGAATTTTTGCAAAAGGACATTTTAATCTACGGTATAGCGTACGGGAAGTGCAGGCGAGTGGCTTAAAAGCTTCGTTTGAATTAGTCTTTTTGGAGACTCAGGATAGCGGAGTGGAATCGCCGCTGGCTAACAGTGGTCCAGCCACGGGGGAAGCTGTTCGCAACTCCCTACGCTATTATTTTTTTCTTTGCCCCTTTTCCTACTCCCCTCTATCTACAATGGTGCCCAGACCCGGGATGGGGAGGGATAGCCCTTGGATAATATTTCTAAATGGGCTCTCTTCATTTCTTCAAAATATGCTCCGCTTCTAGGAGCGGGCTTGTATAGAGTACGAGAAGTACAGGCAAGCGGCTTAAAAGTTTCGTTTGAATGGGTCTTTTTTGAGACTCAGGATGGCGGAGTGGATTCGCCGCTGGCTAACAGTGGTCCAGCGACGCGGGAAGCTGTTCGCAACTCACCTACTCTATTATATTTTTCTGTACTCCTTTTCCTACTCCTCTCTATCTTCACAGGCGGGCAATTACAGGGATTCCCTTCCCTAAACTAGGAAGCGATGCAAGACCTAGGATATTTCCGTTGCCCTCGAATATATATACACCAAATACCATTTTACTTCGTAACGGACAAGTCGGGCTGATATTATATATAATTTTCAATATAGTACTCCTATTTTAAGTCCCGCTCAAGAATTTCTTTACAAAAAGACGTTTTAATCTCATGCGCGTAAACTAAAAAGACATGCACCACCTATGCCATTTCCGTTGCCCTGGAAGATTTATACACAAAAGACCATTTTACCTCATAAAGGGCAACTCGGGCTGAAGTAGCATTTTATTTTCAATATAGCCCTCCTATTTAAAGTCCCGTTCGAGATTATTTTTACAAAAAGATGTTAAATCTCATGCACGCAAAACTAAAAAGACATGCACGACCTATGCTATTTCCATTACCTTGGAGGATTTATACATTAAAGACCATTTTACCTCGTAACGGGCAACTCGAGCTGAAGTAGCATATTATTTTCAATATAACCCTCGTATTTTAAGTCCCGTTGGAAAATTATTTTACAAAAAAACTTTTTAATATCATGGGGGCAAATTAAATAAGGCCATGCACCACCTATGATATTACCGTTCCCTCGAGGATTTTTACACAAAATATCATTTTACCTCGCAACGAGCAGCTCTTGATGAAGTGGCATATTATTTTCAATATAGCACTCCAATTTTAAGTCCGCTCGAGAATGCTTTACTAAAAGGCGTTTAATCTTATAGAGGAAAATTAAAAAAAGCCATGTATCACCTGTGTTATTTTCGTTCTTGGAGGATTTTTTACACAAAGGACCATTTTACCTAATAACGGGCAACTCGGGCTGAAGTATAATATTATTTTCAATATAGCCTCCTATTTTAAGTCCCGCTCGATAATCTTTTTTACAAAAAGACCTTTTAATCTCATGGGGGCAAACTAAAAAGCTATGCACCACCTATGCTTTTTGCGTTCCCTCGTATATTTTTAGACCAAATACTATTTTACCTCGTAACGGGCAGCTCGGGTGAAAGTAGAATATTATTTTCAATGTAGCCCGCCTATTTTAAGTCTCCCTTAAGATTTACTACAAAAGGACTTTTTTTATCTCAGGCGGGAAATTACGGGGATTTCCTTCCCTAAACTGGAAGGCCATGCACTACCTATACTATTTCCGTTGCGCGAGAGGGTTTTACAAAAAAAAATCTTTTTACATCGTAACAGGCAACTCGAGCTGAAGTAGCATATTATTTTCAATATAGCCCTCATATTTTAAGTCCCGCTAAATGATTTATTTGCAAAAAGACGTTTAAATCTCATGCGGGCAAACTAAAAAGCCATGCACTACCTATGCTATTTCCGTTGTTCTCGAGGATTTAGAGATCAAAGACCATTTTAACTCCTAACGTGCAACTCGGGCTGAAGTAGCATATTATTTTCAATGTAGCCCGCCTATTTTAAGTCCCGCGTGAGCATTTTTTTTTTTTTTAGAAAAGGATGTTTTAATCTCAAGCGGGAAATTACGGCGATTTCCTTCCTTAAATTATGTAGCGATGCAACACCAATGCTATTTCCGTTGCCCTTGAGTATTTATACACCAAAGACCATTTTACCTCGTAACAGCAAACTCGGGCTGAAATTACATATTATTTTCAATATTGCCCTGCTATTTTAAGTCCCACTCGAGAATTTCTTAACAAAAAGACGTTATAATCTGATGCGGGCAAACTAAAAAGCCATGCACCACCTAAGCTATTCCCGTTTTCTCTAGGATTTATACACCAAAGACCATTTTAACTCGTAAGGGACAACTCAGCCTAAAGTAGTATAGTATATGGTTGTTCATGTGATTTATTTTCTGTTAATAAATAAGCGTAAATAGCGTCTCGAAAACCATAACCATAAATTTGTTTGATAGAAGTTGTCGGCTGATAGTTTTTAGGCCTAAGACGACGGCGAAATAAATTTTGAAATAATGAACTGGGTCTTAAGAAAAACAATTAACTAAATATAAATATATTCATAGAATCAACGAATGTACAATGAGATAAGTTGGATTAGGGTATACAATGTAAGATATTGTAAAATATGATTTACAGTAACAAGATGCGAAGAAAAATTGAAATATCTGAAATATATATGAATATGGTAGAATAATATTGTGACTATGATGGACTGTGAATTAATGGCTTTTTACGAAGAATGGCGAGAGTCGAATGGGCTTTATACGAAGAATGTTGAGAATCGACTGGGGAAGTATAGTGTGCTATTTGGTCGAGCTGAAAGCGTGTGTTTGTTGGTTTGTGGGAAATTTTAAGAGATGATGTTTGAAACTACGTTAAATGAATTGACAAGTAAAATAAATTAATTAATTAATTACTAAGTTGTACATAAAATGGTTTAATTTACAAAATTTAAGTCAAATAATTGAAAGATTAAATTGACAAAGTTAAGTAAAATAATTGCATATGAATTTTACATAATAATTGATGGATATAAATATATTTAAGTTTCCCAGGAGGTTTTTATTATAGGAATGCCCAGAGGCATTGCTATAGTAGCATATTATTTTCAATGTAGCCCGCCTACCTTAAGTCCCGCTTGACATTTTTTTACAAAGGGGTGTTTTAATCTCAGGCGGGCAATTATGGAAACTAGGAAACATGCATCACCTATGCTATTTGCGTTGCCCACGAGGATTTATACACAAAAGACCATTTTACCACTTAACGTACAACTCGGGCTGAAATTATATATTATTTTCAATATAGTACTCCTATTTTAAGTCCCACTCAAAAATTTCTTTACAAAAAGACGTTTTAATCTCATGCGCGCAAACTAAAACGACATGCACCGCCTATGCTATTTCCGTTGCCCTCAAGGATTTATATCAAAGGCCATTTTACCAAGTAACGGGCAACTCGGGCTGAAGTAGCATATTATTTTCAATGTAGCCCGCGTATTTTAAGTCCCACTTAAGAATTTTTTACAAAAGGATGTTTTAAACTCAGGCTGGCAATTACGGGGATTTCCTTTCGTAAACTAGGGGACATGCATCACCTATGCTATTTCCGTTGCCCTAGAGGATTAATACACCAAATACCATTTTACAAAGTAACGGGCAACTCAGCCTGACGTAGCATATATTTTCAATGTAGCTAGCCTATTTTGAGTCCCGCTTGAGATTTTTTTACAAAAGGACGTTTTAATCTCAGACCAGCAATTTCGAGGATTTCATTTCCTAATCTAGGAAGCCATGTACCACCTATGCTATTTCCGTTGCCATCGAGGATTTATACTTCTAATCTCAGGGGGGAAGTAAAGGGGATTTCCTCTCTTAAACTAGGAAGCAGTGGCGGTTTTGCCTATGGGCAAATATGTGCAGCCGCCCGGGGCGGCACTTGTTAAAGGGTGGCATGAGCACTCCTCCGAAACTATAAAAATAAGAATAAAGATATAAGTTGAAATAGAATAAATCATAAAAAATAAATATATATATTTTTTTATTAAAATAAAAACCCATCTGCGACGTTTCCTAAAAAATAATTTGTTACCACCGAACGACAAAAATAGAAAATCAGTTCAGTTTGGAATTCAGTTTTTCATTACAATAATTTAAAAATCTCATAAGAAAGAACTGAATTTTTTTAACAATTGGAATTATTTAGGTAAATATGAAGACCGGCGGCGCGTCCGAAAACGTTTATTTTTTTTGCGTGTATGTTTCGTTCACCCGCGCATGCATATTCATGCGCGTTTGGTTAAATAAAAACGTTAGAAAATTATTCTATAAACAATTGATTGAAACTCAGGATCATCGTAGGGGGTCACCCCGCAGTGATATCTTTCCTACGAGCAGTCCCCTTGAATTTACTTCAAAAAGGTGAAACATATTGGAACACGGACGAAATAGTTTACGTCCCATCGTCCGCGCCGCCGATTGTAATATTTAACTATTTTTTAAAGAATAAATAAAATCGAAAAACAATCATTGATTTATTTTATAAAAAGATCAAGTGATTTAATCCATGCTATCCCTGCCACCAACCTTCCCCTAAAAGACCTATACAATGCAAAATTTGTTAGTAGGCCTATTTGTTCTCCAATGGTTCCAGATTAGTATACTATTGGGAATAAAGTCTTATACTTAATACTTTAACACATGTAATGTTATTTTTATGGGTTTGCTCAAATAGTTAAATATATAAATATATTACATACGAATCTTCCATCAGGATCTGTCAAATAACCGCAAATGTATAAGAAAAGACCAAAGCTATCAGGTGCTCAATTTAGAAAGAAGAGGAGAAACGAGCAAAGGATGAAGGTGTAGCGGTCTATACCCCTTCAAGTGGAAATATTTAATCATAACAGTATATATATACATAGTTTCAAGAAGAGTTGGTAACCATAACTTAAATCGTGTGATTGGTACGCCCGATCTCTCGAGCGTCTTCAAATAAAATTACATGAGGCTCATTCATTCACTTTGCTCGGCTCATCGGGATCAGTTCTGTAATATTGGAATTTTAAATTTAGCTAAATATGTCCCAAAAGAATCTCGAATTAATGCGTGATTCTTTTATCATTTACAGACCCTTCCAACTCGGTTATAATCTATTTATGTATACAAAATACAATCGATTTATGTATCTAATTTAATCCATATAATCTATTTATCACACCAATAATCTATTTAATAATTACCAATTAACTTTTATAAATTATTAATCTATTTAACCAATTAATAATTACCACCATTTAACATATACCAAATTGTAATCTATTTATCCAATATAATCTATTTAGCATACCATTTAACGAGAATCCAATTTGTAAGCTATTTACCCAATCTATTTAATATTTAATCTATTTAATCATATGATCTATTTATCAATCCATATAAATATTTATCATACATTTATAATATTTACTCATTTAACATTCAACTATAATCTAATTAATATTTGTCAATCTAATTATCAATCAGCATATGTGTACTCTAATCCTCATTAACTCATGCAAAGTTAATTCACCCGCGTAATCTATCCAATCATAAACTGTATAATTTAACTATAATATCATCACTGTTCATTCCATAATATATATTTTTAGTAGCTCTTTGTTCTTAATTCACGTATTCCCACGACGTCGCCGATTTAGGCCTAAGGAAATTTCGTCTGCAAATTCAGACTTCCCGTTAGCAATTAACTTCATTCCCCTTGTATAACAAAAATAAAGGGTTGGGGGTTTATTGTGACCTGAGCTATCTAGTGTATTGGCGCAATACAGCGATGCTATCCCTTGGTTTTTAAACCAAGATCTGGGTTTTTTATTACCCGCTTCGGTTTATTGGTTTAGCACAGGGGCGAGCCACGCGTGCCTTGGAGGCAGAAATAGGTAAGTCCGAGCTGGGAGGAGGATCCTCAAAACCTATGAGATGAAGGAGAGCCTCACCAGGTAAGAAACTAAGAAGCAGTATTCAAATATTCTTACTATTGTATTATAAAATAACGCTTTGGATAGTCCTGGCCGCATAATATTTCGTCCATATTCCAATATGTTTCACCTTTTTTGACTAATTTCGAGTTACGGCTCGTGAAGGAGATCGCCCTGCGATGACCCTGAGATTTCAATCAATTGGGGGAGGGGGGTCTGTGGGGCGCAGCCACCCATTATATAATCGTAATTGTTTGTAGAATAATGTTCTCACGTTTAGTTTTGTTTTTAACAAATCGTTCCTGCGTGCCTGAACGAAACATAGAAGCAACTAGGTCCCGATAGATTTCGGCTAAAATCTATTTCTAAAGCAACTAACAAAAAAATTTATTTCGGGCGGTAATACCCTAAATAAGGCGGCGCTATCGTCTTTGTTATTTTGATAAACGTGCTATCGTCTCTGCACGTTTATCGAAATAATAAAGACGATAGTGTTGCCTACTTTAGGTTATTTTCGCCAAAAAATAACATTTTTAGTTACTTTCGAGGTCCGGGGCTTCGCCTTTTGACATCTGAGATCATAAGACCCAAATTGTAGCCCAGAAAAAGCGCCTCTATCGTGCGCCCCTAAACTGAATGACAGAAGCCACAAGGGCCTATCAAAGGTCATCCGCAACTGTCAAAACCCACCCACAAAATGCATCCAACTCAAATAACTTGCTAAAATCCAAGGTAACACTTCAGTTTCGGGGCGCACGGTAGGTGGCGCTGTTTATAGGCTACAATTTTGGGCTACAAAATATGTCTTATGACGTCAGACGGTAGCGTCACATGTGAACAATTACGGCGTAATATTATTTTGTATATGAGTATATACTGGGAGGCTGAGTGCCCCAGATCCCCCCCCCCCCATTGATTGAAACTCAGGATCATCGCAGGGTGGTGTACCCGCAGTAATATCTCCCCCAAGAGCAGTCCCCTTGAATTTCTGTATTTTTCCCAACAGCTTTTTCCTGGCAGAAAAACCTAACCTAATGACAAACAATACTTACTTTTATAGGTTTCATGCAAAATAAATCCAAATTCGAATAACGAAGAAGCACAACTAGAGCACGAAAAAGCCATAACGAAACAAAAACAAATGCTAAGCGGGTTATATTTATAGGTACGACTTTGCCAGTAAGAAGCTGTTATCGTTCACTGTGAAACCAAAAATACGAAAAAAAACAAAACAATAAAAGACATCAAGAAACCTTACCTAACTTAGGAAAAACGGTAATTGTGTAGACGATGGCTGGATCCTAGGCCTAGCTTTTGGGGGGCTATTTTGGGCTACTTTTCGTTGTTACTTTTTTAGAGATGAAATCGAAGAATTTTATGGCGATTTTCGTTTTTATACTGGGGGGCTGTGCCCCCCAGATCCCCCAGAGGATTGAAACTCAGGGTCATCGCAGTGTTATCCCCGCGGCGAGCCGTACCCAACGACGAGCCGACGCTCAAAATAATCGTTAATACTTACGTCAGACGGGTGGGTAGAGTTTACCGGCAGCAAGCCAGAATTCAGTAAGATGTTCGTATCCTTCAGATGACAAATTTGAATAGGTTGCCCATCCGTCAGATACGACTGTCGTGACCGGTAAAATCCACTTTTTTATCGCTGCGAGGGGGGTTTCTTGATTTCGATTTGCCACCGAAACAATGAAAATTTTCTTTGTTTCACGTTCGAACCCTCCAAAAACTCACTACCCTTCCACTACACGGCCCATGGGCTTCGAGAAACACAACACATTTCTCGTTGTCGGTTAAAATAGCACCGAAACGTTGAATAGGTAACGAACAAACTCCGCACGAAAATGACATTTTGACAAATGAGCAGGAAACGGCGTGGCTGGTCGTTTAAATATGAGAGGCGTGGACTGAAAAGTAGTTCATTGTTCCCGGAAAATTCGTGACTTTTTTTTTTTACTGAAATTGACCATTTGTGTTTCTTGAACTCCACATATATAGTAATAAAAACACTAATACTGAACGCATCCATTTGGAACAATAATCAAAATGAAGGTCATAAAAAACCTTTTTAAAAAAATCAAAGAAGAGAAATAAATACGGAACAGAAAAAATGAAAAAGTCGTGTTTTCGTCAGAATTAAGACGTGAGACTTCATTAACAACACCAAAATATGGTTTAATCGAGCATTAAACAATGGGAAATTAAGTAACAAGTGAATAAAAAGACTAAATAATGTCAGGCATAGGGTAGGTAGGATATATAGAAAATAAATAAGGGGGAAAAAAATCTAAAATATAAGAAAAACCAAGTTTTGATCAATTTAAAAAGCACAAAAAGCCTTGAAACAAATGCAGCTTTCTGATTGGTCATTTATGAAACTAAATCCAGATCTGTGATTAGCCAGTGCGATAGCAGAAAAACATTGAAAAGTAGCCCAAAAAATAAACTAGAGTCACATCCGGCCATCGTCGCAACATTTACCGAAAAAACTATAAATGAGCAGAGGCGCAAATATTTAGTAAATAATACAGACTAAAAGTTACAAATTCCCAAAACAACAAAAAGATATAACGTCGTAATTGTCATATCTGAAGCTACGGTCTGACGTCATAAGAGATATATTGTAGCCCAAAATTGTAGCCTACTAACAGCGCCACCTACCGTGCGCCCCAAATCTGAACTATTATCAAATCCGACTTATCCATCCCCGAACAAATTTTATAAAGCTCAAACATATCTCCCCTCACACATTTTCTCTCAAATGAGAACATATTTAGTACCCTCAGTCTATCTTCATATTCAAGGTGCTTCAGGGAAGGTATTATTTTTGTTACCTCTCTTTGTACCATGAGATCAGTCACAGACCAGCTACTCCTTACCTAACATAACATAATTTTACGGATGACAAAAGCCACAAGGGCCTATCAAAAGTCATCCGCATCCGTCAAAACCCACCCACAAAAAAGCACCGTCACCAGGGGAAGACAAAATCAAAGTTCCCCACAATATAATATAACAGATGACAAAAGCCACAAGGGCTCATCATAGGCACCCAAACTCCCAGGAAAACTACATCCAGAGGATTGCGTCCAGAAACAAGGGTATCACCAATCAGTTGGCTGTCTGGCTTTGTTCTGGATGGTTGTCTTACAGAAAGCTCTTGATTCTCATTGTAAGATTGGGATATAATACTTACAGTACTTACAGAAGACTTCATGGAAGAGGCTTATGCCTGTGATTCCAGATCTATATTATCAACCTGCGGCAGCGTGTGGTGGATTATCTTTGCCTTGTCTGGCTTTGTTCTCCAGTTGGCTGTCTGGCTTTGTTACCAGTTGGCTGTCTGGCTTTGTTGTGGAAGGTTGTCTTACAGGAAGCTCCTGATTCTCATTGTAAGATTGGGATATAATACTGATTTGGCTGTGTAGTTTTTCTTGTATTTATTTAATACACTAATCACTGTAATAAATATTAGTGATTAATACTTTGGGGGAAGATAACTGGCAGCAATCCTGAGCAAGAATTTTTTGGGGGTGAGTGTTAACTTTTTCCTTAGTAAATTTCTGAGAGTATGGCTTTTTGTATAGATGGTGAGAGCATGCCTTTTGAAAGTAGTGTGTATGTGGTGTGTGCTGCATGTGGAGTTGAAAGTAGAGTGAATGTAACTGAATGCCGTGTGTGTTTTCTGGAAGGGGAGGTTAGGAGGTTGAGTGGGGAATGTAAGAGGATGAATGATTTGGTGTTTGAGGTGAGAAGAGATGCAAGTGTGCGATTGAAGGGTGAGATTAGTGCTAAGAGGGTGGAAGATAGGACTAGGACTGGGAACAGTGTGGAGGTTGTGAGTGATGATGAATGGTGGGTGAAAATGGATAGGATAGACAAGTTAGGACAGGTTAGGTGTGTGAATGAGAGGGACATAGAACCTGTTAGGTTGACTAACAGATTCAATGTCCTGAGAGAGGAAGAGTGTGAAAGTGATTTGCCTGGTGTGATTGTGGATGAAAACAGGATGGGTGGTAGTGTGACTGAGAGCAGGAGAAAGGGTAATGTTAGGCCAAGACAGAATAGGAGAATGACTGAGGTGCTAGTGATGGGTGACTCTCAGATTAGGTATTTAGATAGGAAGTTGAGTGATAGCAAGTGGAAGGAAATGAGAGTTTGTCTGCCGGGTGCTGGTGTAAGTGATGTTTGTGAGAGGTATGATAGGCTGGTTTCTGTGGATGTGAGAGGGATGCAGTTGTGATTACGCATGTGGGAGTGAATGATGTAAAGAAGGTGGGTACATGTAAGGTTAGTTGAAAGGATGAGTAAAAGCAGGGTAAAAGGTGTTGTTTCTGGTGTGCTTCCGAGATTGGATGGGGGGGTAGAATGGTTGTCGCGTGCAATTGGTTTGAATGAATTTGTGAAAGGAATGTGAGGAGTTAGGATTGGTGTTTGTAGTTTGTAGGAGGTTGTATGCGATGGATGGGCTCCATCTTAGTCGGGCAGGTGTTGAGGTTCTATGGGGGAAGCTGGATAGTGTGATTAGGTCCTTACGGGTGGGAAACTAGAAGCTGTTAGAGGTAAGGGAATAACAGGAATAGATGGCAGGTGTAGGAAATGGAAGGGATGCAGAGATAGAGGAATAGCTAGGGGAGAGAAGAATAATAAAAAACCCTTAAAAATATACTACACAAATGTTCGGAGTATAAGGAATAAGATAGATCTCTTAAGAGCGTTAGCGAGTGAAGAGAATTTTGATATAATTGTAATATCAGAGTCATGGCTTGATTTGGCAGGTAATCACTTTAAACCTGAGGTTGACATAACATAACATAACTACACGGATGACAAAAGCCACAAGGGCCTATCAAAGGTCATCCGCCTCCGTCAAAACCCACCCACAAAAAGCACCATCACCAGGGGAAGACAAAATCAAAGTCCCCCACAATATAATATAACGGATGACAAAAGCCACAAGGGCTCATCATAGGTCATCCGAGTCAAGCGGCCTCTTTTTCAAGGCACCCAAACTCCCAGGAAAACTACATCCAGAGGATTGCATCCAGAAACAAGGGTATCACCAATCAAGGCTTGTCAAGAACTAAATCATGCAGCTATAGATATATACAAACAATATTAATATATACAAAACTTAGGAACCATCACAACCTTCCCTTCCCATAAACTCATCCAACCTACTCTTAAATACATTTAGATTTGGACTACCTACTACCCTCTGCGGCAATTTGTTCCAGAAGTCTACCACTCTATTGGTGAAAAAATATTTTCTTAAATCCAACCTACACCCTTGCTTTTTAATTTTCAAGTGGTGACCTCTAGTCCGATTTCCATCATCTAACTCAAAAAACTTACTAACATCCAATTTATCTATCCCGGAAAAAATTTTAAAGAGCTCAATCATATCCCCTCTCACACACCTCCTTTCGAACGAGAACATATTTAATACCCTCAGTCTATCTTCATATTCAAGGTGCCTCAGGGAAGGAATAATCTTTGTTGCCCTCCGTTGCACTGACTCAAGAAGGTTAATATCGTGTCTAAAATGTGGGGACCATGCCTGTATACAGTAGTCTAGATGTGGCCTAACATAACATAACATAATTACACGGATGACAAAAGCCACAAGGGCCTATCAAAGGTCATCCGCCTCCGTCAAAACCCACCCACAAAAAGCACCATCACCAGGGGAAGACAAAATCAAAGTCCCCCACAATATAATATAACGGATGACAAAAGCCACAAGGGCTCATCATAGGTCATCCGAGTCAAGCGGCCTCTTTTTCAAGGCACCCAAACTCCCAGGAAAACTACATCCAGAGGATTGCATCCAGAAACAAGGGTATCACCAATCAAGGCTTGTCAAGAACTAAATCATGCAGCTATAGATATATACAAACAATATTAATATATACAAAACTTAGGAACCATTACAACCTTCCCTTCCCATAAACTCATCCAACCTACTCTTAAATACATTTAGATTTGGACTACCTACTACCCTCTGCGGCAATTTGTTCCAAAAGTCTACCACTCTATTGGTGAAAAAATATTTTCTTAAATCCAACCTACACCCTTGCTTTTTAATTTTCAAGTGGTGACCTCTAGTCCGATTTCCATCATCTAACTCAAAAAACTTGCTAACATCCAATTTATCTATCCCGGAAAAATTTTTAAAGAGCTCAATCATATCCCCTCTCACACACCTCCTTTCGAACGAGGAGAACATATTTAATACCCTCAGTCTATCTTCATATTCAAGGTGCCTCAGGGAAGGAATAATCTTTGTAGCCCTCCGTTGCACTGACTCAAGAAGGTTAATATCGTGTCTAAAATGTGGGGACCATGCCTGTATACAGTACTCTAGATGTGGCCTAACATAAGAGTTATAGAGTTTAAGAATAACCTCCTTACTTTTGTAACTGACATTTCTCTTAATAAAACCCAGCACTCTATTTGCCCTATTTCTTGCTTCAATACACTGCTTAGAAAACCTTAATGACTTATCTATTACTACTCCTAGATCTTTCTCATCCTCTACTGAGCTCAGCCAATGCCCATCCATTTCATAGTTAAATTCTCTATTATCTTTTCCCATGTTAATAACTTTGCACTTATCAAGGTTGAAAGTCATTTGCCACTTATGTGCCCAGGATAACAATTTATTTAAGTCCCCCTGCACTTTAAAATTATCATCAATATCTTTAACTACAGCTGCTAATTTGGTATCATCCGCAAAAATTGACACTTTATTATTAACTGCCTCCCCAAGATCGTTTATATAGATGACAAATAATAATGGACCGAGAACTGATCCCTGAGGAACCCCACTGATAACATCCCTCCACTCTGACTTTACACCATTTAGCACTACCCTTTGCTTCCTGTCTTTCAGCCACTCAGCTATCCAATTTGAAACACCCCCACATATCCCAATCATTTTTAATTTATGAACTAGTCTCCTATGTGGAACCTTATCAAATGCTTTACTAAAATCTAAGTAAATTATATCTACATTCTCTCCCTTATCTACTTGATCTGTTACAAACTCCAGAAAGTCTAGTAAGTTAGTCAAACATGATCTACCTGATCTAAACATAACATAAACATAATAACATAACATAATTACACGGATGACAAAAGCCACAAGGGCCTATCAAAGGTCATCCGACTCTGCAAAACCCACCCACAAAAAGCACCATCACCAGGGGAAGACAAAATCAAAGTCTCCCACAATATAATATAACGGATGACAAAAGTCACAAGGGCTCATCATAGGTCATCCGAGTCAAGCGGCCTCTTTTTCAAGGCACCCAAACTCCCAGGAAAACTACATCCAGAGGATTGCATCCAGAAACAAGTGTATCACCAATCAAGGCTTGTCAACAACTAAATCATGCAGCTATAGATATATACAAACAATATTAATATATACAAAACTTAGGAACCATCACAACCTTCCCTTCCCATAAACTCATCCAACCTACTCTTAAATACATTTAGATTTGGACTACCTACTACCCTCTGCGGCAATTTGTTCCAGAAGTCTACCACTCTATTGGTGAAAAAATATTTTCTTAAATCCAACCTACACCCTTGCTTTTTAATTTTCAAGTGGTGACATCTAGTCCGATTTCCATCATCTAACTCAAAAAACTTGCTAACATCCAATTTATCTATCCCGGAAAAAATTTTAAACAGCTCAATCATATCCCCTCTCACACACCTCCTTTCGAACGAGAACATATTTAATACCCTCAGTCTATCTTCATATTCACGGTGCCTCATAACATAACATAACATAATTTAACGGATGACAAAAGCCACAAGGGCCTATCAAAGGTCATCCGTATCCATCAAATCCCACCCATATAATGCATCCATAGGATTTTGTCAGATCATGCAGCTACAATATACAATTTAACAATCCATAGGAATGTCCAACCATGCATCTACAATATATAATTTAAAGCCTCCATAGGAGTCTGTCAAAAACAAAATCAAAATCCCCCAAAATATACAATAAAAAGAAACTGCATCCACAGGAATGAGTCAAGAAACATATCCACATACTAAAAAGTAAGAAATTAACCCTCCATCCCCATATAATCATCCAATCTGCGCTTGAAAACATTCAAGTTTGGGCTGTCTACAGTCTCAGGTGGCAAACTATTCCAATAATCCACCACTCTGTTAGTGAAAAAATATTTTCTAACATCCAGTCTGCACCTCTGTTTTTTAATCTTTAAGTGGTGGCCTCTAGTTCTATTACTACCTTCTAACTCAAATAACTTGCTGAAATCTAATTTATCCATCCCAGAAAAGATTTTAAAAAGCTCAATCATATCTCCCCTCACACACCTTCTTTCAAATGAAAACATATTTAATACCCTCAGTCTATCTTCATATTCAAGGTGCTTCAGGGATGGTATTATTTTTGTTGCCCTCCTTTGTACTGACTCTAATAAGTTTATATCATGTCTAAAATGTGGTGACCATGCCTGTATACAGTACTCTAAATGTGGCCTGACATAAGAGTTGTATAGTTTAAGGATGACCTCCTTACTCTTGTAGCTAACATTTCTTTTAATGTAACCTAGCACCCTATTTGCTCTATTTTTTGCCTCAATACACTGCTTTGAAAATTTCAGTGACCTATCTACTACCACTCCTAAGTCTTTCTCATCTTCAACTGAATTAAGCCAATATCCATCCATCTCATAGCTAAATTCCCTATTATCTCTCCCCATGTTAATAACTTTGCATTTATTAAGGTTAAAAGTCATCTGCCACTTCTGAGCCCAAGCTAACAGCTTATCTAAGTCACCCTGCACTTTAAAGCTACCCTCAACCTCTTTGACTACAGCTGCCAATTTAGTGTCATCAGCAAAAATTGACACTTTGCTATTTACACCTTGCCCAAGATCATTTACATAGATTATAAATAATAAAGGGCCTAAAACTGATCCCTGAGGTACGCCACTAATAACATTCCTCCACTCTGACCTCACTCCATTCAGTACAACTCTCTGTTTCCTATTTTTCAGCCATTCAGTTATCCAATTTAAAACGTTCCCACATATCCCATGCAGCTTTAATTTATGAACTAGTCTTCTATGTGGAACCTTATCAAAAGCTTTGCTGAAATCTAAGTAGATCACATCAACTTTCTCACCCCTATCTAATTCTTTAGTTACATAATCCATAAAATCCAGTAAATTAGTTAAACACGATCTATCTTTGCTAAAACCATGCTGAGCATCATTAATTAACCTGCTACTCTCTAGATGATCAGAAATTCCCTTCTTAACCATCTTCTCAAGAATTTTACAGACTATAGAAGTTAAGCTTACTGGTCTAAAGTTATTTGGATCCTCTTTGCTTCCCTTTTTAAAAATTGGCACTACATTTGCCAATTTCCAATCATTTGGTATTTCTCCAGACTCTAGTGATCTAATAAATATCTTCTCAAGAGCTACTGCAATACTTTCTACACCTTCTTTGAGTATCCTAGAATGAAGGAATAATCAGGGAAGGAATAATCTTTGTTGCCCTCCGTTGCACTGACTCAAGAAGGTTAATATCGTGTCTAAAATGTGGGGACCATGCCTGTATACAGTACTCTAGATGTGGCCTAACATAAGAGTTATAGAGTTTAAGAATAACCTCCTTACTTTTGTAACTGACATTTCTCTTAATAAAACCCAGCACTCTATTTGCCCTATTTCTTGCTTCAATACACTGCTTAGAAAACCTTAATGACTTATCTATTACTACTCCTAGATCTTTCTCATTCTCTACTGAGCTCAGCCAATGCCCATCCATTTCATAGTTAAATTCTCTATTATCTTTTCCCATGTTAATAACTTTGCACTTATCAAGGTTGAAAGTCATTTGCCACTTATGTGCCCAGGATAACAATTTATTTAAGTCCCCCTGCACTTTAAAATTATCATCAATATCTTTAACTACAGCTGCTAATTTGGTATCATCCGCAAAAATTGACACTTTATTATTAACTGCCTCCCCAAGATCGTTTATATAGATGACAAATAATAATGGACCGAGAACTGATCCCTGAGGAACCCCACTGATAACATCCCTCCACTCTGACTTTACACCATTTAGCACTACCCTTTGCTTCCTGTCTTTCAGCCACTCAGCTATCCAATTTGAAACACCCCCACATATCCCAATCATTTTTAATTTATGAACTAGTCTCCTGTGTGGTACCTTATCAAATGCTTTACTAAAATCTAAGTAAATTATATCTACATTCTCTCCCTTATCTACTTGATCTGTTACAAACTCCAGAAAGTCTAGTAAGTTAGTCAAACATGATCTACCTGATCTAAACCCATGCTGAGCATCGCTGATTAACCCCTCCCTCTCTAGATGTTGGCAAATCCCTTTTTTAACTATTTTCTCAAGAATTTTACAGACTACAGGAGTTAGGCTAACCGGTCTAAAGTTATTTGGATCCTCTTTACTACCCTTCTTGAAAATGGGGACTACATTTGCTCTCTTCCAATCATCGGGTATTTCTCCATATTCCAATGACCTAGTATATAACTTGTCCAGAGCTATTGAGATACTTTCTACCCCTTCTTTAAGTATCCTAGAATGAATATTATCAGGGCCGGAGGCCTTGGTAGTATCTAAATCACCTATTAGTCCTTTTATCATCCTCCGATCCACACAAATGTTAGTAAACACCTCTTTTCCTGACCTATGAGTACTATACATAGGACTATTTAGTTTCTCTTTTGTAAATTCTGATGCAAAATGACCATTTAGTACCTCAACTATTTCCTCATCAGTTTCTCTCACAAACCCTTCATATTTGATAGGTCCTATTTTAACTCTGCCACACTTGTTATTAATTTTATAGTAACTAAAGAACTTTCTAGGATCTTTGTTGCTATCCTGAGCTAATTTAATTTCTGACACCCTTTTGTTCTTCTTTATAATCTTATTTAACTCATTCCTAGCCATTCTATAATCACTTAAATTTTGAATATTATTTTCTACCTGCAATTTTTTATATGCCCTTTTCTTCTCTGAAATTTTTCTAGCTATCTCCTGATTCCACCATAATGGTTTCCTACTTTTGTTCCTAATGGTCTTCATTGGGATACATTGCTCTTGGACTACATTTATTATATGCTTGAAAGTATCCCACATCCCATAAGCATTTTTAGCTCTGAATTCTATATCCCAGTCTACCAAATTTAGCAAGCTTCGAAGTTTTACATAATCTCCCTTATGAAAATTTGGAACTTTTTCAGCATTCTCAGTTATTTTACCCTTCTCAATTCCCAAGTTAAAACGAACTATCTGATGGTCACTATTTCCCAATGCTTCCCCTACAGTCAATTCTTGAACTAAATGATCACTGTTAGAAAGTACTAAATCTAATATATTGTCCCCCCTCGTTGGCTCATTAACAAATTGATTCAAAAAATTATCCTCAAAGCATTCTATGAACCTGCCACTTGTTCTATCCCTACCTATCATATTTTCCCAGTCCACAGAGTTTAAGTTGAAGTCCCCAATAATAACTGCATCTGTTTCACATCCCTTACTTATTTCCCTTATCATTAGTTCATCTATATCATCAGTCTGCCCAGGTGGCCTGTAAAAAGCTCCCAAATGCACCATTCTATTTTTACTGAACCTAATATCTATCCAAAGTGACTCAACTCCATCCTGCTTTATTGAAGTATTTAAACTTGAAACAATGTTGTTTTTTATATAGATAATTATTCCTCCACCAATCCTACCTGTCCTTTGACTAATGTACATATTATAGCCCTGTAAATCAAATTCACTTATAGTGTCACTAAATTCTATTTCATTAACCCATGATTCAGTAACGCATAATATATCTATATCCTCATTGCTAATATAACTAAATAGCTCATCCTTCTTGTTTCTAAGACTACGAGCATTTGTATAGAAACAATTTAACCCCCCTATCCCTGAAGCACCTCTTGAAACTTGAATGACCTCACCTCTATCGCCTTGGAACCTATTTCTGTTATCTGCCAAGTCCATTCTACTTTCAGTACTATAATGTCCTCTCATAATTCCCTGACCACTATTAGTATCTAGTTTCCCGCCCGCAAAGACCTAATAACACGATCATACTCCTCCCACAACACATCTACCCCCCTCCTACTCAAATGCAGTCCATCCATCGCATACATTTCTTTCATTCCAACAAACCTATCCCACACATCCACAAACATGACACCTTCCATCTCACACATCCTCCTCACATAATCATTCAGCCCAATCGCACGAGACATCCATTCTACCCCAACATCCATTCTTGGAAGCACACCTGTCACAACACCTTTCATTCTACTTTCTTTCACCTTTTCAATCAACCTCTTGTACCTCTCACATAACTCACATGCACCCACTTTCTTCACATCATTCACTCCTACATGTGTAATCACAACCGCATCCCTTGCACAGCCAGACACCAGCTCCTCATACCTATCAGACAGATCTCTCACTCCAGCACCCGGCAAACACACCCTCAAACCATTCAATCTACTTGCATTCAACTTCCTATCTAAATATCTAACTCGCGAATCACCCATCACAAGCACTTCAGTCAGACTCCTATTCCTAACCCCCACAGACCTAACTCCATCCCCACTCCTATTCTCATTCAAACTACCAGTCACTCGAACTCCACCCCCACCCCCATCAGTCATATCACTTCCAGTTACTTCCTCTCTTAGGGCACTGAATCTATTAGTCAAGCTAATAGGTTCTGTGTCCCTCTGACTCACACACCTATTCTCCCCCTGGCTAACAACCTCAACAGAGGCAACCCTATTCTCACAAAGAACAGGAGAAGCCTCCCTAGCTTCATGTTTCCTAACCACTCTCCACTGTCCCCCATCCTCACTAGGCCTATTTCCAACTAATCTAAGGGGGCTAACTTCACTATCACTAGAACTATCATATCCTACCTCCTCCACCGGCCCTCTACCTTCACCTGAAACATCTAACTGGCCTACCTCACCACCTAACCAATTCCCAAATCTAGGCCTAACACTAAGTTCCCTCCTGAGCTCAGCAACTAACCCCTCCAGCCTACATATCCTGTCTAAATCCTGCCTTCTCATCCCCTCTAAATCTACAATGCATTCACGCAGCCCACATACAACACATGTATACCCCTCACCTAATACACCACAACCAATGCATACATTCCGACACTCATGCTCACTTTCATCCCCAAACTCCATCACTTATTCAAACAAAGAAAGAACTTAAGTAGCAATAAGAAAAAAAAGAAGAGCAACTTAGCTTTCGCTGATTGTGGTGAGAAAAAACAAAAAACAAACAAACTATAGAAAAATCTGAAAAATAGATCAACAGACTGAGAGCTCTATAAAACAGGTGCTACCTGTTCGAAGGTCATAGAGTTATAGAGTTTAAGAATAACCTCCTTACTTTTGTAACTGACATTTCTCTTAATAAAACCCAGCACTCTATTTGCCCTATTTCTTGCTTCAATACACTGCTTAGAAAACCTTAATGACTTATCTATTACTACTCCTAGATCTTTCTCATCCTCTACTAAGCTCAGCCAATGCCCATCCATTTCATAGTTAAATTCTCTATTATCTTTTCCCATGTTAATAACTTTGCACTTATCAAGGTTGAAAGTCATTTGCCACTTATGTGCCCAGGATAACAATTTATTTAAGTCCCCCTGCACTTTAAAATTATCATCAATATCTTTAACTACAGCTGCTAATTTGGTATCATCCGCAAAAATTGACACTTTATTATTAACTGCCTCCCCAAGATCGTTTATATAGATGACAAATAATAATGGACCGAGAACTGATCCCTGAGGAACCCCACTGATAACATCCCTCCACTCTGACTTTACACCATTTAGCACTACCCTTTGCTTCCTGTCTTTCAGCCACTCAGCTATCCAATTTGAAACACCCCCACATATCCCAATCATTTTTAATTTATGAACTAGTCTCCTGTGTGGTACCTTATCAAATGCTTTACTAAAATCTAAGTAAATTATATCTACATTCTCTCCCTTATCTACTTGATCTGTTACAAACTCCAGAAAGTCTAGTAAGTTAGTCAAACATGATCTACCTGATCTAAACCCATGCTGAGCATCGCTGATTAACCCCTCCCTCTCTAGATGTTGGCAAATCCCTTTTTTAACTATTTTCTCAAGAATTTTACAGACTACAGGAGTTAGGCTAACCGGTCTAAAGTTATTTGGATCCTCTTTACTACCCTTCTTGAAAATGGGGACTACATTCGCTCTCTTCCAATCATCGGGTATTTCTCCATATTCCAATGACCTAGTATATAACTTGTCCAGAGCTATTGAGATACTTTCTACCCCTTCTTTAAGTATCCTAGAATGAATATTATCAGGGCCGGAGGCCTTGGTAGTATCTAAATCACCTATTAGTCCTTTTATCATCCTCCGATCCACACAAATGTTAGTAAACACCTCTTTTCCTGACCTATGAGTACTATACATAGGACTATTTAGTTTCTCTTTTGTAAATACTGATGCAAAATGACCATTTAGTACCTCAACTATTTCCTCATCAGTTTCTCTCACAAACCCTTCATATTTGATAGGTCCTATTTTAACTCTGCTACACTTGTTATTAATTTTATAGTAACTAAAGAACTTTCTAGGATCTTTGTTGCTATCCTGAGCTAATTTAATTTCTGACACCCTTTTGTTCTTCTTTATAATCTTATTTAACTCATTCCTAGCCATTCTATAATCACTTAAATTTTGAATATTATTTTGTACCTGTAATTTTTTATATGCCCTTTTCTTCTCTGAAATTTTTCTAGCTATCTCCTGATTCCACCATAATGGTTTCCTACTTTTGTTCCTAATGGCCTTCATTGGGATACATTGTTCTTGGACTACATTTATTATATGCTTGAAAGTATCCCACATCCCATAAGCATTTTTACCTCTGAATTCTATATCCCAGTCTACCAAATTTAGCAAGCTTCGAAGTTTTACATAATCTCCCTTATGAAAATTTGGAACTTTTTCAGCATTCTCAGTTATTTTACCCTTCTCAATTCCCAAGTTAAAACGAACTATCTGATGGTCACTATTTCCCAATGCTTCCCCAACAGTCAATTCTTGAACTAAATGATCACTGTTAGAAAGTACTAAATCTAATATATTGTCCCCCCTCGTTGAATCGTTAACAAATTGATTCAAAAAATTATCCTCAAAGCATTCTATGAACCTGCCACTTGTTCTATCCCTACCTATCATAAGAACATAAGAAGAACATAAGAAAAGAAGGAGACTGCAAAAGACCATTCATGGCCTACACTTGGCAGCTCCTGTTCCAGTCAACACACAAAAGATTTCTTACCAGAGAAAAGTCATCAACATTGTCACCCTTTACAGGAGTTCGTCAGATTTAATCTACATATACATAAAATGCATCCAGAGGATTATGTCCATTCATGCAACCGCAAAATATAATCTCCCCACTCCTTAGAAAAATATATACATATGTACATAAAAAAAAAGTCAGTCCCATCTAGCAGCTTCATCCATATATTTATCTAATCTTTTCTTAAAACTACCCAGAGAGGAGGCTTCTATCACATGCCTAGTGAGCCTATTCCATTCATCTACCACACGATTTGTAAACCAATTCCTCCCAATCTCCTTCCTAAACCTATACTTATCAAGCTTAAACCCATTGCTACGTGTCCTGTCATGTTCACTAAGTATAAGAACCTTACCCAGATCCCCTTTATTATATCCTTTTACCCATTTGAAGACTTCAATCAATTCCCCTCTGACTCTTCTCCTTTCCAATGTGTGTAGATTTAGTTTTCTGAGCCTTTCACCATAAGGTAAGTTCCTTAGCCCACCAATCATCTTTGTCATCCTTCTCTGCACAGACTCAAGCAAATCAATATCCTTCCTATAATATGGTGACCAAAATTGTACTGCATAGTCTAGATGAGGCCTAACTAGCGCCAGATACAGTTTTAGAATGACTTCAGCACTCTTATTGCTTACACTCCTCCTAATGAATCCCAATATCCTATTAGCTTTATTCTTAGCATTTAGGCATTGCTTTCTAGGACGAAGGTCTGAACTTACCAAAATACCCAAGTCCCTCTCACAATCGGTCCTCCCTAAAATTCTCCCATTTAATTTATAACTATTCAATGGATTATTTCTACCTATACTAAGTACACTACATTTGTCTAAGTTAAACTTCATTTGCCATTTCTCGGCCCAATTGGACAGAATGGTCAATTCCTCCTGCATTACAACAGCATCAGAATCAGCCCTAATGGCCCTACCTAGCTTAGTATCATCAGCAAATTTACTCAGGTCACTACTTATACCTATGTCAAGATCATTAATATAAATTAAGAATAGCAAGGGACCCAAAACAGATCCTTGCGGAACTCCACTGCTAACACACCCCCACTCAGATTTAACTCCATCTATACTAACTCTTTGCTGTCTGTCACCAAGCCATGACTGAATCCACCTAAATATACTGCCATCGATCCTGTGTGCTTTAACTTTGCTCAGAAGCCGTAAGTGTGGCACTCGATCAAAAGCCTTACTAAAGTCCAAGTATAAAATATCATAGTTTTCATCATTATCTTCTGATTCATACACCTTACTATAAAAAGAAAGCAAATTAGTCAGACAGGATTTACCCTTACTAAAGCCATGCTGTGATTCTTTTATCAACTTATGCTTATCCAAGTGATCTCTAATATTTCTTGCTATAATAGATTCCATCATTTTCCCTACCACTGATGTCAAACTTACTGGTCTGTAATTAGACATATTTGTTTTATCCCCTTTCTTAAATATAGGTATCACATTGGCTTTCTTCCATGCCACTGGCACAATGCCACTCTCCAATGATTTTCTAAAGATGCATGCTAGGGGCTCACTTAACACATCCTTACATTCTTTCAAAATTCTAGGAAAGACCTCATCAGGACCGGGTGCTTTACTACTTTTGATTTTATCAATTTCCTTTGTCACTATCTCCTTTGTGATCAAGATATCCTTTAATTTCTCTTCATCATTACCCCGAAAGATCATTGACACCTCAGGTATATTTAGAGTATCCTCCTGTGTAAATACTGAGAGAAAAAAGTCATTTAGCATTCCAGCCATTGAGTCCCTATCACTCACTAATTCTCCATTGGAATCTATAAGTGGGCCTATTTTATCTCTAACCTTAGTTTTGTATAATTGATAAAAACTTTTAGGATCTTCCTTTGCCCTATTTGCCACTTTAATTTCATAATTTCTCCTTGCTACTCTAACTAACTTTTTAACATCTCTTGCTAGTTCATTATATCTCTGCCTTAAGTGATCCTCTCCATTTTTTATCTTCCTATAAATGCCCTTTTTAATGCCAATATAATGCTTAATTTTATCTGTCATCCATTTTGGGTCATTATTTTTAGTCCTAATCTCCTTATATGGAATGTTAATCATCTGACCTGTAATTAATTGCTCAATTATTCTTTCATACTCCTCTTCAATTGTAATCTCTTCCTCCTGGTGATTATTGTCTCCACTAACTGATATCATTGAATCTATTCCTGAATTGATTTCATTGCCTGGTTTCTGTACAACTGCCTCCAGGTAAGTCCTTAGCCCATTATAATTTGCTCTTCTAAAGTCAGGAATTTTAACATTGTTCATGCTACTATCAATACCATTCCATTTCATCTTGAATCTAATTTCACAATGGTCACTATTACCCAAATTTCCTCCAATCTCAGTATCCTTAATAACTTCTTCCCTATTTGTCAGAACTAAATCCAGTATATTATTACCTCTAGTGGGTTCGTTAATAATCTGTCTCAGAAAATTATCTTGGACAACATTCAAAAATTCCTCAGCCTCCTGATCACCCACAAGAGCTTCCCAGTCTATATTTCTGTAATTAAAATCGCCCATTATACACACATGCTTACTTCTACATGCCCGTTCAATCTCCTGCCACAGAAGATTTGAAGCTTCCTTACTAAGATTTGGTGGTCTGTATAATAATCCTAAGACAAGCTTGCTTTTACCTTCCTTTACATTTAGCCATAATGACTCTGTGTTATCATCTAATTTAATTGTACTGTTTACACAACACTGGAGATTATCTTTAATATAAATAATAACCCCTCCTCCTCTCTTCCTATTCCTATCTGTATGGAACATGTTAAAGCCCTCAATCTCAACCTCAGGTTTAAAGTGATTACCTGCCAAATCAAGCCATGACTCTGTTATCGCAATTATATCAAAATTCTCTTCACTCGCTACCGCTCTTAAGAGATCTATCTTATTCCTTATACTCCGACCATTTGTGTAGTATATTCTTAAGGTTTTTTTATTATTCCCATCTTCATTGCATTGTGCTTTTTTATTCCTAGTTATCTGCTCATTCCCTTGTGCATTAGTCCCCCTATAACGCATCAGTATGCCCTCTCCCCTAGCTATTCCTCTATCTCTGCATCCCTTCCATTTCCTACACCTGCCCTGTATTCCTGTTATTCCCTTACCTCTAACAGCTTCTAGTTTCCCACCCGTAAGGACCTAATCACACTATCCAGCTCCCCCCATAGAACCTCAACACCTGCCCGACTAAGATGGAGCCCATCCATCGCATACAACCTCCTATTCCCATAAAACCCTCCCCAGACATCTACAAACACCAATCCTAGCTCCTCACACAGTCCTTTCACAAATTCATTCAAACCAATTGCACGCGACAACCATTCTACCCCCACATCCAATCTCGGAAGCACACCAGAAACAACACCTTTTACCCTGCTTTTACTCATCCTTTCAACTAACCTTTTGTACTGCTCACGTAATTCACATGTACCCACCTTCTTTACATCATTCACTCCCACATGCGTAATCACAACTGCATCCCTCTCACACCCAGAAACCAGCCTATCATACCTCTCACAAACATCACTTACACCAGCACCCGGCAGACAAACTCTCATTCCCTTCCACTTGCTATCACTCAACTTCCTATCTAAATACCTAATCTGAGAGTCACCCATCACTAGCACCTCAGTCATTCTCCTATTCTGTCTTGGCCTAACATTACCCTCCCTCCTGCTCTCAGTCACGCTACCACCCATCCTGCTTTCATCCACAATCACACCAGGCAAATCACTTTCACACTCTTCCTCTCTCAGGACATTGAATCTGTTAGTCAACCTAACAGGTTCTATGTCCCTCTCATTCACACACCTAACCTGTCCTAACTTATCTATCCTATCCATTTTCACCCACCATTCATCATCACTCACAACTTCCACACTGTTCCCAGTCCTAGCCCTATCTTCCACCCTCTTAGCACTAATCTCACCCTTCAATCGCACACTTGCATCTCTTCTCACCTCAAACACTAAATCATTCAACCTCTTACATTCCCCACTCAACCTCCTAACCTCCCCTTCCAGAAAACACACACGGCATTCAGTTACATTCACTCTCCTTTCAACTCCACATGCATCACACACCACATACACACTACTTTCAAACGGCATGCTCTCACCATCTATACAAACAGCCATACTCTCAGAAATTTACTAATGAAAAAGTTAACACTCACCAAAAAAAATTCTTGCTCAGGATTGCTGCCAGTTATCTTCCCCAAAAGTATTAATCACTAATGTATTTATTACACAGTGATTGATGTATTAAATAAATACAAGAAAAACTATACACCCAAATCAGTATTATATCCCAATCTTATAATGAGAATCAAGAGCTTCCTGCAAGACAACCTTCCAGAACAAAGCCAGACAGCCATATTTTCCCAGTCCACAGAGTTTAAGTTGAAGTCCCCAATAATAACTGCATCTGTTTCACATCCCTTACTTATTTCCCTTATCATTAGTTCATCTATATCATCAGTCTGCCCAGGTGGCCTGTAAAAAGCTCCCAAATGCACCATTCTATTTTTACTGAACCTAATATCTATCCAAAGTGACTCAACTCCATCCTGCTTTATTGAAGTATTTAAACTTGAAACAATGTTGTTTTTTATATAGATAATTATTCCTCCACCAATCCTACCTGTCCTTTGACTAATGTACATATTATAGCCCTGAAAATCAAATTCACTTATAGTGTCACTAAATTCTATTTCATTAACCCATGATTCAGTAACGCATAATATATCTATATCCTCATTGCTAATATAACTAAATAGCTCATCCTTCTTGTTTCTAAGACTACGAGCATTTGTATAGAAACAATTTAACCCCCCTATCCCTGAAGCACCTCTTGAAACTTGAATGACCTCACCTCTATCGCCTTGGAACCTATTTCTGTTATCTGTCAAGTCCATTCTACTTTCAGTACTATAATGTCCTCTCATAATTCCCTGACCACTATTAGTATCTAGTTTCCCGCCCGCAAAGACCTAATAACACGATCATACTCCTCCCACAACACATCTACCCCCCTCCTACTCAAATGCAGTCCATCCATCGCATACATTTCTTTCATTCCAACAAACCTATCCCACACATCCACAAACATGACACCTTCCATCTCACACATCCTCCTCACATAATCATTCAGCCCAATTGCACGAGACATCCATTCTACCCCAACATCCATTCTTGGAAGCACACCTGTCACAACACCTTTCATTCTACTTTCTTTCACCTTTTCAATCAACCTCTTGTACCTCTCACGTAACTCACATGCACCCACTTTCTTCACATCATTCACTCCTACATGTGTAATCACAACCGCATCCCTTGCACAGCCAGACACCAGTTCCTCATACCTATCAGACAGATCTCTCACTCCAGCACCCGTCAAACACACCCTCAAACCATTCAATCTACTTGCATTCAACTTCCTATCTAAATATCTAACTCGCGAATCACCCATCACAAGCACTTCAGTCAGACTCCTATTCCTAACCCCCACAGACCTAACTCCATCCCCACTCCTATTCTCATTCAAACTACCAGTCACTCGAACTCCACCCCCACCCCCATCAGTCATATCACTTCCAGTTACTTCCTCTCTTAGGGCACTGAATCTATTAGTCAAGCTAATAGGATCTGTGTCCCTCTGACTCACACACCTATTCTCCCCCTGGCTAACCACCTCAACAGAGGCAACCCTATTCTCACAAAGAACAGGAGAAGCCTCCCTAGCTTCATGTTTCCTAACCACTCTCCACTGTCCCCCATCCTCACTAGGCCTATTTCTAACTAATCTAAGGGGGCTAACTTCACTATCACTAGAACTATCACATCCTACCTCCTCCACTGGCCCTCTACCTTCACCTGAAACATCTAACTGGCCTACCTCACCACCTAACCTATTCCCAGCTCTAGGCCTAACACTAAGTTCCCTCCTGAGCTCAGCAACTAACCCCTCCAGCCTACATATCCTGTCTAAATCCTGCCTTCTCATCCCCTCTAAATCTACAATGCATTCACGCAGCCCACATACAACACATGTATACCCCTCACCTAATACACCACAACCAATGCATACATTCCGACACTCATGCTCACTTTCATCCCCAAACTCCATCACTTATTCAAACAAAGAAAGAATTTAAGTAGCAATAAGAAATAAAAAAAGAAGAGCAACTTAGCTTTCGCTGATTGTGGTGAGAAAAAAAACAAACAAACTATAGAAAAATCTGAAAAATAGATCAACAGACTGAGAGCTCTATAAAACACGTGCTACCTGTTCGAAGGTCAGTCGAAGACTGAGATTGAGGGCTTTAACATGTTCCATAAACAGTACAATTAAATTAGATGATAACACAGAGTCATTATGGCTAAATGTAAAGGAAGGTAAAAACAAGCTTGTCATAGGATTATTACACAGACCACCAAATCTTAGTAAGGAAGCTTCAAATCTTCTGTGGCAGGAGATTGAACGGACATGTAGAAGTAAGCATGTGTGTATAATGGGCGATTTTAATTACAGAAATATAGACTGGGAAGCTCTTGTGGGTGATCAGGAGGCTGAGGAATTTTTGAATGTTGTCCAAGATAATTTTCTGAGGCAGATTATTAACGAACCCACTAGAGGTAATAATATACTGGATTTAGTTCTGACAAATAGGGAAGAAGTTATTAAGGATACTGAGATTGGAGGAAATTTGGGTAATAGTGACCATTGTGAAATTAGATTCAAGATGAAATGGAATGGTATTGATAGTAGCATGAACAATGTTAAAATTCCTGACTTTAGAAGAGCAAATTATAATGGGCTAAGGACTTACCTGGAGGCAGTTGTACAGAAACCAGGCAATGAAATCAATTCAGGAATAGATTCAATGATATCAGTTAGTGGAGACAATAATCACCAGGAGGAAGAGATTACAATTGAAGAGGAGTATGAAAGAATAATTGAGCAATTAATTACAGGTCAGATGATTAACATTCCATATAAGGAGATTAGGACTAAAAATAATGACCCAAAATGGATGACAGATAAAATTAAGTATTATATTGGCATTAAAAAGGGCATTTATAGGAAAATAAAAAATGCAGAGATATAATGAACTAGCAAGAGATGTTAAAAAGTTAGTTAGAGTAGCAAGGAGAAATTATGAAATTAAAGTGGCAAATAGGGCAAAGGAAGATCCTAAAAGTTTTTATCAATTATACAAAACTAAGGTTAGAGATAAAATAGGCCCACTTATAGATTCCAATGGAGAATTAGTGAGTGATAGGGACTCAATGGCTGGAATGCTAAATGACTTTTTTCTCTCAGTATTTACACAGGAGGATACTCTAAATATACCTGAGGTGTCAATGATCTTTCGGGGTAATGATGAAGAGAAATTAAAGGATATATTGATCAGCCACTCAGCTATCCAATTTGAAACACCCCCACATATCCCAATCATTTTTAATTTATGAACTAGTCTCCTGTGTGGTACCTTATCAAATGCTTTACTAAAATCTAAGTAAATTATATCTACATTCTCTCCCTTATCTACTTGATCTGTTACAAACTCCAGAAAGTCTAGTAAGTTAGTCAAACATGATCTACCTGATCTAAACCCATGCTGAGCATTGCTGATTAACCCCTCCCTCTCTAGATGTTGGCAAATCCCTTTTTTAACTATTTTCTCAAGAATTTTACAGACTACAGGAGTTAGGCTAACCGGTCTAAAGTTATTTGGATCCTCTTTACTACCCTTCTTGAAAATGGGGACTACATTCGCTCTCTTCCAATCATCGGGTATTTCTCCATATTCCAATGACCTAGTATATAACTTGTCCAGAGCTATTGAGATACTTTCTACCCCTTCTTTCAGTATCCTAGAATGAATATTATCAGGGCCTGAAGCCTTGGTAGTATCTAAATCACCTATTAGTCCTTTTATCATCCTCCGATCCACACAAATGTTAGTAAACACCTCTTTTCCTGACCTATGAGTACTATACATAGGACTATTTAGTTTCTCTTTTGTAAATACTGATGCAAAATGACCATTTAGTACCTCAACTATTTCCTCATCAGTTTCTCTCACAAACCCTTCATATTTGATAGGTCCTATTTTAACTCTGCCAGACTTGTTATTAATTTTATAGTAACTAAAGAACTTTCTAGGATCTTTGTTGCTATCCTGAGCTAATTTAATTTCTGACACCCTTTTGTTCTTCTTTATAATCTTATTTAACTCATTCCTAGCCATTCTATAATCACTTAAATTTTGAATATTATTTTGTACCTGTAATTTTTTATATGCCCTTTTCTTCTCTGAAATTTTTCTAGCTATCTCCTGATTCCACCATAATGGTTTCCTACTTTTGTTCCTAATGGCCTTCATTGGGATACATTGTTCTTGGACTACATTTATTATATGCTTGAAAGTATCCCACATCCCATAAGCATTTTTACCTCTGAATTCTATATCCCAGTCTACCAAATTTAGCAAGCTTCGAAGTTTTACATAATCTCCCTTATGAAAATTTGGAACTTTTTCAGCATTCTCAGTTATTTTACCCTTCTCAATTCCCAAGCTAAAACGAACTATCTGATGGTCACTATTTCCCAATGCTTCCCCAACAGTCAATTCTTGAACTAAATGATCACTGTTAGAAAGTACTAAATCTAATATATTGTCCCCCCTCGTTGAATCGTTAACAAATTGATTCAAAAAATTATCCTCAAAGCATTCTATGAACCTGCCACTTGTTCTATCCCTACCTATCATATTTTCCCAGTCCACAGAGTTTAAGTTGAAGTCCCCAATAATAACTGCATCTGTTTCACATCCCTTACTTATTTCCCTTATCATTAGTTCATCTATATCATCAGTCTGCCCAGGTTGCCTGTAAAAAGCTCCCAAATGAACCATTCTATTTTTACTGAACCTAATATCTATCCAAAGTGACTCAACTCCATCCTGCTTTATTGAAGTATTTAAACTTGAAACAATGTTGTTTTTTATATAGATAATTATTCCTCCACCAATCCTACCTGTCCTTTGACTAATGTACATATTATAGCCCTGTAAATCAAATTCACTTATAGTGTCACTAAATTCTATTTCATTAACCCATGATTCAGTAACGAATAATATATCTATATCCTCATTGCTAATATAACTAAATAGCTCATCCTTCTTGTTTCTAAGACTACGAGCATTTGTATAGAAACAATTTAACCCCCCTATCCCTGAAGCACCTCTTGAAACTTGAATGACCTCACCTCTATCGCCTTGGAACCTATTTCTGTTATCTGCCAAGTCCATTCTACTTTCAGTACTATAATGTCCTCTCATAATTCCCTGACCACTATTAGTATCTAGTTTCCCGCCTGCAAAAACCTAATAACACGATCATACCCCTCCCACAACACATCTACCCCTCTCCTACTCAAATGCAGTCCATCCATCGCATACATTTCTTTCATTCCAACAAACCTATCCCACACATCCACAAACATGACACCTTCCATCTCACACATCCTCCTCACATAATCATTCAGCCCAATTGCACGAGACATCCATTCTACCCCAACATCCATTCTTGGAAGCACACCATAACATAACATAACATAATTACACGGATGACAAAAGCCACAAGGGCCTATCAAAGGTCATCCGCCTCCGTCAAAACCCACCCACAAAAAGCACCATCACCAGGGGAAGACAAAATCAAAGTCCCCCACAATATAATATAACGGATGACAAAAGCCACAAGGGCTCATCATAGGTCATCCGAGTCAAGCGGCCTCTTTTTCAAGGCACCCAAACTCCCAGGAAAACTACATCCAGAGGATTGCATCCAGAAACAAGGGTATCACCAATCAAGGCTTGTCAAGAACTAAATCATGCAGCTATAGATATATACAAACAATATTAATATATACAAAACTTAGGAACCATCACAACCTTCCCTTCCCATAAACTCATCCAACCTACTCTTAAATACATTTAGATTTGGACTACCTAATACCCTCTGCGGCAATTTGTTCCAGAAGTCTACCACTCTATTGGTGAAAAAATACTTTCTTAAATCCAACCTACACCCTTGCTTTTTAATTTTCAAGTGGTGACCTCTAGTCCGATTTCCATCATCTAACTCAAAAAACTTGCTAACATCCAATTTATCTATCCTGTCACAACACCTTTCATTCTACTTTCTTTCACCTTTTCAATCAACCTCTTGTACCTCTCACGTAACTCACATGCACCCACTTTCTTCACATCATTCACTCCTACATGTGTAATCACAACCGCATCCCTTGCACAGCCAGACACCAGCTCCTCATACCTATCAGACAGATCTCTCACTCCAGCACCTGGCAAACACACCCTCAAACCATTCAATCTACTTGCATTCAACTTCCTATCTAAATATCTAACTCGCGAATCACCCATCACAAGCACTTCAGTCAGACTCCTATTCCTAACCCCCACAGACCTAACTCCATCCCCACTCCTATTCTCATTCAAACTACCAGTCACTCGAACTCCACCCCCACCCCCATCAGTCATATCACTTCCAGTTACTTCCTCTCTTAGGGCACTGAATCTATTAGTCAAGCTAATAGGTTCTGTGTCCCTCTGACTCACACACCTATTCTCCCCCTGGCTAACCACCTCAACAGAGGCAACCCTATTCTCACAAAGAACAGGAGAAGCCTCCCTAGCTTCATGTTTCCTAACCACTCTCCACTGTCCCCCATCCTCACTAGGCCTATTTCTAACTAATCTAAGGGGGCTAACTTCACTATCACTAGAACTATCATATCCTACCTCCTCCACCGGCCCTCTACCTTCACCTGAAACATCTAACTGGCCTACCTCACCACCTAACCTATTCCCAAATCTAGGCCTAACACTAAGTTCCCTCCTGAGCTCAGCAACTAACCCCTCCAGCCTACATATCCTGTCTAAATCCTGCCTTCTCATCCCCTCTAAATCTACAATGCATTCACGCAGCCCACATACAACACATGTATACCCCTCACCTAATACACCACAACCAACCTAACCTATCTATTTTATCTATATTCACCCACCATTCATCTTCACTCACATCAGTCACTTCTTTCTCTCCAGTCCCTAGTCTAGGCCTATATTCCACCATCCTGGTCCCAGCCACATTCTTCATGCATACACTCGCATCCCTTCTCACTTCATTCACCAACTCACTTAATCTCTTGCCCTCATCACGTAACCGACTCACCTCCTCTATCACAGCCACATTTGCACTAGTCACATAACAAACCGGGTATTCAGATACATTTGCTCTTCTTTCAACACCACAAAAATCACAAACTACATACACACTGCTTACATCAAAAGGCAACTCACATCATCCAAAGCAACAGCCATACTGAGAAACTTTTCAAAATATAATTAAAAATTCCTTTAGTATTATGTCTAATACTCAAAGTTAACTATCTTCCTGAACTTAAATATATTACACCGAAAAATCAAAAATGAAAAAATGTCACTAAATAGAGTGCTCTCCGAGAACACGTCCGATCGCTACCGTCGCTGCATATGATCTTTTTTGGTTAGGGTTGTAACACTTATTCTTAACTCGATATTTAGAATGAGGGTGTTCCCCAGGGCAGTGTATTGTTACCTCATTTACTATTGTGATAAATAGCCTGGTATACTCTCTGGCAGAAGGGGTGTTGTAGCAGGCTGAAAATCCATATTCTAATCCCAATTGTTCCAACCTGCTACCTACACTAATTCAGATGGGAGAAATGAAATGGATTGTATGTACAGTCCTTTATTTACCAAAAAAATATGGGGCAAATATTTATAAGAGATAGGGGTGAATAAATTTGAGATCTCGTAAAAATAATCCTACTTATTGGCAAAATATCTACAATCTTATTTAACTAAATGCTACTACCAAACAAACAAGAGATAGATGAAAAAACTCAAATGCAATAGACGAGATGGATGTACAAGTAATACAAATATCGTATCAAGGATGCCTAACAACCACACTTGATCTTGATAAAAAAAAATACAACAAGAAAAGGCCTCACGTGGTACCCTAGGGAGGAAGTCCTGCCAGCTGCCCCTCGAGTGTTTACAATGCCTACAACTTATCAAGAAAAACTGGCTCCTCTGAGCTTGATATAATATAAAGCGATCTTGTCGCAGTATTGAGGCTATATAGAAGCCCTCCTCCTTCAAATGGGACGTACAATAATTTCAATTGTTACTTCAAATCTTACAATCTCCATGACTCTTTACAAATTGAAGGATTATCTTGTGGAATTTTGAAAAAATTATAGTGTGGACTTTCGCAAAAAGAATTTTATCAAGAAAATCTCTGCAAAGAGACAAAAACATTTTAAACAAAACAGGAAATCCCTAATAAATAATATATATATAAAAAAAAACCCCATTCCCATTAATACACACATTCTTACATCCTTCCTTAGGCCATACAACTACAGTCATTCACAATACACTCTAAATCCTTACTCACGGTACTTTTTATACTCAATCGCACCCTTCTGCACCCATTCACACTCATCTACTGGTCCCTGGCTACGCGTAGCAATCTGTCAGGGTTGTTCATCAGTCATCCTGTCAGTCTCCTCATCACTATTGATCATATCGTCCGCCATACTCTTAGCCTTAATTGCCATTTCTCCCATTTCTCAACAGAACTCTTTCATACTCTTCCATTCAGAACCTTCACTCTTCATACCCCTATTCATCAGCTCCTCACTCACAGTTCTCATCCAACTTTTGGCTACACTGGAAATGTCCTCATTCTCCACATCAAACTCAGCTCTACCCTTACCATTCATAAAACCCCCCAAATCAGCCACATTAGGTTCATTCTGTCCAAACATACTATCATTCATACTGTTCCCCAAACCAGAAAAATCAGCCACAGGCAGCTCACTCACTCGTCTACTTACATCAGCCAAATCACTCACCTGCTTATGCAAACACTCAATCAAATCTTGCCTAATTTGTTTTAGTTAGGAGAATAAGTGAAGGTAATAATATGCCGCCGATATTTGGAAAGAATGACAAGGATAATAATATAGGTGAACAAAATAAATCAACTGGAAATGCGAATAGGAAACCGACACTGGATCTTGTTGATAAAATACAAATGGAGCCTCAGGTAGTTCTAGAGCTTGGGATGTTTGTTGTGAGGAGTTTGTGATGAGCAGAGGTAAAAATAGTGACAGTTTGTATTGTGATTACTGCATTACTGGTACCTTGCAAGATGTGAAGGTATGTCCGTTGATTCTTATAGAATGTTCAGCAAATTAGCTAGTCAAATCCAGAATACGAGGAGCGGTCAATAAATTTTGCAATTCGGATATAAGGAAACGAGATATGAGGAAAAGTGTTTTATTATTTTTCAATATAACTACCCTTGACTTCAATGCACTTGCGCCACTTGTCCCTGAGGCTTCGAATTCCCAACAACCAGAAATCTCCAGACTGCTGTTCAATCCACTCCTGGACGGCGAGTTGGACATCTTCATCCTCCCCAAACCGGCGTCCACGCAGTGCAGCCTTGAGCTGGCAGAATAAAAAGTAGTCGCTAGGGGCCAGATCTGGACTGTAGCGAGGGATGGTTGAGCTCCTTGAATCCTCACTCACGCAGGACAGCTTGTGGACAGGGGCATTGTCGTGGAGGAGCAGGACACTGCGTGTCAACTTGCCACGCTGCTTCTGACGGATGCACTTCTTCAACCCAGCCAGTTCCTCGGTGTAATATTAGCCTGTGATGGTCCTTCCACAAGGCGCATAGTCCACCATCAACACTCCCTCAGAATCCCAGAAGATGGTGGCCATGATCTTCCCGACTGAGGGTTGGGTCCGGAACTTGATGGGGGTCAGAGAGTCCGTGCTTCCAGGCCATGCTTTCAAGCTTGGTCTCGGGATTAAAGTGATGGACCCACGTTTCATCACCTGTCACTATGCGTGACTCGAATCCCACCAGGTCTTGGTTTTACAGGAGCAGCAGCTCCTCCGAACTTTGACGACGTTGAAGTCGATCATGGTCGCTACCGCCTGTCCCTTGTGCTTGGGACAGATTCGTGCACACTGACTTGTGGACTTGTTGACTTCTTGGGGGAGGCCGGCCTTCTCCCTATTATTTAAGCAAGGTTTGTTTGTTTTTTTTTGTTGTTTTTTTTTGTTGTTTTTTTTTGTAGTTGCACGCTCCTGCGCCGGGGGGACCTCTCCCCGACGCACCAGCTTGCTTCCTTTCCCCCTTTTGGGGTGTTGCTTTTTTTTTCTCTTTAATTTCATTTTAAAGTAGCCTAGAACTAGGCCAGTTTTAATACGGCGACTAATGCCCAAGTAGGCAGTCGCCAGATGAGCTCTTAAAAAAAAAAAAAAAAAAATGAAGTCGATCATGGGGCATGAGGTTTCTAGAAACCCAACGTCAGAGACTTTAGTCATGGCCAAATTGTCGCGGATGATGTTGATAACACTTCCATCTGATATTCCAAGTTCTTGCTCAATTTTCGAGGATCGTCCTCTCCACATGGGCCACATTGTCCTCGTTGGTCATGTCTGATGGGCGTCCTGGATGGGGGTCATCTTCAAGGGAAGAGAGCGAATGTAGTCCCCATTTTCAAGAAGGGTAGTAAAGAGGATCCAAATAACTTTAGACCGGTTAGCCTAACTCCTGTAGTCTGTAAAATTCTTGAGAAAATAGTTAAAAAAGGGATTTGCCAACATCTAGAGAGGGAGGGGTTAATCAGCGATGCTCAGCATGGGTTTAGATCAGGTAGATCATGTTTGACTAACTTACTAGACTTTCTGGAGTTTGTAACAGATCAAGTAGATAAGGGAGAGAATGTAGATATAATTTACTTAGATTTTAGTAAAGCATTTGATAAGGTACCACACAGGAGACTAGTTCATAAATTAAAAATGATTGGGATATGTGGGGGTGTTTCAAATTGGATAGCTGAGTGGCTGAAAGACAGGAAGCAAAGGGTAGTGCTAAATGGTGTAAAGTCAGAGTGGAGGGATGTTATCAGTGGGGTTCCTCAGGGATCAGTTCTCGGTCCATTATTATTTGTCATCTATATAAACGATCTTGGGGAGGCAGTTAATAATAAAGTGTCAATTTTTGCGGATGATACCAAATTAGCAGCTGTAGTTAAAGATATTGATGATAATTTTAAAGTGCAGGGGGACTTAAATAAATTGTTATCCTGGGCACATAAGTGGCAAATGACTTTCAACCTTGATAAGTGCAAAGTTATTAACATGGGAAAAGATAATAGAGAATTTAACTATGAAATGGATGGGCATTGGCTGAGCTCAGTAGAGGATGAGAAAGATCTAGGAGTAGTAATAGATAAGTCATTAAGGTTTTCTAAGCAGTGTATTGAAGCAAGAAATAGGGCAAATAGAGTGCTGGGTTTTATTAAGAGAAATGTCAGTTACAAAAGTAAGGAGGTTATTCTTAAACTCTATAACTCTTATGTTAGGCCACATCTAGAGTACTGTATACAGGCATGGTCCCCACATTTTAGACACGATATTAACCTTCTTGAGTCAGTGCAACGGAGGGCAACAAAGATTATTCCTTCCCTGAGGCACCTTGAATATGAAGATAGACTGAGGGTATTAAATATGTTCTCGTTCGAAAGGAGGTGTGTGAGAGGGGATATGATTGAGCTGTTTAAAATTTTTTCCGGGATAGATAAATTGGATGTTAGCAAGTTTTTTGAGTTAGATGATGGAAATCGGACTAGAGGTCACCACTTGAAAATTAAAAAGCAAGGGTGTAGGTTGGATTTAAGAAAGTATTTTTTCACCAATAGAGTGGTAGACTTCTGGAACAAATTGCCGCAGAGGGTAGTAGGTAGTCCAAATCTAAATGTATTTAAGAGTAGGTTGGATGAGTTTATGGGAAGGGAAGGTTGTGATGGTTCCTAAGTTTTGTATATATTAATATTGTTTGTATATATCTATAGCTGCATGATTTAGTTCTTGACAAGCCTTGATTGGTGATACCCTTGTTTCTGGATGCAATCCTCTGGATGTAGTTTTCCTGGGAGTTTGGGTGCCTTGAAAAAGAGGCCGCTTGACTCGGATGACCTATGATGAGCCCTTGTGGCTTTTGTCATCCGTTATATTATATTGTGGGGGACTTTGATTTTGTCTTCCCCTGGTGATGGTGCTTTTTGTGGGTGGGTTTTGACGGAGGCGGATGACCTTTGATAGGCCCTTGTGGCTTTTGTCATCCGTGTAATTATGTTATGTTATGTTATGTTAAGGGACTCACTACCATGGCGGAACTCCCTATTCTAGCGAGCAATGGTTGCATAGGAAGGGGCGGTGTCGGTGTACACTGCAACCATACGTTCATGGATCTCTTTTGCATTCTTGCCTTCCTTGGTCAAATATTTGATCACTGCGCGGTGCTCAACCTTCTCCATTGTTGAAAAATTTGTGACTGACAGTCTGCGATCAGCTACTGCTTCTTAAATAGACGAGGCAGGAGCGTGCGACTGCAGGTCCTGACTTGTCATAACTTGCCCTAACACCCCCACAAACAGCCATCCCCCTTCCTCTGTTTTGCCCTACCAATTCGCAAAACTTATTGACCGCCCCTCATATGTCATACTATTGTGACTTTAACCTCTGTAATATAGTGTCTAAGGAGATCCTGAAACAGATAGGCCCAATTAGGCTGAAGGTTGATAAAAATTCCAGGAGGATGGAAAACTTAGAGTAAAGAGTCACCCAGCAGGATGCTGTAATTGAGAATTTGGTATCTGATGAAATTACTAGATGCTTAGATGATAACATTGAATCAAAAGTACAGAGAGAATGGGATAGATAAATTGGATGTTAGCAAGTTTTTTGAGTTAGATGATGGAAATCGGACTAGAGGTCACCACTTGAAAATTAAAAAGAGCAAGGGTGTAAGTTGGATTTAAGAAAATATTTTTTCACCAATAGAGTGGTAGACTTCTGGAACAAATTGCCGCAGAGGGTAGTAGGTAGTCCAAATCTAAATGTATTTAAGAGTAGGTTGGATGAGTTTATGGGAAGGGAAGGTTGTGATGGTTCCTAAGTTTTGTATATATTAATATTGTTTGTATATATCTATAGCTGCATGATTTAGTTCTTGACAAGCCTTGATTGGTGATACCCTTGTTTCTGGATGCAATCCTCTGGATGTAGTTTTCCTGGGAGTTTGGGTGCCTTGAAAAAGAGGCCGCTTGACTCGGATGACCTATGATGAGCCCTTGTGGCTTTTGTCATCTGTTATATTATATTGTGGGGGACTTTGATTTTGTCTTCCCCTGGTGATGGTGCTTTTTGTGGGTGGGTTTTGACGGAGGCGGATGACCTTTGATAGGCCCTTGTGGCTTTGTCATCCGTGTAATTATGTTATGTTATGTTATGCTAATATTAAAGATAGAGAAGTAAGAGTAAAAAATGTGATGTTCACTGGCATTGTACTCACCATTTGAATTTCTGCGAGAATAAGAAAATATGCACTCTGTGCTTTAAAATCTCGCCTCGGTAGTGATTTATTTAATTCTCTTATATGTTTATCATATTTAATTTTAAAAGAGTCTACACTGGTGGAGTTCACAACATCGCCTGGTAAATCTATGAAGAACTTCTGCCTTAGAGTTCTGTTGCATCTCTTCTTAAAGAGATTTCTGTCATGACCTCTAGTAATCCCTTGTGCAGGCTGGAAAAACTCCTCGGGCTCAGACACAAAGTCATATCCTCCCATGATCTTGAACACCTCTATCATATCTCCCCTCTTTCTTCTCTCCTCAAGGGTAGTCCACCCAGGTCTCTCCAATCTCTCCTCATAGGTTAATGCTCCAAATCCTGGTACCAGCTTAGAAGCTCTTCTCTGAACATCCTCCATTCTTTTTATATCCTTCTACAGGTAAGGAGACCGTGCCTGAATAGCATACTCAAGTTGTGGTCTAACATAAGCTTTATATAATATTCCTACAGACTCAATATTCAAGAAGTGAAAGTTCTGCTTAACCTGCCTCAATACAAAATTAGCTTTCTTCACACACTCTGAAATCTGCTTCTCAAACTTCAATCCAGATGAGACCAGCACTGCAAGGTCTTTCTCAACATCAGAAGAAGCAATTTCAGCTCCATTAATTTCATATATAGCTCCTTCATTATTACTACCTATATGCAGAACAAAACACTTTCTTGCAGTGGTTGATATCAATCATTGATGTGACCACTCCTCCATGCTCCTCATATCTTCCTGCAATCTCACAGTGTCTTCAGGTACCTTGATTTCATTATATACCTTAGTGTCATCTGCCAATATCTTGATCTTTGACTTTATTGCACTGGGAAGATCATTAATGTAAATGGTGAAAAGCACTGGTCCAAGTACAGTGCCCTGTGGCACCCCACTACATATCTCGCTCCATCCTGACACACTACCATTTTGGAAAGCACTCAATCCATGATAGCAAACCACCACCAATTCCAGCTTTTGATAATTTGAACAATAGCCTTTGCAATGGCACACTGTCAAAGGCCTTTCTCAAGTCCAGGTAAATTGTATCAACTGGGTTACCATTATTAAAACAGTCAGTCCAATACTCCAAACACTCCAGTAAGTTGGTCAGGCATGATCTCCCTTTCACAAATGCATGCTGATGCTCCGAGATGAATTGGTTCTCTGAAAGGTGCCCAACAATTCGCTCCCTTAAACACTTCTCCAACAACTTTGATACCTGGGAAGTCAGGGACACTGGCCCGTAGTTATCAGGGCTCTTTCTACTACCTTTCTTATAGATTGGTGTAACAATCGCACAAGTCCAATCCTCAGGAACTGAAGCAGAATTAATTGACTCATTAAACAATATAGTCAATGGCAATGACAACTCCTCGGCACACACTCTCAGTATTTTTGGGTGAATATTATCAAGTAGGGTAGCTTTGTATACATTAAGGGATTTCAGTAGCTTTTTAATCTCTGCTCTTTCAATAATAGGTTGAGTAATTTGTGATGGGCAAATAGGTCCATTATAATCGAAAGGATCAAAATCACCACCATCCTCAACAGCACTCATGAATTGGCCAGCCATCCAAAGATCTTCATCCGGTTCTGGACTGTAAACAGATGTAAAGTGCTCCAGTAACAAACCTGCTGCTTCACCATCATCAACAGTCATCTCTCCATCCCTCTGCTCCAATTGTGCTCTCGGAACTCTAGATGATGTTCCACCTCCAACATACTTGTAAAATGCTCTAGGATTACTTTTCATATCCTGAACTAAATCACGTTCAAATTTCATTTTCTGTTCTCAAACAATTCCAGAACACTTTTTTTCTTTCTTTGGTATATTGCCTATACAAGTATCTACTAGGTCTTTCTTTGTACAGTTTCCATGTTAGGTTCTTCCTTCTGCTTACTGTGATGAATCTACCATTCAACCACATTGGCTAATGTTTCCCTCTTCTTACATTATATTTAGGCACAAATTCCTGAAGAACTGCCTCATAGTGTTCCTTAAATCTACTCCACTTCTCCAAAATACACCCATTGCCAAGCAAGTTGTCCCAATCCTCATCAAATCTTACTCTCATTGCAGCAAAATTGACTCTAAAGTAATTGAATTTTTCACCCAGCTCAGCATTTATTGTCGCAATTTCACAAACATACTCATAAACAGTTACAGAATGATCACTTCTGCCAATTGGGTATTCAATCTGCACCTCAGCCACATCTGCATCACCACAAGTGATCAAGTTGAGTAGACTGGGTCTATTTAGGCCCCTGGCTCTAGTGTAATCCAGGATATGTTGGACCAAATAGTTCTGAATACATTTGAGAAATTTATTTGAATAGTTCCTCTCAGATATAGGTGCAGTCATAATGTTCCAATTTATATCTGGTAAATTAAAATCTCCAACAATAATTACTTTATTTCTACTCAAAGCAACAGCTCGAGACATCAGGTTCAATAGACCATCATCGTTAAATTGTCCAACATCGGGCTTCCTATAAATAGCTCCAAGTAAGATTCTATCTCTAGGCAGATCAGAACTAGTCACCCTCTTCATTTCAATCCAGCACCACAAGGATTCAACAAAGAGATCTGCATTAAAGTCATCACAATAATCAGCAGCTATATCATCTTTAATATATATAACAATCCCCCCCTTTTCTCTGATTTGTGTGTCTATGGAAAACTCTATAATTGCTCAGATTAATTTCAGAATCTTGTGTATCTAATTGACACCATGTTTCCACAATGCAAATAATATCTGGATTCGATTTTACAATTCTTGCTTGAAATTCATGCCATTTATTTTTAATGCTCTCATTGTTAGTATATATACATTTATATCTAGACACCAATGTAGTCCCACCACCACAAAAAGAAGAATTATTCCCACCACCCCTATTATGTGGAGTGAGATTATAAATCTCACTCCTCTTATTATTATTATATATTAGCTATGCATTATTTTGGTTGGAATCCCTCCGGACAACACAGAAGTTCCGAATAACCAAATTTGTGTCTCCTGCATCTCTACATGAATTAAGTTCAACTAAAGCAACCTTTTTCAAGTCACATTGCTTTTGGGTATAATCAGGTGCTATATAAATTTTAGATTTCCAGCCTGTAGTTAGTTTTCTTAATTCTCTGGCACAATTCAGGATTATATATTTATCAGAAACGTCTTTAAATTTAATACAGAGTGGTCTAGCTCTATTTCCATTGTCTCTCTTCCCAAGGCGGAAAGATTTCTCTATCTTAGCCAGACAGTAATGATAAGGCTGTTAGGAAGCATGAGGATATTGAGAAAATTAAAATTATGCTAGTAAGTGATTTGAGTATTGACTTAAAACAGATCAAGATAACAAATGCTATACGATTAGGGTAGCCAGACCCGAAATATGGGGAATGACGATAGTCCTAGGCCTAACTCGAGATTGATGAAGGTAATGTTTGAAAATGAAAGAATGGCCTTGCTAGTAGTGAAATCAGCAAGTAAACTTGGTGAATCACCAGATGAAGAAGTAAAAAACATTAAAATTTTCAAAGACATGAGTAAGAGTGACCATGAAAAGAGAAAAGTGCTAGTGGATGAAATGAAAAAGAGAAATCCTGAATTACAAGACAGGAATATTGGAGATATAAAGGGGGTAATCAGAGGTACAGATATAGTTAAGGTTAAAAATTATAGGACAAATTTCAGTAAGTACTAGGATTGCAAAGGCCTCTCAGGAAAATATCGAAAAATCCATTTTGAATTGCTTATATGCTAATGTGGATGGCATTTGTAACAAACTAAGTGAATTTGAATATGTTCTGGATGAGTATAAACCATCTATAATATGTTTAACTGAAACAAAATTGAATAATGATATTAAAGATAGTGAGATTTTTGATATTGGAAATTATGAAGTTTTTTGCAAGGATAGAAACTTGCAAAATGCTCCAGGTGGGGGTGTAGTCATTTTAGTTCAGAGGTCTTTGCTCTCCTCAGCAAATGAAGTAAGATATTTAACAGAACATTTATATGAGGAAGCTACATGGAATAAATATGTTTTAGTGGGTGCAATTTATAGACCACCCAATTCATGTAGAGACAGTAACTTACTCTTAAATGATCTCATTAGGTTAAGTGAGAGATATGATAATAGTTTCCAGGTGCTAATTTGTGGAGACTTTAATTTTGGTGAAGTATTATGGGAAAATAACTCTGTTGGTGGTGGACAACATGTTGTTTATGCCAAAAAATTTCTGGGTGCAATAAACAATTTTTTTTTTTGCATCAACATATTCTGGAACTTACACACAATATTGGTTGTGATAATGAATCTCATTTAGACCTGGTATTTACAAGAAACCTATTTGATGTTGAGAATGTACAGTTGGTGTGTCCTCTAGGCAACAGCCATCACTCTACAATAGTTTTTGATTTTCTTATTAATGATGGTGAAGACTGTAATGATAGTAATGTAAGGTACAAATACTGCTTTCATAGAGGCAAGTATGGTGAAATTAAGAGAGGGTTATCATTGATTGACTGGAACCAAATATTTGAAGGCAAGACTGTGTTGGAGAAGTATGATGTATTTTTTAATATATGCACTGGGCTAATAGAAAAATATGTGCCTAAAATGAAATAATTATTGGTAAGCCTAAGGCAAAGTGGGGATGACCAAGGAAGTAAAAAATCAGATAATTGTCAAGGAAAGAGCATGGAAGAGGATAAAGGCAAGAAAAGCTCCCCTTAGAGCAGAAAGATATAGACAAGAGAGAAATAAAAACAAAGGCTATGGTTAAACTAGCCAAGATACTCTTTGAAAAGAAACTTGCACATGATATCAAATGTAACCCCAAATATTTTTGGAGCTTTATCAGAAGCAAGACCTTTGTTGAGAATAAAGAAATGAAATGGTATGATGACAGTGAAGGATGTTGAAACAGCCAATGAACTAAATCAAGCATTCCAAGGTGTCTTGGAAGTTGTTTCAGTTCTATTAAGGAAGACTAATGTTAATAAATCTATGGGACCAGACGGAATCCACCCAAAGTTTTTAAGTAAATGCCACATTGAACTAGCAGTCCCAATAACAATGTTAATAAAAGAGTCCTTGAAAAATGGAAAGTTGCAAAGATTTGTCCTATCTTTAAAAAAGGTGGCAAGTTGGATCTTCTTAACTATCGACCAATATCCCTTACATGTATAGTATGTAAAATGTGCGAAACCATCATTAGAGATAAGTTAATTGAACATTTAGAGTCCAATGGTATCCTTAGTAGAAAACAGCATGGTTTTAGGAAGAAGCTTAGTACAGTATCAAATCTCCTCTAGTACTTGGAAACACTGACAAAAGCAGTTGATTTGCAAATACCAATTGATGTTAACTACTTGGACTGTAGAAAAGCTTTTGACACTGTGCCCCACAAAAGGCTATTGACTAAATTCTATGGTTACGTATTAGAGGTAGTGTGTTGGAATGGATCAGGGATTTTCTTGCTGATAGAAAACAATTTGTAGAAGTTCGAGGTCAGCATTCCACTCAGCTTTACACTCAGCTAGCAGTAACATCCGGAGTTCCCCAAGGGTCTGTCCTTGGGCCAGTCTTATTTTTGGTTTTTGTTAACGACTTGGTAGAAGAACTTGAATGTCTAGCCTTAATATTTGTGGATGATGCAAAAATCTTTCTTAAAATTAATTCTGATGAAAATATTGAAGCTATGAAGAGGGACTTCCAAAAACTTCAGAAATGGAGTGAGAAGAGGATGTTAGAATTTAATCCAGATAAGTGTACAACAATGCATATCGGACATAGGAACCCTGGAATATCTTATACACTAAATGGAAAAGAAATTAAATCAACAAAGAGTGAAAAAGACCTAGGAGTTCTCATTGCAAAGGACTTAAAGCCAACCCAACATATTGGAAATATAGTGGCCAAAGCAAATAGAGTATTGGGATGATTAAGAGAATTTTTTTATATATGGACATTGAAATGTGTCACACACTATATTGTTCTTTGGTCCGGCCACACCTTGAATATGCTGTCCAGGCATGGTCCCCTTATTATAAGAAGGATATTGAAGAACTTGAAAAAGTTCAAAGAAGGTTGACCAAGTTGGTACCAGAGTTGAAAGAGTTACCCTGAGACTAGATGTAAAAGACTGGAAATAACTTAACTACAGCAATGAAGACTTCGTGGAGAACTGCTTGAGGCATACAAGATCATTCATGGTTTTCAGAATGTTGATATGAATGACTATTTTGAATTCAATACTAGTAACACAAGAACAAATACTTATAAATTAAGGAAGACTGAACATATCAGAACTGTCACAAGAGCAAATGCATTTAGTATTTGTGTTGTCAATCTCTGGAATGATCTCCCAGAGTGTGTTGTCAGTGCTCCATCAATAAGTGCCTTCAAGAAGAGACTTGACAATTACTGGAACCAAAGTAACTAGTCATATGAATGATACTGGGAATGTCTTAATTTAGTGATATGTGAGCAGAGCGAGAAATATTTTTCCATTTTTGTTTCTATACAGAAACAAATCATTATATAATGATAATAACTAGGATCAAAGTGACCGATGCAAAGGAAATTCAACATTTAATTTAAGTATCTGAAGGAAGCAGACCTGTAATGGTTAAAACTGTGATAATTTAAACTACTAATGTCCAATACTTTGTAAAATATGTTGAGGTGGGACCCAAACAAGACAAATTCTTATTCTCCCACTAATATCAAATAGGTAAGAAACCTTATTTCTCACTCTGCCCAGTTCATACACCAGATGGCTCTGCATGTAGTCAGGACTTCTCTCCACCTCCTCAACTGACTCTGATGAGCCCACACACTCTCAGTTACACCTTCATTCAAACTCTCCAAAACATACGTCACACCATTCTCCCAGACTCTCTCAACTCTATACGGTCCTTCAAACTTTTCACTCATCTTTGACACATTCAACCTACCTTTTACTTCTTTTACCTTCAATACTTTTGCACCTATTTCAAACGAACTAAACCTTTCATGTGCCTCATAGCATACACTTTGCTCACCTTCACTCAAACGAAACCTATCTTTCCCTCGCCTTTCAAAATTCATAACAAACTGACACGGGGACACCCCATTTGCACTATGCACCGTTGAATTATACGCCTATAACACTAGTCAACCATTCATCCCAATCATTCAAAGTTGTACTCATCATTCTCAACATCTCACACAAGGTCCTAATTGTACGTTCAGCCAACCCATTCAAAGACAGTACATACGGAGTCATCCTCACATGCTCCACACCATTCTCTCTCAACATTCGCTCAAACACTTCACTCACAAACTCAGGCCCATTATCACCTAGGCTTCCATGCACACATAAGAAAAAACAACTGCTCAACCACATGCACAACAGTCACACTCCTTTTTATGTCTCACAGGCAGTGCATACACAAACTTGCTTTTATGATCAACCATACCAACATTCCCAGCACTCGTATGCGGTAAAGACACACAATCAATTATTACTAATTCAAATGGTTCTTTTGCATCAACTTTCAACATGGCACCTTTACTTGCACACCTTGCACCTTTCGCTTCTGACACTTTTCACACATAGTTGTAACATCATTCACAACAGTTCTCAGAAACGGATAGAACACATGCTCCTTCATACACTCCCACAACTTATACTTACCCATATGCTGCCCATAATTATGCACAACTTTCACCAGACCAATCATACCAACCAAGGACATCACAGGTACATACATATCATCCCCATACTTCATATGCCTCACAAAATATACAACATCCATACAAACAACAAAATCCTTAGCATACCTTTTAAAATCACTCAAACACTTAGGCCATTCATTCAAATCAACACGCATCATTACATACCTCTTCAACTCACTGACAAAAGGACACGTCTCTTGAATCTCTAAAATATCATCATCACTTAAAATCTCATTCTCATCATCCATGACGAATTTGATCATACTGCAAAGTTGGACAACATTCTTTACACATTCATTCAACCTCATCACCTTACATTCACCTTTCATAACACAATCCTTATCAACATCCAAAGACAAATCATTCAATCTCATAAAGTCCACACCAAGCAAGGAACCACACAGCAGAATCACTAAAGTCATGCAGCTTCACATTCCCACCACTTCCCAAACTCGCTCTCAGCCTAACCTGTTCCCATGCCACTATCATTCCATTCCACCAATCCACTTATCCATAATTTCACAGACAATCATTCTTCTCCCTCATATACGAACACTTTTCAATCACCCAATTGTAATGCACACCGCTCAAACACTGCAGATGCACCACATTAGCATTCAAACCCTTCACTTTCTCATCTTTGTACACAATCGGCCTCTCACCACCAAAGTGCACATAAACAATCACTCAATACAATCAACACTTCCTGAAATGGCAAGAACCCTGGCATACACATTTCTCTCAATTCTTTCATAAAGTTCTGCACCCTCGCCATACCAATACTCTCAGGCTTCCTACATACTTCACTCATTACCTCCTTCCTTAAGTCATCCACACTATTGGGCACTCTCACATCTACTCATTCACTCTTCAAATCTTGCAAACCATTTGATACACTCTCAAACAAGGAATCACCACCACCCTTACTCTCCTTTCCATTCATAATCCCTTTTGACAAATACTCAGGATCATACTCCACACACATTTTCATCATTCGTACCAGGATACCTTGACATCAAATCAGCCACTCCATTCTGTTCACCAGGCACGTACTCAATCACATAGTCAAAATCACTCAAATCTTCCAAAGTCCTCACAATCCTACTATCAGCCCATTTCATACGTTGCAAATACACAATAGGTTGATTTGTTTTGATCACAAACTTCACACCATACAAAAATAGATGCAACACTTTCAAACAATACCTTATTGCAGCCAACTCTTGCGCTAAGTTGAATACTTTCGCTCTGCCGCATTCATAGCCTTGGATACATACCCAATTATTCGTCTGACATTCTCTCCATTCAAATTCTACTCTTGCATCAGAAAACCTCCCATACAGTATCCACTCGCATCCGTATACAATTCAAGCATCTTAGCATTCACACTATAGTCTGGGTATGCCAATTCAACATCTTCAGCCGCTGCCTCTTTCAGTCTCTCATACGCTTCATTCATCTTATCATTCCACCTAACAATCAAACTACCTTTCTTGCCCATCCACTCAGTCAGAGGCTTACTCACACCAGAACAATCACGTATAAACTTTTGCTGAAACTAAATCAAACCCAGAAAATGATTCAGCCTCTTCACAGTCACTGGTTTTGGAAACATTCGCACCTTCTCAACATACTTCGGTGACTTTCGCAAACCATTCACACTTCGCTACTTTCACCTTAAAACCAACACTCCAACGTTCTCAACACATCATTCACCAATCTCATATGCTCCTCAAAACTCTGTCATAATCAAAATATCATCTATAAACACAATCACATTCTTACTCTTGAATTCTGGAAGCTTCGCATTCCGAAATCCAGATCGCCCTTACTGAAGAACCCCTTTCGTTCAAACAGCATTCGATGCACATCCTCCCTTTCATACTCAGTCAAACATTCATCCAATTCCACAATCCTTTCCACTTCATTATACATCCATTCACACGTCTTCATTCCCAACATTTACCCTGACATCTGTGCTATCATCCATACTTAGCTCATTGACAGTGGAGAGATGACCCAGTACATCTTCGACTTGGATCCCCCTCACCTGCCCTTTCACTCTGAGGTCCGCCTGCACACATACAAAAGGTTAATTCATTCTCATCAAGCCATCAAACACACAAGCAACACACCTTACCTTATAACCCGCATCCTTTCCATCCAATATCACAGTGTTTGGGTGCCTGCTACATTTGGCGCCTAAATAGGGATGTGAGATCTTGAAACTGGGAGCGTCGCAAGATTGGATTGCAGTCTGCCATTGGATTGGACGTAGTGATTGTTTTTCCCCTTCTTCTATCCTTTCTTACTAACCTGGGAGGATGGCTTCTGTGGAGCAGTGTCTCCATAATGAGGTTGTGTGACTGAGGCTTGAATTGAGAGAGACCCTTGACCTAGAATTATCATCATTTAATCTATCTTGATTCTCTTGTGTAAATACTGAAGAAAAATGATCATTAAGAACATCTACTATTTCCTCATCAGATTCTCTCAAAAACCCCTGATATCTAATAGGCCCAATTTTATCACTGTTAGATTTGTTATTAATTCTATAATAGCTAAAGATTTTGGGGGGATCTTTATTATTATTTTGAGCTAAATTAATTTCTGCTGTCCTTTTGCTCTTCTTAATAATCTTATTTAGCTCATATCCCATTGTCATATAATTATTTAAATTCTTAAAAGTACTTTAGAAGGCTATTAAGAAGAAATGTAGGAAGCCGTTGTGGTGGAATCAGGAGATAGCTAGGAAAATTTCTGAGAAGAAAAGGGCACACCATAGATTACAGAACTGTAATCTATGGTGTGCCCTTTTCTTCTCAGAAATTTTCCTAGCTATCTCCTGATTCCACCACAACGGCTTCCTACATTTCTTCTTAATAGCCTTCATTGGAATACAGTGTTCCTGGACTATGTTTAGTATCATCTTAAAAGTGTCCCACATCTCATAAGTATTCTTCCCCCTGAATTCTATATCCCACCTAATCTGATTTAGCAAGTTTCATAATTTATCGTAATCTTCCCTATAAAAATTTGGAGATTTTGTGGAGTTTGTTGATGTTCTACTTTTCACTATTCCCAAGTTAAAACAAACCATCTGATGATCACTATTTCCCAATGTTTCACCGACAGTCAATTCCTGAACCAAGTGATTATCATTTAAAAGAACCAGATCTAAGATATTGGTATCCCTTGTTGGCTTATTAACAAATTGGGTCAAAAGATTATCCTCAAAGCATTCTATAAACTTACAACTTGCTCTATCCCTTCCTATCATATTTTCCCTGACCACAGAATTAAAGTCACCAAGAATAATTGTTTCTACTTCACATCCTTTCCTTATTTCCCTGATCATTAGCTCATCAATGCAGTCTGTCTGTCCGGGTGATCTGTAAAAGGCTCCCAAGTGTATTATCCTATTTTAATAGAATTATTTAGATTTGAAGAAATACTATTTCTGATATTAATAATCAACCCACCACCCGTCCTCTCTCTCCTTTGACTAATGTACATATCATAACCCTGTAGTTCAAATTAACTCACGTTGCCATTAAATTTATTTTCATTAACCCATGATTCTATTATGCATATTATATCTATATCTTCATCAATAATATAACTAAATAACTCATCTTTCTTATTGGTATAAAGACAACTCAGCCCTCCTATCCCTGAAGCACCTCTTTTAGAATGTATACCTTCCACTCTATCTCCTCTGCATCTCTTTCCTTCCCCTGCCCCACCCTGTACTCTTATATTTCCCTGACCACTATCAGTAACTAGTTTCACACCTGCAAAGACCCAACGACACTATCTAACTCCTGCCACAACACATCAACCCCAGCCTGGCTTAGATGGAGACCATCTAATGTATACAATGCCTTATTCCCATAAAACCCATTCTAAACATCTACAAACACTAATCCCAACTCCTCATACAGGCCTTTCACATGCTCATTCAGTCCAATTGCACAAGACAACCATTCCATCCTCGCATCCAATCTCGGAAGCACACCTGAAACAATGCCTTTCACTCATTCTTTCAACTATCCTTTTGTACCTCTCTGGTAACTCACATGAACCCACCTTCTTTACATCATTTACTCCCACATGAGTAATCACAACTGCATCCTTCTCACACTCAGACACCAGACTCTCATTCCTCGCAGACACATCATTTACACCAGCACCTGGCAAACAAACGGTCACTCCCTTCCATTTGCTTGCACTCAACTTCCTATCTAAATATCAAACACAGATTAGATGATTATATGGGGAGGGAGGGTTAACTTTTGTTGGTATTCTGAACTCATTCCTGTGGATGCAGTTTTTTATTATTGTATATTACGATTGATTTGGATTTTGATGAGTCTTGATGATGATGCCTTTTGTTTTTGACACATTCCTGTGTATGGTTTGAATTGTATATTGTAGATACATGATCGGACACAATCCTCTGGATTGTTTAAATTGTATATTGTAGATGCATGATCTGACACAATCCTATGGACGCATTTTATGGGTGGGTTTTGACAGATGCGGATGACCTTTTGATAGGCCTTTGTGGCTTTTGTTGTCCATGAAATTATAACATAACATAACATAATTTCACGGACGACAAAAGCCACAAGGGCCTATCAAAGGTCATCCATATCAATCAAATCCCACCCACATAATGCATCCATAGGATTTTGTCAGATCATGCATCTACAATATACAATTGAAACAATCCATACGATTATGTCAGACCAGGCATCTACGATATATAATTTAAAGCCTCCATAGGAGTCTGTCAAAAACAAAATCAAAGACCCCCAAAATATACAATAAAAAGAAACTGCATCCACAGGAATGAGTCAAGAAACATACCCTCATACCAAAAAGTAAGAAGTTAACCCTCCATCCCCATATAATCATCCAATCTGCACTTGAAAACATTCAAGTTTAGGCTGGCGACAGTCTCGGGTAGCAAACTATTCCAATAATCCACCACTCTGTTAGTGAAAAAAATATCTTCTAACATCCAGTTTGCACCTCTGTTTTTTAATCTTAAAGTGGTGACCTCTAGTTCTATTACTACCTTCTAACTCAAATAACTTGCTGAAATCCAATTTATCCATCCTAGAAAAGATTTTAAAAAGCTCAATCATATCTCCCCTCACATACCTTCTTTCAAATGTAAACATATTTAATACCCTCATTCTATCTTCATATTCAAGGTGCTTCAGTGATGGTATTATTTTTGTTGCCCTCCTTTGTACTGATTCTAACAAGTTTATATCATGTCTAAAATGCGGTGACCATGCTTGTATACAGTACTCTAAATGTGGCCTGACATAAGAGTTATATAGTTTAAGGATAACCTCTTTACTCTTGTAGCTAACATTCCTTTTAATGTAACCTAGCACCCTATTTGCTCTATTTTTTGCCTCAATACACTGCTTTGAAAACTTCAGTAACCTATCTACTACTACTCGTAAGTCCTTCTCATCTTCAACTGAATTAAGCCAATACCCATCCATCTCATAGCTAAATTCCCTATTATCTCTTCCCATGTTAATAACTTTGCATTTATTAAGGTTAAAGTCATCTGCCACTTCTGAGCCCAAGCTAACAACTTATTTAAGTCACCCTGCACTTTAAAGCTACCCTCAACCCCTCTGACTACAGCTGCCAATTTAGTGTCATCAGCAAAAATTGACACTTTGCTATTTATACCTTGCCCAAGATCATTTACATAGATCATAAATAATAAAGGGCCTAAAACTGATCCCTGAGGTACACCACTAATAACATTCCTATCTTTCAGCCATTCAGTTATCCAATTTAAAACTTTCCCAAATATCCCATGAAGCTTTAATTTATGAACTAGTCTTCTATGTGGAACCTTATCAAAAGCTTTGCTGAAATCTAAGTAGATCACATCAAATTTCTCACCCTTATCTAATTCTTTAGTTACATAATCCATAAGATCCAGTAAATTAGTTAAACACGATCTACCTTTTCTAAGACCATGCTGAGCATCATTAATTAACCTGCTACTCTCTAGATCAGAAATTCCCTTCTTAACCATCTTCTCAAGAATTTTACAGACTATAGAATTTAAGCTTACCGGTCTAAAGTTATTTGGGTCCTCTTTGCTTCCTTTTTTAAAAATTGGCACTACATTGGCCAATTTCCAATCATTTGGTATTTCTCCAGACTCTAGTGATCTAATAAATATCATCTCAAGAGCTACTGCAATACTTTCTACACCTTCTTTTTTTATCCTAATTATTATTTTTAGCTAAATTAATTTCTGCTGTCTTTTTGGTCTTCTTAATAATCTTATTTAGTTCATTTCTGGTTGACCTATAATGGTTTAAATTATCTAAACTACTATCACTTTGTAGCTTTAGGGCAACTTGTACATGAAGAATCTATGTTGAAACTGAAATTCCTGCATAAAAGATCATCATTTCTCCACAAAAATTGGGGGTGGGGGTCTAGGGGACACGGACCCCCCAATATATAATCATAATTGTTTATAGAATACCTACATTTGTTTTCTTTTTTTACTAAATCGTTTCTGCGACTTGTGGGGGAGGGCTGACATCATAACTGAATGAATAATGAATTAGTTTTTTGTTTTTTCAGTTAAGATCACTGGAAAATAATTAGTTAAGATCACTTCTAAAAGATCTAGCTAAGTTTATTTAAATATATAAAAATGGTAATAAAAATAGTAAAAAAGTTGAAAAATAAATATAAAGTGATCTTAACTGAAAAAACAAAAAACTAATTCATTATTCATTCAGTTATGATATCAGCCCTCCCCCACAAGTTCCAGAAACGATTTGGTAAAAAAAGAAAACAAATGTAGGTATTCTATAAACAATTATGATTATATATTGGGGGGTCTGTGTCCCCTAGACCCCCACCCCCAATTGATTGAAATTTCAGGGTGATCTCCCTCATGCGGCACCCCTCAAAATTAGTCAAAAGGTGAAACATATTGGAACATGGATGAAATATTATAGATTTCAACTGAAAAATATACACTTTTGCGGGCGGGCCATGGATCTTCAGGTTTACCAAACAAAGTTGTAATGAGCGATATCAATATGTAGTGATAGTAGGTAATACTCTGTTTCTATTTTCTCAGTAACTCTCTGTCCTGGTATTCTACCATAATGTTGTCATTTGTGTCATAGAAGGTAACCAGATGTTGCTGCACCTATAGATGGATTAATTACCTTAAATTGGGGTAGGGGTTTTACCTCTGAGTCACACTTATTTTAAGACCTTTGGAGGCTGTTATTTGGCTCATTCTCTCTTTGGGAAAGGGGTTTTGATAATGAGGAAAAAAGGTTAACTCCCATCTCTTTTTGACAGTTTTCTCAGGAGTGGTACTATGCAATTCAAAATAATTAGACTCTATTGTTCATCAACCTTATCAAGACCCCCTATAAAATTTAAATTTGTTCAAGATGCCCATAAATCATCAAAGAAAACAATTCATAGAGAAAAAACTTGTATTAATTCCCATTTATCCAAAAATAGTGAAAGTTTCTTCGTATCTTCTGATTTACTTTGTACTACTCATAACCAAAATTTAAGGCAAAAAAATACATTAGCAAAAAGTGACTATATCTATGGAATATTTCCAATTCTTTTATCTTTGAAAGCTCAAAGGCGTTCATTTAAAACATTTTACTATAAAGAGGATGTGTTAAAGAAAAATGATAATGTAAAAGAAATATACAGATTATGCAAAGTTTACAACATACCCATAGAACCCATTACAAAAAAGCACCTCTTATATTTGGTTGGAAAAGAAAATGTTCATCAAGGTGTTTGTTTAGAAGCTACCCATCTTCCATTTCTTGTCCTAGATGACTTGGCAACTCTTGATCCCATAGAAGTAGCTAGTTCTCCAAGACAACGGAAACTGTGGTTGTATCTTGATCAAATTAATGATCCTATGAATTTTGGTGCAGTTTTAAGAACGGCACATTACCTTGGTGTTGACAAGGTTTTGACCAGTAAACATAACAGGTAATAAAATTAATACAATGTTGGTCTCTAAATGGATACATATATTTCCATAATATTAATAATTACAAGTTTTGTTTATAAGGTCATGTAGGTAGTCTGCATATATTGAACTTAAAACAAATTTTCCAATTTCAGTTGTCCACTAACAAATGTTGTTAGCAAAGCTAGTTCTGGTGCAGCAGAAATTCTTCCAGTATTTCAAGTGCCAAATGAAATTCCTATATTAAAGTCTTTGCAAGAATTAGATTGGGAAGTAATTGGATCTTCACATCACAAGAACTGTGTACCTTTACACCAGTTTCAACCATCAAAAAATATTGTTTTAATAGTTGGTAAGGATTTTTTGTTCATTGGAGATGAAGTATTGTATTGAATGCCTACAGTGTGTACTTGACACATGTTTAAATTTTTGTACCAATGCATTCCTTCAGAGAGCTGCATTCCATACTTTCCCAAACACTATATTCAGTATTAACTGAAAATAACCTTGAAAAAGTAAAATTGGGTTTCTGAGTATTGTTTTTGTAGGGCAAGACTTTTCTACCATCCTATATCATTCAAATACTTCTTTCCTTTTATTTATTAACAGATTCTCTCAGTGACTTAGCTTCTTTTGTACACTGTATAAACTTAATTGTTCTTTCAAGCTTTTGACTTCAGACACAGGGAAACATGCATATGAGAAGACTTTTTTTATTAGCATTGTCTGCTACTCCAGCTAGTTATCATCAATCAATCAATAACTATATTTTTAGTAGGAGATTTTGGGGGAGGAAGTGAAATAATGGTAAAAAAATTTTTTGCTTAGTTAATGAGTAACCTGGTATATTTTTTAAGTTTTCTAATTCAACATATTATAATTGGTGAAGTTCAGAAAATTTAGAAAAAAATTAACTATTGCTACTTTTACATTTTATTTTTTGGTATATTTAAATTTTTAGCAAAGTTATTTCAAAAATAGATTTTCAATTTTAAATCTTTATCAGGAGAAATACCTATTGGTACCTAAAAATAAGTAGAGCAAAATGAGGAGTGGAGAAGCCGCTCCTTTTGTCCCTAACAATATATTTTAAGAACAGGAATTTTGGCATGGGTTGAATAATGATAATATTTTTTCTCACTTGTATCTTCAAATTGACCAAGGGCAAATGATTAAGTTCAGAAAATAGAAATAAGATTTCATTTTTTAAAACAAAACAAATTACAATGGTGAAATTCAGAAATTTTATTAAGATATGGCTATTTATATTGTTTTTTGTTTATTCAAATACTTTATCGACCCTCTACAATAATTTTTTTTTAATCTTTATCAGGAAGAAATAGTCCCTAACTACCATTTTTTCTTATCTTATACTTTTTATTCATTGAATCTAAGAATAAAAAATATATAAATTGTGTTTATAGAATAATTTAAAATTAAGGCATTGCAGTTTAGGGTGGTTGTATTTTTAATATATAAAAGAAAATTTAGATGGAAAAAATGGAGTAAAGATTGTTTTTATGGTATATGAAAAGAATTCATCTAAAAACAATTCTTGAATTTAGTGCAAAAAAATAAGTATGGATATAAAAAATAGATCAAGAGAAAATGATTAGGGAATATTTAATGGAAATATTTTAATTTTTATTAGACCAAATCCCCTTTGCTAGAGCGAGATAGGCTGCAAGACACATGGGGTTAGAGGTGGTTACCATGATGATGGGGGATAGAGGTGGTTACCATGATGATGGGGGATAGAGGTGGTTACCATGATGATGGGGGATAGAGGTGGTCACCATGATGGAGGGTAGATGTCATTACCATGATGGTGGGAGTATAGATAGTTACCATGATCACTAGGGGGTATTGTTGGTTACCATGATGGAGATATATGTCATAACATAACATAATTTCATGGATGACAAAAGCCACAAGGGCCTATCAAAGGTTATCCACATCTGTCAAAACCCACCCACAAAATGCATCCATAAGATTGTGTCAGATCATGCATCTACAATATACACAATCCAGAGGATTGTGTCAGGTCATCCATCTACAATATAAACCATCCAGAAGATTGTGTCCAATCATGTATCTACAATATACAATTTAAACAATCCATAGGATTGTGTCAGATCATGCATCTACAATATGCAATTTAAACAATCCATAGGATTGTGTCAGATCATGCATCTACAATATACAATTTAAACAATCCATAGGATTGTGTCAGATCATGCATCTACAATATACAATATAAAAATCCATAGGATTGTATCCAATCATGCATCTACAATATACAATTCAAATCATACACAGGAATGTGTCAAAAACAAAAAGCATCATCATCAAGACTCATCAAAATTGAAATCAATCATAATATACAATAATAAAAAACTGCATCCACAGGAATGAGTCCAGAATACCCCCCCCCCCCAAGTTAACCCTCCTTTCCCATATAATCATCTAATCTGCGTTTGAATACATTCAAGTTTGGACTGTCTACCGTCTCAGATGGCAAACTATTCCAGTAATCTACCACTCTATTGGGGAAAAAATATTTTCTAACATCCAACCTGCAGCTCTGTTTTTTAAAATCCAACTTATCCATCCCAGAACAGATTTTAAAAAGTGAAAGCTCAATCATATCTCCCCTCACACATCTTCTCTCAAAATAAGAACATATTTAGTACCCTCAGTCTATCTTCATATTCAAGGTGCTTCAGAGAAGGTATTATTTTTGTTGCCCTCCTTCATACTGACTCTAGCAGGTTGATGTCATGTCTAGAGTGCGGTGACCATGCTTGTATACAGTACTCTAAATGTGGCCTAACATACGAGTTGTAGAGTTTAAGGATAATCTCTTAATGTATCCTAGCACCCTATTTGCTCTATTTTTTGCCTCAATACACTGACTGCTTTGAAAACTTCAGTAAATTATCTACACTTGATGGCACCCCAGTGAGTGTAATGCCGCACTCTACCATGAACTTTGTGAGAGGAGTAGTTTATGCGAGGGAACTCATTGACTACTCCATAGAGGATATCACCTTAGAGCTGGCCGACCATGGGGTGGTCAAGGTCGAACGTGTGATGAGAAAACAGGGAGGGGCCTTGAGACCCACTCCTACACTCTTCGTCACGTTTGACTGGGTCAAGCTCCCTGAATTGGTGCATGCCGGTTGGTACCACTACTGCGCGAAGGCATTCGTGCCACTGCCGTGGCAGTGCTATTACTGTCACCGCTTCAGCCATACGAATCACTCATGTAGACATGCAAAGTTCGGGTCACCCGAAGTATGTGTAAATTGCTCCAAGGCCGCACACGATAAGTCCAAATCGTGTGTAGTCAAGTGTGTCAATTGCGGAGAGCCACACCCCGCTTCTTCGAAACAATGTGGTGCATATCTCCTTGAGAAATAAATCCTGGCCATTCAAGCCCATGATTGACTCATTCGGCGAGGCTAAGGACTTGGTATTAGCGCGCCCGGTTCTGCCTGGGACATCTTATGCCTCAATGGTTAGAAAGACGCCCTCTCCTCCTGGCCCATCCAGGGCAACGAGCACAGTTGTTTCCACGCCCATTCGGAGCCCTTCTGCGGGTTCTACTCAACCTGGGCGCTCCCCTAGTAAAGCTGGCTGCCCAAAGGGTTCACACCCAGCCCCGGCTAAAACCAGGGCTCCCTCCTTCCTTCCCCCAGCGTGACTGTTTCCCTTAAGGGGAAACGGCCACGCGCCTCCACCGAGTCGTTAGACTTACAGGAGGCAACACCCTGAAGTAGTTGGTCACAAGGCCATCTTCCGGGGTAACTAAATCTGTCCCCCGAAAAGAGGACAGCAACAAAGGAGCTTCGGCTCCTTCGCCCAAGCCTAGTGGGGGACTGAGTGGCTCGAAAAGAGGGTCCCCCGCCTCCGAAGCCACAACGCCCGCCTAAGGTTTCGAGGCGGAGGGAGGAAAAGACTTGCATGGCGAGCCCAACCTCCCCCAATAAGTCCTCGAAGGCGACAGCGCATTGTCCGGCCAACAGCGTTCGGAGTTGTGCATCCGGGAAGCGTACGGCCATTCCCGTGAGAGTCTTCTGTTCGAAGAGGGCTCCCGCCTCTCCTCCGAGCTAGACCTGGAGGGCCTATTCTTTCAATGGAATTGCCGTGGACTCCGGGCCAACTGGGAGGAGTTGCAGAGGCTCGTCCCGTTCCCCGTTAGCTATTTTTCTGCAGGGTACCATGCTATGCGCGTGCCCCCTGCCTGCCCTCCCGGGGTATAAGGGTTTTGCGACCCCACCACCCCGAGATGGGGGCCGGGCTAGGGGATGCGTGGTTTACACCCAGCATGATGTCTCCCTTCTTTTCACTTTAGATAGCTTCTTTCAGGCAGTGGCTGTGCTGCTTCACCTGGATAGGAGGTATACTATCATTTCTGCGTACATTCCACCGTCAGCTGACTTCGACGCGGGGGACTTCCCCCACGTCGTGGCACGGTTGCCGAGGCCCTTTCTCTTGCTTGGAGATCTGAACGGCAGTGTGTATGGGATTATTCAATCAATCCCAGGGGACAAGTCCTTGCCGATCTGATCAAAGAGCTTGAGATAGGTGTCCTAAACGTGGTTGAGTTTACGCATCACTGTCCGAGAACCGCTTCATTTTCTTGACTTGACCTATCTTTGTGCTCTTCGGATGCACAGCCTGATTTTAATTGGGGAGTGGTCGATGACCTCCATGGTAGTGATCACTTTTCCATTCAAATATCATTTTCAGGGCAACTGCCGCCTGAGAGCCCACCTCGGTGGTGCTTGGCGCGGGCGCAGTGGCCTGCATTTCAGGAAATGACTGAATTCTGTTGAGTTCTTCTCCGGCAACCTCATCGCCGCGGGCCTGAATACTATTCCTAGAACGTCTGGCCGTTTTGCACGCCGACCACTCCCATGGTGGTCGTCCAAGTGTGAGACGGCCCTCAAACAGAAGCGTTATACCTACCTGCGCTATAAGCGCCGCCCGAACGACTTCGTCGGGCTAGGGCTATGTTCCGGTATATTTCGAAGCACGCCCGCCGCCCTTCTTGGCGGGCCGGGCATACGTGTCTTCACTTAACGGAAGACCCCTCTGGTAGAGGTGTGGAAGCGAGTCAAAAGGATTCGGGGCAAGTTCTCGCAGGACCCCCCTCCCGTTCTCTAGGAGAATGGGACCGCAATCTCGGACACCTCCGTGGCAGAATCCTTCGCGACCACTTTCTCCGCTTTTTCTAGCCGGGATGCTGCTCCGCCAGCATTCAATGCACGTCGTGATGTCGCAGAAGGCCGCCGGCTGCAATTTACCTCCAGAGGCGGCGAACCCTTCAAAGATAGGTTTACTCTGAGTGAGTTGCGTTCCGCTCTTGCTTCGTGCGCGGACACCGCCCATGGTCCGGACGATGTCCCGTGCGCCATGCTTCGACACCTGGATGCTCTACTCCGACTGAAAAATACTGTCTGCGAGGTTTTCCTTCGTAGACAGCACCTCACCAGATTGTTTTTCAATCTGGAGAAGGCCTATGATACCGCATGGCGATACGGTTTCATGGAGACTCTCCACAGGATGGGGGCGAGGTGACGCCTCTTAATGTTTATATCTGAATTTTTGCGAGATCGTTGATTCCGTGTACAGGTTGGGGGAGCCCTAGCCGGCCCAATGGAGCAAGGAGAGGGTGTCCCGCAGAGAAGTGCCCTCAGTGTCATACTCTTTGCCCTGAGCATCAACGCCATCACCTCGGTGCTGCCGGAAGATTTTCTCTCTACGCTCTACGTGGACGACCTTTCTATCTCCTTTGGCGTGGCCCAGATGCCAACTCTGGAACGTCGGCTCCAACCAGCATTGACCCGCGTCTCTCGCTATGCCGAAGCGCACAGGTTTCGGTTTTTCTTGGCCAAAACTACGGTGGTGCACTTCTGCCGCCATCCACGGCTCCACCCTGACCCAGACTTGTTTCTTAATGGGGTATGCCTGGAATTGGTTAATTCTACCGTTTCCTTGGTCTTGTATTTGACTGACGCCTTCCCTGGGAGTCCCATATTCGTAGCCTTAGGGGCTCTTGTACCCGCACAATGGATATTCTTCGTTCCGCGACGTTCAGCACTTGTGGCGCTGATAGGGCTACAGCCTTACTTTTTTATCGATCTTTTGAAGCTCGACTACGAATGCGAGTTTTATGCATCCGCAGCTGAGTGTGTATTGCGGAAAGTGGACTCGATCGACCACACTGGCCTTCGCCTTGCGATCGGTGTCTTCCGCACTTCCCCCATTGGGAGCCTACTTTTCGATGCTGGGGGAGATGCCACTCGCTCTACCCCGTGCACAGTGCATTATTCGCCTGTACGCACGAGCCCGGCGCCTCCCTCAGTCGCCAACAGCTCTCACTGCATCCGCAGCTGATTTCGACGGTGCCTATGCCGCCGAGAGATGCCTTTCATACCCTAAGCCCTTTGGGTTTAGGGTTAGGAAACTCCTTCGAGAGCTAGGTATAGTTCTCGGGCCGGTGGCGCCCCTGGTTCTGCCCAGGATGCCACCCACCCTGGAGGGTACCACCTTTGGCCATTTGTCACCACCCTTCTGCTCCCAAAGCTTGTACAGCGCCGGGGATATTGCGTTCAACCTTTGTAGAGCACACCGTGTCACGCTGCAACCGTGCCAGTGTATACGGATGGCTCCAAGTCCCAAGAGGGGGTCGGCTTCCATGCCGTATCCCCTCTGTTTGAAGTCAGCGGGGCTCTGCCAGGCGCTGCGTCTGTCTTAACGGCCGAGCTGGTGGCAATACACCACTCGCGACGGGAGATTACGCGACGTGCCCGGTTCGGAGACCGGATTGTGATCTATAGCGACTCTCAAAGCGCCCTGAGTGCTCTCGGGGCATTGGAATCTCCACATCCCCTGGTTCGCGATATCCGTGACGCCACGGTTTTTGGCAAGCCGTGCGGATGACGAGATTATCTTCTGCTGGGTTCATGGACATGTAGGAATTGAGAGAAATGAGGGCGCCAAATAATCCGCAAGACTTTGGCGACCGGACCAGCGTTTCGCTCTTCGTCACACCGACTACGTGGCAGGAATACGGGCAGCTCTTTTAGCTGCTTGGCAAAGAAGATGGGAGATGATTGAAGGGAATTTAAAGTTGCGTGCCATTGCGCCGCGCCTGCTCCCATGGACCTACCTCTCAATGCCGCGAGGGCTTCAGATTGCTTTCTGTCTTCTCTGAATTGGACGCACTCGCGGGACGCACCGCCATTTGATGGAGCGCTCGCCTGCGCCCTACTGTAAAGATTGTATTGTCCCCCAGGCTGCTCGGCACATTATTGTTGAATGTCCCAGTCTGGACGATCTTCGCGCACGTTACCTGTTCCGGTACCGGGATGTGCGGGGTCGCTACCGCCTGTTCCCTGTACTCGGGATGTGGTGAGTTCGTGCACATTCAATGGTGGAATTACTGATTTTTGGGGCGGAGGCCGGCCTTCCTTCCTTTATTCAACTTGTTTTTTCTGTTTATTTTTGTAGGTCGCACGTTCCTGCGCAGGGTGGAGGCGGACCTTCCCCCAACGCTGGATCTTGCTTCCTGCCTCTTGCCTTCTTCCTTTTTTTTTTTTCATGTTACTATTTTAAAGTAGCCTAGTACTAGGCAGTAGTAACTACGGCGACTCATGCCCAAGTAGGCAGTTGCCAGAATGTGCTCTTAAAATAAAAAAATCCTTCGATACCGTTGATTCAGCGGTCTCATATTTTCGACGCTGCTGAGGGCTTTGTTCCGCAGAGATGCCTTGTTGCGTTGCGATCTACCGACCCCTGGTGGCCGAGAGATTGCGCGTCAGCTATTTCTGCCTTTCAGTTCGCCCATTCCCGTTATAGGCGGAACCCGACCTTCTCGAATAGGGTCGATCGGAACCGGGCTCGTGCCATCTGACAGAGGCCCCGTCGCCGTGAGTCTTGGTGCCGGTACGTATCTTCCATCTCTTCGTCCACGTCGTTGACTCAGGTTTGGAAGCGGGTCATTTGGATCCGTGGTCGCTACGCTGGTCATGCCTTTCCCACTCTGGATGTCGGATGGCCGGTTGGTCAGCGAAGCTCTGGCTGACCATTTTGCTTCGGTGAGTAGCGCTGGTAGCTATCCTCGACGGTTTCTCGGATCATAAGGCCGCTATAGTCTCGCCTTTTAGATTTTACCACGCGCGCCGCCTACTCTTATAATGCTCTCTTTTTCGTATATTGGCTACAGGATACTTTGTCTCACTGTGGCTCCAACTCTCCCGGTGATGATTGCATCCACTAAGACTTTCTCCGTCATCTCCATCCCCACTCCGAGTCATTTTTTGTTGACCTTTACAACCTGCTTTGGGTTAAAGGGACCTATCCCCCCAGTCACTATCGCCCGATTGCTCTTACGAGCTGCCTCCGTAAGTTATTTGAGAGGATGGTTCAAGTTCACCTTACTTGGTTTTTGGAGTCTAACTCGCCCCTCTCTCCATTTCAGTGCGGTTTTAGCTGCGCCTGTAGTACTCTTGACCACTTCATCCGTTTGGAAGACTCCGTTTTACGAGCTTTTTCCTCCAGGTTTTAGGTGTTAGCGGTGTTCTTCGACATTCAGAAAGCCTACGATACCACCTGGAGATATGGTGTTTTACGTCAGTTATATGAAAAATCATATGTGAGGGGCTTTTTACCGGTTTTAATTCAACAACGTTTATCGTCCCGTAATTTTAGGTCCGTATTGCTAATGCTATCTCCGTCCTGCGGGTTCAAGAGGAGGGTTTTCCCCAGGGGTGTGTTTTAAGTGTGACATGTTTCGCCATTGCCATTAATAGTCTGGTGTCCACTCTTCCGGAGGGGGTTTTGGCATTGTTTTGTTCATCTTCCTGCTTGCCTTCTGCTGCCCGTCGATTACAGCTGGCAATTAATGTCGGGTCGTGCTGTCTCCAAGGATTTCCGTTTTTCGGTCACCAAAACTAGGGCCATGCATTTTTATCGGGGTCGTGGTGTCCTTGGTCTCCCTCCTCTCTTGGACGGCATGGCGATTGAGTATGTCGCCGTTTTTAAGTTCTTGAGTTTAACGCTTGATAGCAAGCTCACTTGGGTACCCCATTTGCGTCGCTTGAGGGCGTCCTGTTCGAAGGCTATGGATTTGCTTAGGGTTTTATCCCACACCACTTGGTGTGGTGATAGGCGCACCTTGTGGTCGCATTATTCGGCACTGGTTCAATCCCGCCTGGACTACGGTTGCCAGGTGTACTCTTCAGCGTCTCCTTTAAGTTACTTGACTTTTCGTTCGCTTGGGGCCCGTCTTAGTAGTGGGTCCTTTCGCACCTCGCCTGTCCCTAACCTCTTTGTTGAGGGTGGCGTGCTTCCCTTGCGCTACCACCGGCTGCAGGTATGTCTACGATTCCGGTTTCGTGCTCAGAAATACCCTTCATCCCCAATCCATAGTGCCTTTTTTTCCTTCCTCATTCTGTATCTTTTGATCAGCGGCCATCTCTAACCCCCCCTCTGGGGCTCCGGGTTGGGCACCATCTCGCCTCCCGGAGTGATGGCCCTCCCATCCCCGCCGTCTCCGTGTTGGAGCGTTTGCCCTCCTGAGGCCTGTACTGCTTTTGGTGATTTCGATAAAGGGTCTACTGACCCCTGTCTATTAAAGTGCCCGTTTCTTGAACAAGTGCGTTCTCATGCGCACTAGCGTTCCATTTATACTGACGGCTCGGTGTTGGGGAGGTCGCGGTGTCCTCTACGGAGTCCCTTCAGTCCGCTCTCCCTCCTGTAGCATCCATTTTTACCGCAGAGTTAACGGCCATTCTTTTGGCTTTAATCCCTCAATTCTAGGATTTTATTGTTTTTAGCGATTCCCGGCCCGCTTTGGAGGCGGTTCGTTCCCTTACGTCCACCCAACCCTTTGGTTTGACGCATTCCTTCCTGGCTGGTTCGAAATGCCTCCCATTACAGGGTGGCGTTCTGTTGGTGTTCCGGGCAACGAGGAGGCCGATCGGCTGGCCTGTTCGGCCGCCCCTCTGCCCTTTAGGATTCCTACCCCGTAATCAGGGCGTATATCTTTCGTTTGTGACAGAGAGAGTGGGATTCGTTCCCCCCTTCTAAGCTGTCCCTTATTAAACGCTCTGGTCTTCTAGCTCTCAGCGACTCCGGTTTTAGAAGGTTGCGAATTGGGGCCGAGTTGCCCCTGTTGGTCCCTTTGGCCGTGGCGAGATGTCTGTGGCTCACATCTTAGTAGTTTGTCCCTGCCTTTCTTCGAAGTTCTTGTTTTCCTACCTTTTCTGGCATCGCCTTTCCTGCTCGACTTCACTTTCTTTTAACAGCGGACTCCCTTCGGTTGTCCTCATTACATTTCTATCACGAAGTGACGTTTTATGCCTTTTAGAAATTGTCTTTTCATTTTTGTGTTTAGTTTTATTGCGGCTGGCGCATGTCATTTGTTTATTGCCCTAGCCGCCCTTGTTTTTAGAATGTGTGTTGTGCCGTTTACTTTTAATCCTTTGCTTTCCCCCATTTTTATTGGGTGTTTCCCACGCCTCTTATAATCTTTTTCGGGTGACCCCGTTTTATCAGTGCTGTCAGTGAGAGTCCATTAGGATTGTGCGGCTGCCACCTTGTTTTCCCTTGAACCTAAACTTTTCTTGTCCGATTTTGAGGCCTTTCAAAGCTGATGTATGTAAAACAATATTAGAATAATTTTCCTTGGTATCAAGCAATTTGCTTGTCAAGTGCATACAATAGTGGCGTGAAAAAGTAGATTCCAACTCATTGTAGAACCCAAAACCTTCACAGTATCATTCACAAAATCCAATACTATATTAGATCTTCTCGTGAGCAAGGAAATATCACTTTGACTACATCAGTACAAATCATTACCCTTTTATTCCCAATAGTGGCTTGATAGACTGACTTAACTTCTATGCCATCACCAAACCTAAATTTCATATCAGAGTGCAATGTTTCAACAAGTTTCATTTCACCCTCGAGTGTGCCCAAATACACATCCATCCAAGTTTCACCACGTACAGTCTTTGTGCAAGCACTGTCTAATAACGCCCTACCAAAGCATTCTACAACCAGACCTGCCATGTCTGATTTGGATCTCCCATTAAAGAGAGTAATGTGTACTTTAGTTTTAGATTCACTATCAACAGTTCTTGAGGGACATGACCTTGCAAAGTGATTAGTGGCACCACATTTAAAACATTTTAGCAACTTGCCATCCTTGTCAACAGGATTCTTTCCATAACTGGGTCCACCTTGCTGAGAACGATTATATTTATTATAACCACGCCAACCACGCCATCTCTATACCCACTAGTATAATTCACATTTTTGGAATGATCAGAATGAAACGCTGGCTCACTCTTGACTGTTGGGAGTACATCCACTTCCATCACTCAATGAATCTCCAAAATATTTCTGAATGCTTTCTTTCGTGTTAGTGTAATTAATTTGCCCACATGTAGCTCTTGCCAATTTTTCATTTTCTTTAGAGATATTTGCTACTCCAAGAACAAAAAATGCTTGAACGCCCTCAGGAAGTTTGATATCATATTTAGCTAATTTGTGACATAAATGTTCATAGTGCACCAAAATCTGATATACTGACACCAGATGGACGCTTATAATGATGAAATTCCTTAAAAACCAAATAAGTCTGTGTATTAATATCTTTTTGAAACAATGTATCCAATTTATCAGTTATTTTTTTAACCCCCATTGTCCGCACCAATATCCTCTGGCTTTAAATCTAACACATTCGCAAGCTCTGCCAGATAAAATCAAATACACTGCCGGCCCCTGTTTTTTCTTATCAAGGTCTGTATACAATTGCCAAATTGCAAGATCATTTTTTCTATTCATAATACGAGTCTTCATCGACAAGGACTGGGAGGGGGGGGATTGTTTGTTGCCATATCGCAAAGTACAACCTTGGTGCTTCTGCCACTTGACACAAACAGAACTAATCGGTCTCACCAGAGGCCGAGATGATCCTTTATTCTTCTGCTACCATGTTGGTAGACTTACCAATATTGATAGTCTAAACGCCCTCAGTCTTCACCTGCAACAGAAAGCAATGATCAACATTAACAGGGAGGATTGACACAGTTTCACTGGGATGAACATTGTGTGATTTGCATTCATTAATATCATGGTGTTGTCATATTTTTGGAGTAAAGTAAGCTTGATACCCTCAGGATCACCCTATGTGTTTACTTTGGAAGTATCATATGAATGTTACTACTACAATTACTTTCTTTGCACTAGATTTACCTATTTAAAATTTCTATTTTTTTCCCCATAGGAAATGAAGGGAGAGGAATTTCTGAAGAGCTGGAATCAGTTATTGATACCATGGTTACCATACCATCACATTCAAACCCCGGTAACAGTGTAGAGTCTCTAAATGTATCAGTCGCCACATCAATTTTATTATATAGTTTGATTTTTATGTGTAAAATATAATATACATGCTGGGGGTATAATTAGCATTGATGCCCACTGACTCCACTTTGAGCGAAAGTTATAAATGTTGAAAATATAGTATATATTTTTTCATGTTATCTCTCATTCATTTACCCTGTAAGGGACATGGTGATGTGTTTACCTGGCCCCCATGCTGACAGGACTCAGCACCTTGTCCGGTCCCAGCTTAGCCTCCTCTGCCTTAAAATATTTGGTTTAACTAGATAGAATTGCTTCCTCTGGGTGTTCAGACCCGGGCTCGTAACTAGTCGCGGGGAGGCCTGAGCTTTGGGGGACTGCCCCTGGTTTGCTCCCCCCAGTAATCGCAGCATAATATTGGTAGCTATCAACCCATTCCCTCACGGCCCTTTTCTTTTTTTTTTCCCCTTCCAAGAAGGGGTGGAACTCTGCAGTCAGCATTCGGTTTGAGGGACCGCGCTTGAACCAAGAAGGGATGAATTTTTTTTTTTCTAGAGCCCATCTGGCAACTGCCCACTTGGGCATCAGTCGCCGGAAACACGACAGCCTAGAACTAGGCTACTTTAAAATAAAAATATGAAAACATAACAATGATAAAAATGTGAAAAACTTAACAATTAGGAAGCAATCTCCGGCAGCGAGGGAAGGTCTCCCTCACCCCGGTGCAGGAGCGTGCAACCTACAAAGAAAACAATAACACAAAAAAAAATAAATAATAGAACCTTCTTAAATAAAGGGGAAGAAGCCCGGCCTCCCCCCCAAAAGTCAACAAGTCCACTAGTCAATGTGCACGCACTCGTCCCGAGTACAAAGGACAGGCGGTAGCGACCACGCCCATCCCGGTACCGGGACAGGTAACGTGCGCGAAGATCACCGAGACTAAGCAATTCGACAAGCATGTGCCGAACAGTCTGGGGGACGACGTAGTCGTCGCAATAGGGCGCAGGCGAGCGCTCCATCAAATAGCGATGTGTCACATGAGTGTGTCTGATTCGGAGACGACAGAAAGCGACCTGAAGCCGTCGCGGCATTGGGGGATAGGTCCATGGGAACAGTCGCGGCGCAATGGCACGCAACTTTAAGTTCCCTTCGACCGTCTCCCATCTTCTTTGCCAAGCAGTCCGACGAGCTGCCCGTATTCCTGCCATGTAGTCGGTGTGAGGAAGAGCGAAACGCTGGTCCGGTCGCAGAATCCTCGCGGACTCTTTGGCGCCCTCGTCGGCGCGCTCATTCCCCGCAATTCCTACATGTCCAGGAAACAAGCAGAAGATAATCTCGACATCTGCCCGGCTCGGTAAAACCGTGGCGTCACGGATATCGCGAACCAGGGGATGCGGAGATTCCAATGCCCCGAGAGCACTCAGGGCGCTTTGTGAGTCGCTATAGATCACAGTCCGGTCTCCGAGCCGGGCACGTCGCGTAATCTCCCGTAGCGAGTGGTGTATTGCCACCAGCTCGGCCGTGAAGACAGACGCAGCGCCTGGCAGAGCCCCGCTGACTTCAAACAGAGGGGATACGGCGTGGAAGCCGACCCCCTCTTGGGACTTGGAGCCATCCGTATACACTGGCACGGTTCCAACGTGACACGATGTGTGCTCCAAAAAGGTCAAGCGCAATACTCCCGGCACCGTACAAGCTTTGGAAGCAGAAGCGTGGCGACAAATAGCCAAATGTGGTACCCTCCAGGGTGGCGTCCTGGGCAGAACCAGGGGCGCCACCGGCCCGAGAGCTATATCTACCTCTTGAACGAGTTTCCTGGCCCTAAACCCAAAGGGCTTAGGGTATGACTGGCGTCTCTCGGCGGCATAGGCACCATCGAGATCAGCTGTGGAAGCAGTGAGAGCTGTTGGCGACTGAGGGAGGCACCGGGCTTGCGCGTACAGGCGGATGATGCACTGCACGCGGCGCAGAGCGAGTGGCATCTCCCCAGCATCGACCAACAGGCTCTCAATAGGGAAAATGCGGAAGGCACCGTCGCAAGGCGAAGGCCGGTGTGGTGGATCGAATCCACCTTCCCAATAAACGCTCGGCTGCGGCTGCATAAAACTCGCATCCGTAGTCGAGCTTCGAACGAACAAAGGATCGAGAAAAAAGTAGGGCAGTAGCCCTATCAGCGCCCAAAGCGCTGAACGTCACGGAACGGAGAATGTCCATGGCGCGGGTACAGGAGACCCTAAGGCTGCGAATATAAGCCTCCCTCGTGAGGCGTTGGTCGAATACAAGACCAAGGAAACGGTGCGATTCCACCACATCCAGGCGCACCCCATTAAGAAACAAATCTATAACGGGGTGAAGCCGTGGATGGCCAAAGAAAACCGAAACCTGTGCGCGTTGGCATAGCGAGAGACGCGGTTCAATGCCTGTTGGAGTCGACACTCCAGAGTCGGCATCTGGGCCGCGCCAAAAGAGATCGAAAGGTCGTCCACCTAGAGCATAGCGCGACCATCTTCCGGCAGCATCTCCGTGATGCCATTGATGCTCAGGGCAAAAAGTGTGACACTGAGGACACTTCCCTGCGAGACACCCTCTTCCTGCTCCTTTGGGCCGGAGAGGGCTTCCCCCACCCGTACGCGGAATCGACGATCTCGCAAAAATTCAGATATAAACATTGGGAGGCGTCTCCTCGTGCCCATCGTGTGGAGAGTCTCCATGATACCGAATAGCCATGCGGTATCATAGGCCTTCTCCAGATTGAAAAAGACCGTGGCGTAGTGCTGTCTACGAAGGAAAGCCTCGCAGACGGCATTTTCCAGTCGGAGCAGAGACTCCGACGTGGAGTGGAACTTGCGGAAGCCGCACTGTGCGGAAGACAGATGGCTTCCGCTGTTTAAGATAAAGGCTAATCTAACATTTACCAATTTCTCCATCAACTTGCACACGCAAGAGGTTAGAGAGATTGGGCGGAAACCAGTTGGAGTAGAGTGATCTCTTCCCGGTTTGCGAAAGGCGAGCACAGTAGCGATTCGCCAAGAGTCTGGGAGAAGGCCTTCCACCCAGATCCTGTTGAACAAATCTAACAGAAAGGCGATGCCTCGCTCACCCAGGTGTCAAAGCATGGCGTACGGGACATCGTCCGGACCATGGGCGGTGACCGCGCACGAAGCGAGAGCGGAGCGCAACTCACTCACGGTAAACTTGTCGTTGAAGGGTTCTTCGCCTCTGGAGGTAAAGTCCACCCGGCGGCCTTCTGCGACATCACGACGTGCATGGAATGCTGGCGGAGCAGCATCCCGGCTAGAGAATGCGGAAAAAGCGGTCGCTAAGGATTCGGCCACGGATGCGGGGTCCGAGATTGCAGTCCCATTCTCCTGGAGAACGGGAGGGGGGTCCTGCGAGAACTTGCCCCGAATCCTTTTGACTCGCTTCCACACCTCAGCTAAAGGGGTCTTCCCGTTAAGTGAAGACACGTATGCCCGCCAAGAAAAGCGGCAGGCGAGCTTCGAAATATACCGGAACCTAGCCCTAGCCCGACGAAATTCAGCGACAGTGAAATCGTTTGGGCGGCGCTTATTGCGCATGTAGGCATAACGCTTCTGTTTGAGGGCCGTCTCACACTCGGCCGACCACCATGGGAGTGGTGGGCGTGCAAAACGACCAGACGTCCTAGGAATAGTAGTCAGGGTCACGGCCATGAGGTTGCCGGAGAAGAACTGTGATAGAGAATTCAGTCATTTCCTAAAGTGACTTTTGGGGGAAGGCCGGATATATGCCTTGTATTTAACTAGTTTTTTTCTGTTATTGTTGTTTGTTTGTTTTTGTAGGTCGCAGGCTCCTGCGCGGGGGACCTCCCCCCGACGACGGAGTTTGCTCCCCGATTGCTATCCCTTTTTATTGTTGTTTCTATTAAAATTTTCATTTTAAAGTAGCCTAGAACTAGGATTTTTGTTTGCGGTGATTTATGCCCAAGTGGGCAGTCGCCAGATAGCCCCTTTAAATAAAAAAAAAATTGGCCATCTTCCATTTTATTTGTTAAGCAGCCGGAGGGCTGCACTGATTACTGCCATGGAGTGGGTGGGATGAAGAGCGAAACGCTGGCATGGTCGCCTAGTCCTCGACAACTCTTTAGCACCTTAAATCCCCACAAGTCCAGAAACCCATCAGAAGATAAGCTCGATATCAACACGACTCGTGGCAATGGTGACGTAATGGATTTCCTAAACCAGAGGGTGTTGAGATCCAAATGCCTCCCTCCCCCTGACCACTAAGGTCCAATTAAGACTTCGAACCGGGCACGACGAGTTATGTCCCGTACCAAGCGGTTTATTGCAACCAGCTCATCCGTAAAAATAGACGCAGCACCTGCTAGAGCCCCGCCGACGTAAAATAGATGGGATACGCCAAGGAAACTGACCCCTTCCTGGAACTTTGAGCCACCCATATACACCGCACGGATCTAGCGTGATACGAAGTGAGCTCCAAAAAGGAACGAAATACACAAATACTCAAAGGTGGTGCCCTCCAGGGTGGCTTGCTGGACATAACCAGAAGCGCCAACGTCCCGAGAGCTACACCGAGCTCTGGGTGGCATAGGGTCTTAAGAGGGGTGTCAGGCTCCCACATACAGACAAATGGTGAATTGTACACGGCACAGAGCGAGTGGCATCACCAAGGTTTTGAAAGTAGACTCTCGGTGTGGGACGTGTGAAAGGCACCGGTCACAGGGCGAAGACCGGTGTGGAGGATCGAGTCGACCTTCGGCAATACTCTCGGCTACGGAGGAATAGAACTTGCATCCGTATGGAGAGCTTCGAACGAACAAATTATCACTGAAAAAGTAGGAAGAAGGCCTATCAGCACTGCAAGGGGTTGAACGTCACGGAACGAAGAATATCCTTGGTGCGGGTACAAGAGACTATAAAGCTGAGAATATGAACATCACAGCTGAGGCGTCGGTCAAATACAAGATCAAGGAAACGGTGTGAGTCCACCACTTCCAGGCGCATCCCATTTAGAAACAAGTCCGGGTCAAGATATAGCCGTGGATGGCAACAGAAGTGCCCCACCTTGGTCTTGGGTAATAATAAACAAAGCCTGCTCGCTTTCGCATAGCGAGAGACGCGGTTGAACGACTTGAAGTCGACGCTCCAGACTTGGCATTTGGGCCGCACCAAAAGAGATCGGAAGGTCATCCATGTAGAGCGTAGCGAGAACATCTTCCGCCAGCACAGAGGTGATGCCATTGATACTCAGGACAAAGATTGCGACACTGAGGTCACTTTCCTATGGGACCAGCTCTTCCTGCTCCATTGGGCCGGAAATAGCTCCCAGAATCCGTACGCGGAATCGATGATCTCACAAAAATTCAGATATAAAGATTTGGAGGCGTTCCCTCGCTACCATCGTGTGGAGAGTCTCAATGATAACGAATCATCATAGGCCTTCTCCAGATCGAAAAATACCGTGGCGTGGCGCTGTCTAAGAAGTAAGGCCTCACAGACGGCATTTCCCAGTTGGAGCAGAGCATCCGACGTGGAGTGGAACTTGCGGAAAAGGCATTATTCCAACAACAGGCGGCCTCCGCCCTTCCAGAAAAAGGGCTGATCTAACACTTACCTATTTCTCCATCAACTTACATACGAGGTGGGTTAGAGAGATTGGGCGGAAACTGGTTGGGGCAGCGTGATCTCTCTCCGGCTTGTTAAAAGCGAACATGGTAGCGTTCCGCCAGGAGTTTGGGAGTATACGCTGTACACAGTTATTGTTGAACAAATTTAACAGAAAGGCCATGCCTCGTTCACTCGGGTGTTAAAGCATGGCGTACGGGATTTTTTTTTTAAGAGCTCATCTTGCGACTGCCTACTTGGGCATTAGTCGCCGTATTAAAAACTGGCCTATGACTAGGCTACTTTAAAATAAAATTCAAGATCAAAAAACGACCCCCCCCCAAAAAAGGGGGAAAGGGAAGCGAGCATTAAGCAAGTTCCTGCGTCGGGAGGATGGCGTATGGGACATCTTCCTGGCCAGGAGGTGGTGTCCGCGCACAAGGCAAGAGCGGAACGTAACTCACTCACTGTCAACCTGTCGTTGAAGGGTTATCCGCCCCTAGAAATAAAGCCCAGTTGGTGGCCTTCCGCGACAACACGACACGCAATAAATGCCGGTGAAGCAGCATCCCGGGAAAAGAATGCGGTTGCGAAGCATTCCGCCACGGACGCGGGGTCCGAGATTACGTACCCATTCTCTTTGAGAACGGGTGGGGGGTCCTGCGAGAACTTGCCCCGAATCCTTTTTGCTCGCTTCCACACCTCTGCTAGAGGGGTCGCCCTGTTAAGGGAAGGCACGTATGCCTGCAAAGAAGAGCGGTGGGTGTGCTTCGAAATATACCGGAACCTTGCCCTAGCCCAACGAAATTCACCGACAGTGAAATCGTTCTGGCGGCGCTTATCGCCCATGTAAGAATAACGCTTATGTTTGATGGCCGTTTCACAATCGACTGACCACCACGGGGGTGGTAGGTGAGCAAAACGGCCATACGTTTTAAGAATTCTAGCCAGGCCCAGGGAGATGAGGTTGCTGAAGAACTTAATGGCTTCATCAACCGACCTAAACTCCTCGACTGATAGAAAAATCAGTCGTTTCCTGAAATGCGGACGACCGCACCCCAGCCAAACACCACCGGGGCGGGCTCCCGGGCAGCAGTGGCCCAGAAAATGTTATTTGAATGGGTAAGTGATCACTTCTCATGGAGGTCATCGACCACCCTCTAGCCAAAATCAGCCTGTGCATCCGGAGAGCACAAATATATATCGGGACAAGGAAATGATGCGGTTCTCGGGAAGTTATGCGTAAACTCATCCACATTTAGGATACCTATCTCCAACTCGTATATCATTTTTTTTTTTTTAAGGGGCTATCTGGCGAATGCCGACTTAGGCATAAGTCGCCGTAAACAAACAGCCTAGCCATAGGCTACTTTAAAAAATTGAACAGGAAACAACAATAAAAAGAAATAACAATAACAAAACAATAAAAAAAAACAATAACAACAACAACAACAATTAAACCTGGTTAAATGAAAGGGAGAAGGCCGGCCTCCCCCAAGAAGGCAACAAGTCCACCAGTCAATGTGCACGCACTCGTCCCTAGTACAAGGGACAGGCAGGTGCGACCCCGCCCATCCCGGTACCAGGACAGGTGTCGTGCGCGAAGATCACCCAGACTGGGACATTCGACAAGAATGTGCCGAACAGTCTGGGGGACGACGCAGTCGTTGCAATAGGGCGCAGGCGAGCGCTCCATCAAATAGCGATGCGTCACACGAGTATGTCCGATTCGAAAACGACAGAAAGCAACCTGAAGCCGCCGTGGCATTGGGGGATAGATCCATGGGAACAGTCGCAGCGCAAAAGCACGCAACTTTAAGTTCCCTTCGACCGTCTCCCATCTTCTTTGCCAAGCAGTCCGAAGAGCTGCCCGTATTCCTGCCATGTAGTCGGTGTGAGGAAGAGCGAAACGCTGGTCGAGTCGTAGAGTCCTCGCGGACTCTTTGGCGCCCTCATTGCCCGAAATTCCTACATGTCCAGGAACCCAGCAGAAGATAATCTCGACATCTGCCCGGCTCGCCAAAACCGTGGCGTCACGGATTTTGCGAACCAGGGGATGCGAAGATTACAATGCCCCGAGAGCACTCAAGGTGCTTTGTGAGTGGCTATAGATCACAATCCGGCTCCGAACCGGGCACGTCGCGTAATCTCCCGTACCGAGTGGTGTATTGCCACCAGCTCGGCCGTGAAGACAGACGCAGCGCCTGGCAAAGCCCCGCTGACTTCAAACAGAGAGGATACGGCGTGGAAGCCGACCCCCTCTTGGGACTTGGAGCCATCCGTATACACTGGCACGGTTCCAGCGTGACACGATGTGTGCTCCAAAAAGGCTGAGCGCAATACTCCAAGGGCAGTACAAGCTTTGGGAGCAGAAGCGTGGCGAGAAATAGCCAAATGTGGTACCCTCCAGGGTGGCGTCCTGGGCAAAACCAGGGGCGCCACCGGCCCGAGAGCTATATCTACCTCTCGAAGGAGTTTCCTATCCCCAAACCCGAAGGGCTTAGGGTATGGGTTTAGGGTATGACTGGCGTCTCTCGGCGGCATAAGCACCATCGAGATCAGCTGCGGATGCAGTGAGAGCTGTTGGCGACGGAGGGAGGCGCCGGGCTCGCGGGTACAGGCGAGTGATGCACTGCACGCGGCGCTGAGCAAGTGGCATCTCCCCAGCATCGACCAACATGCTCTCAATAGGGAAAGTGCGGAAGGCACCGGTCGCAAGGCGAAGGCCAGTGTGGTGGATCGAATCCACCTTCCGCAATAAGCGCTCGGCTGCAAACGCATGAAACTCGCATCCGTAGTCGAGCTTCGAGCAAACAAAGGATCGAGAAAAAAGTAGGGCAGTAGCGCTATCAGCGCCCCAAGCGCTGAACGTCACGGAACGGAGAATGTCCATTGCGCAGGTACAAGAGACCCTAAGGCTGCGAATATGAGCCTCCCAGGTGAGGCGTCGGTCGAATACATGACCACGGAAACGGTGTGACTCAACCACATCCAGGCGCACCCCAGGCGCATCTGAGTCGCCGTAAAGCCGTGGATGGCGGCAGACGTGCACCACCTTAGTCTTGGCCAAAGAAAGCCGAAACCTGTGCGCTTCGGCATAGCGAGAGACGCGGTTCAATGCCTGTTGGAGTCGACGCTCCAGAGTTGGCATCTGGGCTGCGCCAAAAGAGATCGAAAGGTCGTCCACGTAGAGCGTAGGGAGAACATCTTCCGGCAGCACCGAAGTGATACCGTTGATGCTCAGGGCAAAGAGTGTGACACTGAGGAAAACTTCCCTGCGGGACACCCTACTTCTGCTCCTTTGCCCCCCCCCCCGTACGCATAATCAACGATCTCGCAAAAATTTAGATATAAACATTGGGAGGCGTCCCCTCGCCCCCCATCGTGTGGATAGTCTCCATGATACCGAATCGCCATGCGGTATCATAGGCCTTCTCCAGATTGAAAACACCGTGGCGTAGTGCTGTCTACGAAGAAAAGCCTCGCAGACGGCATTTTCCAGTCGGAGCAGAGACTCCGACGTGGAGTGGAACTTATGGAAGCCGCACTGTGCAGAAGACAGATGGCCTCCACTGTCCAGGAAATAGGCTAATCTTACATTTACCAATTTCTCCATCAACTTGCACACGCAAGAGGTTAGAGAGATTGGGCGGAAACCGGTCGGAGTAGAGTGATCTCTCCCCAGCTTGCGAAAGGCGAGCACAGTAGCGATTCGCCAGGAGTCTGGGAGAAGACCTTTCACTCAGATCCTGTTGAACAAATCTAACAGAAAGGCCATGCCTCGCTCACCCAGGTGTCGAAGCATGGCGTAAGGGACATCGTCCGGACCATGGGTGGTGTCCGCGCACGAAGCGAGAGCCGAACGCAACTCACTCACAGGAAACTTGTCGTTGAAGGGTTCTCCGCCTCTGGAGGTAAAGTCCAGCAGGCGTTTTTCCGCGACATCACGACGTGCATTGAATGCTGGCGGAACAGCATCACGGCTAGAGAATGCCGAAAAAGCGGTCGCTAAGGATTCCGCCACGGACGCGGGGTCTGAGATTGCGGTCCCATTCTCCTGGAAAACGGGAGGGGGGTCCTGCGAGAACTTGCCCCTAATCCATTTGACTCGCTTCCACACCTCAGCTAAAGGGGTCTTCGCATTAAGTGAAGACACGTATGCCTGCCAAGAAGAGCGGCGGGCGTGCTTCGGAATATACCGGAACCTAGCCCTAGCCCGACGAAATTCAGTGACAGTGAAACCGTTTGGGCGGCGCTTATAGCGCTTTTTGGCATAACGCTTCTGTTTGAGGGCCGCCTGACACTCGGCCGAACACAATGGGAGCTGTCGGCGTGAAAAACGGCCAGACGTCCTAAAAAGAAGAACTTAACGGCCTCATCTACCGACCTAAACTCCTCGACTGAGATAGAGAATTCAGTCATTTCCTGAAATGCAGGTCCCTGCGGCCGCGCTAAGCACCACCGAGGTGGTCTCTCAGGTGGCAGTTGCCCTGAAAATGATATTTGAATGGGAAATTGATCACTACCATAGAGGTCATCGACCACCCCCCAATCAAATTCAGGCTGTGCATCCGAACAGCACAAAGAAAGTCGAGGCAATAAAATAAAGTGGTTCTCGAAAGGTGATGCGTAAGCTCATCCACGTTTAGGACACCCATCTCAAGCTCTTCAATCAGATCAGCAAGGACTTGTCCCCTGGGATTTATGGAGTAATCTCCCCAGAGAGGATGCCTGACGTTCAGATCTCCAAGCAAGAGATAGGGCCTCGGCAACCGTGCCACGACGCGGCGGAAGGCCCCCGCGTCGAAGTCAGCTGACGGTGGAATGTACGCAGAAATGATAGTATACCTCCTATCCAGGTGCAGCTGCACAGCCACTGCCTGAAAGGAGGTATCTAAAGAGAAAGGAAGAACGGAGACATCATGCCGGGTGTAAACCGCGCATCCCCCAGCCCGGCCATCCCGCGGTGGTGGGGTGGCAAGACCCTTATACCCCGGAAGGGCGGGCAGGGCGCACGCGCCTAGCATGGTCTCCTGCAAAACAATAGCTAACGGGGAACGGGACGAGGTGAGCCTCCGCAGCTCCTCCCAGTTGGCCCGGAGTCCACGGCAATTCCATTGAAGGAATATGCCCTCCAGGCCTAGCTCGGAGGAGACGCGGGGGCCATCCTCGAACTGAAGACCCTCACGGAAATGGCCGTACGCTTTCCGGGGGCAGAACCCCGGGCACTGTTGGCCGGACAAAGCGCTGAAGGCGCTGTCGCATTCGAGGACTTATTGGGGAAGGTTGGGCTCGCCATTGGAGTTTTTTCCTCCCTCCGCCTAGAAACCTTAGGCGGGTGTTGCGGCTTCGGGGGCCGGGGGCCTTCTTTTCGAGGAACGTCGTCTTCGAGCAACTCGCTCCACCTCGGGGCGTAGGCGAAGGGGCCGAAGCTCCTTTGTTGCTGTCCTCCTTTCGGGGAACAAAGTTAGAAAGCACGGAAGATAGCCTAGCGACCATCTTCAGGGGTGTTGCCTCCTGTGAGTCAGAAAACTCGGTGGAGGCGCGTGGCCGTTTTGACTTACGGGAAACGGTCACGCTGGGGGGAGGCCTGTTTTTAGCCTGGGCAGGGTATGAACCCTTTTTGCCGCCAGCTTTACCAGGGGAGCGCTTGGGTTGGGTAGAGCCCACAGAAGAGCTCCGAATGGGCGCGGAAACAACCGTGCTCGTTGGCCTGGATGGGCCAGGAGCAGAGGGTGCCTTTCTAACTATTGAGGCATATGACGTCCCAGGCAGAGCCGGGCCGGCCAGGACCAAGTCCTTTGCCTCCGGGAATGAGAGTCGATCCTGGGCCTGAACGGCCAGGATTTCTTTCTCAAGGAGATATGCACCACATTGCTTCGAAGAGGCAGGGTGCGGCTCTCCGCATTTGACACAGTTGACCACACACGATTTGGACTTATCGTGTGTGACCTTGGAGAAATTTACACGGACTTCAGGTCACCCCGACTTATCACGTCTACATGAGCGATTCGTATGGACGAAGCGGTGACAGTAATAGCACCGCCGCGGCAGTGGCACGCAGGCCTTTACGCGGTAGTGGTACCAACCGGCACGCACCGACTCAGGGAGCTTGTCACAGTCGAACGTGACGAAGAGTGTAGGGGTGGGTCTCGAGGCCCCTCACTGTTTTCTCATCACACGTTCGACCTTGACCGCCCCATGGTTGGCCAGCTCTAGGGTCATGTCCTTAATGGAGTAGTCAACGAGTTCCCTCGCATAAACTACCATTTTCACAAAGTTCATGGTAGAGTGCGGCGTCACACTCACCGAGGTGCCATGAAGTGTCCAAAGAGCACTTATCTTGGCCGCCTCGGCGGGATTCACCAGAAGGCTCCTGTCCGAGAAACGGGTTACCTTCGGCTCTCTACCAATTGCACTAGCTAATCCTCTCCTCGGATGGATCATGTTGCCCTTGGACAACATGGTGCCATCAGTGGAGCGAATAACGAGGAAGCGTTTGAAGCCAGCGGGCTCGAAAACGCCAGGTAACCTCTGAATGAGGGGCCCCGATGTCATCGAGGCTCCGCCCTGTGCACTTTTGGTGTTAGTCAGGGGCTCCGCAACCAGGGATGCAGAGGGGCCGGATGTGCCAATCTTGGCTTGGTCGCTTGCCAAAGTGGCAGCAGACCCATCCTTCCCCGTAGCCCCTGCCGATGGAGAGGAGCCCCGAGTCTTCTTCGTCCTTTTCTTTTTTGGAGAGGAGGGCGGGGAATGAACCCGCTTTTCACCCCCGCCGGTAGAAGCCCCCAGGCCAGATGGACCGGCCTCAGCCAGGTCCTTCTCCAAAATGGAGAAGGTCCTGGTGGTCGCAGGGGCATCATCCGGAGGAGATCCCTCCCCTCCTTTTACCGTCTGAGAATCCCCAGCTGTTTGAGGAGGACCTTGCATAGGGGCGGATTCGGGTTTGGTGCTTGGCACCGAGCCCGAATTCCCCCCCCCCATGAAAGGCCCTACCGTCTGAGGCTGGGTTTCCTCAAGGACCATGTCTATCACAGGAGGGGCCTCCAGTTGGCCATCCCCTCCCAGGACATCGCAGGTCCCTTTTGGAAGCGTCATAAGTCTTTAGTGGGGAGGCATAGGCCTTGACCCCGGCAAGGTTTAGTATTCTTGCCAGCAGGTCTTTCGAGGAAATCGACCAAAGGGATCTGGCTTTCCTCTCCGCCCTAAAGGGGTTTGCCTTACCGAGCCGCTTGCACGAGGGGCGGTCGGCAATGGGCTGCCTGCTGGCTTTCTTGGCAGTCCCCTTAGAAAGCAAAGGAGGGACTGCCGCTGGAGATAGGGAGGTGCCCTAAAGCACCTCCAGAGAAGGGGGTGAGGGAGAGTCCCCTACACCCGTAGGCGTAGGATTTTTTTTTTTTTATTTAAGGGGCTATCTGGCGACTGCCGACTTAGGCATAAGTCGCCGTAAACAAACAGCCTAGTTCTAGGCTACTTCAAAAAATGGAACAGAGAACAACAAAAAAGAAATAACAATAAAAAAAAACAAAAAAAAAAACAACAACAACAACAACAAGAATTAAGCCTGGTTAAAAAAAAGGGAGAAGGCCGGCCTCCCCCAAAAAGTTAGCAAGTCCACCAGTCAAAGTGCACGAACTCGTCCCGAGTACAAGGGACAGGCGGTAGCGACCCCGCCCATCCCGGTACCGGGACAGGTGTCGTGCGCGAAGATCACCCAGACTGGGACATTCGACAAGAATGTGCCGAACAGTCTGGGGGACGACGCAGTCGTTGCAATAGGGCGCAGGCGAGCGCTCCACCAGATAGCGATGCGTCACACGAGTGTGTCCGATTCGGAGACGACAGAAAGCAACCTGAAGCCGCCGCAGCATTGGGGGATAGGTCCATGGGAACAGTCGCGGCGCAATGGCACGCAACTTTAAGTTCCCTTCGACCGTCTCCCATCTTCTTTGCCAAGCAGTCCGAAGAGCTGCCCGTATTCCTGCCATGTAGTCGGTGTGAGGAAGAGCGAAACGCTGGTCCGGTCGCAGAGTCCTCGCGGACTCTTTGGCGCCCTCATCGGCGCGCTCATTCCCCGCAATTCCCACATGTCCAGGAACCCAGCAAGAAGATAATCTCGACATCTGCCCGGCTCGCCAAAACCGTGGCGTCACGGATATCGCGAACCAGGGGATGCGGAGATTCCAATGCCCCGAGAGCACTCAGGGCGCTTTGTGAGTCGCTATAGATCAAAATCCGGTCTCCGAACCGGGCACGTCGCGTAATCTCCCGTACCGAGTGGTGTATTGCCACCAGCTCGGCCGTGAAGACAGACGCAGCGCCTGGTAGAGCCCCGCTGACTTCAAACAGAGGGGATACGGCGTGGAAGCCGACCCCCTCTTGGGACTTGGAGCCATCCGTATACACTGGCACGGTTCCAGCGTGACACGATGTGTGCTCCAAAAAGGTCGAACGCAATACTCCCGGCGCAGTACAAGCTTTAGGAGCAGAGGCGTGGCGACAAATAGCCAAATGTGGTACCCTCCAGGGTCGCGTCCTGGGCAGAACCAGGGGCGCCACCGGCCCGAGAGCTATATCTACCTCTCGAAGGAGTTTCCTGGCCCCTAAACCCAAAGGGCTTAGGGTATGACTGGCGTCTCTCGGCGGCATAGGCACCATCGAGATCAGCTGCGGATGCAGTGAGAGCTGTTGGCGACTGAGGGAGGCGCCGGGCTCGCGCGAACAGGCGAGTGATGCACTGCACGCGGCGCAGAGCGAGTGGCATCTCCCCAGCATCGTCCAACAGGCTCTCAATGGGGGAAGTGCGGAAGGCACCGGTCGCAAGGCGAAGGCCGGTGTGGTGGATCGAATCCACCTTCCGCAATAAACGCTCGGCTGCGGATGCATAAAACTCGCATCCGTAGTCGAGCTTCGAGCGAACAAAGGATCGATAAAAAAGTAAGGCGGTAGCCCTATCACCGCCCCAAGCGCTGAACGTCACGGAACGGAGAATGTCCATGGCGCGGGTACAAGAGACCCTAAGGCTGCGAATATGAGCCTCCCAGGTGAGGCGTCGGTCGAATACAAGACCAAGGAAACGGTGCGACTCAACCACATCCAGGCGCACCCCATTAAGAAACAAATCTGGGTCGGGGTGAAGCCGTGGATGGCGGCAGAAGTGCACCACTTTAGTCTTAGGCCAAAGAAAACCGAAACCTGTGCGCTTCGGCATAGCGAGAGACGCGGTTCAATGCCTGTTGGAGTCGACGCTCCAGAGTTGGCATCTGGGCCGCGCCAAAAGAGATCGAAAGGTCGTCCACGTAGAGCGTAGCGAGAACATCTTCCGGCAGCAACGAGGTGATGCCGTTGATGCTCAGGGCAAAGAGTGTGACACTGAGGACACTTTCCTGCGGGACACCCTCTTCCTGCTCCTTTGGGCCGGAGAGAGCTCCCCCCACCCGTACGCGGAATCGACGATCTCGCAAAAATTCAGATATAAACATTGGGAGGCGTCCCCTCGCCCCCATCGTGTAGAGAGTCTCCATGATACAGTATCGCCATGCGGTATCATAGGCCTTCTCCAGATCGAAAAACACCGTGGCGTAGTGCTGTCTACGAAGGAAAGCCTCGCAGACGGCATTTTCCAGTCGGAGCAGAGCATCCGACGTGAAGTGGAACTTGCGGAAGCCGCACTGTGCGGAAGACAGATGGCCTCCGCTGTCCAGGAAAAAAGCTAATCTAACGTTTACCAATTTCCCCATCAACTTGCACACGCAAGAGGTTAGAGAGATTGGGCGGAAACCGGTCGGAGTAGAGTGATCTCTCCCCGGTTTGCGAAAGGCGAGCACAGTAGCGATTCGCCAGGAGTCTGGGAGAAGACCTTCCACCCAGATCCTGTTGAACAGATCTAACAGAAAGGCCATGCCTCGCTCACCCAGGTGTCAAAGAATGGCGTACGGGACATCGTCCGGACCATGGGCGGTGTTCGCGCACGAAGCGAGAGCGGAACGCAACTCACTCACAGTAAACTTGTCGTTGAAGGGTTCTCCGCCACTGGAGGTAAAGTCCAGCCGGCGGCCTTCCACGACATCACGACGTGCATTGAATGCTGGCGGAGCAGCATCACGGCTAGAGAATGCGGAAAAAGCGGTCGCTAAGGATTCCGCCACGGACGCGGGGTCTGAGATTGCGGTCCCATTCTCCTGGAGAACGGGAGGGAAGTCCTGCGAGAACTTGCCCCGAATCCTTTTGACTCGCTTCCACACCTCAGCTAAAGGGGTCTTCCCGTTAAGTGAAGACACGTATGCCCGCCAAGAAGAGCGGCGGGCGTGCTTCGAAATATACCGGAACCTAGCCCTAGCCCGACGAAATTCAGCGACAGTGAAATCGTTCGGGCGGCGCTTATAGCGCATGTAAGCATAACGCTTCTGTTTGAGGGCCGTCTCACACTCGGCCGACCACCATGGGAGTGGTCGGCGTGGAAAACGGCCAGACGTCCTAGGAATAGTAGTCAGGCCCACGGCGATGAGGTTGCCGGAGAAGAACTCAACGGCATCATCTACCGACCTAAACTCCTCGACTGAGATAGAGAATTCAGTCATTTCCTGAAATGCAGGCCACCGCGCCCGCGCCAAGCACCACCGAGGTGGTCTCTCAGGCGGCAGTTGCCCTGAAAATGATATTTGAATGGGAAAGTGATCACTACCATGGAGGTCATCGACCACCCCCCAATCAAAATCAGGCTGTGCATCCGAACAGCACAAAGATAGGTCAAGGCAAGAAAATGAAGCGGTTCTCGGACAGTGATGCGTAAACTTATCCACGTTTAGGACACCCATCTCAAGCTCTTCGATCAGATCGGCAAGGACTTGTCCCCTGGGATTTATGGAGTAATCTCCCCAGAGAGGATGCCTGCCGTTCAGATCTCCAAGCAAGAGATAGGGCCTCGGCAACCGTGCAACGACGCGGCGGAAGTCCCCCGCGTCGAAGTCAGCTGACGGTGGAATGTACGCAGAAATGATAGTATACCTCCTATCCAGGTGCAGCTGCACAGCCACTGCCTGAAAGGAGGTATCTAAAGAGAAAGGAAGAACGAAAACATCATGCCGGGTGTAAACCGCGCATCCCCCAGCCCGGCCATCCCGCGGTGGTGGGGTCGCAAGACCCTTATACCCCGGGAGGGCAGGGAGGGGGCACGAACCTAGCATGGTCTCCTGCAAAAAAATAGCTAACGGGGAACGGGACGAGACGAGCCTCCGCAGCTCCTCCCAGTTGGCCCGGAGTCCACGGCAATTCCATTGAAGGAATATGCCCTCCAGGCCTAGCTCGGAGGAGACGCGGGGGCCCTCCTCGAATTGAAGACCCTCACGGGAATGGCCATACGCTTCCCGGGGGCAGAACCCCGGGCGCTGTTGGCCGGACAAAGCGCTGTCGCCTTCGAGGACTTATTGGGGGAGGTTGGGCTCGCCATGCGAGTCTTTTCCTCCCTCCGCCTCGAAACCTTAGGCGGGCGTTGCGGCTTCGGAGGCGGGGGGCCCTCTTTTCGAGGAACCACCGTCTCCGAGCCACTCGCTCCACCTCGGGGCGTGGGCGAAGGAGCCGAAGCTCCTTTGTTGCTGTCCTCCTTTCGGGGGGCAGCTTTAGGAACCCCGGAAGATGGCCTAGCGACCATCTTCAGGGGTGTTGCCTCCTGTGAGTCTAACCACTCGGTGGAGGCGCGTGGCCGTTTCGCCTTACGGGAAACGGTCACGCTGGGGGAAGAGGGGGGAGCCCTGGTTTTAGCCGGGGCAGGGTATGAGCCCCTTTTGCCGCCAGCTTTACCAGGGGAGCGCCCGGGTTGGGTAGAGCCCGCAGAAGGGCTCCGAATGGGCGCGGAAACAACCGTGCTCGTTGGCCTGGATGGGCCGGGAGCAGAGGGTGCCTTCCTAACTATTGAGGCATATGACGTCCCAGGCAGAGCCGGGCGCGCCAGGACCAAGTCCTTTGCCTCGCGGAATGAGAGTCGATCCTGGGCCTGAACGGCCAGGATTTCTTTCTCAAGGAGATATGCACCACATTGCTTCGAAGAAGCAGGGTGCGGCTCTCTGCAATTGACACACTTGGCCACACACGATTTGGACTTATCGTGTGCGACCTTGGAGCAATTTACACAGACTTCGGGTGACCCCGACTTTGCACGTCTACATGAGCGATTCGTATGGCCGAAGCGGTGACAGTAATAGCACCGCCGCGGAAGTGGCACGAATGCCTTCACGCGGTAGCGGTACCAACCGGCACGCACCGACTCAGGGAGCTTGTCACAGTCGAACGTGACGAAGAGTGTAGGGGTGGGTCTCGAGGCCCCTCCCTGTTTTCTCATCACACGTTCGACCTTGACCGCCCCATGGTCGGCCAGCTCTAAGGTGATGTCCTCAATAGAGTAGTCAACGAGTTCCCTCGCATAAACTACTCCTTTCACAAAGTTCATGGTAGAGTGCGGCGTCACACTCACCGGGGTGCCATGAAGTGTCCGAAGAGCACTAATCTTAGCCGCCTCGGCGGGATTCGCCACATTCGCCAGAAGGCTCCCGTCCGAGAAACGGGTTACCTTCGGCTCTCTACCAATTGCACTAGCTAATCCTCTCCTCTGATGGATCATGTTGCCCTTGGACAACATGGTGCCATCAGTGGAGCGAATAACGAGGAAGCGTTTGAAGCCAGCGGGCTCGAAAACGCCAGGTAACCTCTGAATGAGGGGCCCCGATGTCATCGAGGCTCCGCCCTGTGCACTCTTGGTATTAGTCTCCTTTGTCAGGGGCTCCGCAACCGGGGGGGCAGAGGAGGCGGATGTGCCGATCTTGGCTTGGTCGCTTGCCAGAGTGGCAGCAGACCCATCCGTCCCCGCAGCCCCCGCGGATGGAGAGGAGCCCCGAGTCTTTTTTGTCTTTTTCTTTTTCGGAGAGGAGGGCGGGGAATGAACCCGCTTTTCACCTCCGCCGGCAGAAGCCCCCAGGCCAGATGGACCAGCCTCAGCCAGGTCCCTCTCCGAAATGGAGAAGGTCCTGGTTGTCGTAGGGGCACCTGTCGGAGGAGATCCCTCCCCTCCTTCTACTGCCTCGGAGCCCTCAGCCATTTGAGGAGGACCTTGCATAGGGTCGGATTCGGGTTCGGTGCTTGGCGCCGAGCCCGAATTCCCCCCCATGGAAGGCCCTACCGTCTGGGGCTGGGTCTCCTCAAGGACCATGTCTATCACAGGAGGGGCCTCCAGTTGGCCATCCCCTCCCAGGACATCGCAGGTCCCCTTGGCAGTGTCGCCAGTCTTGTATGGGGAGGCACAGGCCTTAACCCCGGCAAGGTTTAATATTCTTGCCAGCAGGTCTTTTGAGGGAAGCGACCGAAGGGGCCTGGCTTCCCTCTCCCCCCTAAGGGGGTTTGCCCTACCGAGCCGCTTTGATGGGGAGCGGCTGGCTAAGGGCTGCCTGCTGGCTTTCTTGGCAGTCCCCTTGAAAAGAAAAGATGGGACTGCCGCTGGGAAAAGGGAGGTGCCCGAAAGCACCTCCAGAGAAGGGGGTGAGGGGGAGTCCCCTGCACCCGTAGGCGAAGGAGAGGAGTAAGCCTCCTCTCCGGTTAGAGAAATATGGAGGGTCCCCTGTGCAAGCACAGGGGGGGGGGACCTCCATTTTTTCGGTGGAGCTGCCCAAGGGCGGCTCCGTCGATGAGCAAGGGGGAGTTAAAGGGGTTTGGGTTTTTTTTGGTTGTTCATCTATGGGCATGGTGACCCTACTTTTGCCACGGGACGCAATAGCTCATCACCTCTCGCAGTAGCCCGCACTGCGAGAGGTGCTTACACGCCCGGCAGAGCCAGGCGCCGCCATTCGGGACCACCCCTCCCGCCTGGTGGCCTGGCAGTTCATCGGCATGGCGGCTCCACCTTGGACACGGCGTAAAAAAGATAGATTTTGAAGAGGAGAGGAAAAGGGATGTGAGGAAGGTATGGGTGGGGATGAAGCAGGTTGTTAAAAAAAACCCATCCCGAACCGGAGCTCAGGGGTTAGGAAACAATGTCCCCTCCCCCCCAAGCCCCGATCCGGGGTGGTTGGCTTGAGAAGAAGGTCAGCATCTACCCTGTGAAATTAGAGGCTGACCAGAGAAAGTTGTGGGAGAGGTTGTATGAAAAGCGACGAGGTAGGGAAGAAATCGGGCTATCTGAAGGAAGGAAGAGAGGCTAAGGTGGGGCCGGACGGAGCGCTGGATCCCGTCAGCACGGCGGCCAGGATGGCAAATCACCGCGCCCCTTACGGGGCGTAGGCGTAGGAGAGGAGTAAGCCTCCTCTCCGGTTAAAGAAGTATGGAGGGTCCCCTGTGCAAGCACAAGGGGGGAGACCTCCATTTTCTTAGTGGAGCTGCCCGAACGCGGCTCCATTAATGTTCTTGGGGAAGTTGGGGGTTGTTTTTTTTTTTTTATTTACATCATTGGGCATGGTGACCCTCTTTGTTTTACGAGATGCAATCGCTCACCAACTCTTGCAGTAGCCCGCACTGCAAGAGGTGCTTACAGGCCCGGCAAAGCCAGGCGCCGCCATTTGGGACCACCCCTCCCGCCTGGTGGCCTGTCAGTCCTTCGGCATGGCGGCTCAACCTTGAACACGGCGTAAAAAAGATAGATTTTGAAGAAGAGAGGAAAAGGGACGTGAGGAAGGTATTGGTGGGGATGAAGCAGGTTGTTAAAAGCCAACCACCCTAGACCGGAGCTCAAGGGTTAGGGGACATTGTCCCCTACCCCCTCAGCGCCGATCCGGGACGATTGGCTGAGAACAAGGTCAGCATCTACCCTGTGAAATTAGAGGCTGACCAGAGAAAGTTGTGGGGGGTTGTATGAAAAGCGACGAGGTAGGATAGGAATACAGGCTATCTGAAGGAAGGAAGAGAGGCTAAGGTGGGGCCGGACGGGGCGCTGGATCCCGTCAGCACGGCGGCCAGGATAGCAAATCGCCGCGCCCCTTACGTGGAACTCGTCGATCAGGACGGCAAGGACTTGACCCCTGGGATTAATCGAGTAGTCTCGACAGAGGGTGCGTCTACCGTTCAGATCTCCGAGCACAAAAAGGGGCTTCGATGGAACGTACGCGGAAATAACAGTATACCTCCTATCCAGGTGCACTGCATAGCTACTGCCTGAAAAGAGGCATCTAAAGCAAAGAGAAGAATCGAGACATCATGCCGGGTGTAATTTTTTTTTTCTTTTCATTGTAGTAGTCTATCTGGCGACTGCCTACTTGGGCATGTCACCGTACACAACAGAGCCGACTACTAGGTTATATTAAAAAACAAATAATATGTAAACTCTTATACCGCGGGAGGGTGTGTGGGGGGCATATACTCATCATGGTCTCTTGCAAAAAAATGTCTAACGGGGAGAGGAAGGAGACGAGCCTCCGCAGTTCATCCCAGTTGGCCGGGAGTCGGCGGCAATTCAATTAAAGGAATATGCCCTACAAGCCTAGCTCTGAGGAGATGCGGGGGCCCTTTTCAAAGAGTAGACCTTCAGGCACACTTGGCCACACACGATTTGGATTTATACTTTACGGCCTTGGAGCAACTTACCCCGACTTTGCATGTCGACAGGAGCAATTAGTATGCCGAAGCGGTGACAATGGCAAGAATTTCTTCACGCGGTAGCGATACCAACCGGCACGCACCGATTCAGGGAGTTTATCACAGTCGAACGTGACGAAGAGTGTAAAGGTAGGTGTGCGAGGACGACTTTGAAGGATCCTCGAGGTAATGCAATCCCAACATTGAGATTCCTTCGCCTGTGCACTAAGACTATCTTACACCGAAGAATCCGAGCTTTGACTTCACTCCCCACCTTCATCAAGATTCAAGTCTACAATGTAAAAGCAATTCCACCTTTTATACTCTGTCACGAAGAATATCTCCTATTATTATTGTTTTCCTCTCTGACCGAGCTGAGCATTTATCCCCAGATTATCGCTTTAGCCAGTATTCCCTTTTGGCCCGAAATTAATTCTCAATTTATTCCTATGTACATTTTACCATATTTATCTTGTTTTTGTTATTAAACCTATATTTTGTGTCACCCGTTTTCCTAGAGGCCCCTTATGACCCGGAATTCCAAGCATTCCACAGCGAGGTATTTGCGCAAACACAAAAATAACGCCCAACTCTCCTGCCACTTTGGGGGAAAAAAACGAGGAGTCACGAACAACTCTTATCTCATTATGAAGGCCTACTTTACATCGCCTGTTCTGAAGGAGTTAGCCCTTCACCGCCGCCTAATGCCTATGCTCCGGGGAACCCCGCCAGGATGTTTAACCCAGCACAAAACCATATGAACCCTTCATACCATAATTACAACTATGCTAACTCTGCTCAAATTCACACCCTAACTGCTTACTTTTACCCCAATCCAATGGTTTCTTGGGTCCCCAAACTTTATGACAATAGCTTTTTTCAATACAACGGTCTGGCTCTGCGTGCCACTTATAGAGGATCTTTCCAGTTAAAGAATTATTAGCCCACAATTGTTCTCCCTTGTAAGTAAATTTTGTTTTAGTCTGCGTACTCGCGTTATAAAGTCGAATTGGATAGTATATGTACATATTCTTTGTATACCGTTGACACTCATTTTTTTGTATATACTTCAGTCCCCTGTGTATGCATATTATACACTTGTACTTTTTATGTACTACGTTCCACTACCCTTTTTCCCTTTCTGATCGTCTAGGTGATTTTTTTGTTGTTTCTTTGTATATGTAATATTTTATCTTTTATCTGACTTTATCGACGCGGTGACTTCTATATCCATTGTTTTTTTTCTCTCTCCACATACATTAATAACGAACGAAGAACCGACCCCCAGGATCAAAATTAATCCTTTAGTCATTAATTGGTTTGCCTCAGTGACGTCTTAAAATAAAATCCTCTTTTGCAGTGACTACCCAACTCAGTTCAGTCAGGTAGTGATACTATGTGCACCTGTTCGAAGCAAGCTAGGAACCCCACCCCCATCCGTTGGCCCTGAAGGCCTTCTAGCGAGCAAGCCAACAGAGTATTTATTCGGAGGTCTCCCGTGACTCGGGAGAGTGTACCGCCCGCTGTGCGTGAGGATACACCCCTTCCTATCGAGTGAACATCAGTTAGAAGGTTTTGTCGGCTAGACTAATTGCAGTAAATTTTGGCCATAGGCAAATTCGTGAAGCGGCATTTCCTCGGAGAATTATGCGACCCACTCTTCTCATCCCGTTTTCAAAATTACTTCGCCCCAGGTTAGAGATTACTTATTCCCGCATCCAAGGGAATCTCGCTCAGAGTTCAAGAATATCTATACTCACCTTTCAAGAGTAATCTGCCCACTATTCAAGATTACCTCACTTGTGCTCTAAGTAATCCAATCCCGTCGTTGAGATTACTTCACCCGTGCAGTAAGATTATCTAACCCCGTAGAATCCGAGTTTTGGCTTCATTCCCCCCTTCTTCAAGAGTCAAGTTTACAAGGGAAAAGCAATTCCACCTTTGATACTCCATCACTAAGATTATTCCCTATTGTCATTGTTTTCCTTTCTGACCGAGTTAAGAATTTATCCCGTGATTGTCGCTTTCGTCATTAAATCATCATTTTCTTTTGAACCCGAAATTAATTCTCAATTTATCCCTATGTACATGTTTCCTCGGGGATCCGTCTTGTCTGAGGAGGAGTCTGCATAGGATGGAGGAGGGGGGGGCAGGGGTTCTGAGCTTGGCACTAAGCCCGGGTTCGACCTCATGGAGGATCCTACCATCTGGGGATGGCTCAACTCAGGAAGGACCTCCATGTCCCCTCCCTCCCCCACGAGGCATCACACGTCCCATTCGAGATACCTTTTGTCATCTTATCTTTGGCCAGCGAACCGGCATCCTTTGAAGAGAGGGGGGGCATGTACGGTGACCACTTCTACGCTCTTTTTGCGCCCCCGCAGGTCTTTCAAGGGGATGGACTGACGGGCCCTGCCTTCCCTCGCCCCCCTAAGGGGACTGGCCCTATCGTGCTGCTACCACCGGTAGCGGTGAATAATGGGCCGCCTGCCTGCCTTTGGGCAGTGCCAATGGAAAGCAAAGGGGGGACTGCCACTGTGAGGAGTAAGTAGCACAAAGGCGACTCCAGAGAAGGGGGTGAGGGGGAGCCCCCTGCACCCGTAGGCATAGGTAGTTTGGAAGGTTCCCTGCGAAAGCACAGGGTGGGACCCCATTTTTTTCTTGGAGCTGCCCGAAGTCGGCTCCGACACTGATGAAGGGGAAATAAAGGGCGGGAGATTGATTTCTTTTTCATTCATGGGTATGGTGACCCCTGGTCTTTTCGCGGGATGTAAACGCTAATCACCTCACGCAGTAGCCCGCTCTGCGAGTGGTGAGTACGGGGCAGGCAAAACCAGCTGCTGCTCTTTTAGGCCACTCCTCCAGCCTAGTGGCCTAAAGGCCTATCAGCTCCACTTTGGGCTCGGCGTAAAATCGATAGAGATTGAAAGGAGAAAGAAAGGGGAGGTGTGGGTGTGGATGAAGCAGGATGTAAAAACACACTACCCCAAACCCGAGCTTAGGGGTGGGGGATGCTGTCCCCTCCACCCTCAGCCCCGATCCGGGATAGTTGAGTGAGAGGAAGCTGGTCGGCATCTATCCTGTGAAATTAGAGGCTGACCAGAGAAAGTTGTGGGAGGTTATAGGGAGAGTGAGGAAGTAGGGTAAAAATGCAGGCTGTCAGAAAGAGGCTCAGCTGCAGCCGGACAGGGCGCTGAGTCTGGTCAGCACGGCAGCCGGGAAGGCAAATCGGCGCGCCCCTTACGGGGGCGTTGTGGAACGAAGTGTTGTGGAACCCGAACTGGCAGTTTACAAAGAACTTTCATGTTCTAGGATCCACATTAGTTGGAAATTGACCATCTTCTCAAGAAGCTTGCACATGCATGGCGTGAGTGAGATTGGAAGGAAGTTGGTAGGCTGCCAGTGATCTCCGGGATCGGAATCACCACCGCCACGCTCCAACTGCTTGGGAATGCTCCCTCCGTCCAGATTTGGTAATAGAGGCCTAGCAGAAAGGACATCCCCTATTGTGGAAGATGTCGAAGCATTGCATAGGGGATTTCGTCGTGCCCTGGGGGTAGCTGTCCACCTCTGGATGAGAAGTCAATGTCATTCTGTGCTTTTCGTAATCATCGTATAGCCGAAGGAGAACTAGTGTCAAAGTTGCAGGATTCCGCAAACTTCAGCCAATCTACACAAGAGAGATACCACTTTATGAGACAAGTAGTGGGAGGGAATACCAGTCTTTAGAATTATAGGATATTGGTCACTTCCACATCGATCTTCGTCCACCATCGAAGTGAAATCCGCTGCTATACTTGAGCTGCAGAGCGAAAGGTCTATGGCAGTGGATGTGCCCGTTTGAGTATGGAAATGGGTGGGCTCACCCGTGTTGAGGACAACTAAGTCATGCCCATCAATAAAGCAGTACCACTGCTATTGCAGATTGAATCCCCGTACAACAATGGGGGAGGAAGCTGACCCACAAGGTTTGCTAGATGCTTGAGTACAATGGCATCACTTGGGGGTAGATAAATGGAGCAGACTGTGTAATCTGGAACTAGGTGGATGCGTCCTGATACAGCCTCCAGGGGGAGGGGATTATAATTTTATTTCGGGAAAGGGGACATGACAACGGTGGTATCAATTTTTTTTTTTTTTTAATTAAGGGGCTATCTGGCGATTGCCGACTAAGGCATAAGTTGCCGTAAACAAACAGCCTAGTTTTAGGCTACTTTAAAAAAATAAACAGAAAACAATAAAAAGAAATAACAATAACAAAGCAATAACAAAACAATTACAAAAACAACAACAACAATTAAATCGGGTTAAATAAAAGGGAGAGGCCGGCCTCCCCCAAAAAGTCAATAAGTCCACCAGTCAAAGTACACGCTCGTCCCGAGCACAAGGGACAGGCGGTAGCGACCCCGCCCATCCCGGTACTGGGACAGGTATCGTGCGCGAAGATCACCCAGACTGGGACATTCGACAAGAATGTGCCGAACAGTCTGGGGGACGACGCAGTCGTTGCAATAGGGCGCAGGCGAGCGCTCCATCAGATAGCGATGCGTCACACGAGTGTGTCCGATTCGGAGACGACAGAAAGCAACCTAAAGCCACCGCGGCATTGGGGGATAGGTCCATGGGAACAGTCGCGGCGCAATGGCACGCAACTTTAAGTTCCCTTCGACCGTCTCCCATCTTCTTTGCCAAGCAGTCCGAAGAGCTGCCCGTATTCCTGCCATGTAGTCGGTGTGAGGAAGAGCGAAACGCTGGTCCGGTCGCAGAGTCCTCGCGGACTCTTTGGCGCCCTCATCGGCGCGCTCATTCCCCGCAATTCCTACATGTCCAGGAACCCAGCAGAAGATAATCTCGACATCTGCCCGGCTCGCCAAAACCGTGGCGTCACGGATAGCGCGAACCAGGGGATGCGGAGATTCCAATGCCCCGAGAGCACTCAGGGCGCTTTGTGAGTCGCTATAGATCAAAATCCGGTCTCCGAACCGGGCACGTCGCGTAATCTCCCGTACCGAGTGGTGTATTGCCACCAGCTCGGCCGCGAAGACAGACGCAGCGCCTGGTAGAGCCCCGCTGACTTCAAACAGAGGGGATACGGCGTGGAAGCCGACCCCCTCTTGGGACTTAGAGCCATCCGTTTCCCCTTGCACGGTACCAGCGTGACACGATGTGTGCTCCAAAAAGGTCGAACGCAATACTCCCGGCGCAGTACAAGCTTTGGGAGCAGAGGCGTGGCAACAAATAGCCAAATGTGGTACCCTCCAGGGTGGCGTCCTGGGCAGAACCAGGGACGCCACCGGCCCGAGAGCTATATCTACCTCTCGAAGGAGTTTCCTGGCCCTAAACCCAAAGGGCTTAGGGTATGACTGGCGTCTCTCGGCGGCATAGGCACCATCGAGATCAGCTGCGGATGCAGTGAGAGCTGTTGGCGACTGAGGGAGGCGCCGGGCTCGCGCGTACAGGCGAGTGATGCACTGCACGCGGCGCAGAGCGAGTGGCATCTCCCCAGCATCGACGAACAGGCTCTCAATGGGGGAAGTGCGGAAGGCACCGGTCGCAAGGCGAAGGCCGGTGTGGTGGATTGAATCCACCTTCCGCAATAAACGCTCGGCTGCGGATGCATAAAACTCGCATCCGTAGTCGAGCTTCGAGCGAACAAAGGATCGATAAAAAAGTAAGGCGGTAGCCCTATCAGCGCCCCAAGCGCTAAACGTCACGGAACGGAGAATGTCCATGGCGCGGGTACAAGAGACCCTAAGGCTGCGAATATGAGCCTCCCAGGTGAGGCGTCGGTCGAATACAAGACCAAGGAAACGGTGCGACTCAACCACATCCAGCCGCACCCCATTAAGAAACAAATCTGGGTCGGGGTGAAGCCGTGGATGGCGGCAGAAGTGCACCACCTTAGTCTTGGCCAAAGAAAACCGAAATCTGTGCGCTTCGGCATAGCGAGAGACGCGGTTCAATGCCTGTTGGAGTCGACGCTCCAGAGTTGGCATCTGGGCCGCGCCAAAAGAGATCGAAAGGTCGTCCACGTATAGCGTAGCGAGAACATCTGGCAGAACCGAGGTGATGCCGTTGATGCTCAGGGCAAAGAGTGTGACACTGAGGACACTTCCCTGCGGGACACCCTCTTCCTGCTCCTTTGGGGCAGTGAGGGCTCCCCCCACCCGTACGCGGAATCGACGATCTCGCAAAAATTCAGATATAAACATTGGGAGGCGTCCCCTCGCCCCCATCGTGTGGAGAGTCTCCATGATACCGTATCGCCATGCGGTATCATAGGCCTTATCCAGATCAAAAAACACCGTGGCGTAGTGCTGTCTACGAAGGAAAGCCTCGCAGACGGCATTTTCCAGTCGGAGCAGAGCATCCGCTGTCCAGGAAATAGGCTAATCTAACATTTACCAATTTCTCCATCAACTTGCACACGCAAGAGGTTAGAGAGATTGGGCGGAAACCGGTCGGAGTAGAGTGATCTCTCCCCGGCTTGCGAAAGGCGAGCACAGTAGCGATTCGCCAGGAGTCTGGGAGAAGACCCTCCACCCAGATCCTGTTGAACAAATCTAACAGAAAGGCCATGCCTCGCTCACCCAGGTGTCGAAGCATGGCGTACGGGACATCGTCCGGACCATGGGCGGTGTCCGCGCACGAGGTGAGAGCGGAACACAACTCACTCACAGTTAACTTGTCGTTGAAGGGTTCTCCGCCTCTGGAGGTAAAGTCCAGCCGGTGGCCTTCCGCGACATCACGACGTGCATTGAATGCTGGCGGAGCAGCATCACGGCTAGAGAATGCCGAAAAAGCGGTCGCTAAGGATTCCGCCACGGACGCGGGGTCCGAGATTGCGGTCCCATTCTCCTGGAGAACAGGAGGGGGGTCCTGCGAGAACTTGCCCCGAATCCTTTTGACTCGCTTCCACACCTCAGCTAAAGGGGTCTTCCCGTTAAGTGAAGACACGTATGCCCGCCAAGAAGAGCGGCGGGCGTGCTTCGAAACATACCGGAACCTAGCCCTAACCCGACGAAATTCAGCGACAGTGAAATCGTTCGGGCGGCGCTTATAGCGCATGTAGGCATAACGCTTCTGTTTGAGGGCCGTCTCACACTCGGCCGACCACCATGGGAGTGGTCGGTGTGCAAAACGGCCAGACGTCCTAGGAATAGTAGTCAGGCCCACGGCGATGAGGTTGCCGGAGAAGAACTCAACGGCCTCATCTACCGACCTAAACTCCTCGACTGAGATAGAGAATTCAGTCATTTCCTGAAATGCAGGCCACCGCGCCCGCGCCAAGCACCACCGAGGTGGTCTCTCAGGCGGCAGTTGCCCTGAAAAAAATATTTGAATGGGAAAGTGATCACTACCATGGAGGTCATCGACCACCCCCCAATCAAAATCAGGCTGTGCATCCGAACAGCACAAAGATAGGTCAAGGACAGAAAATGAAACGGTTCTCGGACAGTGATGCGTAAACTCATCCACGTTTAGGACACTCATCTCAAGCTCTTCGATCAGATCGGCAAGGACTTGTCCCCTGGGATTTATGAAGTAATCTTCCCAGAGAGGATGCCTGCCGTTCAGATCTCCAAGCAACAGATAGGGCCTCGGCAACCGTGCCACGACGCGGCGGAAGTCCCCCGCGTCGAAGTCAGCTGACGGTGGAATGTACGCAGAAATGATAGTATACCTCCTATCCAGGTGCAGCTGCACAGCCACTGCCTGAAAGGAGGTATCTAAAGAGAAAGGAAGAACGGAGACATCATGCCGGGTGTAAACCGCGCATCCCCCAGCCCGGCCATCCCGCGGTGGTGGGGTCGCAAGACCCTTATACCCCGGGAGGGCAGGCAGCGGGCACGCGCCTAGCATGGTCTCCTGCAAAAAAATAGCTAACGGGGAACGGGACGAGACGAGCCTCCGCAGCTCCTCCCAGTTGGCCCGGAGTCCACGGCAATTCCATTGAAGGAATATGCCCTCCAGGCCTAGCTCGGAGGAGACGCGGGGGCCCACCTCGAATTGAAGACCCTCACGGGAATGGCCGTACGCTTCCCGGGGGCAGAACCCCGGGCGCTGTTGGCCGGACAAAGCGCTGTCGCCTTCGAGGACTTATTGGGGGAGGTTGGGCTCGCCATGCGAGTCTTTTCCTCCCTCCGCCTCGAAACCTTAGGCGGGCGTTGCGGCTTCGGAGGCGGGGGGCCCTCTTTTCGAGGAACCACCGTCTCCGAGCCACTCACTCCACCTCGGGGCGTGGGCGAAGGGGCCGAAGCTCCTTTGTTGCTGTCCTCCTTTCGGGGAACAGCTTTAGGAACCCCGGAAGATGGCCTAACGACCATCTTCAGGGGTTTTGCCTCCTGTGAGTCTAACGACTCTGTGGAGGCGCGTGGCCGTTTCGCTTTACGGGAAACGGTCACGCTGGGGGAAGAGGGGGGAGCCCTGGTTTTAGCCGGGGCTGGGTGTAAACCCTTTTTGCCGCCAGCTCTACCAGGGGAGCGCCCGGGTGTAGTAGAGTCCGCAGAAGGACTCCGAATGGGCGCGGAAACAACCGTGCTCGTTGGCCTGGATGGGCCAGGAGCAGAGGGTGCTTTTCTAACTATTGAGGCATATGACGTCCCAGGCAGAGCCGGCATTGGGGAAAAGGGCCATGGGAACAGTCGCGGCGCAATGGCACGCAACTTTAAGTTCCCTTCGACCGTCTCCCATCTTCTTTGCCAAGCAGTCCGAAGAGCTGCCCGTATTCCTGCCATGTAGTCGGTGTGAGGAAGAGCGAAACGCGGGTCCGGTCGCAGAGTCCTCGCGGACTCTTTGGCGCCCTCATTCCCCGGTATTCCTAAATGTCCAAGAACCCAGCAGAAGATAATCTCGACATCTGCCTGGCTCGCCAAAACCGTGGCGTCACGGATATCGCGAACCAGGGGATGCGGAGATTCCAATGCCCCGAGACCACTCAGGGCGCTTTGTGAGTCGCTATAGATCACAATCCGGTCTCCGAACCGAGTACGTCGCGTAATCTCAAGTAGTGAGTGGTGTATTGCCACCAGCTCGGCCGTTAAGACAGACGCAGCGCCTGGTAGAGCCCCGCTGACTTCAAACAGAGGGAATACGGCATGGAAGCCGACGCCCTCTTGAGACTTGGAGCCATCCGTATACACTGGCACGGTTCAAGCGTGACACGAGGTGTACTCCAAAAAGGTCGAACGCAATACTCCCGGCGCCGAACAAGCTTTGGGAGCAGATGCGTGGCGACAAATAGCCAAATGTGGTACCCTCCAGGGTGGCGTCCTGGGGAGAACCAGGGCGCCACCGGCCCGAGAGCTATATCTACCTCTCGAAGGAGTTTCCTGGCCCTAAACCGAAATGGCTTAGGGCCAGCGTCTGTCGGCGGCATAGGCACCGTCGAGATCAGCTGCGGATGCAGTGAAAGCTGCATCCGCAGCTTTCTAAAGAGAAAGGAAGAACGGAGACATCATGCCGAGTGTAAACCGCGCATCCCCCAGCCCGGCCATCCCGTGGTGGTGGGGTTGCTAGACCCTTATACCCCGGGAGGGAGGGCAGGGGGCACGCGCCTAGCATGGGCTCCTGCAAAAAGATAGCTATCGGGGAACGGGACGAGACGAGCCTCCGCAGCTCCTCCCAGTTAGCCCGGAGTCCACGGCAATTCCATTGAAGAAATATGCCTTCCAGGCTTAGCACGGACGAGACGCGGGGGCCCTACTGAAACAGAAGACCCTCACGGAAAAGGCCGTACGCTTCCCGGAGGCAGAACCCCAGGCGCTTTCGCCTTCGAGGACTTATTGGGGGAGGTTGGGCTCGCCATGCGAGTCTTTTCCTCCCCCCGCCTCGAAACCTTAGCTGGCGTTGTGGCTTCGGAGGCGGGAGGCCCTCTTTTCGAGGAACCACCGTCTCCGAGCCACTCGCTCCACCACTAGGCGTGGGCGAAGGAGCCGAAGCTCATTTGTTGCTGTCCTCTTTTCGGGGGAAAGCTTTAGGAACCCAGGAAGATGGCCTAGGGACCAACTTCAGGGGTGTTGCCTCCTGTGAGTCTAACCACTCGGTGGAGGCGCGTGGCCGTTTCGCCTTACGGGAAACGGTCACGCTGGGGGAAGAGGGGGAAACCCTGGTTTTAGTCGGTGCTGGGTGTAAACCCTTTTTGCCGCCAGCTTTACCAGGGAAGCGCACGGGTTGAGTAGAGCCCGCAGAAGGGCTCCGAATGGGCGCGGAAACAACCGTGCTCGTTGGCCTGGATGGGGTAGGAGCAGAGGGTGCCTTTCTAACTATCGAGGCACATGATGTCCCAGGAAGAGCCGGGCGCGTCAGGACAAAGTCCTTAGCCTCGCGGAATGAGAGTCGATCCTGGGCCTGAATGGCCAGGATTTCATTCTCAAGGAGATATGCACCACATTGTTTCGAAGAAGCCGGGTGCGGCTCTCCGCAATTGACACACTTGGCTACACATGATTTAGACTTATCGTGTGCGGCCTTGGAGCAATTTACACAGACTTCAGGTGACCCAGACTTTGAACGTCTACAAGATTGATTCATATGGACGAAGCGGTGACAGTAATAGCACCGCCGCGGCAGTGGCACGAATGCCTTCACGCGGTAGCGGTACCAACCAGGACGCACCGACTCAGGGAGCTTGTCACAGTCGAACGTGACGAAGAGTGTAGGGGTGGGTCTCGAGGCCCCTCCCTCCCTGTTTTCTCATCACACGTTCGACCTTAACCGCCCCATGGTCGGCCAGCTCTAAAGTGATGTCCTCAATGGAGTAGTCAACGAGTTCCCTCGCATAAACTACTCCTTTCACAAAGTTCATGGTAGAGTGCGGCGTCACACTCACCGGGGTGCCATGAAGTGTTCGAAAAGCACTTATCTTGGCCGCCTCGGCGGGATTCGCCGCATTCGTCAGAAGGCTCCCGTCCGAGAAACGGGTCACCTTCGGCTCTCTACCAATTGCACTAGCTAATCCTCTCCTCTGATGGATCATGTTGCCCTTGGCCAACATGGTGCCATCAGTGGAGCGAATAACGAGGAAGCGTTTGAAGCCAGCGTGCTCGAAAACGCGAGCTAACCTCTGAATCAGGGGCCCCGATGTCATCGAGCCTCCGCCCTGTGCACTTTTGGTCTTAGTCAGGGGCTCCGCAACAGGGGAGGCAGAGGGGCCGGATGTGCCGATCTTGGCTTGGTCGCTTGCCAAAGTGGCAGCAGACCCATCCGTCCCCGTAGCCCCCGCGGATGGAGAGGAGCCCCGAGTCTTTGTCATTTTTGGAGAGGAGGGCGGGGTAATGAACCCGCTTCTCACCTCCGTCGGCAGAAGCCCCTAGGGCAGATGGACCGGCCTCAGCCAGGTCCTTCTCCGAAATGGAGAAGGTCCTGGTAGTCGTGGGGGCACCCGTCAGAGGAGATCCTTCCCCTCCTTGTACTGCTTCGGAAACCCTAGCCGTTTGAGGGGGACCTTGCATAGGGGCGCATTCGCTGCTTGGAACTGAGCCCGGATTCTTCCTCATGGAAGGCTTTAACGTCAGAGGCTGGGTTTCCTCAAGGACCATGTCTATCTCAGGGGGGTCCTCCAGTTTGCCATCCCCTCCCAGGACATCGCAGGTCCCTTTTGGAAGCGTCATAAGTCTTTAGTGGGGAGGCATAGGCCTTGACCCCGGCAAGGTTTAGTATTCTTGCCAGCAGGTCTTTTGAGGGAAGCGACCGAAGGGATCTGGCTTTCCTCTCCCCCCTAAAGGGGTTTGCCCTACCGAGCCGCTTCGATGTGGAGCGGCTGGCTAAGGGCTGCCTCCTGGCTTTCTTGGCAGTCCCCTTGGAAAGAACAGAGGATACTGCCGCTGGAAGAAGGAAGGTGCCCGAAAGCACCTCCAGAGAAGGGGGTGACGGGGAGTCCCCTACACCCGTAAGCGAAGGAGATGAGTAAGCCTCCTCTTCGGTTAGAGAGATATGGAGGGTCCCCTGTGCAAGCAGAGGGGGAGGGGACCTCCATTTTTTCGGTGGAGCTGCCCGAGGGCGGCTCGGTTGGTGACAGGGGGAATTAAGGGGAGATTTTTATGTTTCTCATCATTGGGCATGGTGACCATATTTGTTTCACGAGTTTCAATCGCTCATCACCTCTCGCAGTCGCCCGCACTGCAAGAGGTGCTTACAGGCCTGGCAGAGCCAGGCGCCGCCATTTGGGACCACCCCTCCCGCCTGGTGGCCTGGCAGTCCATCATAATGGCGGCTCCACCTTAGACACGGCATAAAACTGAGTGTGAAGAAGAAAGGAAAGGGGATGTGAGGAAGGTATGGGTGGGGATTAAGCAAGTTGTTAAAAAAAACCCATTCCGAACAGGAGCTCAGGGGTTAGGGAACATTGTCCCCTCCCCCCTCAGCCCCGATCCGGGATGGTTGGCTTGAGAAGGTCAGCATCTACCCTGTGAAATTAGAGGCTGGCCATTGAAAGTTGTGGGAGAGGTTGTAGGAAAAGCGACGAAGTAGGGAAGAAATACAGGCTATCTAAAGGAAGGAAGAGAGGCTAAGCTGGGGCCGGACGGAGCGCTGGATCCCGTCAGCACGGCGGCCAGGATGGCAAATCGCCGCGCCCTTACGGGGTGAAGTATCCAAAGAAAACCAAGATTATCAAGGGTTTTTTACCCCTTTATTTTTGTGACATGGCTCACATTGTCAGGGCACATCTCAACTATTTCCTCTTCAGATAAGTCGAAGACTTCATAGTTGTATATGCACCCCTTACTCAAATAAAGGTCTTGTGTGGCTTAATGATTTTAAATATGCCAACAGATGGGCATGGAAAGTTGGAGAGCATTTTTGCCTGGGTGACATCTTTGGCATATACATGGACTTCCTTCCCATATTTTTTAGATACAGGGAGACTCGATGAAATTGCCCTTGCCCTCTTTGTAGTAGGCAACGAACCAGTATGGAGTGCACACTTTTCATGGCCTTGTTGCCTTCTCTGCCAGATGCTCTTCAAATATGTTTGGACAGTAGTCCTGCTTTGTCTCTTTCAGATTACTTGATCTTAAGAGTCTGAGATCATCTTGTCGCATATGGGTAAGGAGGCTGCATGTTCAAGGGCTGACTTAGCGGCTTCCTTTGTCAGGAAGACCACATAACATCTGTTGGTGGTATCATTATTCTCATAGATGATTCCGATTCGGGTTACGGTACCAAACTTCTTCATGATAGCGCATATTGCATTGTATGTGAGGCTTTGTAAGGTATCAGTCATCATAAGTGTGTCTCCATTTTGTGATGATTTAAAGGACCCAGTACGTGTCCTGCTACCAACTTTTCCATTCTGGATTTCAGAAGCAGTGTGAGGTGCTCACATCTGCTTCTCTTCAGCAGCACAACAGCCAGTAGATGATCTCTTGGGGGCCTGGTAGACCACCTCCTGCGAAATGCCGCTCTCCGCGATGACACACTTAGCCATACAAAATTTGAACTTATCGTGTGTCGCCTTTGAGCAACTTAAACAGGCTTAGGGTAACCCTGACTTTGCACGTCTACACGAGCGATTTATATGGCCGAAGTAGTGGCAGTAGCATGATATATTTTTTTTTTTTATGGAGCCCATCTGGCAACTACCCACTTGGGCATAAGTCGCCGAAAAACACGACAGCCTAGAACTAGGCTACTTTAAAGTAAAAATATGAAAACTTAACAATGATATAAATTGGAAAAACTTAACAATCGAAGCAATCTCCGGCAGCGGGGGGAGGTCCCCCCTCACCCCGGTGCAGGAGAGTGCAACCTACAACCAAAACAATAACAAAAAAAGTAACCTTAAATAAAGGGGAGAAGCCCGGCCTCCCCCCAAAAGTCAACAAGTCCACAAGTCAATGTGCACGAATCTGTCCCGAGCACAAGGGACAGGCGGTAACAACCCCGCCCATCCCGGTACTGAGACAGGAATCGTGCGCGAAGATCACCCAGACTGGGACATTCGACAAGAATATGCCTAACAGTCTGGGGGACGATGCAGTCGTTGCAATAGGGCGCATGCGAGCGCTCCATCAAGTAGCGATGCGTCACACGAGTGTGTCCGATTCGAAGACGACAGAAAGCAACCTGAAGCCGCCGCGGCATTGGGGGATAGGTCCATGGGAACAGTCGCGGCGCAATGGCACGCAACTTTAAGTTCCCTTCGACCGTCTCCCATCTTCTTTGCCAAGCAGTCCGAATAGCTGCCCGTATTCCTGCCATTTAGTCGGTGTGAGGAAGAGCGAAACGCTGGTCCGGTCGCAGAATCCTCGCGGACTCTTTGGCGCGCTCATTCCCCGCAATTCCTACATGTCCAGGAACCCAGCAGAAGATAATCTCGACATCTGCCCGGCTCGCCAAAACCATGGCGTCACGGATATCGCGAACCAGGGGATGCGGAGATTCCAATGCCCCGAGAGCACTCAGGGCGCTTTGTGAGTCGCTATAGATCACAATCCGGTCTCCAAACCGGGCACGTCGCGTAATCTCCCGTAGCGAGTGGTGTATTGCCACCAGCTCAGCCGTGAAGACAGACGCAGCGCCTGGTAGAGCCCCGCTGACTTCAAACAGAGGGGATACGGCGTGGAAGCCGACCACCTCTTGTTGGGACTTGGAGCCATCCGTATACACTGGCACGGTTCCAGCGTGACACGATGTGTGCTCCAAAAAGGTCGAACGCAATACTCCCGGCGCAGTACAAGCTTTGGGAGCAGAGGCGTGGCGACAAATAGCCAAATGTGGTACCCTCCAGGGTGGCGTCCTGGGCAGAACCAGGGGCGCCACCGGCCCGAGAGCTATATCTACCTCTCGAAGGAGTTTCCTGGCCCTAAACCCAAAGGGCTTAGGGTATGACTGGCGTCTCTCGGCGGCATAGGCACCATCGAGATCAGCTGCGGAAGCAGTGAGAGCTGTTGGTGACTGAGGGAGGCGCCGGGCTCGCGCGTACAGGCGGGTGATGCACTGCACGCGGCGCAGAGCGAGTGGCATCTCCCCAGCATCGACCAACAGGCTCTCAATGGGGGAAGTGCAGAAGGCACCGGTCGCAAGGCGAAGGCCGGTGTGGTGGATCGAATCCACCTTCCGCAATAAACGCTCGGCTGCGGATGCATAAAACTCGCATCCGTAGTCGAGCTTCGAGCGAACAAAGGATCGATAAAAAAATAAGGCAGTAGCCCTATCACCGCCCCAAGCGCTGAACGTCACGGAACGGAGAATGTCCATGGCGCGGGTACAAGAGACCCTAAGGCTGCAAATATGAGCCTCCCAGGTGAGGCGTCGGTAGAATACAAGACCAAGGAAACGGTGCGACTCAACCAAATCCAGGCGCACCCCATTAAGAAACAAATCTGGGTCGGGTGAAGCCGTGGATGGCGGCAGAAGTGCACCACCTTAGTCTTGGCCAAAGAAAACCGAAACCTGTACGCTTCGGCATAGCGAGAGACGCGGTTCAATGCCTGTTGGAGTCGACGCTCATGAGTTGGCATCTGGGCCGCGCCAAAAGAGATCGAAAGGTCGTCCACGTATAGCGTAGCGAGAACATCTTCCGGCAGCACCGAGGTGATGCCATTGATGCTCAGGGGAAAGAGTGTGACACTGAGGACACTTTCCTGCGGGACACCCTCTTCCTGCTCCTTTGGGCCGGAGAGGGCTCCCTCCACCCGTACGCGGAATCGACGATCTCGCAAAAATTCAGATATAAACATTGGGAGGCGTCCCATCGCCCCCATCGTGTGGAGAGTCTCCATGATACCGTATCGCCATGCGGTATCATAGGCCTTCTCCAGATCGAAAAACACCGTGGCGTAGTGCTGTCTACGAAGGAAAGCCTCGCAGACGGCATTTTCCAGTCGGAGCAGAGACTCCGACGTGGAGTGGAACTTGCGGAAGCCGCACTGTGCGGAAGACAGATGGCCTCCGCTGTCCAGGAAAAAGGCTAATCTAACATTTACCAATTTCTCCATCAACTTGCACACGCAAGAGGTTAGAGATTGGGCGGAAACCGGTCGGAGTAGAGTGATCTCTCCCCGGCTTGCGAAAGGCGAGCACAGTAGCGATTCGCCAGGAGTCTGGGAGAAGACCTTCCACCCAGATCCTGTTGAACAGATCTAACAGAAAGGCCATGCCTCGCTCACCCAGGTGTCGAAGCATGGCGTACGGGACATCGTCCGGACCATGGGCGGTGTCCGCGCAAGAAGCGAGAGCGGAACGCAACTCACTCACAGTAAACTTGTCGTTGAAGGGTTCTCCGCCTCTGGAGGTAAAGTCCAGCCGGCGGCCTTCCGCGACATCACGACGTGCGTGGAATGCTGGCGGAGCAGCATCACGGTTAGAGAATGCGGAGAAAGCGGTCGCTAAGGATTCCGCCACGGACGCGGGGTCCGAGATTGCGGTCCCATTCTCCTGGAGAACGGGAGGGGGTCCTGCGAGAACTTGCCCCGAATCCTTTTGACTCGCTTCCACACCTCAGGTAAAGGGGTCTTCCCGTTAAGTGAAGACACGTATGCCCGCCAAGAAGAGCGGCGGGCGTGCTTCGAAATATACCGGAACCTAGCCCTAGCCCGACGAAATTCAGCGACAGTGAAATCGTTCGGGCGGCGCTTATAGCGCATGTAGGCATAACGCTTCTGTTTGAGGGCCGTCTCACACTCGGCCGACCACCATGGGAGTGGTCGGCGTGCAAAACGGCAAGACGACCTAGGAATAGTAGTCAGGCCCACAGCGATGAGGTTGCCGGAGAAGAACTCAACGGCCTCATCTACCGACCTAAACTCCTCGACTGAGATAGAGAATTCAGTCATTTCCTGAAATGCAGGCCACTGCGCCCGCGCCAAGCATCACCGAGGTGGTCTCTCAGGCGGCAATGCCCTGAAAATGATATTTGAATGGGAAAGTGATCACTACCATGGAGGTCATCGACCACCCCCCAATCAAAATCAGGCTGTGCATCCGAACAGCACAAAGATAGGTCAAGGCAAGAAAATGAAGCGGTTCTCGGACAGTGATGCGTAAACTCATCCACGTTTAGGACACCCATCTCAAGCTCTTCGATCAGATCGGCAAGGACTTGTCCCCTGGGATTTATGGAGTAATCTCCCCAGAGAGGATGCCTGCCGTTCAGATCTCCAAGCAACAGATAGGGCCTCGGCAACCGTGCCACGACGCGGCGGAAGTCCCCCGCGTCGAAGTCAGCTGACGGTGGAATGTACGCAGAAATGATAGTATACCTCCTATCCAGGTGCAGCTGCACAGCCACTGCCTGAAAGGAGGTATCTAAAGAGAAAGGAAGAACAAGGACATCATGCCGGGTGTAAACCGCGCATCCCCCAGCCCGGCCATCCCGCGGTGGTGGGGTCGCAAGGCCCTTGTACCCCGGGAGGGCGGGCAGGGGGCACGCGCCTAGCATGGTCTCCTGCAAAAAGATAGCTAACGGGGAGCGGGACGAGACGAGCCACCGCAGCTCCTCCCAGTTGGCCCGGAGTCCACGGCAATTCCATTGAAGGAATATGCCCTCCAGGCCTAGCTCGGAGGAGACGCTGGGGCCCTCCTCGAACTGAAGACCCTCACGGGAATGGCCGTACGCTTCCCGGGGGCAGAACCCCGGGCGCTGTTGGCCGGACAAAGCGCTGGAGGCGCTGTCGCCTTCGAGGACTTATTGGGGGAGGTTGGGCTCGCCATGCGAGTCTTTTCCTCCCTCCGCCTCGAAACCTTAGGCGGGCGCTGCGGCTTCGGAGGCGGGGGGCCCTCTTTTCGAGGAACCACCGTCTCCGAGCCACTCGCTCCACCTCGGGGCGTGGGCGAAGGGGCCGAAGCTCCTCTGTTGCTGTCCTCCTTTCGGGGGACAGCTTTAGGAACCCCTGAAGATGGCCTAGCGACCATCTTCAGGGGTGTTGCCTCCTGTGAGTCTAACGACTCGGTGGAAGCGCGTGGCCGTTTCGCCTTGCGGGAAACGGTCACGCTGGGGGAAGAGGGGGGAGCCCTGGTTTTAGCCGGGGCTGGGTATGAACCCTTTTTGCCACCAGCTTTACCAGGGGAGCGCCCGGGTTGGGTAGAGCCCGCAGAAGGGCTCCGAATGGGCGCGGAAACAACCGTGCTCGTTGGCCTGGATGGGCCAGGAGCAGAGGGTGCCTTTCTAACTACTGAGGCATATGACGTCCCAGGCAGAGCTGGGCGCGCCAGGACCAAGTGCCTAGCCTCGCGGAATGAGAGTCTATCCTGGGCCTGAAAGGCCAGGATTTCTTTCTCAAGGAGATATGCACCACATTGCTTCGAAGAAGCAGGGTGCGGCTCTCCGCAATTGACACACTTGGCCACACACGATTTGGACTTATCGTGTGCGACCTTGGAGCAATTTACACAGACTTCGGGTGACCCCGACTTTGCACGTCTACATGAGCGATTCGTATGGCCGAAGCGGTGACAGTAATAGCACCGCCGCGGCAGTGGCACGAATGCCTTCACGCGGTAGCGGTACCAACCATCATGCACCGACTCACGAGCTTGTCACAGTCGAACGTGACGAAGAGTGTAGGGGTGGGTCTCGAAGCCCCTCCCTGTTTTCTCATCACACGTTCGACCTTGACTGCCCCATGGTCGGCCAGCTCTAGGGTGATGTCCTCAATGGAGTAGTCAACGAGTTCCCTCGCATAAACTACTCCTTTCACAAAGTTCATGGTAGAGTGCGGCGTCACACTCACCGGGGTGCCATGAAGTGTCCGAAGAGCACTTATCTTGGCCGCCCCGGCGGGATTCGCCGCATTCGCCAGAAGGCTGCCGTCCGAGAAACGGGTCACCTTCGGCTCTCTACCAATTGCACTAGCTAATCCTTTCCTCTGATGGATCATGTTGCCCTTGGACAACATGGTGCCATCAGTGGAGCGAATAACGAGGAAGCGTTTGAAGCCAGCGGGCTCGAAAACGCCAGGTAACCTCTGAATGAGGGGCCCCGATGTCATCGAGGCTCCACCCTGTGCACTCTTGGTGTTAGTCTTGGTCAGGGGCTCCGCAACCGGGGGGGTAGAGGGGCCGGATGTGCCGATCTTGGCTTGGTCGCCTACCAAAGTGGTAGCAGACCCATCCGTCCCCGCAGCCCCCGCGGATGGAGAGGAACCCCGAGTCTTTTTCTTTTTTGGAGAGGAGGGCGGGAAATGAACCCGCTTCTCACCTCCGCCGGCAGCAGCCCCCAGGCCAGATGGACCGGCCTCAGCCAGGTCCCTCTCCGAAATGGAGAAGGTCCTGTTTGTCGTAGGGGCTCCTGTCGGAGGAGATCCCTCCCCTCCTTTTACTGCCTCGGAGCCCTCAGCCATTTGAGGAGGACCTTGCATAGGGGTGGATTCGGGTTCAGTGCTTGGCGCCGAGCCCGAACTCCCCCCCCCCATGGAAGGCCCTACCGTCTGAGGCTGGGTTTCCTCAAGGACCATGTCTATCACAGGAGGGGCCTCCAGTTGGCCATCCCCTCCCAGGACATCGCAGGTCCCCTTGGCAGTGTCGCCAGTCTTGTGTGGGGAGGCACAGGCCTTGACCCCGGCAAGGTTTAAAATTCTTGCCAGCAGGTCTTTTGAGGGAAGCGACCGAAGGGGCCTGGCTTCCCTCTCCCCCCTAAGATGGTTTGCCCTACCAAGCCGCTTCGATGGGGAGCGGCTGGCTAAGGGCTGCCTGCTGGCTTTCTTGGCAGTCCCCTTGGAAAGAAAAGAGGGGACTGCCGCTGGGAAAAGGGAGGTGCCCGAAAGCACCTCCAGAGAAGGGGGTGAGGGGGAGTCCCCTGCACTCGTAGGCGAAGAAAAGGAGTAAGCCTCCTCTCCGGTTAGAGAAATATGGAGGGTCCCCTGTGCAAGCACAGGGGAGGGGGACCTCCATTTTTTTACGGAGCTGCCAGAGGGCGGCTCCGTTGATGTTTCAGGGAAAGTTGGGGGTTGAGTTGTTTTTTTTTGGTCTTCATCATTGGGCATGGTGACCCTTTTTTTTAACACGGGATGCAATAGCGCACACCTCTCGCAGTAGCCCGCACTGCGAGAGGTGCTTACAAGCCTGGCAGAGCCAGGCGCCGCCATTTGGGACCACCCCTCCCGCCTGGTGGCCTGGCAGTCCATCGGCATGGCGGCTTCACCTTGAACACGGCGTAAAATATATAGATTGTGAAGAGGAGAGGAAAAGGGATGTGAGGAAGGTATGGGTGGGGATGAAGCAGGTTGTTAAAAACCAGCCACCCCAGACCGGAGCTCAGGGGTTAGGAAAAATTTTTTTTTTTTTTTTTTTTTTAAGAGCTCATCTGGCGACTGCCTACTTGGGCATTAGTCGCCGTATTAAAACTGGCCTAGTTCTAGGCTACTTTAAAATAAAATTAACCCATTAATGCCGAAAATTATCTGAAGGTAGTTTATAAGTTTTTTTCTTTGGAAATAGTTAATGTAGGTATTAATAACACAATAATATGTTTAACATCGACATTTATTCAGAAATGCAGAAAATACAGCCTGGTAACTTTTGTAACCACTCGGCATTAACGTAACAAAATATTCGATTTTGAAATATAAGTTCCTTATAACTAAATTTGATTACTGTAACCTTTTGTGATAATTAATCAAATGAAAAATAAAACAGTTAACGGCAAATCTAAATTAGTATACGGTTCATTTCTTTGTATGAAATGCCTCCATACATTCTGGGTGGATCGGTAAGTTACACATTTTGCAAATGTATACTGTCCGACGACCACATTCTCGGCACCTGCAGCGTTGTTGTTGCCCTTTTGCTGTCCAGTGCTGTTGTTGATTGAATCTTACTGTGTTTTCAATCGTGTTAGATGGATGCCATCTTGGTCCTGGTTGTTTTCGTCCAACACCGTATGTTTTCAGCAAAGAAATAACTAAATTCCTTGAAAAATCCAGCAGACTTACTGCAGCTTTTATCTTTCGATACCGCATCCATGCATTTACCACCTGCGCATTCAAACTCCAAGCGAATAAAGGCCACCACCACTTTTTAGATCGGATTCGAATACGATACACAGATATTTGCTGATTAAAAATATCAATCCCTCCCATATGTTTATTATACACATTCACAGAATTCGGGACATCAATTTGAACATGTTTTTTCGCAATTCGGTCCCACCTCTTGGCTGTTTGAATCGGATCAGCTCTTAGCTTATTTGACCCTACACTGAGTACTTTGTTATCCTTCCATTTGACAACTGACACACATTCGGTAAATGCCTCTTCCATGTAACCACGTTTTTTTTTCTCAATGAGTTTTCTTTGCGGCAATGGAGCTCCTCCGAGGCGATCTTCTCGAAGTGTTGACGTAGCAGCGATTCCTTTATTAGACAGTTCTTTTAGAAGCGAAATTGAGCCAAAATAATTGTCACAGATGACATGTTGCCCTTTTATCAAATCCGTTTTATTTATCATTTCCATAACTACATTGGGTCCATGCCCAAGCCCATGATCTGGAACTTTCGTGTGAGAGCCACAGTAAGGCTCCACATGAAGAAGAGTGCCATCGGATGTACAACTCGCCCAAAGCTTGAAACCAAACCTAACCGGTTTCCCTCTTATAAACTGCTTGTCGCCGTGTCGCCCGTAATACGGCACCATGATCTCATCAACGCTGATGAACTCTTCTGTTTTATTGATTTTATTTGTTCGATTTAGATGCTCGAAAATAGGCCTCACTTTGTAAAACCGATCCCCATCAATTAACATATTATCAGCGAAATGAAGACACCTCATTATTTGATCGAATGTGTCTCTCCTCATTGAGTTTACTACTAACGTATTCTGCACATCTTCCATTTGGGTCCAATATAACCTTCTATTTGGCAATCTATTATATCCGGAAAGAATAAGAATTCCGAACAAAACTCTTAAATTGTCTGGAGTTAGGCAGTCGTGTTGGAGTGATTTTTGTTGGGCATAAAGTTTGCTTTGGTGACAAATGTACTCCAGCCAATCCTCGGTCCAACATTGCCCAATGAATTCTAATATATTCTGGATGTCTTCCGTTTCACTATTTGATATACAAGGTTCATAATCACTTACCGTATCTATGACTTTTGCTTTATTTTTATGCCAAACATTGGTTACTTTTCGTCGTTTCGGTGCTGGAAGAGCAGAGGAAGTTGAAGGTTGGCTTTAGACGTCTTGTCGTTGCTCCTCAGGTGGCAAAATTACACTTGTAAGAAGAATTCTTCTCGGTAGATGATCAGGGTCACAGGAAACCTCGTCGTCAGAGCAGTCAGAATCACAGTCGGTTTCAGCTGTCGCATCCTCAGTTGGTGGCTCAATTCCAACAAACACGTGCTGGTTATCATTTTCTTCCAACAATGCATCGTGAATTTCATTTAATTTCATCCTAAAAATTGAAAAACTAATTAACATTTTATTTTAAAAATAAAGAACAAGTAAAAATAAAACTTAAAATAGCTAGGCCTCTTTAATTTCTATTACTCCAAATGGCGTAAAAAATGTTTTAACCATTTGAATTTTCCCATTTCAAAACGGCTATCAAGATATATACAAAATATATACGTAGTCGTTCGTATCAAATGTGATATTATAGTAGTTATATAATGTATAGAAAACTATTAATTTTAAAATTTATATAAAGCGCTGTTCAAATGCGCTGAAAAAAGGCTACAATCGTATTCTGTACATTATCCACCATTATATACTACCACAGCCGAGCGGTAACTTTTGTTACCATTGTAAATATATCTCTCTATATAAAGATATCTAGAATGAAGACATACTATATTATATTTTTATGTGACAGAACCATCTTTAAGCTAATAAATCAAGTACACGCGAGTAAAGAAATATAAAACTAAAATAAAGATACTTACGGGTTTTTAATCGTGTGTCGAGCCATCGCGAATGACATCCACCTCCTCTGAACTTTCAAGGACGACTGAATGTGACTCATGCTGTCGAATGCTTATATATCCGCTTCAACCTCGTGCTCAAAGTTGTTTCAAACTTATAAACGCTATAAAATGATTTTTCTCCAACTTTCTGAAGATATATATACATTTATTCACACTGGTAACAATAGTTACCGTTCGGCATTAATGGGTAAAGAGAGAAAAAAAAAACGCCCTAAAAGGGGGAAAGGAAGCAAGCTGGTGCGTCGGGGAGAGGTCCCACCGGCGCAGGAGCGTGCAACTAAAGAAAAAAAAAAAAAAAAAAAAACAAATGCAAAAAAACAACAAAACAAAACAAAAAAACAAACAAACCTTGCTTAAATAATAGGGAGAAGGCCGGCCTCCCCCAAGAAGTCAACAAGTCCACAAGTCAATGTGCACGAATCTGTCCCGAGCACAAGGGACAGGCGGTAGCGAACCCGCCCATCCCGGTACTGGGACAGGTATCGTGCGCGAAGATCACCCAGACTGGGACATTCAACAAGAATGTGCCGAACAGTCTGGGGGACGACGCAGTCGTTGCAATAGGGCGCAGGCGAGCGTTCCATCAGATAGCGATGCGTCACACGAGTGTGTCCGATTCGGAGACGACAGAAAGCAACCTGAAGCCGCCACGGCATTGGGGGATAGGTCCATGGGAACAGTCGCGGCGCAATGGCACGCAACTTTAAGTTCCCTTCGACCGTCTCCCATCTTCTTTGCCAAGCAGTCCGAAGAGCTGCCCGTATTCCTGCCATGTAGTAGGTGTGAGGAAGAGCGAAACGCTGGTCCGGTCGCAGAGTCCTCGCGGACTCTTTGGCGCCCTCATTCCCCGCAATTCCTACATGTCCAGGAACCCAGCAGAAGATAATCTCGACATCTGTCCGGCTCGCCAAAACCATGGCGTCACGGATATCGCGAACCAGGGGATGCGGAGATTCCAATGCCCCGAGAGCACTCAGGGCGCTTTGTGAGTCGCTATAGATCACAATCCGGTCTCCAAACCGGGCACGTCGCGTAATCTCCCGTAGCGAGTGGTGTATTGCCACCAGCTCGGCCGTTAAGACAGACGCAGCGCCTGGCAGAGCCCCGCTGACTTCAAACAGAGGGGATGCGGCGTGGAAGCCGACCCCCTCTTGGGACTTGGAGCCATCCGTATACACTGGCACGGTACCAGTGTATACGCAATACTCCCGGCGCAGTACAAGCTTTGGGAGCAGAGGCGTGGCGACAAATAGCCAAATGTGGTACCCTCCAGGGTGGCGTCCTGGGCAGAACCAGGGGGCGCCACCGGCCCGAGAGCTATATCTACCTCTCGAAGGAGTTTCCTGGCCCTAAACCCAAAGGGCTTAGGGTATGACTGGCGTCTCTCGGCGGCATAGGCACCATCGAGATCAGCTGCGGATGCAGTGAGAGCCGTTGGCGACTGAGGGAGGCGCCGGGCTCGCGCGTACAGGCGAGTGATGCACTGCACGCGGCGCAGAACGAGTGGCATCTCCCTAGCATCGACCAACAGGCTCTCAATGGGGGAAGTGCGGAAGGCACCGGTCGCAAGGCGAAGGCCGGTGTGGTGGATTGAATCCACCTTCCGCAATAAACGCTCGGCTGCGGATGCATAAAACTCGCATCCGTAGTCGAGCTTCGAGCGAACAAAGGATCGATAAAAAAGCGCTGAACGTCAAGGAACGGAGAATGTCCATGGCGCGGGTACAAGAGACCCTAAGGCTGCAAATATGAGCCTCCCAGGTGAGGCGTCGGTCGAATACAAGACCAAGGAAACGGTGCGACTCAACCACATCCAGGCGCACCCCATTAAGAAACAAATCTGGGTCGGGGTGAAGCCGTGGATGGCGGCAGAAGTGCACCACCTTAGTCTTAGGCCAAAGAAAACCGAAACCTGTGCGCTTCGGCATAGCGAGAGACGCGGTTCAATGCCTGTTGGAGTCGACGCTCCAGAGTTGGCATCTGGGCCGCGCCAAAAGAGATCGAAAGGTCGTCCACGTAGAGCGTAGCGAGAACATCTTCTGGCGAACCGAGGTGATGCCGTTGATGCTCAGGGCAAAGAGTGTGACACTGAGGACACTTCCCTGCGAGACACCCTCTTCCTGCTCCTTTGGGCCAGAGAGGGCTCCCCCCACCCGTACGCGGAATCGACGATCTCTCAAAAATTCAGATATAAACATTGGGAGGCGTCCCCTCGCCCCCATCGTGTGGAGAGTCTCCATGATACCGTATCGCCATGCGGTATCATAGGCCTTCTCCAGATCAAAAAAAAACGTGGCGTAGTGCTGTCTACGAAGGAAAGCCTCGCAGACGGCATTTTCCAGTCGGAGCAGAGCATCCGACGTGGAGTGAAACTTACGGAAGCCGCACTGTGCAGAAGACAGATGGCCTCCGCTGTCCAGGAAATAGGCTAATCTAACATTTACCAATTTCTCCATCAACTTGCACACGCAAGAGGTTAGAGAGATTGGGCGGAAACCGGTCGGAGTAGAGTGATCTCTCCCCGGCTTGCGAAAGGCGAGCACAGTAGCGATTCGCCAGGAGTCTGGGAGAAGACCTTCCACCCAGATCCTGTTGAACAGATCTAACAGAAAGGCCATGCCTCGCTCACCCAGGTGTCGAAGCATGGCGTACGGGCCATCGTCCGGACCATGGGCGGTGTCCGCGCACGAAGCGAGAGCGGAACGCAACTCACTCACAGTAAACTTGTCGTTGAAGGGTTCTCCGCCTCTGGAGGTAAAGTCCAGCCGGCGGCCTTCCGCGACATCACGACGTGCATTGAATGCTGGCGGATCAGCATCACGGTAGAGAATGCGGAGAAAGCGGTCGCTAAGGATTCCGCCACGGACGCGGGGTCCGAGATTGCGGTCCCATTCTCCTGGAGAACGGGAGGGGGGTCCTGCGAGAACTTGCCCCGAATCCTTTTGACTCGCTTCCACACCTCAGGTAAAGGGGTCTTCCCGTTAAGTGAAGACACGTATGCCCGCCAAGAAGAGCGGCGGGCGTGCTTCGAAATATACCGGAACCTAGCCCTAGCCCGACGAAATTCAGCGACAGTGAAATCGTTCGGGCGGCGCTTATAGCGCATGTAGGCATAACGCTTCTGTTTGAGGGCCGTCTCACACTCGGCCGACCACCATGGGAGTGGTCGGCGTGCAAAATGGCCAGACGTCCTAGGAATACTAGTCAGGCCCACGGCGATGAGGTTGCCGGAGAAGAACTCAACGGCCTCATCTACCGACCTAAACTCCTCGACTGAGATAGAGAATTCAGTCATTTCCTGAAATGCAGGCCACTGCGCCCGCGCCAAGCATCACCGAGGTGGTCTCTCAGGCGGCAGTTGCCCTGAAAATGATATTTGAATGGGAAAGTGATCACTACCATGGAGGTCATCGACCACCCCCCAATCAAAATCAGGCTGTGCATCCGAACAGCACAAAGATAGGTCAAGGCAAGAAAATGAAGCGGTTCTCGGACAGTGATGCGTAAACTCATCCACGTTTAGGACACCCATCTCAAGCTCTTCGATCAGATCAGCAAGGACTTGTCCCCTGGGATTTATGGAGTAATCTCCCCAGAGAGGATGCCTGCCGTTCAGATCTCCAAGCAACAGATAGGGCCTCGGCAACCGTGCCACGACGCGGCGGAAGTCCCCCCGCGTCGAAGTCAGCTGACGGTGGAATGTACGCAGAAATGATAGTATACCTCCTATCCAGGTGCAGCTGCACAGCCACTGCCTGAAAGGAGGTATCTAAAGAGAAAGGAAGAACGGAGACATCATGCCGGGTGTAAACCGCGCATCCCCCAGCCCGGCCATCCCGCGGTGGTGGGGTCGCAAGACCCTTATACCCCGGGAGGGCAGGCAGCGGGCACGCGCCTAGCATGGTCTCCCGCAAAAAAATAGCTAACGGGGAACGGGACGAGACGAGCCTCCGCAGCTCCTCCCAGTTGGCCCGGAGTCCACGGCAATTCCATTGAAGGAATATGCCCTCCAGGCCTAGCTCGGAGACGCGGGGTCCTCCTCGAACTGAAGACCCTCACGGGAATGGCCGTACGCTTCCCGGGGGCAGAACTCCGGGCGCTGTTGGCCGGACAAAGCGCTAAAGGCGCTGTCGCCTTCGAGGACTTATTGGGGGAGGTTGGGCTCGCCATGCGAGTCTTTTCCTCCCTCCGCCTCGAAACCTTAGGCGGGCACTGCGACTTCGGAGGCGGGGGGGCCTCTTTTCGAGGAACCACCGTCTCCGAGCCACTCGCTCCACCTTGGGGCGTGGGCGAAGGAGCCGAAGCTCCTTTGTTGCTGTCCTCCTTTCGGGGGACAGCTTTAGGAACCCCTGAAGATGGCCTAGCGACCATCTTCAGGGGTGTTGCCTCCTGTGAGTCTAACGACTCGGTGGAGGCGCGTGGCCGTTTCGCCTTGCGGGAAACGGTCACGCTGGGGGAAGAGGGGGGAGCCCTGGTTTTAGCCGGGGCTGGGTATGAACCCTTTTTGCCGCCAGCTTTACCAGGGGAGCGCCCGGGTTAGGTAGAGCCCGCAGAAGGGCTCCGAATGTGCGCGGAAACAACCGTGCTCGTTGGCCTGGATGGGCCAGGAGCAGAGGGTGCCTTTCGAACTACTGAGGCATATGACGTCCCAGACAGAGCTGGGCGCGCCAGGACCAAGTCCTTAGCCTCGCGGAATGAGAGTCTATCCTGGGCCTGAACGGCCAGGATTTCTTTCTCAAGGAGATATGCACCACATTGCTTCGAAGAAGCAGGGTGCGGCTCTCCGCAATTGACACACTTGGCCACACACGATTTGGACTTATCGTGTGCGACCTTGGAGCAATTTACACAGATTTCGGGTGACCCCGACTTTGCACGTCTACATGAGCGATTTGTATGGCCGAAGCGGTGACAGTAATAGCACCGCCACGGCAGTGGCACGAATGCTTTCACGCGGTAGCGGTACCAACCATCACGCACCGACTCAGGGAGCTTGTCACAGTCGAACGTGACGAAGAGTGTAGGGGTGGGTCTGTTTTCTCATCACACGTTCGACCTTGACCGCCCCATGGTCGGCCAGCTCTAGGGTGATGTCCTCAATGGAGTAGTCAACGAGTTCCCTCGCATAAACTACTCCTTTCACAAAGTTCATGGTAGAGTGCGGCGTCACACTCACCGGGGTGCCATGAAGTGTCCGAAGAGCACTTATCTTGGCCGCCTCGGCGGGATTCGCCGCATTCGCCAGAAGGCTGCCGTCCGAGAAACGGGTCACCTTCGGCTCTCTACCAATTGCACTAGCTAATCCTCTCCTCTGATGGATCATGTTGCCCTTGGACAACATGGTGCCATCAGTGGAGCGAATAACGAGGAAGCGTTTGAAGCCAGCGGGCTCGAAAACGCCAGGTAACCTCTGAATGAGGGGCCCCGATGTCATCGAGGCTCCGCCCTGTGCACTTTTGGTGTTAGTCTTGGTCAGGGGCTCTGCACACGAGGGGGTAGAGGGGCCGGATGTGCCGATCTTGGCTTGGTCACCTACCAAAGTGGTAGCAGACACATCCGTCCCCGCGGATGGAGAGGAGCCCCGAGTCTTTTTCGTCTTTTTTGTCTTTTTCTTTTTTGGAGAGGAGGGCGGGGAATGAACCCGCTTTTCACCTCCGCCGGCAGAAGCCCCCAGGCCAGATGGACCGGCCTCAGCCAGGTCCCTCTCCGAAATGGAGAAGGTCCTGGTTGTCGTGGGGGCACCTGTCGGAGGATATCCCTCCCCTCCTTTTACTGCCTCGGAGCCCTCAGCCATTTGAGGAGGACCTCGCATAGGGGCGGATTCGGGTTCGGTGCTTGGCGCCGAGCCTGAATTCCCCCCCCCCCCCCCATGGAAGGCCCTACCGTCTGAGGCTGGGTTTCCTCAAGGACCATGTCTATCACAGGAGGGGCCTCCAGTTGGCCATCCCCTCCCAGGACATCGCAGGTCCCCTTGGCAGTGTCACCAGTCTTGTGTGGCGAGGCACAGGCCTTGACCCCAGCAAGGTTTAAAATTCTTGCCAGCAGGTCTTTTGAGGGAAGCGACCGAATGGGCCTGGCTTCCCTCTCCCCCCTAAGGGGGTTTGCCCTACCGAGCCGCTTTGATGGGGAGCGGCTGGCTAAGGGCTGCCTGCTGGCTTTCTTGGCAGTCCCCTTGGAAAGAAAAGAGGGGACTGCCGCTGGGAAAAGGAAGGTGCCCGAAAGCACCTCCAGAGAAGGGGGTGAGGGGGAGTCCCCTGCACCCGTAGGCGAAGGAGAGGAGTAAGCCTCCTCTCCGGTTAGAGAAATATGGAGGGTCCCCTGTGCAAGCACAGGGGGGGGGACCTCCATTTTTTTGCTGGAGCTGCCCGAGGGCGGCTCCGTCGATGGAACAGGGGAAGTTGAGGGTTGGGTTTGTTTTTTTTATCTTCATCATTGGGCATGGTGACCCTTTTTTAAACACGGGATGCAATCGCGCACACCTCTCGCAGTAGCCCGCTCTGCGAGAGGTGCTTACAAGCCCGGCAGAGCCAGGCGCCGCCATTTGGGACCACCCCTCCTGCCTGGTGGCCTGGCAGTCCATCGGCATGGCGGCTCCACCTTAGACACGGCGTAAAAAATATTTATTGTAAAGAGGAGAGGAAAAGGGATGTGTGGAAGGTATGGGTGGGGATGAAGCAGGTTGTTAAAAACCAGCCACCCCAGACCGGAGCTCAGGGGTTAGGGAACTTTGTCCCCCACCCCCTCAGCCCCGATGCGGGACGGTTGGCTGAAAGGAAGGTCAGCATCTACCCTGTGAAATTAGAGGCTGACCAGAGAAAGTTGTGGGAGAGGTTGTGTGAAAAGAGAGGAATCAAGTATTTTGAAGGAAGGAAGAGAGGCTAAGCTGGGGCCGGACGGAGCGCTGGATCCCGTCAGCACGGCGGCCAGGATGGCAAATCGCCGCGCCCCTTATGGGGGGGGGGGGAACATTGTCCCCCACCCCCTCAGCCCCGATGCGGGACGGTTGGCTGAAAGGAAGGTCAGCATCTACCCTGTGAAATTAGAGGCTGACCAGAGAAAGTTGTGGGAGAGGTTGTGTGAAAAGAGAGGAAACAAGTGTTTTGAAGGAAGGAAGAGAGTCTAAGCTGGGGCCGGACGGAGCGCTGGATCCCGTCAGCACGGCGGCCAGGATGGCAAATCGCCGCGCCCCTTACGGGGGGCAGTAGCATGAATGCTTTCACGTGGTAGCGATACCAAACGGCAGACACCGACTCAGAGCTGGTCACAGTCGAACATGAGGAAGTATAGGGGTGAGCCTCGAGGTCCCTCTCTGTTTTCTCATCACACATTTCACCTTGAATGCTCCATGGTCAGCCAGCTCTAATGTGATGTCATCTATGGAGTAGTCCACGAGTTCCCTGGCATAAACCACTCCTTTCAAGAAGTTCATGGTAGAGTGCAGCGTCACACTCACTGATGTGCCATAAAGTGTGCGAAGGGCACTAATCATGGCCGCCTTGGAGGGATGCGACGTATTCGCCAAAAAGCCCCCGTACAAGAAACGGCTCAGCTTCGACTCTCTACACATCAGGCTAGCTAGTGCTCTGCCCTGATGGATCATGTTGCCCTTTGCCAACATGGTGCCATCAGTGGAGCGAGTAGCGAGGAAGAGAACGAAGTCAGCAGGCTTGAAAATGCTAGGTAGTCTATGAATGAGGCGCCCTGACGTAATTGAGGCTCCGCTCAGTGCACTTGTTACTTTGGACTTTGTCTGGGACTCCCCACCCGGCATAGTGGGGAATGAACCCACTTCTCTCCACCACCAGAAGGATCTCTTAGGCCAGATGGACCGGCCTCAGTAAGATCCTTCTCTAAATCTAAAATGGAGGTTTTGGCTGCCAAAGAGGCACCAGTCGTAGGAGGAGGTCCCTTCTCTCCTTGTGAATCCTCAGGGGCCTGAACCGTTTGACGATAAGCTTGCACAGCAGGGGACTCGGGTTCTGTGCTTGGCACTGAGCCCAGGTTTGACCCCAGATCCTACTGTCTGGAGCTAGGTCACCTCAGGGACCATGTCCATCTTGTGGGGATGGGGGTGGGGGGCTCCATGTTCCAAAGAAATTTGGAAGGGCCCCTGAGAAAGCAAAAGTGGGGGATCTTTTCATTAGTGGAGCTGTCTAAGCAGTAGTCCACTCTGCGAGGGGTGAATACAAGGCCGGCAAAGCCAGCTACCATCATTTGAGGCCACTCCTCATGCCTGGTAGCCAGAAAGCGCATCAGCATGGCGGCTCCACATTAGGTTGGGTGTAAAAATGATAGACCGTGAGAGAGAGGGTATGCAAGAATGGGGAGGGGGGGGTATTAAAAACCCATCACCACAAACTGGAGCTCAGGGGCAAGGGGGGCATTGTCCAACTCCCCCAGTGATCAAGTTGTGAAAAAGATTAGGGGAGATGGTTGATTTTATCATATGGGGACACAATTTGTGCTGGTAACCGCACAAAGGACCAACAATGTACTGTACTTTTTGTTGATTGTAACCACTAGGATAATATACTTCTAAAACAACATGCATACCGGTACATGCTATGGATGTTAGGTGTCAGGTACTACTACTGTCTGTCATTGCTCTTGACCAAGGAACATCAGAATTTGGATTTGGTCCCTTCCCGGGCAGCCATGGCACAAATGTTTTTATAGTTAAGGTCACGCGCAGCTGTAATGGAAGTCCAAAGGTACCTACCTCTCTGTTGGATTGCAATCCAACATCATACAAAAAAGTAAAAAGCCCCCAAATCAATCTTGTAGTTGATTATTCAGATGGATCAGTTGATGATACTTATAAGTTATAATAATTAAACTTGTTAAATTTAAAGGGTTTGTTTTAATTGTGATTAATTAAATTATTATGTATAACAAAACCCCTTCATGAGAGAATAGAGGAATAAAAAAAAAATTGATTTATCATTTTATTGCAGTTAAAGTATGTTTACATTCCCCTAGTTTGTTTTTGAATAGGTCATCAAATTCTATTTGAAACTACTTACAAATTTAATAATATATTTAGTACAAAAGAAGATCAGTCTTGTCAATGGCTGCTTAACAGGTAATCAAATGCTAATTGAAACTGCTTACAAACATTAATATGAAAAAGTATACAGAAAATCTAAAGGATGTCTTGTCAATGACTGCCTAACCGACTTTCCCTCATCCCACAGAAGTTTCCTTGTTTCTTGCTCTTGCTTTTGGGTCATTAGCTAAGCAATGGCTTAGAAACCAAGACTTGACAGACACATCTGGTCTGAACTTTGTTAATGATGGACCAACAAACTTGATCAAAAGCAAGGCTGACATGCTAGCTTCTACTACTTGAGCTTAAAATGTTCATTTGATTAAACCCACATTCACACTCAGCAGTGGAAATGACCATTGTGTATACTGCTTGGAGGAGGGATTTAAGTTTTTCTGGTGCTGGTGGCATCCTTTAATCAGTTTTGAGTCTAACCATGTCAATGTATTCCCTCATTCCTCTCTGAAGCTGTTTACCATCAAGCTTAAAAAAGGAGCAGAGTTCCTTTACTTCCTTTTCAGCATAACGCACCCCACACTCATTTGGCAAGCTAGATGGCTGCAGTACTTTGAGGTTGTTTAGAAAGCTTTGATATTCTTCCTTGCTTTTCTGTTTACCCAGCAGGCAACCCACTCTCGTCTCAATACTAGCAGCTAAGGAATTGAAAAACTATTCAGGATTTATTTCTCTGATGTGGCTGAGTTTTTTGTCAGATGCACACCTTTGAAAACCATCAACTCCCCTGCTGTCTGAACCTCTTCTGTCCTCGGTCCAGGTTGCTCTGCCATGGAATTAAGCACACAGACCTGCTGACTGAAACTTACTTCGGCCTTAGGGAGTGTCATGTTTCGGCCTTGAAGGGAAAAATAAAATTCAGACAGCTCTTCTAAAGCATCATGCATGATGTCTAGATTCTGAACAAAAGTTGCATTAGAGTGGCGGTTTTCTAAACCACAGAACAAGCATCTCTCTGTTGAGCTCCTTTGAGGATCAACTGACATCAGAAAAGTGCTTGTGGAGTGCTGGGTAATGCTGCCATAGAGCATTAAAGGATGCCACCCACCTAGTGTTGAGGATTCTTCCTATGTTCAGACATTGTACTGCAAGTTCCTCACAACATTTAGTGAGCTCACGATGGTTTTTGGTAGATGCATGGTAGAGACTATACACTTTATCAAAGAAAAACTGAAAATCATTCATCTCTGCAGTTTCCTCTACAGCATCTCCTACACTCAGCTTAAGTCGGTAGTTGGGAAACTTTTCTACAATTTTTGTTGCAACACGTGATTTGCTTTCAAGCATGACAGAAGCTCCATCTGAAGCAAAGCAAACTAAGTGCTCCTTCATAATAGGTTCAGTGAAGCCATGGTGTGCCATGGTAGTCATCAGAGCATGATATATTCCATCAGCATTGGTAGCAGAAAGCTAAACTAGATCCAAGAAAAATGTTAGTGGTTCCTCATTCATACCTAGGCTTGCTTTAATTTATATTATCAAGACTGATATGTTACTGTCAGTTGTGGACTCATCTATGAAAACAAAATTTGTTCCATTTTGAAGGACCTTTACAACTACTCTCTTTCTCATCTCTATTCCTATGTGTTGGCTGATTGTTGTACAGGACCATTCTGAATTCAAAGTTCTTCCCATGTCAAGACCATTCATAACTTGGAGATCAATATCAATTGGTAGATCTGTGAAAGGCCTTTCTGATTTCACTATCGTGTAAACTGTGCGAAATACGCGATCAATACTTAAGAATTGATGATCCCTCTGCATATCTACAGTAAATGTTTCTTCTTTTTCTTTTGCCATTTCAATGGTTTTCTTCGCTGCATGATGGTAATCTGACATTCTATGCTTGTGTATTTTCTTCTGAAGAGACTGCAGCTGTGCTGCTCTGGTAGCACCATAGGCTGTCACTTTTAGTTTCATTCACTAATCAGCAATATGCCCCTGACTCCCACTAGCATTTGGAGCAGCTTTTATCTTTTGGCAGGTTAGACAACCAAGTTTTTTGTTTTGGCATATTAGCAATGGATATAATTTGTGTTTCTCTCTGAACAGTTAGATATCCAGCATTCAGGGATATCATGATCAATGAAGCTCTCTCCCTGGTTACTTGGGCCATCAGAATCTGGGATGCTGGCTTCTTCTGCACTATCTTACCCTGCTGCTTCATCCTCTCTTCTTCTTTCAACTACAAAAATAAAACATCTATAATGAACTAATTTGATTCATGTCCACTAACAGTAATGAGCTGAATTAGGCCTAAAGAACAGTGTCTTGACCCAGTCTGTAGAATTATCAAACCCATTTCTTCTTCAGCTCTTTGCTCTCCTGTTGTGCCATGTTCTGCTTCCTGATCGTGGTTGTCGTCTATTTGAGGAAAAGGTTTTGTTAGGATGAGCAGACTTCTTATGCAAAAACATGACAATAATCTTCTTTCTTAATGGTTTTTAACTTAAGCTATTTTCTACCAAAAAGTCTAACATTCAAATTTGAAAAAGATAAGCTGATAACAGCTTTGGGGCAGAAAATGAGGGTGCCTTGCCTTTCTTTAATATCACTATTAAATATTCATATAACAAAATATTCTGCGAGTCTCCAGAGATTAATAGAAATGCTGGGAAAGAGTTATATTATCATAAAATGAATACTGGTAGTTATCAAACTTTCAATGCTTTCATTCTTCAAATCCCCTTGTCCGGACAGAATCTTCTTGGTACTGGGTGTCATCTATTGAGAAAACAACAGTGGCCAAATGTAGATTATTAGCTGTTAGGGTACTCTCAAAGCAGTGACCAGATTTTAGGAGTATTGTATTCAGCAATTACCTGCCTAAGTGCTCTGATTACACTCTTGACTAACAAAATATTGTTTGAGTGTCCAAATAGGGCTGGGATAAACAATTATTTTGGCAGTCGATTAATCAATTAACAAAAACATTTGCTTCACAATTTTTATTAAACTACAACCACTATTTAGTCCAAATTTTTATTCTACAACCACAATTTAGTCCCATCCTACGAGATATTGATAGAAATATCCCCCCCAAAATACAGTAACATTGGCTGGAAAAGTTAAATTATCATAAAATTCATAGTTATCAAACCTTCCATTTTGTCAGTCACTGAATCTGCAGATCCCCTCAACGTGCCTGCAACTTCTTGGTGCTGGTTAACATTATCATCTGAAAAAAAAAAAGCAGTGGCCATTTAGCTAACGTTAGCTATTCAAACTCCCCCAAAAAGCAGCATGCAAATGCCTGCGATCTGGTGGTTGCTCTCTTGAATCAGCTAATGGTTCCTTTTCCCTTTTCAATAGGATTAGCTGAAAGTGACACTTGCTAGCCTAGTGAATGAAGTTCATGTTTAAGCAAACCTTTAGCCAGCTACGTGATTTGACGTTAGTAAGTTGTAACTAGCTAACATTAGCTAGCTAATCAACCTCATGGAAAGAGAAAACCATAGCTTAGCTCCAAATTAACGTTATAGCTTATGTACAGAGCTTCCACCTTTGCTAACTAAAGTAATGACTCTTGACTTACCTGTTGTGTAATTTCATGACTTCTTAAACAAGTTTCTCAAATTGAGCTGTCATGCTCTATTGGCCATGACGACTGCTGCTAATGTGCGCTCGCTCTGCTGTGCAGGTTACTAGCTCATCAATCAAACAAGTACCAACTGCATCACAGCGCTCTGGAGCCATCTAGTGTGTTCTCATATTATAGCTAGTTGGACTGTAAATATTTTGCAAGCTGACTCGCAGTCATTTGCCTGTATCAATATGCGCAAATCTTAATGTTGAAATAGCAGCAGAAATACATTTGTTGATGAAATCACATTGGGGATGGTGGGATGGCAGTTTTAGAAGGATGATGATTTTGCCTATTTTTATTTTAGAGTGTTCGCACCCATGCAGCACCTAAAAGTTGCAGTGGCCTGGTCACCCACCAAAGGCTTCTGCTCCCAACTAAGCATGAGCCAGAGAGGTAGAGCGACAAAGATGATTTCCTTACTAGGTTGTACTCATCTTTAACAGGAACCAATCCAGGAAAGACCACAGAGGAGGAGGGGTACTTGACAAAAATAAAAAGCAAGATCGCGAGGCTGAAAATGCGACTAGTTGGAAGGACTGATTCATGACAACAATGTTTAACCTCATACTGTTGAGTATTTTATTCAAAATATTTCAAGATAGTTGGGATATGAAAACTATATGATTTATACTTTGCTTCTTAACACCACTATTTTAAACTAATTTGTTGAATGGAAGAACCAATTTATTCTATAAATTTTAAGAAAAAAGAATCAACTTATCCAATCTAACAACCTCTTGTGAATGTGCTACCTTTGGACAATCCCGCAACAATAGAAAAAAGAAAACAGCGACAAATAATAATTCAAGAATTGATCATTCCTTCTAAATGTCCATCTATAATGAAAGGGTCCAGGATAGAAGTTAGCAATTCAGTAACACAGGAGGGGAGAATGGGGCACAATAAAAATAAACTATACCTGTGGCTAAAAATTGCAGCTATTCTCAAATTTCAGAGTCACTTCTATAATTTAGGACCTTGATGCATCATGGAACATTTTTTTGTACCAAAATCTCTTTCTCAAGTAATTAGCTCACAACAATCTTTTCAATTCTTTTATATAAACCATTCAATAATGATCCCATAAGGTATTATATACAATCCATTTTCATAGGGAAATATCATACCCATATCTGTCAATACAATTAATTTGCAGTAATATTACGCACCCCTTTTTAAATAATTCATAGAAAAATAAGTTATCAAAGTGGTTCAACATTGCCTCCATAGTCAGGAGGCGATAAAGTATACACATTTAATAAAACTTTGATATAAAATGGGTATAAAAGAACAAAGCTTTAAAAGACAAAGAAATACAAAACAAAAACAAGAACCAAAACTCCCCCAGCTGCAAGTTTGGCATACATTGACCGCAAATTCAAGTACTGAGCATCTTTTCTATATTTTTCTGAAATAACTGACAATCCAGATGCCTTTGTTTCTAAATCTGAAAAAGAAGAAAAAAGGAAGAAATTATTATTAAACAGATGAGACCACTGCAGCAGACTTTATTAGCAGCGCAACGTAACACACTTAAAGGGATAGAAAAACTAATACCAGTCTAGAAGCAATGCAAAAAAAAATGAGTGAAAGACATCACTAAAATATAAATTAGGCAGGATCCCAATAAAATCTAGCCTACTTGCGCATCATCAGGTGGGAAAGGGAGGGATAGTGGGACTCACTATTGTGAATTGATCCCTCCTCATTAAAAAATAACTTTGGTCACAAGTATTTTTAATGACATTATTAGATAATTTTCCTTTCTTTTACCACTTCTTGGATGCAGTTTGTTGTGAATGTTTTCCTGGCCCATCAAGCATCCAAATTACATAGTGTCAATGCAAATAATTGTGACCCTAAGTAGTTGGGGGAGAGTGACCACCCATGATTCACAATACAGTAGTGTGCAAACTAGTTCGGGTAGTACAAAATTTTTGGACTATTTCATAATGTCTTTTTGGGAACACTAATGAAGTTTTTTTTTTGTTTTCCATGCAGAAGTGTACTGGTAACATCTGGCATCTGTTTTGTTGTGCCCTAGCTACACTAAGCCCGACAGTGCTACACCAGAGCTTGTCGTGGATGATTATTGCTGGGAGCGCGCTCTGTGGTGTACTTGGTTCTGCCGGAATATTCACCTTCCCCCTAGACTATAAATTTATTATGGACATCACACCCAAGAAGCGTGCAAGTATTATATCTCTTAGAAAACATGCTGGTTTTAGCATCAGACAGATTTCTGAGGAAATGAAGGTAGCAAAGTCAACTGTTGGCGACATTGTGAAAAGAGCTGAAGACTGGTGAATATTCAACACTGTGCCATAGAAAATGCGGAAGAAAACGAAAGACAACACTTCACAATGACAAGGCTCTCATCAGAAATAGTGTGAAGGATTCCAAGAAAACCAGTAAAGACCTCCAGAGAGATTTGTCTTTAGCTGGTGTAAATGTTTCTTCTTCAACCGTCCAGCAAACACTCATTGAAGTTGGCAGATTTACTAGAAAACCAGTACATAACAGTTATTGACGTCTGCTATGAAGACAAAAAGTCTTCACTGGGCACTCAAGTGTGCTGGATGGAAGGCAGCTGACTGGAAGAAAGTTATGTTTTCAGACGAATCGCATTTTGAAGTACATGGGCATAGGTCAGTGGGGTAGTAAGACAAAGCAATGATGAATCACTTCAGCCAGGGCACATTCAACAGGCGCCAAAATACCCACCTAAGAAGATGTTTGGGGATTGTTTTAGCGCTAAAGGCCCAGGGCGGCTTGTTACTATTGAGGGAATGATGAACAGCATTAAATACAAGGCAATCATGCAGACTTACTTGCTTCCTGCAATGCAGAAAGACTTTGCTGATGGAGGTGGCATTTTCCAACAGGATCTGGCTCTGTGCCATACTTCTCAAATAATGTGCACATTCTTTGAAAAAAGTGGACTTACCATTATAAATTGGCCTGGGAATTCTTCTGACCTAAACCCCATTGAGAATCTATGGGCTATAATTAAACGTAGAATCAAGAAACCAACTGTTTGATGATGCAGAAGATGATTTGTGCTGTTATCAATTCCTGGTACCATAACAAAGAACTGGCAGAAATGTGTTCAAATTTGGTTGAATCTATGCCAGAGCCAGTGAAGCAGGTTCTAAAAGCAAAGGGTGGTCATATTTCATATCAAATGTACCATTTATTATTGACGTATTCTTTTCAAATAATTGTATTATTTCACCACTGTCCAAACTAATTTGCACACTACTGTAGCATGAAGGTTGGCAATCACATCCTAAGTTCCATGTGTGGGTCAGGAGAATACAGGGATAGGTTAATAAGCATAAGCGAGGTATCACATAACTAATCCATCTTCTACTGTCTTCTAAACTCCCACTAACCACTATATTGATTCTTATACAGGGTGTGGACAGTATTCAGTCGCATAATGACTGTCTCAGGAAAAAATAAAAATATTTTCATTTTTGAGATATTATAAAATTTTGGTCAGTTTGTCTTCATGAATGCTCAGTCCATCTCACTCGATGAACCGGCCTATGGCCGTGATGACAGCCTCGGAACAAGCCAGAGACCTTCATCACTATCTCCCATTTTAGCCACATGGAGGTTGTGGTAATCTTGGCCATCAGCTTGTCCATGTTGCCACTGGATTTGTTGGTCTCTCGTCCCACTTTGCCCCACACAAAGAAGTCTAGGGGGTTGCAGTCAGGTGAGTTGGGAAGCCAAATGTCAGGTGCTGTGTGATAGAAGAAGTTCTTTGACAACCAGGCCTGGGTCTTCCACTTGGTGTGGCAGGGCAGTCTTGCTGCCACACCTAAGACTTTCCTGTAGCTACCTGATCGATCCAGGACTTCACTACATCATTAAGAACAGAGATGTAGCTGTCAGGGTTCAGCCCGAGGACATCAGAGAAGTAGGGAGGCATGTCACCTTCAATGCTGAAGCCACCGAAGACTATGATTCTTGCTGGAAATTTCATCTGCATGACTCTGGGTGTGACAGCGCAGCACCCGTTATTCTGGAAGTTGATCTTCTGGTCTTGGCAGAAAATTTTCTCATCAGAGAAGAGCCACAGCATGTATGGATTCAACAGGTGTTTCAACAGGTGTTTCAACTTGTTGATCAGCTTCTTGGTGTGCTTGAATCACTTTTTTTGCATCACCTTGGAAGGAAATTTTCTTTTACTCCTCTTGTATGAAGAGTAGTTAATGTCCTTATGCACCACCAACCTGATGAGCTTTTCATCCACACCTTTGTCCCTTGCAATGACATGTCAACTTTCTGGGATCAATGTTGATATCATGGATTTCAGTGATGAATTCCAGCATTCTGATGGTGTCAGATCGTCAACCATGAGTTTTCCTCTCTGCTGTCACCTCATAGTTGAATCATAAATCTTCTAGCTCCTTTCTGACCTTTTCTACAATCCTTCTGCTGATGTTGAGAAAGTATGAAATCTCTGTGTGCCCTTCTGGCTTGGACTCCAATGACTTATGCCTCTCACAAATTGGGGGGTTTCAAACTTTTACAAGTCAGTTATTCTTCAAAAAAATGAGGTAAGAATGGTCATTGTTTCTACAAAGAAAAAGACTGATAATGAAGGTAAAAAAAACATGTGTAAAATTAGCAGTCTAACATTGTGAATGAATATTTGCCACACCCTGTATATTCTCTTCACAATAGTATTCTTACATTTCCTATTATAAGCTTGCACATTTCAGAACATTCTAACTTACAAGCAGATTTACATCTTTATTCACACCTCACACTCATCCATTCTCACACCCAACATCAATCTCTAAGTGTTCATCCACACTACTGCAACTTTTTGGCATTTTCACTAATGCTCTGACCACCCATGAAATGTTCATCCAATACCTTTTTATCAAAATCTGCCTCACCTGTTTTACTATCAGCCATGATAATAGAATCACCATTTCCCAAATGTCTGGAAATCTACCTACATAATACCATTTTGAATACAAAACACCCACACTCTCTGGAGCTGGCATGATACCATGCTACACTGCATTGCTTCCAAAACAAGGAACATCTAAATTCCAAGTACTTTTCAAATTCAACCCAATAGATGCCCCCCCCCCCCAACAAAGACTCCACAAGCCACATCTTCACCAACATCCCCCAGTTCATAAAACTCACCCCATCGCACAAAACAGAAATGGTAAAAAGAGATGGGTGCAAAGTGCGTAGACACCAACAAAATACCTATATTACAAATACACAAATCCGTTACTCTTCCCAATACTCTTAAACCTTTCTCACCATCCTAACAAGTTACACAAATAACATCACTACTTGCACAATATTTTTTTATGAGCCCAACTGATGACTGCCTATACTAGGTATGGCAAAGGTTGCCATAATCACTCTATAGCCTAATACTAGGCAAGATTAACAAACAAAAATCAACTAAAGATTAAAATGGAGGAAGCCAGCCTCTTCAAAAATGTCAGATGGGCCATAAGTATGTGTGCATGAAAATATGCCCAGTAAAAGTAACAAGTGGTAGCGACACCACTCATCCTAATACAGGGGTAGGTAACTTTTTTTTTCAAGAGCTCATCTCGAGACTGCCTACTTGGGCATTAGTCGCCGTATTAAAAACTGGCCTAGTACTAGGCTATTTTAAAATAAAATTCAAGATAACACCCCCCCCCCCCCAAAAGGAAAAGGGAAGCGAGCAGTAAGCAAGTTCCTGCATTGGGGGGAGGTCCCCCGGCGCAGGAGCGTGCGACCAATAAGGAAAAAAAACAATAGCAAAAAAAAACCTGCTTAAATAATAGGGAGAAGGCCAGCCTCCCCCCATAAGTCAACAAGTCCACCAGTTAATGTGCACACACTCGTCCTGAGTACAAGGGACAGGCGGTAGCGACCCCACCCATCCCGGTACTGGGACAGGTAATGTGCACGAAGATCACCCAGACTGGGACATTCAACAAGAATGTGCCAAACAGTCTGGAGGAAAACACAGTTGTCACAATAATGTGCAGGTGAGTGCTCCATCAAATGGCTGTGCTTCCTTTGAGTGTACCCAATTCAGAGATGACAAAAAGCGACCTGAAGCCATCGCGGCATTAGGAGGTAGGTCCATGAGAAAAATCACGGCTCAATGGCACACAACTTTAAGTTCACCTCGGCCGTATTCCATTTTCTTTGCCAAGCAGCCTGGAGGGCTGCCGTGATTAATGGCATGTAGTCTGTGTGAGGATGAGCCAAACACTGGTCTGGTCGCCCAGTCCTAGCAGACTATATGGCGCCCTCATTCCCATGTTTCCAGGTTCAGGAATCAAGCAGAAGATAATCTTGACATCCCCATGGCTCGCGGAAACCATGGTGTCACAGATATCAGGGACCATGGGGTGTGGAGATTCCAATGCTCCGAGAGTACTCAAGGCACCTGGGACTTGGAGCCATCTGTATACACTGGCACGGATCCAGCGTGACACGAAGTGTGCTCCAATAAGGCCAAACGCAATATTCCCAGGGATGTGAAAGCAATGGGACCTGAGATGTGGGGACAAAAGTCAAAGGTGGTACTGTCCACCTAGGCAGAACCAGGTATGCCCCCAGTCTGAGAGCTACACTGAGTTCGCAAAGGAATTTACAAGCACTAAACCTAAAGGGCTAAGGGTATGACTGGCATCTCTCAGCTGCATGGTCTATAGGCACCATTGAGATAGGCTGCATGTACAGGAGCATAATGCACTGTGCAAAGCGCAGCATCAACAATTAAGGCTCTCAATGGGGAATGGGTTTGTTTTTTGTTTTTAGATTTTAGGAGCCCATCTGGCGACTGCCTACAAGGGCAAAAGTCACTGTGCTCACCACAGCATACAACTAAGCTATATTAAAAAACAAATAACATGTAAATAATATGCCTACTTTCTTGGTAGTTGCCTTAGAAAGTAAAGGGGGGACTGTTGCTGGAGAAAGGGAGTCACCCAAGGGCAATTCCCTTACACGGTAGGCCTAAAAGAGGAGTAAGCCTACTCTCTGGTCAAAGAGTTTTTGAGGGTCCCCTGCAAAAGCACAGGGGGGGTGACTTCCATTTTTTTTTCGGTGGAGCTACCCTAGGGCAGCTCCGACGAAGGTAAAGGGGAAGGAGAGAGGGATTTATTTATTTCAATTTCATCATGGGGCACGGTGACCCTATTTTTAGCACAGGACGCATACACTAATCATACGCAGTAGCCTGCTCTGCAAGGGGTAAAAACGGGGCTGACAAAGACCCATTTTCATCCCTTGCCATTTGAGGCCACTCCTCTGGCCAGTGACCTGGCAGCCCATCAGAATGGCAGCTTAACCTTAGGCACAGCATAAAATCTATAGACATTGAAAGGAGAAACAAAAAGGGATGTGAGAAAGGTGTGGGTTGAGATGAAGCAGGTTGTTAAAAACACACCACCCCAGACTGGAGCTCAGGAGTGAGAGGACATTGTCACCAACCCCTCAGCCCCGATCCAGAATAGTTGTCGAGAGGAAGCTGGTCAGTGTCTACCCTGTGAAATTAGAAGCCGATCAGAGAAAGATGTGGGAGAGGTTGTAGGTATATTGAGGAAGTAAGGTGAAAACACAGGCTGTCAGAAAGAAGAGCCTAAGCTGGGGCTGGGGCCAGATGTGGTGTTGAGTCCCATCAGCACAGTAACCAGGAAGGGAAGTCGTTGCACCCCTTATGGGGAGATGATTCTAGGATGGCATGCAGTCCACCAAGGCACCATGGCTACTGGACCAAACTCTGTACAGGTGGAAACACTCTTGGTGCAAAGTGCAGTGAGAAAACATTGACTGGAGAGCCATATCATATAATAATAATATTAATAACTTATATTAATAATAATTAATATATATTAATAATAAATAATTAATACATAATAATAAATAATGATAATAGTACATCATAATAAATACTAATATAAAAATCATACTAAATATTATTAAATAATAATAAATAATTAGGGTAATTCAAGGAACAAATTATCCACCCCAAACTCACTGTCAGTATGGTTTAGGCACTCAATCTCTCACCCATTAACAACACTAAAAAAGTCAAAGCTTGACACCTTACCGTATATTTGCAGCAACCTAATTAACCACTTACACTCCCAAACAATAGTTGTGATCATAAAACTACCAGACTGACACAAAAGATACATCCTTCATCTCAGGAAGATCACCCACAAGCAAAAAAAAATAAATAAAATGATTTCACCAAGTTTTGCCCATATTTAACAAAAGTCTATTCAGGAAATGAAGAAGTAAAAGGAAACATCTCAATAGTGGATAAAATAGGGAGGAGCCTGACTTCATAATGATTCTTCTATTTTGTGATTTTAGAACAAAAACAAGACCAAACTTCTAATGGCATGCACAGACATTTGAGGGAGGCTTGCTCGCTCAGTAGCCAGAATATGCAGCTAAACTACTAAATACTGTGGAGGAGTCCTATCGCTTTCTAAAACCCTAAAATGGCAGTCTGGTGTTGACAAACCCATATCAAATACAAGGGACAAGTGGTACTACCGAGTCTCCTCATCCCACTACTGGGATGGGTAGTGTGTGTGTGAAACTCACCTAGACTGGGATATTCAACGAGAATGTGCTAGACAGTTAGGGAAACTAAGCATTCATCACAGTAAGGTTCAGGGAAGCCCTCCATCAAATGGCATAATTTGGAGGGGATGAAGAATTATATACAGAAGTATACATAAAAATAGCACAGGGGAATTAAATATCCTAGAATTTGTATATATCTCTATCCATCCTTCCACTTACATTCTTCCTAAACCAATTAATCAAGTCTGAGACATGACAGCAACTGAACAAATCAGATGTGTTACACCAATATGAAATATTTGCACAACCCATTTCTTAGAACAATTTCATTAGCTTTGAAGCTAGACAACTATGAAATGTTCTGTTTTGTGAATAATCAAAATCAAAAAGAAAATCAATGAAAGCCAATAGTAAATGAGTTTTTAAGTACAAATTAATTAATAATTGTCCTCAGAAAGAAAAAAACTGATGTGGGAAAAGCCTAGTACATATTTCATAGTGCTCTGAATTAAGAACTTGTATGCTCTCTATAGGCTGATTAAATTAGTTATGGAAAATGTACAATACCTGTGAGAGCAGCCCCTCTCTGCAAAACATCATCAATATTTTCCATCATTATCCTTTGAACATCATTTAAATCATCTCTTAATTGGTGGATATTCCTACGTCCAGGTGCAGTACTGTATTTCCGTCTAAGCTTTTGAATAAATGTTTCTGAAAAGAGAAAAATAAGAAGCAAAAATGTAAAAGTTACTAAGAGCAATTGTACTCGAGCATTCAGTTATAATCCAAAATAAAACATGTTATCTAATTACCAAATTCAATAAAACTGTATGGTCTTGTAACTTGGGGCACTTTTCGGCCATACTGCATATTGAACTCTGCTTCCATTTCATCTAAAAAGGTAAATGCAGATTTTTTGCTATATCCTCTATCACAAAGGACTAAATAACACACACCTTCCTTTATCAAATAACTGAAAAATAAAAGGAAAAATATTACTTAAGTAAATCACTTTTTGCTATAAAGTTAAATAGTTCATAAATGAATTTTAGAAACAGCCAGTGATTCCAAGAATGGCATTGATATATGCAAACCCCAACTTCATCATCAGTATTTGCTCTCCCACTGTGTGGTCAGCATACACTACTGAGCAAAATAAGAGAAATGCCTTTTCCTTTATTAAAATATTTTCAACAATATGATGAGTAGGTAAATGTAATTTCCATGGTACATAAAGGAATGCATTATATTTTATGATGATTTCCTAGGATACAATCAGATATTAAAGAAATTATATTAAATAAACAATACAATATTAACACATGAAAAATAAGAGAATGATCATTCGCATAATTATTTAGCAAGCAAATACACTAGAAACAAAGCAGATTTGGCAATGATAAATTTAAAACACTTGATATGAGGTGTTGAAGGCTTTGTTTTCTATTACTTTGCCACAATGACAAGCGCAAGACCTCACCAGTTTCTTGCAAAATTCTGCTGTTATTTTGTTCAATTCTTGTCCAGAAATTTGTGACAGTTGAAGGCTCCTGGTAAATGAACTTTGTATCCAATGATCTTCTAGAGGCTATCATATGGGTTTAGGTCTGGGCTCTGACCAGGCCACTTCATTACTTCGAGGTTTAGGTACACATTCACATTTACCATTCCAATTATTCACATTAGTTGATCAACTCTTCAGACAAAAACATCCCCCATACTTTTGTCATAATTACTTAAAGAAAAAAACAAAAAAGTTTTTAAATACTATGCCTCTACACTAGTTTATAAACCTGTTGGTTGTTCATTCCCAGGAGGTGGCCAACTTGAGACATCAAAAATGACGATGACAGGTGGAATTATCAGTGGCATACAAAATACAGATGATAAATTTTTCTTGATCTCACTGTATTATGAGCGCGCTCAGTTGGTTATATTCTCAATGAATTAGCTTTTTTTGACAAATTTGTCCAAATCAAATTCTTTTTGTCAGGAATCACAATCACTGGTGGCTAGGTTTTGACGTGACGAAGGTTAGCAAGTTACTACCAGTGCTTTCGCGAGAATTCGTTTGGGTCAGCCAAAGTGTTGCCATTTTCTTGGGCTGTCTGAGGTACAATTTGGAGATTTTCCGAAGGTCATGGGAAAATGAGATGCAAATACTCATATTTAAACACATGCATAGTTAAATTATGAATACTAAACAATACATAATTGAGTCACCATGAAACTACATCCTTCATGCTTGGCAGACTTTTTAACACATTTAGGGTAAGTTTGTCACTTGCACCATATCTAACAAAGCATCTGCTATCAGATCCAACTAAATTAAATTTATTTTCTCTGCTCAAGTGAATATTCTCCCAATCTTCATTCTTCCAAACCACATGATTTTCAGCATATTTGAGTCTCACCTTCTGGTTCTGCTTACTGATGATTGGTTTGGTTGCTGGGGAACAAGCTTTTTAAACTACATGTATCAAGGTGATGGGACACTGAAAAGGCTCACTTCTTTGCTACTATTGGGCTTGATATTTTTAAGAAATTCCTGCTACATTCTCAAAGGGATCCTTCATAGAGAAGCACCTACTAGCTATATCTTCTCAGAAGGTGATTATGCAAGGATGACCGATCTTGCATGACATTTATAAGTTTTGTTTTCATTGTATAACTTCAGAACAAGCGAAATAACACTCTTGGACCTTCCTACCTCTCTTGAAAATTGCAGAAAGAGTCTTCCCCAAAGTCTTTAAGAGAATAATTATCTGATGTGTGGTGGCATTTTTGCAGATTGAGTATGATAATGGTGGTTGTAAAGTTATTACCTACTGAGCAAAATGTTGCCAGATGATTTCCAACAAACTTTAGAATGTTCCTGAAAAATCCTTCTCTTATTTGGCATGTGTTAATATTTTATTTTGTTAGATTATTTTGTATAATTTGAATATATGATTTTATCATCTGAAATCTTCATAAAATATATTAAATGCGTGCCTTTATATACCCTGGAAATTTCATTTACCAATACATCATATTTCTTAAGATTTTAATAAAGGAAAATCTTTATTTTATTTTGATTGGTAGTGTAAATCACTGCCATTAAAACCTAACCCTGCTCCATTTATGCACTATCAAGCACAAAGCCACCCATGCCTTTTACATCAAATTGGCCACACACTTTTATAAACATATGCTTTAAGAGAGAGCTAAGCCTGGATAGGAGTCAACAGACATCAGCCTGGGAAGTCACCTTAATGAAACTTCATCAGTGACTGAGAGGAGAATAGTATTCATGCATATTAACCACACTTTTTCTGGGAAAGTGGCGAGGATGAGAGGAAAGAATACATAAAATGGCTTTCTTTATGCCATAACCTTCACAAGGTACTTTTTTTAAAAACAGAATTAATAATTTAATTAAACTGAAGTAAAGAAATTAAATTAATATCTCTATGAACAATCTTCCTGTGGTGGGAGAGTAAGAATACAGCACTGTGGTATTCACTGCATATCAGAGAACCTAAATGAAACTGTATCCCTGTGTGAAATGGGCATGATACAGAGTTGGGGCACACCCACTTTCAAGCAAAATAGTCCCCATAAATAGACTAAACTGCCTCAGATTGGGTCTGAGGTTCCACTCCCTCTAATTAGCTTTAAAAAAGAAACAACACAACCAGCTCTTACTCTTTTAACAAGTTCTATGTTTTTTCTCAGTTATTGAGTACTATGCTTAAATTGAAAACTAAAAGTAATAATATTTAGGGTATGGGGTGTACTGTAGCCTAGCTGAAAGGAAACATCATATTTCCAATTTGAGTAGTTAAGCTACATTAGTTGTGGCAATTTCCTAGATGGAGCCCCAATTCACTTCACTTTAACATAACATAACATAATTTCATGGATGACAAAAGCCACAAGGGCCTATCAAAGGTCATCCACATCCATCAAATCCCACCCACATAATGAATCCATAGGATTTTGTCAGATCATGCATCTACAATATATAATTTAAAGCCTCCATAGGAGTCTGTCAAAAACAAAATCAAAGTCCCCCAAAATATACAATAAAAAGAAACTGCGTCCACAGGAATGAGTCAAGAAACATACCCCCATACCAAAAAGTAATGAGTTAACCCTCTATCCCCATATAATTATCCAATCTGCACTTGAAAACATTCAAGTCTGGGCTGTCTACAGTCTCAGGTGGCAAACTATTCCAATAATCCACCACTCTGTTAGTGAAAAAATATTTTCTAACATCCAGTCTGCACCTCTGTTTTTTAATCTTTAAGTGGTGACCTCTAGTTCTATTACTACCTTCTAACTCAAATAACTTGCTGAAATCCAATTTATCCATCCCAGAAAAGATTTTAAAAAGCTCAATCATATCTCCCCTCACACACCTTCTTTCAAATGAGAACATATTTAATACCCTCAGTCTATCTTCATATTCAAGGTGCTTCAGGGATGGTATTATTTTTGTTGCCCTCCTTTGTACTGACTCTAACAAGTTTATATCATGTCTAAAATGTGGTGACCATGCTTGTATACAGTACCCCAAATGTGGCCTGACATAAGAGTTATATAGTTTAAGGATAAACTCCTTACTCTTGTAGCTAACATTCCTTTTAATGTAACCTAGCACCCTATTTGCTCTATTTTTTGCTCAATAGACTGCTTTGAAAACTTCAGTGACCTATCTACTACTACTTGTAAGTCCTTCTCATCTTCAACTGAATTAAGCCAATACCCATCCATCTCATATCTAAATTCCCTATTCCCTAATAACTTTGCATTTATTAAGGTTAAAAATCACCCTGCACTTTAAAGCTACCCTCAACCTCTTTGACTACAGCTGCCAATTTAGTATCAGCAAAAATTGACACTGCTATTTACACCTTGCCCAAGATCATTTAAATAGATTATAAATAATAAAGGGTCTAAAACTGATCCCTGAAAAAGCCACAAGGGCTTTTTCAGCTGTCATACACTACTATAGAACACCATGATTCTGATTCAACATTAAACTCTAGATCTCCAATGGAAAATAAAAGTCAAACAAAAGAAAAAACAAATTCCTAGTGAAGTATTATTTTAATAATCTTATATGATAAAAATTTTTGATAGCTTCAAGTAAGATGATTATTATTAATTGTCCTTTTCATTTGGCAACGTCCCCATAATGGATGAAATCTGTATAAAGATCAATATGACATTAACTAGCAAGCCTGTAGCACCAGGGGCTGTCATTGTTGGGGAGGCAGGTGCAAAAAATGGTAGTAGTGACCTAGTATGTTTTACTACCAACCAGCGAGTGTGGGAGCCCTTCATGGATCAAGGAAGAGCCACCCATACAATGTCTGAGAGTTGTGGATTAGAAACCTCTGCTGTGGATTGAGCAGATGGAAGAGTAATGTTATATGGATAAAGAAAGTTGAAAGAGACTGGTGTTATGATTGGCAGTGTATGGTGACATAACCAAGTAAATACATTTACTTAAAATCTGGCAGGATAACTATAAATTAATTAAAATTTTTAAAGACTAAACTAATTATTAGCAAATGCTCATAATATTGAATGAAAGCTAAGGTGTAGCTAAGTTGAAAAACAGCTTTCCAAATTGAGCATAGTTAAACCATATTAGGTATGGTTTATTGCTAGATGGAGTCTCAATTTAGATAGCTTTGCAGCAGCTGCCATATATTATAGTGATCGAAGTTCAGATTTTTTTTTACTCTAGGTCACCCCTGTGATAAGTATGGGAGAGTAAGAAGCACTGATAGATAGCAAACTATACCAAATCATAAAACTTGCATACAGCCAAAAAGAAAGAAAAAGAACCTTAGTGAAAGTATAAACTTACTGAAATAGATAAGGGCCAGTTTCAATTGTGCATTTGTCAGGACTGTTCTGTGTAAGTTTCTTGAATAACATTTTGGCTTGATTTTGGTATTCCACTAAGTCTCTACCACTCTGGAAATATTGAATCAAATAAATTAAGAGTCAAAGAATTAAGTGTGAAACCTAGTCCAATTAACAATCAACAACAATTACCACAGTGAGGTTTATACTTTCTAGGTTGGAATGACCCACCAAATACCCCTCCTATCTTGACAATAGGATACAAATTATATTTGACCAACCAAAAGGAATGTTGCCTAATGGGGTATAAATTCTTGAGTCCATGAAAATTACCTTTATTAAATTTTCAAGAGTACTTAATTCCCCCTCATTTGTGAGTATAGTGGTACCTTGATTTACGAGTGAACCAACTTACAAGTTTTCCAAGATACAAGCTGTTGCTGGGTTGATTTTCTGCTTTGAGGTATGAGTTACAAGTTAGCGACTGAGCTTCACATACACTGCCCCTAGGTAGCGCAGCAAGCAAGCCACCACATTTGCCAAGCCTCATTCAGTTCATATGATTACCTTGCCATGCAAGGTATCACTGTTGCTTTTTCTATTATGCTTTGTGCTTTTTGTGTAGTTATTTCATTGTACTGTACAGTATAAACCATGGGTCCTAAGAATGAGTGTCAAGGCCAGTTGTAAGACGAAAACGATAATGTCTTTATAATTAAAGCACAAAATCATTGAAAAACTTGAGCTAGGTGTGTGGGTGGTGTCAACTTGGCAAGGCAGTACAAGCAAATTGAGTTATAAGCTTAGTCACAGAATGAATTAAACTCATAAGTCAAGGTATCACTGCACTAACAAACATTATTGGAAAGGACTTTCCTTTTATTATTTGCAGTAAATCAAATTTAGGTTTATATACATAAAAAAATAAATTGCAAAGGATTTTACCATCAATCTGCACTCATTTAAGATGATTTTATTTCTGAGTAGTGGGGACCTACAGAGCATATGGCAGCCACCAAGAAGTGGACCATGAATTAGTACTACTCTAAGGACTTACCACACCAAATGTGGCCTAACTTCACTATAAGTTGCAATGGTGTTTCCACATACCCAACATAGGTTAATCACTGCAATCAGAAGTAGGTGTATTTTGATTGGTATTATCTTTTTCTTTGCATGTAGGTGTGGGGTGGGTGCACTCCGTGCATCCTGTGAGTGCTGTGTGTGGTTCAGAGTTTGTTAATGCAAGATTTAGCTATAGTTTGAGGAAACTACAAAAATGAGGTCATGATTTGACATAGTGCTTGAGGAAGACCTCCAAATCAAGACAAGTTATGTAAGTCACCAGTCTTAGAAACAATCCTGTGACCACACCTGAAATTGCTGCCCAAGTTAGTGAAGCTTAGTGGAATGACTTTCAACTTGGAAATGGGCTTAAATAGCAGGTATGCAGCAAGGAAATTTTTCATGCCACAAATAAATAAGAGAAAATGACTTATGAGCATAAAAGTTGGTCAAATGATTAATAGAAAAGTGTATACTGGACTGATGAGTTGAAATTTGAGATATTTACCACATAACAAAGAGCTTTTGTACAGAGAAATGTTGGAAGGATGAATTCTGGCCGAATTATATCATCTGTAAAACATGGCAGTAGTAGGATAATGGGTTCGGGGGTGTTTCACATGAGATACAGTTGGAGATCTCTACCAAAACTCAGAAATTCTGAACAAAAATAGATATCACTATATTTTACAATCACGCTATAGCCTAATACTAGGATAGATTAAAAAAAAACAAGTAAAAACATGTAAATAACAAATAATGATTAAACAAACAAGAACAAAGGATAAACAATAAAAAAAACAACAGGATAAGCAAAAAATAAACAAGAAGGAAGCGTGCTCCAGCATTGGGAATAAGCCTGCCTCCCCTCCATTGCAGGAAATTACGACCTACAACAAAGTATCAAATAAAGTGGAGGAGGCCAGCCTCCTCCAAAAGAGTCATATAGTCTGCAAGTCTGTGTACACAAACCTGTCCCAAGTACAAGAGAAAAGCGGTAGCAACTCCACAGATCCCGATACTGGGACAGGTAACATGTGCACACAACTTTGTTACCCTCAGCCATTTTCTTTGCCAAGTAGCCTGGAAGGATGACTAGATTCTGGCCATGTAAATGGTGTTGGGAAGAGCAAAATGCTGGTCTGGTTGCCCAGTCCTCATAGACTCTTTGGCACCATCATCAGTGCACTCATTCCCTGTAATTCTCGCATGCCCATGAACTCTAAAATAATCTTGCCAATCACCCCACTCACTGAAACCGACTTCACAGATACTCTGAACCTGGGGATGTGAAGATTCCAATGCCCTGAGAGCACTCAGAGTGCTTTCTGAATCACTATAGATCACAATCTGGTCTCTGAACCAGGCACAACATGTTATCTCTTGTACTAAGCAGTGTATTGCAACCAGCTCTGCTGTGAAGACAGATGAAGCACCTGACAAAACCCACTGATTTCAAAAAGAAGGGATACAGCATAGAAGCCAACCACCTCTTGGGAATTGGAGCCATCTGTATATGCTGGCACAGCATGACACAAAGTGTGCTCCGAAAGGTAATTTTCAAGAAAGCGGGTGCAAATTTTTTTAACAATATTTTATTTTATTTTATTGCTATTTCAAGCTATTTGTTTTTTGTTATGTTGTACTTTTATGTTGTTACCACATTTGTCTAAACTTGCTTTTAAAAAAAAGGGGCAATACTCCAGAAAATGCACACCATCACTTTCAACCTTTTGTCCCATATAGCTTCGTCCTCTTTCCCGATATGTTTCATTGGTTAAATTTTGGAAAATGCTCGCCCTCAATTTTTATAGGGACTTTGTTATAAATATCTCTATATAGCACTTTCACTAATTAAGGCAGGAAAATTTCTAATAATGATGTTATAATGAAAAATAGATTGGCAGCCATCTTAGTAGAAGTCACATTGTTAATTGGAATCACATCATTATCGTATTATATATCATTTTAAAGTGATTTTTTTCTGAATTAAAATACATGGCCATTTTATATTGAATATTAAAGAAAATATGATTGATTTAAATAGCATTCGTGGGTGAGAAACGAATGAATCATGCTAGTTTATTTAAAAATAGCGGGGTGGGGTGAGGTGGGGTGCAACCCCCACAATTAAAAAGGGTATGGGGGTGAAGCCCTATTTCAAAATGATATATAATACAATGTGATTCCAATAACCTAAAAAAACAAAATATTTTTTAGAATTTTTCCAAGAAAAAACAGTCAATAAATTAAAAAGATAATTGTTTTTAAATACAAATATATATGAATTATCCCCCAAATCAAGGGCAGGCAAAAAAAAATAATAATATTTTTATATGCTGAATATAGGGTTTGTATTCATAACAAAAACACAGAAAAGAAACCAAGTGTGTATTCTGGAGTGTTACCCCAAAAATTTAAGATAGAAAGCCTTTTTTGTGTTAGTTTTATAAATACAAAAGACAACTATATATATATATATATATATATATATATATATAAACAGTGAAAAGTGCCAGAAATATCTAAATATAACTAAAATTTTGCAAGAAAATCGATTAAAAGAATGTGCACCCACTTTCTTGGAAATTACCCTGCAAAAAGGCTGAATGCAATACTCCTAGCACAGTAGAAGCTTTGGCAGTAGAGACATAGTGTTCCTGCTCATGATTTGGAACAAGCCTAGGGCAATTTCTCCACCTCTTTCATCCCATTATTGACATTTCCAGTTGCCTCCATTGAGACATCCCACTTCAAAATATCAGAGATCTCATCTATAACCTCCTGGTACAAAAGATCACATAGCTGGGGAAAAAAAATTATCATCACAATCTGTGACAGGCCCAAAAGGGGTCTGCCACTTAAAAGTTCCTTTTGGGGATCCATTCTGATTTCACACTCCCTATGGGCATGGAGGAATTTCCTCCAGCCCAGCTCTTCCTACCTTTTGGGATGAGCCTTCATTTCCACTCTAAAGAGGAAGATACTTTGGGGCAGCTCCTTGAAAGAGGAAGGTCAAAGAAGGAAGGGGAAGGACTTTAACTGAGTTTGATAAAGGGAAACCGCATCATTGCCAAATGTCTTTTCTGTTATTTTTTTATATCATTATCGGGCAGAGGGTCAGATTTGAGCAGGCACATAGGGTACTGAATGGAGGGATTAACACCATTAAGGTCCACCTTTCTCACCCAGTGGCCAAATGTTACATAGTGTGTCAGTGAAGTATAATGGATTTTTTTCCTTTTTCTTTTAGGAGCCCATCTGGCAACTGACTACTTGGGCATAAGTCGCCGTACTCACCACAGCAGACTAGTATTAAGCTACTTTAGAATAACAACAATAAAGAAAAAAGGCAGGAAGCAGCATTAGGGGGAGATCCCCCGCCCTGAACAAGGACATGCAACCTACGGAGAAAACAACAATAAAAACCTCACCTAGTTAAATAAACAGGAGAAAGCTGGCCTCCTCCAAAAAGTCATAGAGTCCATAAGTCAATGTGCATGCATCCGTCTGAGTAGAAAGGTTAAGCGGTAGCAACCCCGCTCATCCCAGTACTGGGACAGGTTTTTTTGTGTGAAGATTGCCCAGACTGGACATTCAACAAGAATGTGCTGAACAGTCTGGGAAACAATGCAGTCTTCACAGTAGGCTGCACGCGAGCGCTCCATCAAATGGCAGTGCGTCCCATGAGTGTGGCCAATTCAGAGACGACAGAAAGCAACCTGAAGCCTTCACGGCATTGGGGGTAGGTCCATGGGAACAGTCACGGCGCAATGGCACGCAACTTTAAGTTGCCTTCGACTGTCTCCCATCTTCTTCGCCAAGCAGCCTGGAAAGCTGCCTGTATTCCTGCCATGTAGTCAGTATGAGGAAGAGCAAACCGCTGGTCCAGTCACCCAGTCCTTGTGGACTCTTCGGCGCCCTCATTTCCTGCAATTCCTACATATCCGGCAACCAAGCAGGAGATAATCTTGACATCGGCCTGGCTTGCCAAAACCTTGGCATGATGGATATCGTGAAACAGGGGATGCGGCGATTCCAATGCCCTGAGAGCACTCAGGGCACTTTGTGAGTCCCTATAAATCTCAATCTGGTTATAAATAAGGGAGAAGAAAGATGGGGGCAATTAAAGGGGGAAAGGGTAGAAGGCCCTATCTAGCCCTATTAAAAACCATCATCTTGGATCAGAACTAAAATGGAGGAGATAAGCCCCCTCTCTCCCAGCTGAGGAGTGAATGGCTGAAAGCTGGTTGGAAATTGGTTTACAAACAGTGGTAGATGAATGGAATAGGCTCACTAGTCATGTGGTAGAAGCCTCCTCCCTGCAGAGTTTTAAGAATAGATTTATGGATGATGATGGTAGGTGGGATTGGAAACAGGGGCTGCCTCATATAAGCAAATGATTCATCATTGCAGCATTTGGATGTAGGTCCGTGCGAACAGTCGCATGGAAGGTAAAGCAAAGGAAAAGGGTCCTCCCTTTCTTACGTTTATGTTCAAAATTTGCCACTGGCCTAAAAAAAAATCTGTGAGAAGGGGCTACAAGATATCTAGAGAAATAGAGCCTGGGTTGTTTCAGTGGATCTTGTAAAGATGAGGCATTCCTTTTTTTTTTTACCCTAATATAACCCTGCCTATTCTAGTTAGGATGGTTAGGTTATATTAAGGTAAAAAAAAACAAACTTGGGATGCCTCATCTTTACAAGATCCATTTCAATCTAGTAAGAAACTAACAGAGGCACTGGGGTTGGGAAGATGTACCTGCTCCTCCTATAAAGCCATGAGCATAAATGATCACTAACCCAAAAGTACAAAAGAAAATATCAATCATCTTTCCCACATTTAAGATTTTACATTCATACTAAAAGTTTAAATTCAGATTGATTAGGTAGAAAGCAGGATATTTTTGCTGGTATGAGCACCAGCTGAAAATGGCCAATCACTTATGAGCTAAGCCAAATAAAATGACCGACCCCTAAGGTAGTTAGCTACATTTTAATTAAACTGTGATGGTAAGGACAAAATGATACATCAATAGGATGAAGAGTCTTACCTGTTCATCTTCTTGGAGTGAGGCTGATAAGGGCAAGCCATCTGCACACCTTGCAATCAGTATCATTAAAACCATTTTTGAAGTTTATAGAAAAAATTCAGAAAATATCACTAAATTGTCCACAAATTGTCACAATTTTGAAAAAAACAGATTTGCTAATTATATTAAAACAGTTAAGCTATTTCATCATTTATCTATTTTAGGACTGGACCTTCTAATACAACTTACATAAATTATACTGATTATTAATGATCTGAAATTTAAAAAATAAAATTATCATAATTTTAATAGACAACATACTTCTATTCTGTGTCATAGTATGTGTAATAAGATCGTGAGTTAGTGAAATTCAATTCAATGACAATGTGGGGAAACTTGATTTACAAGGTTATATGTAAATTAGTCAAAGAAGAGGCAGGACTGGTGGTGAGATAATTATTTATATTAAAAATAGCATTGCTTCAAACCTAAATAATTCAATAAAAAATGAAGTAATTGAGTCACTGTGGATAGATATTAGGGTCAGTAAAAATAGGATTCTACACTTCACAGCCTTTTACAGACCACCTATCCAGACGGATGATATAGATGAGCTCTATGGATTGGGAAAATATGATATGAAGGGATAGAGCAAGTTCTAAGTTTATAGAATGTTTTGAGGCTTTTTTTTTTAGTCAATTGGTTAAAAAACCAATAATGGGTACTAATATATTAGATCTAGTACTTTCAAATGATGATAATTTAGTTTAGGATTTTACTGTTGGGGAAGCATTGGGAAATAGTTGTGGTGGCGTGAATGTGAGTGTGTATGTGAAGGGCCATTCTCCCACCCTTTTTCCTAATACCCTCTCCTTTCCTCTGTAAGAATGTGTGTGTGAATGGGAATGGGTTTGTTTTTTGTTTTTTTTTGTTTGTTTTATGCATAAAATTGATTTCCATATTATTATTAAATGGGTATTTTTCTTTCCAGGCACCATATTCTGGAAATATAGAAAAAAACCTTGTAAATTACCCCTGTATTCAAAGATAACTATTTATTATTGTTAATTAATAAAGGCCAATAGTATTTGACAAAGGTTCAAGGCCGTGTTCTGTCTGACTTGGTTGAGTTTAAAATAGTACAGCTTTAATGAAGGACGGCTTATAATAGCCATGCAACTGTGACAAGGTCAGTTATCTTAGCCCAAGCTCAGAGGCGCTAGTTTGTTTTGTATACAAAGATTGTGTTGTACCACGTGAGGCCTTCTTTTGTTGTTTATTGACTGTTGTAGTCCAAATTTTCTTTGGGTTGTTCCATTTTTTTTTATAGAATTGTTTCTTAGGATTGATTGTTAGTATTTATAAGTAAGATTTATTTTTTTTGTGTATAGGAAAATTAGTTGTATATTTTTGTGTGAATAGTAACAAGATCTCTAATTTAATCACCCCTCTCTATTGTAAATATCATTGTACTTTTTTTTTTGTAAGTAAAGGGAATATATATACAATCCATTTCATTTTTCCTTCAATTTCTCACGTCCGAATTAGTGTAGGAAGCGGGTTAGTCTAGATTTTCAGCCCCCTACATAGTGATTATTAGATAGTTCTTTTTAACTTGGCAATCAGGAAAGTTAGAATATCAAATACTAATAAAACTTCAAATTTTCATAGAGTGGATTAGGTAAAACTTAGAAACTTGCTGAATCAGGTTAACTGGGATATCAAATTCAGAGGTAAGAATACTTGTGAGAAGTGGAATACCTTTAAGACTATATTAAGTGTAGTCCAAGAGCAGTGTATCCCAATGAAGATCATTAGCAAGAAATGTAGTTAGCCATTATGGTGACATCATGAGATACAGTGGGAAGAAATAAGTATTTGTATACCTTCAAAATTTAATTTTAATAGACTTCTAACCCATCAAACCATGAAATTTACACAATAGATGTATATTAATGTAAATTTAAAAGTTATGTGCACAAAAAGGAATGAAACAATTAATATTCAGTAAAATTGAAATTAATGAAAAAGGGGTGAAATAAGTTTTTATACAGAAATATAAACCTAACAAAATTCATTTTTAAAAGCACATGAGAGACATGAAGCTTCTAGAGGGTTCCAATAATATGTACAGCAATCAACAAGAGCTCAGGAAAGACTGGAATGCCATTCAGCAGTCAACATTATTATGGCAAAGAATAAGGAACTCTTCAATGACCATAAAAAGGCAATCCTGAAGCTCCATACTGATGGGCTGAGCTACCCAAAGATATCCGAGCAGCTGAAAATACCTTTCAGCACCATTTGTTCTATCATTCTGAAATGTAAAAAAAAGGTGGGAACCATCGACGACCTTCAATGTTCAGGTACTACTCAGAAGATTTTCTCCAAAGCTTCTTATGTAATACTCAGGAAGGTTAGAGCTGCCCCTATGACAACTTGGATGGAAATTCAAGATGACCTACTGGCAGCAGGAACGTGTCTCCATGAAGCAAACCATCAGTAATGAATTGAACCGGCCTGATCTTAAGTCTCACATGCCAAGGAATACACCTCTGCTGCTGCTGAGAGACAGAGCTGCAATGTGAGCAGAACCTGTTGAGTTCTAGGATAATGTCCTGTAGTCAGATGAGACAGAAATAGAATTGTTTGGCTATCCTGTCTGGAGGAAAGACAGCAGTGCCTATGACCGTAAGAACACCAAGAGTGGACATTTTTTGAAGGTATGCAAGTCATCTAAAAATGAAGTCAATTTTGAAAAGGTGATCTCTAGAAGTGGAAGTGAATGGCTGTGTTCTCATGGCTCATTTAGATACGACAGTTCGGAGAACTTCATTTCAAAAGATGTTGCGAACTCCTTTAATTTCCATCTTAATCCTTATGAAGGTACTATATCTATGGCCTCTACAATTTAACATCTATCGAGGAAGGTTGGGAGGTTAGCATAAAAGTCAGAAGCCGTGAGTACCAGACAGTACGTTTGCTTGTTTTATCTGAATGTTGCACTGACATTATCTTAGAAATCCCCTTCCTAAGTAAACATTCCTCTTTTAAGCTAAACTTTGGAGGTCCTCAACTTGACCTTGATTACGGATCCTCCAAGAGTTTTTTAATAAATTTATTATTTGATTGCAGACCAGTCATTACAAAGTTGCACAAATTAAAAACATCTGACTCTGAATTTATTCATTCCCAAGTAACACACATGCTCAAGGAAGACATCATTGAACCAAGCACCTCTTCCTGGCGAGCTCAAGTTCATGTGCCGAATCAATCAAAGAAAAGGTTAGTAATTGACTATTCTCAGATGATTAACAATTTTACTTACTTGGATGCGTATCTATTACACAATGTTGAAGAATTGGTTAACAAGATATTTACCCCTATCGACCTAAATAGTGCTTATCATTGTGTTCCCCTTCACCCTGGTGATAAAATTTACACTGCTTTTGAGGCGGATGGGAGGCTTTTTCAATTTAAACTCTTAAGTTTTGGTCTAACTAACAGTGTTGCCTGCTTCCAGAGAATTATGGACAATTTCATTCGTAAAAATAATCTTGCGGCCCGCAAGCAGAACATGATAAAAACATAAGTTTCTCAAAGCTACTGAGAAACAAAATTACCTTAAATAAAAAATGCACCTTTTCAACTAATACTATATGTATCCTAGGTTATTAGGTTCACCAGAATGAACTTCGCCCAGATCCTTCATGCCTGGCTGCTCTCAAAGATATGCACATACCAACCAGCCAAGAATCATTATCTCGATTAGTCGGATTGCTTGCATACTTACTGGTGGTAGGTTCCAAGATTCTCTCAACAAATTCAGCCCCTAATTAATTGCCAGATTTCACTTTATGAAGAATCTACAAATGCAATTGCGTAATTAAAATCAGCTATTATTAACACTGTTAGGGCAAAAATAAATGAAAATTTACCATTTAGACTACAAACTAATGCCTCAAATAGCACTATTGGGGCCATTCTGAACCAGAATATATGATCCTTAAATTCCTCCAAGAGAAATCACTGCTCTGTTGTAAAAGAGGCCTATGCTATTGTTGAGATGATCAAAAGATGGCGGCATTTTCTTCTCAGTCATAAGTTTACCTTAATTACAGATAAAAAAATCTGTATCTTACATATTTGATTCACATCATAAGAGTAAAATTAAGAACAAAAAGATTGCTAGATAGCGTTTAGAATTGATGCCCCTTTCACTACGAAGTTATACATCATCCTGGTTCGTTCAACAGAGCTGCTGATGCCTTATCACACACTTTCTGCTCAAGCATGACCCACAATAATCTTGCTGAGCTTCATAAAGCTTTCTGTCATCCATTGATTACACAATTTCACCATTTTTTTTAAAGTATGAAACTTGCCTTATTCTGTAGATGACTGAGTGAGTGGTGTCAGGGTGCAAAATGTGTCAAAGGTTAAAACGTTGATATTATCACCAAGAGCATATCCGTTCAATGCACCCTTTTGATCAAGTAAGCCTGGACTTTAAAGGACCACTACCATCTTCTTCTCTCAATAAGTATTTATTAATTCTGCTTTTCCTTGTAAGGATATTTCTTCATCAACTGTGTCTTACTACGTTGTTTTCTCTTTTCTGGCTACCAGGCTCTGTGCATTCAGATCGAGGTACTTCTTTCATGTCTGCCAAAATAAAATCATTTTTGTACAAGAAAGGGGTTCCAACGAGTTGTTCAACACCTTACAATCCTACCGGGAATGAACAATGCAAGCGCTATGTAGAAATTGTATGAAAAACTGTTGCCTTGGTATTGGAGTCTAGAAACCTGATTTTTCTTTTTTTCAAGGGGCTATCTGGCGACTGCCCACTTGGGCATAAGTCGCCGCAAACAAACAGCCCAGTTCTAGGCTACTTTAAAATAAAAATTTTAACAGAAACAACAATAAAAAGGGGATAACAATCAGGGAGCAAGCTCCCCCCGGCATAGGAGCCTGCGACCTACAAAAAAAACAAAAAAAAACAAGTTAAATACAAGGGAGAAGGCCGGCCTCCCCCCAAAAGTCAAGAAGTCCACAAGTCAATGTGCACGAATCTGTCCCGAGTACAAGGGACAGGCGGTAGCGACCCCGCCCATCCCGGTACCGGGACAGGTATCGTGCGCGAAGATCACCCAGACTGGGACATTTGACAAGAATGTGCCGAACAGTCTGGGAGACGATGCAGTCGTTGCAATAGGGCGCAGGCGAGCGCTCCATCAAATAGCGATGTGTCACACAAGTGTGTCCGATTCGGAAACGATAGAAAGCAACCTGAAGCCGCCGCGGCATTGGGGGATAGGTCCATGGGAACAGTCACGGCGCAATGGCATGCAACTTTAAGTTCCCTTCTACCGTCTCAAGGCGCTTTGTGAGTCGCTATAGATCACAATCCGGTCTCCGAACCGGGCATGTCGCGTAATCTCCCATAGTGGGTGGTGTATTGCCACCAGCTCAGCCATGAAGACAGACGCAAACAGAGGGAATACAGCATGGAAGCCGAACCCCTCTTCGGTTCCAGCGTGACACGAGGTATGCTCCAAAAAGGTTGAACACAATATTCCCATTGCTGTACAAGCTTTGGGAGCAGAGGCGTGGCGACAAATAGTCAAAGGTGGTACCCTCTAGGTGGCGTCCTAGGCAGAACCAGGGGCACCACCGGCCCGAGAGCTATACATAGCTCTCGAAGGAGTTTCCTGGCCCTAAACCCAAATGGCTTAGGGTATGACTGGCGTCTCTCGGTGGCATAGGCCCCATCAAAATAAGCTGCGGATGCAGTGAGAGCTGTTGGCGACTGAAGGAGGTGCCGAGCTCGTGCATACAGGCGAATGATGCACTGTACATGGCGTAGAGTGAGTGGAATCTCCACAGCAATGGGGGAAGTGTGAAAGGCACAGGACGCAAGGCGAAGGTTGGTATGGTGGATCAAGTCCACCTTCCACAATAAACGCTTGGCTGCTGATGCATAAAACTTGCATCCCTTAGTCAAGCTTTGAACAAACAAAGGATCGATAAAAAAGTAAGGCAGTAGTCCTATCAGCTCCCCAAGCGCTGAACGTCACAGAACAGAGAATATCCATGACGCGGGTACAAAAGACCCTAAGGCTGCGAATATGAGCCTCCCAAGTAAGGCATCAGTCAAATACAAGACCAAGGAAATGGTGCGATTCAACAACTTCCAGGCATACCCCATTAAGAAACAAGTCTGGGTCAGGGTGGAGCCGTTGATGGTGGCAGAAGTGCACCACCTTAGTCTTGGCCAAGGAAAACTGAAACCTGTGTGCTTCGGCATAGCGAGACACGGTTCAATGCCTGTTGGAGTCGATGCTCCAGAGTTGGCATCTGGAACGTGCCAAAAGAGATTGAAAGGTCATCCATGTAGAGCGTAGCGAGAACATCTTATGGCAGCAACGAGGTGATGCCGTTGATGCTCAGGGCAAAGAGTGTGACACTGAGGACACTTCCTTGCGGGACACCTTCTTCCTTCTCCATTGGGCCGGAGAGGGCACCCCCCACCTGTACATGAAATCGACAATCTCGCAAAAATTCAGATATAAACATTAAGAGGCATCCCCTTGACCCCATCGTGTGGAGAGTCTCCATGATACCGTATCGCCATGCGATATCATAGGCCTTCTCCAGATCAAAAACACTGTGGCGTAGTGCTGTCTATGAAGGAAGGCCTTGCAGACGGCATTTTCCAGTCAGAGCAGAGCATCTGACGTGGAGTGGAACTTGCGGAAGCCGTATTGTGCAGAAGACAGATGGCCTCCACTCTCCAGAAAAAAGGCTAATCTAACATTTACCAATTTCTCTATCAACTTGCACATGCAAGAGGTTAGAGAGATTGGGGGGAAACCTGCTGGAGTAGAGTGATCTCTCCCCAGTTTGCGAAAGGCGAGCACAGTAGCGATTCACCAGGAATCTGGGAGACCCTCCACTCAGATCCTGTTGAACAAATCTAACAGAATGGCCATGCCTCGCTCACCCAGGTGTCTAAGCATGGCATACGGGACATCGTCCGGACCATGGGCAATGTCCATGAACGAAGCAAGAGTGGAACGCAACTCACTCACAGTAAACCTGTCATTGAAGGGTTCTCCGCCTCTGGAGGTAAAGTCCAGCCAGCGGCCTTCCACGACATCAGACATGCATTGAATGTTGGTGGAGCAGCATCGTGGCTAGAGAATGTGGAGAAAGTGGTCATGAAGGATTCCACCACAGATGCGTGGTCCGAGATTGCGGTCCCATTCTCCTGGAGAATGGGAGGGACGTCCTGCGAGAACTTGCCCCGAATTCTTTTGACTCGCTTCCACACCTTTGCCAGAGGGGTCCTAGCCATTAAGTGAAGACACGTATGCCTGCCAAGAAGAGCAGTGGGCGTACTTCAAAATATACCGGAACCTAGCCCTAACCCGATGAAATTCACAGACAATGAAATCATTTGGGCAGAGCTTATAGGGCATGGAGGCATAACGCTTCTGTTTGAGGGCCCTCTCACACTTGACTGAGAATGAGAATTCAGTAATTTCCTGAAATGCAAGCCACTACACACATGCCAAGCACCACCGAGGTGGGCTCTCAGGCGGCAGTTTCCCAGAAAATGATATTTGAATGGGAAAGTGATCTCTACCATGGAGGTCATCGATCTCCCCCCAAATCTATTCAGGCTGTGCATCCGGAGATAACAAAGATAGATCAAGGTAAGAAAATAAAGCGGTTCTCGGGCAGATAGGCAAGGACTTGTCCCCTGGGATTTATTGAGTAATCCTCCCAGAGAGGATGTCTGCCATTCAGATCTCCAAGCAAGAGAAAGGACCTCAGCAACTGTGCCATGACCAGCGTAAGTCCGCCGCGTTGAAGTCAGCTGACGGTGGAATGTATGCAGAAATAATAGTATACCTCCTTTCCAGGTGAAGCTGCACAGCCACTGCCTGAAAGGAGGTATCTAAAGTGAAAAGAAGAATGGAGACGTCATGCCGGGTATAAACCATGCATCCCCCACCCTGGCCATCTTGTGGTGGTGGGGTTGCAAAACCCTTATACCCCAGGATGGCAGGCAGGGGGCATGCACCTAGCATGGTCTCCTGCAGAAAAATAGCTAACAGGATGAGATGAGCCTCCAAAGGTCCTCCCAGTTGTCCACGGCAATTCCATTGAAGGAATATGCCCTCCGGGCCTAGCTCGGGGGCCCTCTTCGAACAGAAGACCCTCACAGGAATGGCCGTACGCTTCGCGGAGGCAGAACCCCGGGCACTGTTGGCCGGACAATGTGCTGAAGGCACTGCCGCCTTCGAGGACTTATTGAGGGAGGTTGGGCTCATCATGCAAGTCTCTTTCCCCCTCCACCTCGAAACCTTAGGCGGGCATTGCAGCTTCGGAGGTGGGGAGCCCTCTTTTCGAGGATCTACCGTCCCCGAGCCACTCAGCCCACCACTAGGCCTGAGCGAAGGAGCTGAAGCTCTTTGTTGTTGTACTCCTTTAGGAACCCCGGAAGATAGCCTGGTGACCAACTTCTGGGGTGTTGCCTACTGTGAGTCTAACAACTCGGTGGAGGCACGTGGCCGTTTCGCCTTACAGAAAATGGTCATGCTGGGCAAAGGGGGAAGCCCTGGTTTTAGCCGGGGCTGGGTGTGAACCCTTTGTGCCGCCAGCTTTATCAGGGGAGCGCCCGGGTTGAGTAGAACCCACAGAAGGGCATAAGACATTCCAGGCAGAGCCAGGCACACCAGGACCAAATTAATTTAGCTAAAAATAATAATAAAGATGCAAAAAAATTCTTTAGCTATTATAGAATCAATAATAAATCTAACAGTGATAAAATAGGTCCTATTAGATATGAAGGGGTTTTGAAAGAATCTGATGAGGAAATAGTAGGTCCTTAATGATCATTTTACTTCAGTATTCACAGAAGAGAAACCAGTTAGATTAATTGATGATAATTCTAGGTCAAGGGAAGTAGTGATAAATTCTATTAATATAGACAGAGAAGAAATTAAAGGGCTTATAATGGAGTTAAATACTAGTAAGTCATCTGGCCCTGACAACATTCATTCTAGGATACTCAAAAAAGGTGTAGAAAGTATTGCAGTAGCTCTTGAGATGATATTTATTAGATCACTAGAATCTGGAGCGATAGCTAATGATTGGAAACTGGCAAATGTAGTGCCAATATTTAAAAAGGGAAGCAAAGAGGACCCAAAAAACTTAAGACCGGTAAGCTTAACTTCTATAGTCTGTAAAATTCTTGAGAAGAAAGTTAAGAAGGGAATTTTTGATCATCTAGAAAGTAGCAGGTTAATTAATGATGCTCAGCATGGGTTTAGAAAAGGTAGATCGTGTTTAACTAATTTACTGGATTTTATGGATTATATAACTAAAGAATTAGATAGGGGATAGAAAGTTGATGTGATCTAATTAGATTTCAGCAAAGCTTTTGATAAGGTTCCACATAGAAGACTAGTTCATAAATTAATACTGCACGGGATATGTGGGAAAGTTTTAAATTGGATAACTGAATGGCTGAAAGATAGGAAACAGAGTTGTAGTGAATGGAGTGAGGTCAGAGTGGAGGAATGCTATTAGTGGCGTACCTCAGGGATCAGTTTTAGGCCCTTTATTATTTATAATCTATATAAATGATCTTGGGGAAAGTGTAAATAGCAAAGTGTCAATTTTTGCTGATGACACTAAATTGGCAGCTGTAGTCAAAGAGGTTGAGGGTAGCTTTAAAGTGCAGGGTGACTTAAATAAGTTCACTGAAGTTTTCAAAGCAGTGTATTGAGGCAAAAAATAGAGCACATAGGGTGCTAGGTTACATTAAAGGGAATGTTAGCTACAAGAGTAAGGAGGTTATCCTTAAACTATATAACTCTTATGTCAGGCCACATTTAGAGTACTGTATATAAGCATGGTCACAACATTTTAGACATGATATAAACTTGTTAGAGTCAGTACAAAGGAGGGCAACATAAATAATACCATCCCTGAAGCACCTTGAATATGAAGATAGACTGAGGGTATTAAATATGTTCTCATTTGAAAGAAGGTGTGTGAGGGGAGATATGATTGAGCTTTTTAAAATCTTTTCTGGGATGGATAAATTGGATTTCAGCAAGTTAGAGTTAAAAGGTAGTAATAGGACTAGAGGTCACCATTTAGAGATTAAAAAACAGGGGTGCAGACTGGATGTTGGAAAATATTTTTTAACATAACATAAAATAATTTCACTGATGACAAAAGCCACAAGGGCCTATCAAAGGTCATCTGCATCCGTCAAAACCCACCCACAAAAAGCACCATCACCAGGGAAAAACAAAATCAAAGTCCCCCACAATATAATATAACAGATGACAAAAGCCACAAGGGCTCATCATAGGTCATCCAAGTCAAACAGCCTCTTTTTTAAGGCACTCAAACTCCCAGGAAAACTACATCCAGAGGATTGCATCCAGAAACAAGGGTATCACCAATCAAGGCTTGTCAAGAACTGAATCATGCAGCTATAGATATATACAAACAATATTAATATATACAAAACTTAGGAACCATCACAACCTTCCCTCCCCATAAACTCATCCAACCTACTCTTAAATACATTTAAATTTGGACTACCTACTACTCTCCGCGGCAATTTGTTCCAGAAGTCTACCACTCTATTGGTGAAAAAATATTTTCTTAAATCCAACCTACACCCTTGCTTTTTAATTTTCAAGTGGTGACCTCTAGTCCGATTTCCATCGTCTAACTCAAAAAACTTGCTAACATCCAATTTATCTATCCCAAAAAATTTTTTAAAGAGCTCAATCATATCCCCTCTCACACACCTCCTTTTGAACGAGAACATATTTAATACCCTCAGTCTATCTTCATATTCAAGGTGCCTCAGGGAAGGAATAATCTTTGTTGCCCTCCGTTGCACTGATTCAAGAAGGTTAATATCGTGTCTAAAATGTGGGGACCATGCCTGTATACAGTACTCTAGATGTGGCCTAACATAAGAGTTATAGTTTAAGAATAACCTCCTTACTTTTGTAACTGACATTTCTCTTAATGAAACCCAGCACTCTATTTGCCCTATTTCTTGCTTCAATACACTGCTTAGAAAACCTTAATGACTTATCTATTACTACTCCTAGATCTTTCTCATCCTCTACTGAGCTCAGCCAATGCCCATCCATTTCATAGTTAAATTCTCTATTATCTTTTCCCATGTTAATAACTTTGCACTTATCAAGGTTGAAAGTCATTTGCCACTTATGTGCCCAGGATAACAATTTATTTAAATCCCCCTGCACTTTAGAATTATCATCAATATCTTTAACTACAGCTGCTAATTTGGTATCATCAGCAAAAATTGACCCTTTATTATTAACTGCCTTCCCAAGATCGTTTATATAGATGACAAATAATAATGGACTGAGAACTGATCCCTGAGGAACCCCACTGATAACATCCCTCCCCTCTGACTTTACACCATTTAGCACTACCCTTTGCTTCCTGTCTTTCAGCCACTCAGCTATCCAATTTGAAACACCCCCACATATTCCAATCATTTTTAATTTATGAACTAGTCTCCTATGTGGTACCTTATCAAATGCTTTACTAAAATCTAAGTAAATTATGTCTACATTCTCTCCCTGATCCACTTGATCTGTTACAAACTCCAGAAAGTCTAGTAAATTAGTCAAACATGATCTACCTGATCAAAACCCATGCTGAGCATTGCTGATTAACCCCTCCCTCTCTAGATGTTGGCAAATCCCTTTTTTAACTATTTTCTCAAGAATTTTACAGACTACAGGAGTTAGGCTAACTGGTCTAAAGTTATTTGGATCCTCTTTACTACCCTTCTTGAAAATGGGGACTACATTCGCTCTCTTCCAATCATCGGGTATTTCTCCATATTCCAGTGACCTAGTATACAACTTCTCCAGAGCTATTGAGATACTTTCTACCCCTTCTTTAAGTATCCTAGAATGAATATTATCAGGGCCAGAGGCCTTGGTAGTATCTAACTCACCTATTAGTCCTTTTATCATCCTCCAATCCACACTAATGGTAGTAAATACCTCTTTCCCTGACCCATGAGTACTATACATAAGACTATTTAGTTTCTCCTTTGTAAATATTGATGCAAAATGATCATTTAGTACCTCAACTATTTCCTCATCAGTTTCTCTCACAACCCCTTCATATTTGATAGGCCCTATTTTAACTCTGCCAGACTTGTTATTAATTTTATAGTAACTAAAGAACTTTCTAGGATCTTTGTTGCTATCCTGAGCTAATTTATTTTCTGACACCCTTTTGTTCTTCTTTATAATCTTATTTAACTCATTCCTAGCCATTCTATAATCACTTAAATTTTGAATATAATTTTCTACCTGTAATTTTTTATATGCCCTTTTCTTCTCTGAAATTTTTCTAGCTATCTCCTGATTCCACCATAATGGTTTCCTACTTTTGTTCCTAATGGTCTTCATTGGGATACATTGTTCTTGGACTACATTTATTATATGCTTGAAAGTATCCCACATCCCATAAGCATTTTTACCTCTGAATTCTACATCCCAGTCTACAAAATTTAGCAAGTTTCGGAGTTTTACATAATCTCCCTTATGAAAATTTGGAACTTTTACAGAATTCTCGGTTATTTTACCCTTCTCAATTCCCAAGTTAAAACGAACTATCTGATGGTCACTATTTCCCAAATGCTTCCCCAACAGTCAATTCTTGAACTAAATGATCACTTAGAAAGTACTAAATCTAATATATTGTCCCCCCTCATTGGCTCATTAACAAATTGATTCAAAAAATTATAACATAACATAATTTCACGGATGACAAAAGCTACAAGGGCCTATCAAAGGTCATCTGCATCCATCAAAATCCACCCACAAAAAGCACCATCACCAGGGGAAGACAAAATCAAAGTCCCCCACATTATAATATAACAGATGACAAAAGTCACAAGGGCCCATCATAGGTCATCCAAGTCAAACAGCCTCTTTTTTTTAAGTCACCCAAACTCCCAAGAAAACTACATCCAGAGGATTGCGTCCAGAAACAAGGGTATCACCAATCAAGGCTTGTCAAGAACTAAATCATGCAGCTATAGATATATACAAACAATATTAATATATACAAAACTTAGGAAGCATCACAACCTTCCCTCCCCATAAACTCATCCAACCTACTCTTAAATACATTTAAATTTGGACTACCTACTACCCTCCGCGGCAATTTGTCCCAGAAGTCTACCACTCTATTAGTGAAAAAATATTTTCTTAAATCCAACCTACACCCTTGCTTTTTAATTTTCAAGTGGTGACCTCTAGTCCGATTTCCATCATCTAACTCAAAAAACTTGCTAACATCCAATTTATCTATCCCAGAAAATTTTTTAAAGAGCTTAATCATATCCCCTCTCACACATCTCCTTTCGAACGAGAACATATTTAATACCCTCAGTCTATCTATATATTCAAGGTGCCTCAGGGAAGGAATAATCTTTGTTGCCCTCCGTTGCACTGACTCGAGAAGGTTAATATCGTGTCTAAAATGTGGGGACCATTTCTGTATGAAGTACTCTAGATGTGGCCTAACATAAGAGTTATAGAGTTTAAGAATAACCTCCTCAAAGCATTCTATGAACCTGCCACTTGTTCTATCCCTACCTATCATATTTTCCCAGTCTGCAGAGTTTAAGTTGAAGTCCCCAATAATAACTGCATCTGTTTCACATCCCTTACTTATTTCCCTTATCATTAGTTCATCCATATCATCAGTCTGCTCAGGTGGCCTGTAAAAAGCTCCAAAATGCACCATTCTATTTTTACTGAACCTACTATCTATCCAAAGTGACAACTCCATCCTGCTTTATTGAAGTATTTAAACTTGAAACAATGTTGTTTTTTATATAGATAATTGTTCCTCCACCAATCCTACCTGTCCTTTGACTACTTAGTATAGGTAGAAATAATCCATTGAATAGTTATAAATTAAATGGGAGAATTTTAGGGAGGACCGATTGTGAGAGGGACTTGGGTATTTTGCCAAGTTCAGACCTTCGTCCTAGAAAGCAATGCCTAAATACTAAGAATAAAGCTAATAGGATATTGGGATTCATTAGGAGGAGTGTAAGCAATAAGAGTGCTGAAGTCATTCTAAAACTGTATCTGGCGCTAGTTAGGCATCATCTAGACTATGCAGTACAATTTTGGTCACCATATTATAGGAAGGATATTGATATGCTTGAGTCTGTGCAGAGAAGGATGACAAAGATGATTGGTGGGCTAAGGAACTTACCTTATGGTGAAAAGCTCAGAAAACTAAATCTACATAGATTGGAAAGGAGAAGAGTCAGAGGGGAATTGATTGAAGTCTTCAAATGGGTAAAAGGATATAATAAAGGGGATCTGGGTAAGGTTCTTATACTTAGTGAACATGACAGGACACGTAGCAATGGGTTTAAGCTTGATAAGTATAGGTTTAGGAAGGAGATTGGGAGGAATTGGTTTACAAATCGTGTGGTAGATGAATGGAATAGGCTAACTAGACATGTGATAGAAGCCTCCTCTCTGGGTAGTTTTAAGAATAGATTAGATAAATATATGGATGAAGCTGCTAGATGGGACTGACTTTTTTTTATGTACATATGTATATATTTTTCTAAGGAGTAGGGAGATTATATTTGGCGGTTGCATGAATGGACATAATCCTCTGGATACATTTTATGTATATTGTAGATTAGATCTGACGAACTCCTGTAAAGGGTGACAATGTTGATGACTTTTCTCTGGTAAGAAATCTTTTGTGTGTTGACTGGAACAGGAGCTGCCAAGTGTAGGCCATGAATGGTCTTTTGCAGTCTCCTTCTTTTCTTATGTTCTTATGACTAATGTACATATTATAGCCCTGTAAATCAAATTCACTTATAGTGTGGCTAAATTCTATTTCATTACCCATGATTCAGTAACATAATATATCTATATCCTCATTGCTAATATAACTAAATAGTTCATCCTTCTTGTTTCTAAGACTACAAGCATTTGTATAGAAACAATTTAACCCCCCTATCCCTGAAGCACCTCTTGAAACCTGAATGACCTCACCTCTATCACCTTGGAACCTAATTCTGTTATCTGCCAAGTCCATTCTACTTTCAGTACTATATTGTCCTCTCATAATTCCCTGACCACTATTAGTATCTAGTTTCCCACCCGCAAAGACCTAATAACACGATCATACTCTTCCCACAACACATCTACCCTCCCTCCTACTCAAATCTTAAGAGCGTTAGCGAGTGAAGAGAATTTTGATATAATTGTGATAACAGAGTCATGGCTTGATTTGGCAGGTAATCACTTTAAACCTGAGGTTGAGATTGAGGGCTTTAACATGTTTCATACAGATAGGAATAGGAAGAGAGGAGGAGGGGTTATTATTTATATTAAAGATAATCTCCAGTGTTGTGTAAACAGTACAATTAAATTAGATGATAACACAGAGTCATTATGGCTAAATGTAAAGGAAGGTAAAAACAAGCTTGTCATAGGATTATTATACAGACCACCAAATCTTAGTAAGGAAGCTTCAAATCTTCTGTGGCAGGAGATAGAATGGGCATGTAGAAGTAAGCATGTGTGTATAATGGGCGATTTTAATTACAGAAATATAGACTGGAAAGCTCTTGTGGGTGATCAGGAGGCTGAGGAATTTTTGAATGTTGTCCAAGATAATTTTCTGAGGCAGATTATTAACGAACCCACTAGAGGTAATAATATACTGGATTTAGTTCTGACAAATAGGGAAGAAGTTATTAAGGATACTGAGATTGGAGGAAATTTGGGTAATAGTGACCATTGTGAAATTAGATTCAAGATGAAATGGAATGGTATTGATAGTAGCATGAACAATGTTAAAATTCCTGACTTTAGAAGAGCAAATTATAATGGGCTAAGGACTTACCTGGAGGCAGTTGTACAGAAACCAGGCAATGAAATCAATTCAGGAATAGATTCAATGATACCAGTTAGTGGAGGCAATAATCAACAGGAGGAAGAGATTACAATTGAAGAGGAGTATGAAAGAATAATTGAGCAATTAATTACAGGTCAGATGATTAACATTCCATATAAGGAGATTAGGACTAAAAATAATGACCCAAAATGGATGACAGATAAAATTAAGCATTATATTGGCATTAAAAAGGGCATTTATAGGAAAATAAAAAATGGAGAGGATCACTTAAGGCAGAGATATAATGAACTAGCAAGAGATGTTAAAAAGTTAATTAGAGTAGCAAGGAGAAATTATGAAATTAAAGTGGCAAATAGGGCAAAGGAAGATCCTAAAAGTTTTTATCAATTATACAAAACTAAGGGTAGAGATAAAATAGGCCCACTTATAGATTCCAATGGAGAATTAATGAGTGATAGGGACTCAATGGCTGGAATGCTAAATGACTTTTGTCTCTCTCTCAGTATTTACACAGGAGGATACTCTAAATATATCCGAGGTGTCAATGATCTTTCGGGGTAATGATGAAGAGAAATTAAAGGATATTTTGATCACAAAGGAGATAGTGACAAAGGAAATTGATAAAATCAAAAGTAGTAAAGCACCCGGTCCTGATGAGGTCTTTCCTAGAATTTTGAAAAAATGTAAGGATGTGTTAAGTGAGCCCCTAGCATGCATCTTTAGAAAATCATTGGAGAGTGGCATTGTGCCAGTGGCATGGAAGAAAGCCAATGTGATACCTATATTTAAGAAAGGGGATAAAACAAATATGTCTAATTACAGACCAGTAAGTTTGAAATCAGTGGTAGGGAAAATGATGAAATCTATTATAGCAAGGAATATTAGAGATCACTTGGATAAGCATAAGTTGATAAAGAATCACAGCATGGCTTTAGTAAGGGTAAATCCTGTCTGACTAATTTGCTGTCTTTTTATAGTAAGGTGTATGAAGTAGCAGATAATGATGAAAACTATGATATTTTATACTTGGACTTTAGTAAGGCTTTTGATCGAGTGCCACACTTACGGCTTCTGAGCAAAGTTAAAGAACACAGGATCGATGGCAGTATATTTAGGTGGATTCAGTCATGGCTTGGTGACAGACAGCAAAGAGTTAGTATAGATGGAGTTAAATCTGAGTGGGGGGGTGTTAACATAACATAATTTCACGGATGACAAAAGCCACAACGGCCTATCAAAGGTCATCCGCATCCATCAAATCCCACCCACACAATGCATCCATAGGATTTTGTCAGATCATGCATCTACAATATACAATTTAACAATATATAGGAATGTCCAACCATGCATCTACAATATATAATTTAAAGCCTCCATAGGAGTCTGTCAAAAAAAAAATCAAAGTCCCCCAAAATATACAATAAAAAGAAACTGCATCCACAGGAATGAGTCAAGAAACATATCCACATACCAAAAATTAAGAAATTGACCCTCCATCCCCATATAATCATCCAATCTGCGCTTGAAAACATTCAAGTTTGGGCTGTCTACAGTCTCAGGTGGCAAACTATTCCAATAATCCACCACTCTGTTAGTGAAAAAATATTTTCTAACATCCAGTCTGCACCTCTGTTTTTTAATCTTTAAGTGGTGACCTCTAGTTCTATTACTACCTTCTAACTCAAATAACTTGCTGAAATCCAATTTATCCATCCCAGAAAAGATTTTAAAAAGCTCAATCATATCTCCCCTCACACACCTTCTTTCAAATGTAAACATATTTAATACCCTCAGTCTATCTTCATATTCAAGGTGCTTCAGGGATGGTATTATTTTTGTTACCCTCCTTTGTACTGACTCTAATAAGTTTATATCATGTCTAAAATGTGGTGACCATGCCTGTATACAGTACTCTAAATGTGGACTGACATAAGAGTTGTATAGTTTAAGGATGACCTCCTTACTCTTGTAGCTAACATTTCTTTTAATGTAACCTAGCACCCTATTTGCTCTATTTTTTGCCTCAATACACTGCTTTGAAAATTTCAATGACCTATCTACTACTACTCGTAAGTCCTTCTCATCTTCAACTGAATTAAGCCAATACCCATCCATCTCATAGCTAAATTCCCTATTATCTATCCCCATGTTAATAACTTTGCATTTATTAAGGTTAAAAGCCATCTGCCACTTCTGAGCCCAAGCTAACAACTTATTTAAGTCACCCTGCACTTTAAAGCTACCCTCAACCTCTTTGACTACAGCTGCCAATTTAGTGTCATCAGCAAAAATTGACACTTTGCTATTTACACCTTCCCCAAGATCATTTACATAAATCATAAATAATAAAGGGCCTAAAACTGATCCCTGAGGTATGCCACTAATAACATTCCTCCACTCTGACCTCACTCCATTCAGTACAACTCTCTGTTCCCTATTTTTCAGCCATTCAGTTATCCAATTTAAAACGTTCCCACATATCCCATGCAGCTTTAATTTATGAACTAGTCTTCTATGTGGAACCTTATCAAAAGCTTTGCTGAAATCTAAGTAGATCACATCAACTTTCTCACCCCTATCTAATTCTTTACTTACATAATTCATAAAATCCAGTAAATTAGTTAAACACGATCTACCTCTTCTAAAACCATGCTGAGCATCATTAATTAACCTGCTACTCTCTAGATGATCAGAAATTCCCTTCTTAACCATCTTTTCAAGAATTTTACAGACTATAGAAGTTAAGCTTACCGGTCTAAAGTTATTTAAGAACATAAGAACATAAGAAAAGAAGGAGACTGCAAAAGACCATTCATGGCCTACACTTGGCAGCTCCTGTTCCAGTCAACACACAAAAGATTTATTACCAGAGAAAAGTCATCAACATTGTCACCCCCTACAGGAGTTCGTCAGATCCAATCTACAATACACACAAAATGCATCCAGAGGACTATGTCCATTCATGCAACCGCAAAACATAATCTCCCCACTCCTTAGAAAAATATATACATATGTACATAAAAAAGTCAGTCCCATCTAGCAGCTTCATCCATATATTTATCTAATCTATTCTTAAAACTACCCAGAGAGGAGGCTTCTATCACATGTCTAGTGAGCCTATTCCATTCATCTACCACACGATTTGTAAACCAATTCCTCCCAATCTCCTTCCTAAACCTATACTTATCAAGCTTAAACCCATTGCTACGTGTCCTGTCATGTTCACTAAGTATAAGAACCTTACCCAGATCCCCTTTATTATATCCTTTTACCCATTTGAAGACTTCAATCAATTCCCCTCTGACTCTTCTCCTTTCCAATGTATGTAGATTTAGTTTTCTGAGCCTTTCACCATAAGGTAAGTTCCTTAGCCCACCAATCATCTTTGTCATCCTTCTCTGCACAGACTCAAGCAAATGAATATCCTTCCTATAATATGGTGACCAAAATTGTACTGCATAGTCTAGATGAGGCCTACTAGCGCCAGATACAGTTTTAGAATTACTTCAGCACTCTTATTGCTTACACTCCTCCTTTGGATCCTCCTTGGATCCTCTTTGCTTCCCTTTTTAAAAATTGGCACTACATTTGCCAATTTCCAATCATTTGGTATTTCTCCAGACTCTAGTGATCTAATAAATATCTTCTCAAGAGCTACTGCAATACTTTCTACACCTTCTTTGAGTATCCTAGAATGAATGTTTTCAGGGCCAGATGCTTTACTAGTATTTAACTGCATTATAAGCCCTTTAATTTCTTTTCTGTCTATATTAATAGAATTTATCACTACTTCCCTTGACCTAGAATTATCATCAATTAATCTAACTGGTTTCTCTTCTGTGAATACTGAAGCAAAATGATCATTAAGGACCTCTACTATTTCCTCATCAGATTCTTTCAAAACCCCTTCATATTTAATAGGCCCTATTTTATCACTGTTAGATTTATTATTGATTCTATAATAGCTAAAGAATTTTTTAGGATCTTTATTATTTTTAGCTAAATTAATTTCTGCTGTCCTTTTGTTCTTAATAATCTTATTTAGTTCATTTCTGGTTGACCTATAATGGTTTAAATTATCTAAAATACTCTCACTTTGTAATCTCTGGTATGCCCTTTTTTTCTCTGAAACTTTATTAGCTATTTCTTGATTCCACCATAATGGTTTCCTACATTTCTTCCTAATAGACTTCATCGGGATACACTGTTCCTGAACCATGTATAATATAGTCTTAAAAATATCCCACATCTCATAAGTATACTTTCCATGGAATTCTATATACCACCTAATCTGATTTAGAATGCCGCGTAATTTATTGTAATCTCCCCTATAAAAATTTGGAATTTTTGTGGAGTTTGTCGTTGTTCTACCCTTAACTATTTGCAAATTAAACCGAACCATCTGATGATCACTGTTTCCCAATGATTCCCCTACACTCAATCCTTGAACTAAGTGATCATCATTTGAAAGAATTAGATCTAATATATTGGCACCCCTTGTTGGCTTATTAACAAATTGGGTCAAAAAGTTATCCTCAAAACACTCCATAAACTTACAACTTTCTCTATCTCTTCCTATCATATTTTCCCAGTCTACAGAAGTTAAATTAAAGTCACCCAGAATAACTATCTTCTTTGCATCCTTTACTTATTTCCCTAATCATTAACTCATCGATGCAATCAGTCTGTCCCGGTGGTCTATAAAAAGCTCCCAGGTGTATTTTCCTATTTTTACCAACCTTAATATCTATCCATAATGATTTGCCTTCTCCTTGCTTTATAGAGTTATTTAGATTTGAAGAAATGCTATTTCTAATATAAATAATCAACCCACCACCAGTCCTATCTCTCCTTTGACTAATGTACATAGTATAACCTTCTAGTTCAAATTCACTGACATTATCATTAAATATATTTTCATTAACCCATGATTCAACTATACATATTATATCTATATCTTCATGAATGATATAACTAAATAATTCATCCCTCTTATTTCTAAGACTACGAGCATTTGTGTAAAGACAACTCAGCCCACCTATCCCTGAAGCACCTGAGGGCCTATCTCCTCTGCATCTCCTTTCTCTCCTTCCCCGACCCTGTACTCTTGTATTTCCCTGACCACTATCACTACTCAAGTAATTTAACCCTAAAGCACTTCCATTAGCCTGCCTACCTTCTACAAATCTGTGTTTGCTTCCTATCCCTGCCTCACTTTGAGCCATAAAATTTCCCTGACCACTGTTCTGTTCTGTTTGAGGTTCGAGATATTGCCTTTACTTCGGCATCTCTTAAATATACATTATGTCTTGTTTATTTCTTTTTGTATTGTTTGTTTTGCAGAATTTATTATCTTTGTCATCTTATTAAGCTTTTTTCACCCTTGTCATTAATAACTATATATTTACGTATCAGGCACACTTGATTAGGATTGTCCTTGTCATCACTTGATTAGGTTTTTCACCATCGTCATTATTAATTAGATAAGATATTTACATACACATACTGGTGCCTATTGTCATTATTAGTTATATATTTACATACACATATATGAGTGCCTATTTTTCATCATTTACTTTGGCTATTTATCAATCTTATTAAATTGCTTTATCCATTAGTTTTTTTCTCATCATCCAAGCCTCTTTCAGGAAATTTTTACATTTATATTCTTCTTCCTCTTGGATATTATTAAATAGTAGTAACTTCTCTATTCTTATCTCTCTTATTTCAAATTTTTTTCTGATTTTTTCCAATTTGCTACATTTTATAAGAAAGTGTTCCAAAGTTTCCTCTTCTTCATTACACAGTTTACACTTTGTATCTCCTCCTACATAAATCTTCCTCCATTCAAGGTTCAAAGTGTTTGTTCTACATTTAAACATAAGAATTGATGGAAAATCATTACGATAAATTTTTTCTTCTTTAATCTCTCTTTTATTTTCCTGGTATAATTTGAGAGTGTGTTTTTTATTCAAATTCTCAATCCATAACTTGGTATCAAAATTCATTGTCAGTTCTTTTAGTTTTTCTTTATTTATTTCTCTTAGCTTCTTTGTATTTATTTCAATAAACTCCATATATTTCCTTACTATGTCATTCCATTGTTTGTCCATCATTTCTTTCATAATTGTTTTACTCAATGGTGTACCTTTATCCAGAACATATTTAATGTAACCCAATTTTGTTTCTATATCTCTTTTTAACATGGATGATGCTCCAATTTCGCCACGAAGAACAACTGAAGGTGTAAACCCTGGGGCTCCTAATATATTCCGCCAAACTGAATTTTCAATTCTTTGTAGCTCTTCTATTTCTTTCTTTTTCCAACATATTACTGCTGTTCCTGCCAATATACTAGGCAATATAATGCTTTTCCAGAAGGTTTTTCCAATCATTACCTTGTTACATGATCTTGAGATAACTGAGAATGTTAGATTTTTCATCTTTTAGCTTGATTTATTTTTTCTTCTCTATGTTTTCTAAAACAGTCTTTTTTGTCAATAATTGTGACTCCTAGATATTTTACTTCGTTAGTGATTTCAATATCTCTTATCTTACTTTGTTCTTTTGGTTTGTTAAATATCATGATTTTACTCTTATTTTTATTCATTTTCAAACCACAGGCCTTTGCTATTTCTGTAATAATATCAATCATTTGCTCCATTTCTTCTATTGAACTTGCCAATAATACGCCATCATCTGCAAAGAATAATGTTGGTATGTAAAAGGACTCATCCTTGTATCCAAATTTCATGAGGCACAATTTCTCAATCAGTATGTTTATAACCATTATAAATATTTGTGGTGATCCTGTGCACCCTTGACGTATTCCATTTGTCACTTCAGTCTGACCTATTACTTTATTATTTATATATAAAGTAGTACTGTCATCTGTATAAAGTCTGGCTATTGTTTCTATTACATCTGGATCACATTTATAGTATTTTAATGCTTCAATCATCTTTCCTCTATCCACAGAGTCAAAAGCTTTTTCAAAATCAATAAAAATAACAATAAGACATTTCTTCCTTTTTATGCTATTTTCAATACAATATTTCAATATTAGTAGATTATCTTCTCTTCTTCTTCCTTTTGTAAACCCAGATTGAAACTCGTTTTCTTGTTCCACATTTTCCAAGTGTTAACATAACATAAACATAACATAATTACACGGATGACAAAAGCCACAAGGGGCTATCAAAGGTCATCCGCCTCCGTCAAAACCCACCCACAAAAAGCACCATCACCAGGGGAAGACAAAATCAAAGTCCCCCACAATATAATATAACGGATGACAAAAGCCACAAGGGCTCATCATAGGTCATCCGAGTCAAGCGGCCTCTTTTTCAAGGCACCCAAACTCCCAGGAAAACTACATCCAGAGGATTGCATCCAGAAACAAGGGTAACATAACATAACATAACATAACATAATTTAACGGATGACAAAAGCCACAAGGGCCTATCAAAGGTCATCCGTATCCATCAAATCCCACCCATATAATGCATCCATAGGATTTTGTCAGATCATGCAGCTACAATATACAATTTAACAATCCATAGGAATGTCCAACCATGCATCTACAATATATAATTTAAAGCCTCCATAGGAGTCTGTCAAAAACAAAATCAAAATCCCCCAAAATATACAATAAAAAGAAACTGCATCCACAGGAATGAGTCAAGAAACATATCCACATACCAAAAAGTAAGAAATTAACCCTCCATCCCCATATAATCATCCAATCTGCGCTTGAAAACATTCAAGTTTGGGCTGTCTACAGTCTCAGGTGGCAAACTATTCCAATAATCTACCACTCTGTTAGTGAAAAAATATTTTCTAACATCCAGTCTGCACCTCTGTTTTTTAATCTTTAAGTGGTGGCCTCTAGTTCTATTACTACCTTCTAACTCAAATAACTTGCTGAAATCTAATTTATCCATCCCAGAAAAGATTTTAAAAAGCTCAATCATATCTCCCCTCACACACCTTCTTTCAAATGTAAACATATTTAATACCCTCAGTCTATCTTCATATTCAAGGTGCTTCAGGGATGGTATTATTTTTGTTGCCCTCCTTTGTACTGACTCTAATAAGTTTATATCATGTCTAAAATGTGGTGACCATGCCTGTATACAGTACTCTAAATGTGGCCTGACATAAGAGTTGTATAGTTTAAGGATGACCTCCTTACTCTTGTAGCTAACATTTCTTTTAATGTAACCTAGTACCCTATTTGCTCTATTTTTTGCCTCAATACACTGCTTTGAAAATTTCAGTGACCTATCTACTACCACTCCTAAGTCTTTCTCATCTTCAACTGAATTAAGCCAATATCCATCCATCTCATAGCTAAATTCCCTATTATCTCTCCCCATGTTAATAACTTTGCATTTATTAAGGTTAAAAGTCATCTGCCACTTCTGAGCCCAAGCTAACAGCTTATCTAAGTCACCCTGCACTTTAAAGCTACCCTCAACCTCTTTGACTACAGCTGCCAATTTAGTGTCATCAGCAAAAATTGACACTTTGCTATTTACACCTTGCCCAAGATCATTTACATAGATTATAAATAATAAAGGGCCTAAAACTGATCCCTGAGGTACGCCACTAATAACATTCCTCCACTCTGACCTCACTCCATTCAGTACAACTCTCTGTTTCCTATTTTTCAGCCATTCAGTTATCCAATTTAAAACGTTCCCACATATCCCATGCAGCTTTAATTTATGAACTAGTCTTCTATGTGGAACCTTATCAAAAGCTTTGCTGAAATCTAAGTAGATCACATCAGCTTTCTCACCCCTATCTAATTCTTTAGTTACATAATCCATAAAATCCAGTAAATTAGTTAAACACGATCTATCTTTTCTAAAACCATGCTGAGCATCATTAATTAACCTGCTACTCTCTAGATGATCAGAAATTCCCTTCTTAACCATCTTCTCAAGAATTTTACAGACTATAGAAGTTAAGCTTACTGGTCTAAAGTTATTTGGGTCCTCTTTGCTTCCCTTTTTAAAAATTGGCACTACATTTGCCAATTTCCAATCATTTGGTATTTCTCCAGACTCTAGTGATCTAATAAATATCTTCTCGAGAGCTACTGCAATACTTTCTACACCTTCTTTGAGTATCCTAGAATGAATGTTGTCAGGGCCAGATGCCTTACTAGTATTTAACTGAATTATAAGCCCTTTAATTTCTTCTCTGTCTATATTAATAGAATTTATCACTACTTCCCTTGACCTAGAATTATCATCAATTAATCTAACTGGTTTCTCTTCTGTGAATACTGAAGCAAAATGAACATTAAGGACCTCTACTATTTCCTCATCAGATTCTTTCAAAACCCCTTCATATTTAATAGGCCCTATTTTATCACTGTTAGATTGATTATTGATTCTATAATAGCTAAAGAATTTTTTAGGATCTTTATTATTATTTTTAGCTAAATTAATTTCTGCTGTCCTTTTGGTCTTCTTAATAATCTTATTTAGTTCATTTCTGGTTGACCTATAATGGTTTAAATTATCTAAACTACTCTCACTTTGTAATCTCTGGTATGCCCTTTTTTTCTCTGAAACTTTATTAGCTATTTCTTGGTTCCACCATAATGGTTTCCTACATTTCTTCCTAATAGACTTCATCGGAATACACTGTTCCTGAACCATGTTTAATATAGTCTTAAAAATATCCCACATCTCATAAGTATTCTTTCCATGGAATTCTATATCCCACCTAATCTGATTTAGCATGCTGCGTAATTTATCGTAATCTCCCCTATAAAAATTTGGAATTTTCGTGGAGTTTGTCGTTGTTCTACCCTTAACTATTTGCAAATTAAACCGAACCATCTGATGATCACTGTTTCCCAATGATTCCCCTACACTCAATCCTTGAACTAAGTGATCATCATTTGAAAGAATTAGATCTAATATATTGGCACCCCTTGTTGGCTTATTAACAAATTGGATCAAAAAGTTATCCTCAAAACACTCCATAAACTTACAACTTGCTCTATCTCTTCCTATCATATTTTCCCAGTCTACAGAAGTTAAATTAAAGTCACCAAGAATAACTGTATCTTCTTTGCATCCTTTACTTATTTCCCTAATCATTAACTCATCGATACAATCAGTCTGTCCTGGTGGTCTATAAAAAGCTCCCAAGTGTATTTTCCTATTTTTACCAACCTTAATATCTATCCATAATGATTCACCTTCTCCTTGCTTTATAGAGTTATTTAGATTTGAAGAAATGCTATTTCTGATATAAATAATCAACCCACCACCAGTCCTATCTCTCCTTTGACTAATGTACATAGTATAACCCTCTAGTTCAAATTCACTGACATTATCATTAAATATATTTTCATTAACCCATGATTCAACTATACATATTATATCTATATCTTCATGAATGATATAACTAAATAATTCATCCTTCTTATTTCTAAGACTACGAGCATTTGTGTAAAGACAACTCAGCCCACCTATCCCTGAAGCACCTGAGGGCCTATCTCCTCTGCATCTCCTTTCTCTCTTTCCCCGACCCTGTACTCTTGTATTTTCCTGACCACTATCACTACTCAAGTAGTTTAACCCTAAAGCACTTCCATTAGCCTGCCTACCTTCTACAAATCTGTGTTTGCTTCCTTTCCCTGCCTCACTTTGAGCCATTAAATTTCCCTGACCACTATCAAAACCTAGTTTCCCGCCTCTAAAGACCTAATAACACTATCTAATTCCCGCCACAAAACCTCAACCCCATCTCGGCTTAGATGGAGTCCATCCATCGCATACAAACCCTTATTCCCATAAAACCCACTCCAAACATCTACAAATACCAATCCTGACTCCTCGCACAAACCTTTCACATATTCATTCAACCCCATTGCACGAGACAACCATTCCATCCCCACATCCATTCTGGGAAGCACACCTGAAACAACGCCTTTTACTCTACTTTCACACATCCTTTCAATCAGCCTTTTATACCGCTGTCGTAACTCACAAGTACCCACCTTCTTTACATCGTTTACTCCGACATGTGTAATCACAACTGCTTCCCTCTCACACCCAGACACCAACCTATCATACCTCTCACACACATCATTTACACCAGCACCCGGCAGACAAACTCTCACTCCCTTCCATTTACTTTCATTCAACTTCCTATCTAAATACCTAATCTGAGAGTCACCCATCACAATCACCTCAGTCATTCTCCTATTCTCTCTAGGCCTAGTATTACCCTCCCTCCTGCTCTCACTCACTCGACCTCCTATTCTACTTTCAGGCACGGCCACACCAGACAAATCTCTTTCAAATTCTTCCTCTCTCAGGACATCAAATCTGTTAGTTAGCCTAACAGGTTCCATGTCCCTCTCATTCACACACCTAACCTGTCCTAACTTATCTATTCTGTTCACTTTCACCCACCACTCATCATCACTTACTTCACTTACTGCTTTCTCTCCAGTCCCTGTTCTAGGCCTAACTTCCTCCCTCCTGGTCCCAATCTGACTCTTCAAACGTACACTTGCATCTCTTCTCACTTCAGACACTAAATCGTTCAGTCTCAAGCATTCCGCACGTAATCGACTCACCTCCTCAGTCAAAGCACATACACGGCACTCAGACACATTCACTCTCCTCTCTACACCACAGACATCGCACACTACATAGACACTACTTTCAAAAGGCATACTCTCTACATCCAAACAGTCAGCCATACTTAAACAAGAACAATAATAGAAACAAAAACTTACAAACAACAAGAATTTGACCCCAATTTGTGCGCGCAAGTTTAAAACCTGCTAATCAAGATGGGCCCCGAAGTAAACAAAAGTCACTTTCTCACCAAAACAAAATAACCACAATTTATACAAAATAACCACAATTTAACTTTGTTATATTAACCAAATATATGATCTTATAACTTAATATTTATGTTTATGTCACACACCAAAGTATATCAAATAATCAAAATATTCTGAGAGCTCTACGAAACATGTGCTACCTGTTCGAAGGTCAGTCGAAGACTGACCATCAAGGCTTGTCAAGAACTAAATCATGCAGCTATAGATATATACAAACAATATTAATATATACAAAACTTAGGAACCATCACAACCTTCCCTTCCCATAAACTCATCCAACCTACTCTTAAATACATTTAGATTTGGACTACCTACTACCCTCTGCGGCAATTTGTTCCAGAAGTCTACCACTCTATTGGTGAAAAAATATTTTCTTAAATCCAACCTACACCCTTGCTTTTTAATTTTCAAGTGGTGACCTCTAGTCCGATTTCCATCATCTAACTCAAAAAACTTGCTAACATCCAATTTATCTATCCCGGAAAAAATTTTAAAGAGCTCAATCATATCCCCTCTCACACACCTCCTTTCGAACGAGAACATATTTAATACCCTCAGTCTATCTTCATATTCAAGGTGCCTCAGGGAAGGAATAATCTTTGTTGCCCTCCGTTGCACTGACTCAAGAAGGTTAATATCGTGTCTAAAATGTGGGGACCATGCCTGTATACAGTACTCTAGATGTGGCCTAACATAAGAGTTATAGAATTTAAGAATAACCTCCTTACTTTTGTAACTGACATTTCTCTTAATAAAACCCAGCACTCTATTTGCCCTATTTCTTGCTTCAATACACTGCTTAGAAAACCTTAATGACTTATCTATTACTACTCCTAGATCTTTCTCATCCTCTACTGAGCTCAGCCAATGCCCATCCATTTCATAGTTAAATTCTCTATTATCTTTTCCCATGTTAATAACTTTGCACTTATCAAGGTTGAAAGTCATTTGCCACTTATGTGCCCAGGATAACAATTTATTTAAGTCCCCCTGCACTTTAAAATTATCATCAATATCTTTAACTACAGCTGCTAATTTGGTATCATCCGCAAAAATTGACACTTTATTATTAACTGCCTCCCCAAGATCGTTTATATAGATGACAAATAATAATGGACCGAGAACTGATCCCTGAGGAACCCCACTGATAACATCCCTCCACTGTGACTTTACACCATTTAGCACTACCCTTTGCTTCCTGTCTTTCAGCCACTCAGCTATCCAATTTGAAACACCCCCACATATCCCAATCATTTTTAATTTATGAACTAGTCTCCTGTGTGGTACCTTATCAAATGCTTTACTAAAATCTAAGTAAATTATATCTACATTCTCTCCCTTATCTACTTGATCTGTTACAAACTCCAGAAAGTCTAGTAAGTTAGTTAAACATGATCTACCTGATCTAAACCCATGCTGAGCATCGCTGATTAACCCCTCCCTCTCTAGATGTTGGCAAATCCCTTTTTTAACTATTTTCTCAAGAATTTTACAGACTACAGGAGTTAGGCTAACCGGTCTAAAGTTATTTGGATCCTCTTTACTACCCTTCTTGAAAATGGGGACTACATTCGCTCTCTTCCAATCATCGGGTATTTCTCCATATTCCAATGACCTAGTATATAACTTGTCCAGAGCTATTGAGATACTTTCTACCCCTTCTTTAAGTATCCTAGAATGAATATTATCAGGGCCGGAGGCCTTGGTAGTATCTAAATCAGCTATTAGTCCTTTTATCATCCTCCGATCCACACAAATGTTAGTAAACACCTCTTTTCCTGACCTATGAGTACTATACATAGGACTAACATAACATAACATAACATAATTACACGGATGACAAAAGCCACAAGGGCCTATCAAAGGTCATCCGCCTCCGTCAAAACCCACCCACAAAAAGCACCATCACCAGGGGAAGACAAAATCAAAGTCCCCCACAATATAATATAACGGATGACAAAAGCCACAGGGGCTCATCATAGGTCATCCGAGTCAAGCGGCCTCTTTTTCAAGGCACCCAAACTCCCAGGAAAACTACATCCAGAGGATTGCATCCAGAAACAAGGGTATCACCAATCAAGGCTTGTCAAGAACTAAATCATGCAGCTATAGATATATACAAACAATATTAATATATACAAAACTTAGGAACCATCACAACCTTCCCTTCCCATAAACTCATCCAACCTACTCTTAAATACATTTAGATTTGGACTACCTACTACCCTCTGCGGCAATTTGTTCCAGAAGTCTACCACTCTATTGGTGAAAAAATACTTTCTTAAATCCAACCTACACCCTTGCTTTTTAATTTTCAAGTGGTGACCTCTAGTCCGATTTCCATCATCTAACTCAAAAAACTTGCTAACATCCAATTTATCTATCCCGGAAAAAATTTTAAACAGCTCAATCATATCCCCTCTCACACACCTCCTTTCGAACGAGAACATATTTAATACCCTCAGTCTATCTTCATATTCAAGGTGCCTCAGGGAAGGAATAATCTTTGTTGCCCTCCGTTGCACTGACTCAAGAAGGTTAATATCGTGTCTAAAATGTGGGGACCATGCCTGTATACAGTAATCTAGATGTGGCCTAACATAAGAGTTATAGAGTTTAAAAATAACCTCCTTACTTTTGTAACTGACATTTCTCTTAATAAAACCCAGCACTCTATTTGCCCTATTTCTTGCTTCAATACACTGCTTAGAAAACCTTAATGACTTATCTATTACTACTCCTAGATCTTTCTCATCCTCTACTGAGCTCAGCCAATGCCCATCCATTTCATAGTTAAATTCTCTATTATCTTTTCCCATGTTAATAAGTTTGCACTTATCAAGGTTGAAAGTCATTTGCCACTTATGTGCCCAGGATAACAATTTATTTAAGTCCCCCTGCACTTTAAAATTATCATCAATATCTTTAACTACAGCTGCTAATTTGGTATCATCCGCAAAAATTGACACTTTATTATTAACTGCCTCCCCAAGATCGTTTATATAGATGACAAATAATAATGGACCGAGAACTGATCCCTGAGGAACCCCACTGATAACATCCCTCCACTCTGACTTTACACCATTTAGCACTACCCTTTGCTTCCTGTCTTTCAGCCACTCAGCTATCCAATTTGAAACACCCCCACATATCCCAATCATTTTTAATTTATGAACTAGTCTCCTGTGTGGTACCTTATCAAATGCTTTACTAAAATCTAAGTAAATTATATCTACATTCTCTCCCTTATCTACTTGATCTGTTACAAACTCCAGAAAGTCTAGTAAGTTAGTCAAACATGATCTACCTGATCTAAACCCATGCTGAGCATCGCTGATTAACCCCTCCCTCTCTAGATGTTGGCAAATCCCTTTTTTAACTATTTTCTCAAGAATTTTACAGACTACAGGAGTTAGGCTAACCGGTCTAAAGTTATTTGGATCCTCTTTACTACCCTTCTTGAAAATGGGGACTACATTCGCTCTCTTCCAATCATCGGGTATTTCTCCATATTCCAATGACCTAGTATATAACTTGTCCAGAGCTATTGAGATACTTTCTACCCCTTACATAACATAACATAACATAATTACACGGATGACAAAAGCCACAAGGGCCTATCAAAGGTCATCCGCCTCCGTCAAAACCCACCCACAAAAAGCACCATCACCAGGGGAAGACAAAATCAAAGTCCCCCACAATATAATATAACGGATGACAAAAGCCACAAGGGCTCATCATAGGTCATCCGAGTCAAGCGGCCTCTTTTTCAAGGCACCCAAACTCCCAGGAAGACTACATCCAGAGGATTGCATCCAGAAACAAGGGTATCACCAATCAAGGCTTGTCAAGAACTAAATCATGCAGCTATAGATATATACAAACAATATTAATATATACAAAACTTAGGAACCATCACAACCTTCCCTTCCCATAAACTCATCCAACCTACTCTTAAATACATTTAGATTTGGACTACCTACTACCCTCTGCGGCAATTTGTTCCAGAAGTCTACCACTCTATTGGTGAAAAAATATTTTCTTAAATCCAACCTACACCCTTGCTTTTTAATTTTCAAGTGGTGACCTCTAGTCCGATTTCCATCATCTAACTCAAAAAACTTGCTAACATCCAATTTATCTATCCCGGAAAAAATTTTAAACAGCTCAATCATATCCCCTCTCACACACCTCCTTTCGAACGAGAACATATTTAATACCCTCAGTCTATCTTCATATTCAAGGTGCCTCAGGGAAGGAATAATCTTTGTTGCCCTCCGTTGCACTGACTCAAGAAGGTTAATATCGTGTCTAAAATGTGGGGACCATGCCTGTATACAGTACTCTAGATGTGGCCTAACATAAGAGTTATAGAGTTTAAGAATAACCTCCTTACTTTTGTAACTGACATTTCTCTTAATAAAACCCAGCACTCTATTTGCCCTATTTCTTGCTTCAATACACTGCTTAGAAAACCTTAATGACTTATCTATTACTACTCCTAGATCTTTCTCATCCTCTACTGAGCTCAGCCAATGCCCATCCATTTCATAGTTAAATTCTCTATTATCTTTTCCCATGTTAATAACTTTGCACTTATCAAGGTTGAAAGTCATTTGCCACTTATGTGCCCAGGATAACAATTTATTTAAGTCCCCCTGCACTTTAAAATTATCATCAATATCTTTAACTACAGCTGCTAATTTGGTATCCTAGAATGAATATTATCAGGGCCGGAGGCCTTGGTAGTATCTAAATCACCTATTAGTCCTTTTATCATCCTCCGATCCACACAAATGTTAGTAAACACCTCTTTTCCTGACCTATGAGTACTATACATAGGACTATTTAGTTTCTCTTTTGTAAATACTGATGCAAAATGACCATTTAGTACCTCAACTATTTCCTCATCAGTTTCTCTCACAAACCCTTCATATTTGATAGGTCCTATTTTAACTCTGCCACACTTGTTATTAGTTTTATAGTAACTAAAGAACTTTCTAGGATCTTTGTTGCTATCCTGAGCTAATTTAATTTCTGACACCCTTTTGTTCTTCTTTATAATCTTATTTAACTCATTCCTAGCCATTCTATAATCACTTAAATTTTGAATATTATTTTCTACCTGTAATTTTTTATATGCCCTTTTCTTCTCTGAAATTTTTCTAGCTATCTCCTGATTCCACCATAATGGTTTCCTACTTTTGTTCCTAATGGCCTTCATTGGGATACATTGTTCTTGGACTACATTTATTATATGCTTGAAAGTATCCCACATCCCATAAGCATTTTTACCTCTGAATTCTATATCCCAGTCTACCAAATTTAGCAAGCTTCGAAGTTTTACATAATCTCCCTTATGAAAATTTGGAACTTTTTCAGCATTCTCAGTTATTTTACCCTTCTCAATTCCCAAGTTAAAACGAACTATCTGATGGTCACTATTTCCCAATGCTTCCCCAACAGTCAATTCTTGAACTAAATGATCACTGTTAGAAAGTACTAAATCTAATATATTGTCCCCCCTCGTTGGCTCATTAACAAATTGATTCAAAAAATTATCCTCAAAGCATTCTATGAACCTGCCACTTGTTCTATCCCTACCTATCATATTTTCCCAGTCCACAGAGTTTAAGTTGAAGTCCCCAATAATAACTGCATCTGTTTCACATCCCTTACTTATTTCCCTTATCATTAGTTCATCTATATCATCAGTCTGCCCAGGTGGCCTGTAAAAAGCTCCCAAATGCACCATTCTATTTTTACTGAACCTAATATCTATCCAAAGTGACTCAACTCCATCCTGCTTTATTGAAGTATTTAAACTTGAAACAATCTTGTTTTTTATATAGATAATTATTCCTCCACCAATCCTACCTGTCCTTTGACTAATGTACATATTATAGCCCTGAAAATCAAATTCACTTATAGTGTCACTAAATTCTATTTCATTAACCCATGATTCAGTAACGCATAATATATCTATATCCTCATTGCTAATATAACTAAATAGCTCATCCTTCTTGTTTCTAAGACTACGAGCATTTGTATAGAAACAATTTAACCCCCCTATCCCTGAAGCACCTCTTGAAACTTGAATGACCTCACCTCTATCGCCTTGGAACCTATTTCTGTTATGTGCCAAGTCCATTCTACTTTCAGTACTATAATGTCCTCTCATAATTCCCTGACCACTATTAGTATCTAGTTTCCCGCCCGCAAAGACCTAATAACACGATCATACTCCTCCCACAACACATCTACCCCCCTCCTACTCAAATGCAGTCCATCCATCGCATACATTTCTTTCATTCCAACAAACCTATCCCACACATCCACAAACATGACACCTTCCATCTCACACATCCTCCTCACATAATCATTCAGACCAATTGCACGAGACATCCATTCTACCCCAACATCCATTCTTGGAAGCACACCTGTCACAACACCTTTCATTCTACTTTCTTTCACCTTTTCAATCAACCTCTTGTACCTCTCACGTAACTCACATGCACCCACTTTCTTCACATCATTCACTCCTACATGTGTAATCACAACCGCATCCCTTGCACAGCCAGACACCAGTTCCTCATACCTATCAGACAGATCTCTCACTCCAGCACCCGGCAAACACACCCTCAAACCATTCAATCTACTTGCATTCAACTTCCTATCTAAATATCTAACTCGCGAATCACCCATCACAAGCACTTCAGTCAGACTCCTATTCCTAACCCCCACAGACCTAACTCCATCCCCACTCCTATTCTCATTCAAACTACCAGTCACTCGAACTCCACCCCCACCCCCATCAGTCATATCACTTCCAGTTACTTCCTCTCTTAGGGCACTGAATCTATTAGTCAAGCTAATAGGTTCTGTGTCCCTCTGACTCACACACCTATTCTCCCCCTGGCTAACCACCTCAACAGAGGCAACCCTATTCTCACAAAGAACAGGAGAAGCCTCCCTAGCTTCATGTTTCCTAACCACTCTCCACTGTCCCCCATCCTCACTAGGCCTATTTCTAACTAATCTAAGGGGGCTAACTTCACTATCACTAGAACTATCATATCCTACCTCCTCCACCGGCCCTCTACCTTCACCTGAAACATCTAACTGGCCTACCTCACCACCTAACCTATTCCCAAATCTAGGCCTAACACTAAGTTCCCTCCTGAGCTCAGCAACTAACCCCTCCAGCCTACATATCCTGTCTAAATCCTGCCTTCTCATCCCCTCTAAATCTACAATGCATTCACGCAGCCCACATACAACACATGTATACCCCTCACCTAATACACCACAACCAATGCATACATTCCGACACTCATGCTCACTTTCATCCCCAAACTCCATCACTTATTCAAACAAAGAAAGAATTTAAGTAGCAATAAGAAAAAAAAGAAGAGCAACTTAGCTTTGGCTGATTGTGGTGAGAAAAAAAACAAAAAACAAACAAACTATAGAAAAATCTGAAAAATAGATCAACAGACTGAGAGCTCTATAAAACACGTGCTACCTGTTCGAAATGATGCAAAATGACCATTTAGTACCTCAACTATTTCCTCATCAGTTTCTCTCACAAACCCTTCATATTTGATAGGTCCTATTTTAACTCTGCCAGACTTGTTATTAATTTTATAGTAACTAAAGAACTTTCTAGAATCTTTGTTGCTATCCTGAGCTAATTTAATTTCTGTTCCACCAATTTAGTTTTTATTAGGCTCATATATAATTTATAGCCAGTATTTGTAAGTGCAACTGGCCTAAAATCCTTTATAGTTGGCTTTTTTATCTTTGGCAGTAGCACTGTTTTTGATTCTTTCCATTTTTGAGGGACATTTTGTTCTTCAATTATTTTATTCAAACCTTTTGTTATGATTTCTAATGTTATATCATTTTCCCCTAAAGACCTAATAACACTATCTAATTCCCGCCACAAAACCTCAACCCCATCTCGGCTCAGATGGAGTCCATCCATCGCATACAAACCCTTATTCCCATAAAACCCACTCCAAACATCTACAAACACCAATCCTGACTCCTGGCACAAACCTTTCACATATTCATTCAACCCCATTGCACAAGACAACCATTCCATCCCCACATCCATTCTCGGAAGCACACCTGAAACAATGCCTTTTACTCTACTTTCACACATCCTTTAATCAGACTTTTATACCCCTGTCGTAACTCACAAGTACCCACCTTCTTTACATCGTTTACTCCAACATGTGTAATCACAACTGCTTTCCTCTCACACCCAGATACCAACCTATCATACCTCTCACACACATCATTTACACCAGCACCCGGCAGACAAACTCTCACTCCCTTCCATTTACTTTCACTCAACTTCCTATCTAAATACCTAATCTGAGAGTCACCCATCACAATCACCTCAGTCATTCTCCAATTCTCTCTAGGCCTAGTATTACCCTCCCTCCTGCTCTCACTCACTCGACCTCCTATTCTACTTTCAGGCACGGCCACACCAGACAAATCTCTTTCAAATTCTTCCTCTCTCAGGGCATTAAATCTGTTAGTTAGCCTAACAGGTTCCATGTTTAGGCCATGAATGGTCTTTTGCAGTCTCCTTCTTTTCTTATGTTCTTATGTCCCTCTCTGTTAGCAGTGGAGTTCTGTTTTGGGTCCCTTGCTATTCTTAATTTATATTAATGATCTTGACATAGGTATAAGTAGTGACCTGAGTAAATTTGCTGATGATACTAAGCTAGGTAGGGCCATTAGGGCTGATTCTGATACTGTTGTAATGCAGGAGGAATTGACAATTCTGTCCAATTGGGCCGAGAAATGGCAAATGAAGTTTAACATAGACAAATGTAGTGTACTTACTATAGGTAGAAATAATCATTTCAATAGTTATAAATTAAATGGGAGAATTTTAGGGAGGACCGATTGTGAGAGGGACTTGGGTATTTTGCTAAGTTCAGACCTTCGTCCTAGAAAGCAATGCCTAAATGCTAAGAATAAAGCTAATAGGATATTGGGATTCATTAGGAGGAGTGTAAGCAATAAGAGTGTTGAAGTCATTCTAAAACTGTATCTGGCGCTAGTTAGGCATCATCTAGACTATGCAGTACAATTTTGGTCACCATATTATAGGAAGGATATTCATTTGCTTGAGTCTGTGCAGAGAAGGATGACAAAGGAGAAGAGTCAGAGGGGAATTGATTGAAGTCTTCAAATGGGTAAAAGGTTATAATAAAGGGGATCTGGGTAAGGTTCTTATACTTAGTGAACATGACAGGACACGTAGCAATGGGTTTAAGCTTGATAAGTATAGGTTTAGGAAGGAGATTGGGAGGAATTGTTGTTTTTTTTTAAATATGTATATACTTTTCTAAGGAGTGGGGAGATTATATTTTGCGGTTGCATGAATGGACATAATCCTCTGGATGCATTTTATGTATATTGTAGATTAGATCTGACGAACTCCTTAAAGGGTGACAATGTTCATGACTTTTCTCTGGTAAGAAATCTTTTGTGTGTTGACTGGAACAGGAGCTGCCAAGTGTAGGCCATGAATGGTCTTTTTCAGTCTCCTTCTTTTCTTATGTTCTTATGTACATATTTTCTAAGGAGTGGGGAGATTATATTTTGCGGTTGCATGAATGGACATTATCCTCTGGATGCATTTTATGTATATTGTAGATTAGATCTGACGAACTCCTGTAAAGGGTGACAATGTTGATGACTTTTCTCTGGTAAGAAATCTTTTGTGTGTTGAATGGAACAGGAGCTGCCAAGTGTAGGCCATGAATGGTCTTTTGCAGTCTCCTTCTTTTCTTATGATATAAACACTATCACTTTTAAAGCCTATTTCTGTATTTATTTTTTTTAATTATATTTAGTACCATGAGGAATAACTGTGGTGAACCAGTACAGCCTTGCCTAATACCGTTCGTTACTTCCATGTCACATATTATCTTTGTTTTTTTAATTTTTAAGTGGCGACCCCTAGTCCTATTACTACAAAATTGAACGTTTGACGTGGGCTTCCAAAACGTCATTCTGATATGGACTTAGTTGGTTTGCTTATTATTTACTTACGGTGCTATTACGGTTAATATTTATAAAACGGAAATCACTTTAAAAAAAAATAATCACCTCTATTCTTTCAAGCACATTTTAGCGGTGGATGTTACTATCAATATGATAATAGTTTAAATTTAAATATTTTTCGCTTAGTTAATTGTGATGATGAAGACGAACAGAAGTATTTTTGCAGAAAAATGTGTATAGTGTCTCATTGCCTGCATAATTTTGACCCGACTTACTTCGTATTTTTTTCTATTTGCCTCTGCTATGTATTGAAACACTTGCGTTATGAACTAGTGGATGGAAAGTAAATTTCGAACACCTCATAAAAGAGATTCAAAATTATCATAACTAGGCTGCCCAGACGTCCAGGATTTTACTGTTTTTAGATCATTTGTCCAGCAAAAATGACTACTCATTGCTGGACAATGTTAAGTCCAGCATTGGGAAATGCAGGTGGACATTCTTTCAAACAATCATAAGTAATTATAGACTTGACAACATTTGACAACGCCGCTTTGAATAGCAGACTGTCGTGACTCAATCCAGAGTCAATTTGAGTCATTGACTCGTTCGGAGAGTCATTCATTATTATTTCTTTTATTGAAATTCATTTGTCACTCAGTCGTCCCGGGATTTTTCAATTAGTGTGACGTATCATATCAATTACCCTTTTGTTTTTAAGATGGCTCCAAAAAGAAAGTGTTGCTTTAGTGAAGAGTTAGTGAACGAATATCCATTCATTAGAAGGACAAATACTGAGAGCGTGGTAAAATGTGACAAATGTTTTTCTAGATTCTCAATTGCAAGGGGAGGGAGACGTGATATTAAACGCCATTTTAACTCGGATAAGCATAAACGAGCTGATGTCTGCGCATGATCAAGCAGGTCTTTAGAATCATTTTTAATAGGTAAAACTTTCGATGAAGAGAAAAAAAGCACAGCAGTAGCAGAAGGAACTTGGGTTTACCATTCAATTACACACAACCACTCATTTAGATCCACGGATTTCACTTCAAAACTAATAAGAAAATGCTTCGATAAAAAATTTGCTTGCACTCAGACTAAAACGGCAGTCATTTTATCTAATGTCTTTAAGCCTGATATTTTGCAGTCATTAAAAGATGATCTCTCAGTTGCCAACTACGTAACACTTTACAGTGATTGTTCCAACCATGGCAATGTCAATGTGTGTGTTTTATTGGTTATGTATTTACTGGCTACAAATGGAGTTGATGAAAAAATAATAGAAGTAGCACAATCAGTCGGTGAGACATCTGAAATATTATTCAATTTGATACAGAAAATTTTAAATTCTCATAATTTGTCCAATAAAGTAAAGGCACTATGTGCTGATAATACAATTTTAAACTTTGGGGGGGTCATCAAGAGGTGGAAAAAATAATGTCTTTTCTAGACTACAGCAACGTTGAGGTCAAAAAATAATTGGTGTCAATTGTCAAGCCCATGTTTTAAATAACGCCTTGAAAAGTGCATGTGGTTGTGTGCCTAGTGATGTCGAAGTTGTAGTTGTAAAAATCTACTCATTTTTTTACATTTATACAGTCATGGTAGAAGAACTAAAAGATTTATGTGATTCTGTTGACGTGGAGTTTCAACAGATTTTAGGATACAGTAAAACCAGGTGGCTGGCTTTGAAGCCAGCCATTGAAAGAGTTCTTGGACTATTCAAGCCTTTTAAAGTATATTACTTGTCTCACAAACAATGTCCTCCTATTCTAAGGCAGTTTTTTGAAAATCCGTGTGCCGAGCCTTTTTAAATGGCAGTTTATGTTATGATTCATAACATAAACTGACAATTAAAATTTTTCTTTGTGTTATTTATCCAAATCTGTTCTTCATTTTGGGAGGTCGTAAGGCTAAATCAGGCAAAATCGGCGCTTTTTGCGTGTTTTCGAGTTGTTTTTTTACCGAGTTAATAAAATTCGGAGGGGGTATAAGGGACAAATCTCCGCATTGTTAGGTAGGTAGAAAAGGTTTGTATAGTTTATAAACATCATTGACACGCGAGGTCTTCATTCGATTCAACAAAGGGTTAATATTTTGAAAACCCTAATCGCTTAAACACAAATTTAGTTAGCGCGTGTAGATAGAGGGGAGTAGGAAAGGGGGCAAAGAAAAAATAATAGCGTGGGCGAGTTGCGAACAGCTTCCCGCGTCTTTAGACCACTGTTAGCCAGCGGGGAATCCACTCCGCCATCCTGAGTCCCCAAAAAGACTCATTCAAACGAAGCTTTTAAGCCGCTCGCCTGCACTTCTCGTACGCTATACAGCCCGCCTCCTAGAAGCGGAGCGTATTTTGAAGAAATGAAGAGAACCTGTTTGGAAATGTTATCTAAGGGCTAACGCTTCCCCTCCCGGGTCTGGGGAACCATTGTAGATAAAGGGGAGTAGGAAAGGGGGAAAATAAAAAATAATAGCGTAGGTTAGATTATGTTAACTCAGGTTATTTTTTCTTGAACTATATTTTTTGTGCAGTTCGAATCTCCGTCCGGATTTTTTTTAAGCTGACAGAATTTACTAAGGCAGGTTACCACCGTGACTGTACATCACAGTGAGGAGTTGGGCTTGCCTTGGCTGACGTTCGCATGAGAAGCAAAATCATTTGATAGGAGGACTGAAACCAGCAAACTTATAACAACTAAACTCGAATTATGTCAAGCACATTTTTGCGAATCAAAATATATAATTTATTGAGCAGTCGATGTTACTATTAATATAACAGGTTGAATTTCAGTGTGGGGTTTTTCTCTTCCTTAAGTGATGACAACACAGTGGAGACGTATGTTTGCAAAAATATGTACCCCGATGTCACATTGTCTATATAATTTCAACCTAAATTACTTCCTCACATTTTTCCCCATGTGTCTCTGAGAAGATTGGAAAACCTTACGTTTGACTTGTAGTGGATATTAAGTATATTTTGAACACCTCAAAGGAGAGGTTCACACTGACCCTAATCGTGCAGTGGAAAGTTTTCTTGAGGTTATTTATCTAGGTCTGCTCTTCAGTTTTGGTAGCCGTAAGGCGAAATGCAGGAAAATCTTCTCTTTTTTGCTTTAGAGTTGTTTATACCAAGAGTTATTGTTTAAAAATCAGGGTATGGGCCCAAGAACCAGACCCCAAAAGGAGGTATAAGGGGCGAAGTCCCTCATCATTAGGTAGATACAACAGGTTTGAATAATTTCACAAACTGGTAATATGAAAATTAAAGGTTAGATTATGTTAACTCAGGTTATTCTTTCTTAAACTATATTTTTTGTGCATTGTTCAAATCTGTTTTTGATTTTTGTGGGTCGTAAAATGAAATGCGGAAAATCGAGGTTTAAAACGATCTCAAACGAATGGGCACAAAACTGTGTTTTTCAGCAATTCGCCTCCCAACCACCAAAAGAAGAAAAACAGATTTGAACTAAGCACCGAAAAAGCTAAATGGTGAAGGTAATAAAATATACAAAGTGATGACGGTAAATTAAATAATGAACATTTTATTACTTCTTCCTATAGCATTTTTTATGCTTTGTTCAAATATATATTTTATTCCGGGAGGCGATCGGGAGGCGAAATGCGGGAAAAGAGAGTTTTGTACCGATTATATATATATATATATATATATATATATATATATATATATATATATATATATATATATATATATATATATATATATATATATATATATATATATATATATATATATCAATTTCCAGCGCCAAGATTGGACAATTTTTGTAATACTTATATTCACGTAGAAAGACTATATATACAGTAGCAATTTGTGAATAATTCCATTTCTCTCCCTTTTCTTAAGATGACCTAACACAGTCAAAAGACGTCTAGGAATATAGAATGTCATTTGCGGATAACATAACATAACATAATTTCAAGGATGACAAAAGCCACAAAGGCCTATCAAAGGTCATACATATACATCAAATCCCACCCACATAATGCATCCATAGGATTTTGTCAGATCATCCATCTACAATATACAATTTAACAATCCATAAGAATGTCCAACCATGCATCTACAATATATAATTTAAAGCCTCCATAGGAGTCTGTCAAAAACAAAATCAAAGTCCCCCAAAATATACAATAAAAAGAAACTGCATACACAGGAATGAGTCAAGAAACATATCCCAATACCAAAAAGTAAGGTATTAATCGTCCATCCACATATAATCATCCAATCTGCGCTTGAAAACATTCAAGTTTGGGCTGTCTACAGTGTCAGGTGGCAAACTATTCCAATAATCCACCACGCTGTTAGTGAAAAAAAAATTTCTAACATCCAGTCTGCACCTCTGTTTTTTAATCTTTAAGTGGTGGCCTCTAGTTCTATTACTACCTTCTAACTCAAATAACTTGCTGAAATCCAATTTATCCATCCCCAAAAAGATTTAAAAAAACTCAATCATATCTCCTCTCACACACCTTCTTTCGAATGAAAACATATTTAATACCCTCAGTCTATTTTCATATTCAAGGTGCTTCAGGGATGGTATTATTTTTGTTGCCCTCCTTTGTACTGACTCTAATAAGTTTATATCATGTCTAAAATGTGGTGACCATGCCTGTATACAGTACTCTAAATGTGGCCTGACATAAGAGGTGTATAGTTTAAGGATGACCTCCTTACTCTTGTAGCTAACATTCCTCTTAATGTATCCTAGCACCCTATTTGTTCTATTTTTTGCCTCAATACACTGCTTTGAAAATTTCAGTGACCTATCTACTACTACTCGTAAGTCCTTCTCATCTTCAACTGAATTAAGCCAATACTCATCCATCTCATAGCTAAATTCCCTATTATCTCTCCCCATGTTAATAACTTTGCATTTATTAAGGTTAAAAGTCATCTGCCACTTCTGAGCCCAAGCTAACGACTTATTTAAGTCACCCTGCATTTTAAAGCTACCCTCAACCTCTTTGACTACAGCTGCAAATTTAGTGTCATCAGCAAAAATTGACACTTTGCTATTTACACCTTGCCCAAGATCATTTACATAGATTATAAATAATAAAACGCCTAAAGTTTTCTGCTGTCCTTTTAATTTATTTATATAGGTCCATAATTTCTTGTTTTATTTTGGCTTTGTTTCATTTCTGTTGTGATCTTTTCTTCATATTTATAAATGGTTTCTCTGATTAGTTTCTATCGCCTCGAAGATCCCGTTAAAAAAACTTGTGGACTTCAATATTTTATATATATATATATATATATATATATATATATATATATATATATATATATATATCCAAATGATACACAGAAAGAGGAAAACAAAGATCTTACAGAGGATGACCCCGAGAAAAGCCATGAGAATAAAACACATAGCTCCGGCATAGACTCAAACCTCAGACCTATATTCATCTAGACCAGCGCTTTATCACTGAGCTAACGGAAGAGATAGCCAAAGCGACACATCCCTCTCAAATAAACCTTTTCGTCCCGATCTCCAAAGACCACCACCCCAAATGAAACTCTGCCTGCGGAATGGTAGCTTTGAATTCTGCAAGGGAAACGCCACCCTTCTATTTCTACGACCGAAAATTATCGGCTAGTTGCGGTTGGCGTGCTAACTAACAAGCATCTATCACGTTGAGGCTTATTCTGTCTGATAAAGGAAATGTGTGCCAAAGGATATACAGAAACAGGAGACAACTAGAGAGTTTACAGGAGATTTCCACCCAAAAAGCCACGATAAAAAACACGTCGCCCAGGCAAGGAGAAGAACTTCAAATCTCTGGTTATCTAGACCAGCGTTCTACCGAGCTAACGGGACCGATAGCCAAAACGACAAATCTTTCATATATATATATATATATATATATATATATATATATATATATATATATATATATATATATATATATATATATATATATATATATATATATATATATGTCGTGGTATAGGAAGCACCCCACACCTTAACCCCAAAATATTTAATGTCGTGGTATAGGAAGCCCCCACACCTTGACACCAAAATTTTAAATCGTTCGTATAGGAAGGACCGTGATGGAAAGATGTTCGTACGTATGGGTTGTTTACGTACTACTCCTTGATTAACGTTATTCCTCTCTAAGAGTGCTATATATGATTTGATTATTAGTATCCAAGGTCTTGACTTCTTTAAACTTTAAAGGTTCCCTGTGCTAACGTAGCGATTCGAGGAGAGAATAAAAAAAAATGTTAAAACAAACTAAAACTTTAATTAAAACACAAAAACAAAAATAAACCTAAAGCACAGGAATATTACAAATTTAAAGGCACAATACGGCCTTCAATAATTCTTAAGGAAGGCTTTATAACTTGACATTATAATGTTGGTTAACTAGCTACTCACTTCAATATAAAAGAAATAGGCTAATTGTCTCTACTGGAGTTTAAATACCTTGGTTGCTCTGGCGGTGGGTTTGAGTCTGACCTTGAATTCAATGAGCCTAGACACCTCAGGAATCAGATGGGTTCTTTGACGCGTGCCTCGACCAGATAGTTAGCGGCGGACGGGATAACTTGACAGTCACGAGGGACTTTGACGAGTGTGGCAAATGGGGGTCCACACGGTATTCGGGGGGGGGAGGCGGGCTTCTTCAAGTGCGAGAACTATCACGGTGCTTCAAGATACACCAGGATATGCGGGGTCTCTCTGACGAGAGTAAGTTCAACTTGGTTCTTAAACCAAGTTAACTTAGAGTTCGGTGTGACCACCAGGTAACGGGGTTGAGGGGGAGATTTTCCTTCTTTGTTCGGAATTCCTCAAGGGCGAGGACTATCCCGGTGCTTTGTGCTACACCAGGATAGGAGGGGGGGGGATTCAAGGTCGAGGAAAGTACTCGGCGGGATGGGGTCTTCTTCAAGGGTGAGGACTATCCCTGTGCTTTAGGATGCACTGGGACTGGAGAGGTTTCTCTGACGAGAGTAAGTTGAACTTGGTTCTTAAACTAAGTTAACTTAGAGTTCGGTGTGACCATCGGGTAACGGGCTTGAGGGGGAGATTTTCTTCTTCCTTTCGGAAATCGTCAAGGGTGAAGAGTGTACTCGAGGGGGGGAGTTCTTCTTCAAGGGCGAGGACTGTACTGGAGGGGATCCTTCTTCAAGGGCAAGGAAAGTCGGGGGGGGGGGGGTTCTGACCAGAATAAGTTGAAATTGAGCAAGTTAACTTAAAGTTCGGTTTGATAGCGAGGGACTAGCTCGAGGATGAGCTGCTTCTTAGTCCCCTTAGTCCTTCTTAGTCATATAATTCAACCAACAACTCCTGCTCTCTTCTTGAGGCGTAACATGAACCTGGCACCTTTTTCTCCATTCCTATGACTGCTGACAACGCTGAAGGATCACGTGGAATTGAACAAAAATATAAACAAATCACGAACAGTACTACCAAATTCGACGCATGTCACAATTGTGGAAGTGTCACGCGAGACAATTCTCAGCTTTAAGCTTACGAAAAAATTGTGTAAACCACATGTGGTGTGCAACGGTAACGCAATTGTGAAGTGACACATTTTGTATTTAAGCATACGACCGTAAATTAAACAACAAATATGAATAATAAACATGAATCAAAATCAATACGAATAAAATAAATTTGTTTTTAAAGTAATACCCGAAAAAATTGTAATGGCAGGGCGAACAATGAAAAATGAAAGGTAAGTAAAATCAAATAGCCAGGAATCCGAAAGGTCAACAAGAAGCAAAGCAAACAGTTAAATACAAGTTTAAATATAAATATATGATAGTAAAAAATATATATATAAAACAGTTGAGTACAGGGGGTAAAAGTAATTCAAACGATCAATAAATGTGAGTAAACTAGTAAACGAAAGTTTAAAACTTAATAAAGCAATAGTGAAGCAAAAAAAAAAGAATGAAAAACATGAAACTAAGGGAAAACTTTTATATATAAGATCATTTAGATACCACGGGGACAAATATTTAAAATAAACGCAAATAATAAAAATGAAACTGAGAACTTTTAGACAGAAACTAACCTTCTTTTGTTGGAGCTGATGATATCGACTGATTGCTATGATCGGCACTAGCCAAGGTTAAAGCTATGTAGGGGTAGAGGAATTGGGTTAGTTGTATGTTTCTTTATTTTGCTATATAGTGAACAATTTTAGGGAGGAGGAATAATCATTAAGTTCTGGGTTTACTTGTTTAATGAAAAGTGATTCTAGAATTTTTAAATCCAGAGAAAGGGAAGCGCAAGATAATAAACTAAAAGAATCAGAGTCAAGCGGGTGGTTAAGATTTTGAGTGTTCTCTTAGTGTCATATAGAACTAACATTCCTATCTCTAAACCTGAACACTCTTCAATAATGAACCCGAAACTGTGAGCATTTCAGTGCGATCCATAAGCTTGCGGTTACGAGAGTCGACCAAAAGGTCTGGGCGGAGAGAAAATCTAGGCCCAGAATAGGAACGTCGACCTCGGCAACAATAAAGGTCCATCGAAAAACTCTACGGAGGCCGATAGCCAACTGAAGGATGTGCCTTGCATAATTCCTTATATCCGAGGAATTAGCGGCTTTAAGGATAAGATCAGAGGAGCAACAAGCTTTATCGTCCAGTGACGCTGGAATAACACTACATTGAGCACCATTGTCAACTAAATATGAGAAACCAGAGAGTGGGTCATAAATGCAAAATGGTGGATCGACCTGAGATGAAGGAAAGGCAGAGGTGATAGACCCATTGATCAATTGCGTGCTCAGTATAAATTAGTCGAAGAATTTGAATTAGAATGAGAAGGGTGAGTTGAAGCATTAGTTTGAGGAGAGTTAATAGATTGTTGGTGGTGAGATTGGTGGAATAGCGTTATATTGAGGAGATACTGGTTGTAAATATGTGCAGGGCTGTATACATTTTACGGCTTATGCACCATATTTGTTGTGGTACCAGCAACAATTAGTTGGTTGGATGAAAGTAACATTATGATTAGAAGGACAAGTTTGTGAAGAGCGAGCATCATTTGATTGAGAGTGAGAATAGGATGATAGGTAGTATTGGCAAGGTTGTGTACAGTGTACAGCTTCGCTACCATATTTTTCATGGTACCAGCATAGACTCCTAGTTTGTGAGGGAGAGAATTTAGGAGTAAGGGGATAGGCGAAAGAATGAGCAGGGGAATGTTGCGCCTCACCTCTTGTGCTGAAATGCCCTCGTTGGTTTGGTCTTCGAGAGGACGAACGGCGCCTGTCACTCCGTCCACTCTTGTGACCGTCAGTCGCTCGGTCTCACATTGGAGTTTTCATTTTTGTAGCTCTCCCTCTATCCTCCCCAAAGCGGCAGCCAAGTCCGGTGATGGACGTGAAAATGAGGCGTTACACGGGTCCGGCCTATTGCCAAAAAGCGTCGTTGGTAACCGAACCTGCGAAATAGATGGATTAGAGGGAGGAATAAGACATTGTGGGACAGTTCCCCAGTTTACGTAAGGATTGAGATATATTATCTCTGCTGCTTTGGCGATTTCATCCACGCTCTTGTGCTCACCCTTCATGATGAGGGGGCTAATGTGGTCAGGGAGCTCACGAATGAAAATCTACGTTAGGAGCGATTCAAAAAGCTCTGACGAAGCACCCTTCGCCCTGGTTAATTCTTTGAGATGCTCAAGGAAATGCGTGGGGCGCCTATCACCCATTTGTTGAGTATTTAGCAGTTCCCTTAAGTCTTCAACCAAGGATCTCACAAATTCAAGCTTAAAAGATTGCATCACCCCCCCCCCCCCCAAATGCACAATTTCTCCCACTTTGTAACAAAATTCCCCGAAACAAATCAAAATACTTATTGGGAGTTTTTGCGTGATGCTTATTATGCGCTCTTGATCGGTTATGGCTTTATGTGCCATCAGAACCTCGCATATTTCAAACCACGTGATCTGATCGGTTGCATCGAAAGCGGGAAGATTGATTGATGTGTGGTTGGTGCCTTAGGCGCTGACATCCTGGTTTATAGCTGCAGGATGACTCACTGCCACAGGTAACGCACATGTGGTCGTGAAAGTTGAGGAGGCCTGGCTCGCTAGCGCGGCGAAGGCAGTTGAGGTAAACTTTGTGGCTTGACTATTCATGGCTAAGGGATATGTGTCTTTGAAACTTCCGGTTAAGAAAAAAAATGAGGAGGTTGAAGTAAGATGAAAACAAACTTACAGCGAAAACCAAAGAAGGGCGATAGGCTTAAGCCGAGCCGGAGTCGGTGAGAGCGAGAGAGTTACATAGAGTTACATAGATACACAGATCACACGGGCCTTACGGCCCAGACTAAGGTGATCTGGCCTTAAATCTACTGCCACTTACACATAGAATAGTAGAAGTAAAGGATAGAAAAGTTTTAGGCTCTCCCCACCCTTCACTCCCTCCGGCAAAAGCCGTACATGAAATAATTTGCCAGAAGTACCTTGCAGGTGTAAGAAGACAGTACCTGAAGGAAATTTGCATTGAATAGTAATTAAATGAAATGAATATGAAAACCACTTACATAAACCTGAAAGAGTTATATTTTTGTAATATTATTTTATTTTGTAGCTTATGCTAAACAATTCCAATATTTGTTAAGTGTTTGTCTAATCTCATTTTAAATGAGTCTATAGTTCTGCTGTCCACTATTGCGTTTGGTAAATTATTCCAATCATTAATAATCGAGGAAGTGAAGAAGTTTTTTATTACATCCATAGTGGCTCTTTTACCCTGAAGTTTGGAATCATGTCCACGGGTGGGACACTTCCCTGTCAGTGTGAACAAGTTATTGGCATTAACGTTGTTAAATCCTTTAAGTATTTTGAAGCACTCTATAAGCTGCCCCCTTAGTCTTCGTTTTCTGACGGAAAATAGATTGAGTTTTTTTAGCCTCTCGTGGTAAGGTTTGTTACGTACTGACGGGATAAGTTTTGTCGCTCTGTGTTGTACAGCTTCTAATTTATCTGTCTTTTATTAAGTAAGGGGCCCAGAACTGTACAGCGTATTCGAGATGGGGCCTGACAATACTTTTATATAGTGGCATAATTATCTCCTCGCTTTTATAAGTAAAGTTTCTTTTTATAAATCCTAGTGCTGTGTTAGCTTTGTTTGCAGCAGCTGCGCATTGGTTTGATGTTTTTAAGTTTTCTGTAATTATTACTCTTAAATCTTTAAACTGCGGGGTTGTGTTTATTAAGCCGCCTTGCATTGTATAGGTGTATTTTTTGTTTTTTGTTCCGCACTGAAGGATTTGGCATTTGTCGATATTAAATGGCATTTGCCATTTCTCAGACCATTCGGTAATTTTATTTATATCAGCCTGCAGGCTAGCCCTGTCATCTTCGCATAGTACTGAGTTACCTATTTTCGTGTCATCTGCAAATTTAGATATGATATTATTTATTCCAACGTCTATGTCATTGATGTATATAGTAAATAAGATAGGCCCCAGGACTGATCCCTGGGGAACACCGCTGGTAACAGATACCCAGTCCGATTCCACGCCATTTATTATCACTCTTTGCTTCCTGTTTTTTAACCAGCTACTAATCCATCCGTATATATTACCGTTAATTCCTAGCGTACGCACTTTGTTCATGAGTTTCTGATGGGGAATTTTGTCAAATGCCTTTTTGAAATCTAGGTAAATTATATCTAATGATTTAGTATCGTTATATAGGTTGAAAAGGTTATGGTAAAAGTCAATTAGGTTTGTTAAGCACGATCTCTTAGACCTAAAACCATGCTGGCTATCACGTATAAGGTTATTGTTTTCGAGGAACTCTACTAGCTTGTCTCTAATGATCGTTTCGAGCAACTTTCCAACTATTGAGGTTAAGCTAATGGGTCTGTAATTACTGGCCTGGTTTTTACATCCCTTCTTAAAGATAGGTGTGACGTTAGCTTCCCTCCAATCATCAGGGACGACCCCATGCTCGAGAGATTTGTTAAAAATGAGAGCAAGTGACTCTGTTAACTCATTATGGACATGTTTTAAGATTTTGGGGTAAAATTTATCAGGACCAGGAGTTTTATACGAGTTCATTTTCTTTAATTTATCAATTACTAGTTGCGGATTTACTTCCAGGCTCCTTAGTGATGGGTGTCTGACCTGTATAGACTCGTTGTTATCGTTATTAGTATATCCTAAGGTGAAGACTGAACTAAAAAACTCGTTTAAGATATTAGCCATACCCATATCATCTGAAATAATTTCACCCAACTGGTTTTTCAAGGGGCCAATCCCGCTTCTCATTTGCCTATTTCTATTGATATAAGTATAGAAGTGTTTGGGATTAGTGGTGCTTGCTTTCGCTATCTCGATTTCGTATTGACGTTTCGTTGATCTTATGAGTGTTTTAACCTTTCTTCTGCTAGTGTTATATTGTTGCTTAACTTGATAGCTTCTATTGTGTTTTAATAATGTGTGGAGACGGTTCCTATCTCTAATTGTTCGTTTGATGTCATTATTAAACCACGGCGGATTGCCTCTATTCGCGTTACTATTCCTTGTCTTAAGAGGAACATGGTTTTCTTGGGCTATAAAAAATAGTTCTTTAAATTTATTCCAAAGTTGATTTACATCTTCTATTTCTATCAGCTGCTCGTGAATATTTCCCAGGGCTTCTCTGAGGCCCTCTAAGTTAGCTTTACTGTAGTCTGGTACTTTTGAATAGTTATTGGTAATTGAATACCTGGCATTTAGATCAAAGCGGATTAGTTTATGGTCACATGTACCTATATGTTCCGCTACGGCCAGAGTTGATATTAAATTTTCCTGGGATGCAATAACTTGGTCTAGTATATTATTTCCTCTGGTTGGCTCCCTTACGCATTGGTGTAAATAATTAGTATCGATAAAATTTGTCATTAATTTTTCTTGTTGGCTAGTCCCTATATTCAAGTCCCAGCAGATATTAGGTAAATTAAAATCTCCCAGTAATAGCGTTTGTTCCTCCTGTAATGTTTCTTGCAAGATTCTATATATTTCCAGGTCCTCATTAACGGTAGTATTTGGGCGACGGTAAACAGTGCTTATGTTTATTTTAAAATCTCGTAAATGTAGTTTAACACAGATCAGCTCCACTTCATTATTTGTAAGTTCTACCTCAGTTACTTTTAATTCTGATCTTATATATAGTCCCACTCCTCCTCCAAGCCTTCCATTGGCCCTGTTTTTGTAAAATAATCTATAGCCTTCTAGCATGTATTCACATAATAAGTCTTTTATGCCAATTTGTAGATGGGTCTCAGTTAAGGCTATGATGTCAACCTCTTCCGTTGCTATTAGACATTTAAGTTCTGTAATATGTTTTCTAAGGCTACGTGCATTAAAAGTTATTATTTTGACTGTACTGATTTCTTTTGAAGGTGAGCGGGTGAGACTATTCATTAGTTTCCCTGTCTGTGGGTGGAGGTGGGGGTCAGGGCCGGGAGGGAACACCGCTTGTAACAGATACCCAGTCCGATTCCACGCCATTTATTATCACTCTCTGCTTCCTGTTTTTTAACCAGCTACTAATCCATCCGTATATATTACCGTTAATTCCTAGCGTACGCACTTTGTTCATGAGTTTCTGATGGGGAATTTTGTCAACTGCCTTTTTGAAATCTAGGTAAATTATATCTAATGATTTAGTATCGTTATATAGGTTGAAAAGGTTATGGTAAAAGTCAATTAGGTTTGTTAAGCACGATCTCTTAGACCTAAAACCATGCTGGCTATCACGTATAAGGTTATTGTTTTCGAGGAACTCTACTAGCTTGTCTCTAATGATCGTTTCGAGCAACTTTCCAACTATTGAGGTTAAGCTAATGGGTCTGTGATTACTGGCCTGGTTTTTACATCCCTTCTTAAAGATAGGTGTGACGTTAGCTTCCCTCCAATCATCAGGGACGACCCCATGCTCGAGAGATTTGTTAAATGTGAGAGCAAGTGATTCTGCTAACTCATTATGGACATGTTTTAAGATTCTTGGGTAAAATTTATCAGGACCAGGAGTTTTATACGAGAGAGAGAGAGAGAGAGAGAGAGAGAGAGAGAGAGAGAGAGAGAGAGAGAGAGAGAGAGAGAGAGAGAGAGAGAGAGAGAGAGAGAGAGAGAGAGAGAGAGAGAGAGAGAGAGAGAGAGAGAGAGAGAGAGAGAGAGAGAGAGAGAGAGAGAGAGCGAGAGAGAAAGAAGCGGCAGAGTCTCTAGTTGCCAGGCGTATTCTCATGTGGAAAGAATAATATATTTTTTATGTAACTAGACGTTAAACTATATTTTACTTAATTGAAAAAAGGGGTCTAGGGCACAAATTATAGCTATTGAGATGATTGGTTTAATGATAAACTTGTCTAGATAGGAGCCATTAAACCTTGCTATATGAATTATTTAAAGAAAAAAATGACTTGAAAGAAAAAACGTGGTGAAGGAAAACTATTTCAACCGGTAAGGTTTCACAATCACTGACTCATAAATTTAACAAGATTTATTGAACAACAAATAATAGAATATGAAATAATACGGTTAATGAATATAATATAATATATATATATATATATATATATATATATATATATATATATATATATATATATATATATATATATATATATATATATATATATATATATATATATATATATATATATATATATATATATATATATATATATATATATATATATATATATATATATATATATATATATATATAATAGGGAAATGGCCAATTATTATAATGTTAAGAGGAATAATCTATATAAGGTGAATTTTATAGTGAATAATATATAAAATATAGTATAGTATGCCACGACGTTTTTGAAGTTATAAATCAGGGGAACTGGAATTAAAAGGAAGGAATTACAATTTGAATATTTTTAGACCTTTGTATATACTGATGATTAATTAGGGAGCTAATTCTTACTGACCTCGTTGGAGCGCTGCTGAGATAAAAGTGTTCGTTAAAATGTGCTCTAGACTCGGGGAAACGGGAAAGTAAATTCTGATTGGTTAATTTCGAATTGGGCTGTACCAAGGTTTTGATTGGTTGGTGGTTGGGATGAGTCGTACTTTGATTTTGAGGTAACCGTATTGGTATCAAAGGTCATACAAAATTGATTTTGGGATGAGATGCATAATTTTCTCAGACGGCAAATTGCCAACTGCCTCTTTACGAACTTTGTAGAAGCTTGCAAAGATGTCAGCTGCTACACCTGAAACAAGGGATTTAAAGCAAAGAGAAGAAGAGAGACATCATGCCGGTTGTGAATGGCGCATCCTCCTGCCCGGGCCCCATCCCGCGGTGGTGGGGTCGCGAAACCCTTATAACCAGTGGTGAGATTCAAAAATGTTAAAAACAGGTTCTCTCACAATCAGTCTCTAGCAAAAAAAAAAGAACATGCCTGCTTGCCCGATATACGTATAAAGGTTGATCTTTAATTTTAGTTATTTTAACAACTACAAAAAAACAGTGAGAACGACTCATATAAGCTGACAACCGGTTCTGTGGATTAATGAAATCCGAAGAACAGGTTCTTACGAACCGGAAGAATCCCATTATTATTTATAATCCGGCAGGGTAGGTAGGGGGCACGCACTCAGCATGTTCTTCTCCAAAAATATTTCTAACGGGGAACTAGAGGGGACGAGCCTCCGGAGCAAATCCCAATTGGCCCAGAGTCCGCGACAATTCCATTCAAGGAATATGCCTCCCAGGCCTAGCTCGGAGAAGATGTGGGGGCCCTCTTCGAAGAAGAAGAAAAGACCCCTACGCGAATGGTAGTTCAGTTACCGGAGGCAGAATTCCGGGTGGTGTAGCCCGAACAAGACGCCGAAGGTGTTGTCACCTACGAGAACTTATCGAGGTAGGGCATCGAAAGCGTAGAGTGGGCCGGGGGTCACTACTTAAGAGCATCCACCGTTTCCGTGCCACCAATCTCTGGGTGTAAGCGTAGGATCCGAAGCTCCTTGACTGCAGCCTCTGTTCGGGGGTCAGCTTTGGTAACCCTGGAAGTCGGCCTCACGACCACATTCAGGGGTGTTGCCCCCTGTAAGTCTAACGACTATTTGGATCCGCGTGGTCGTTGGGACTTACGGGCAAATCGTCAAGATGGAGATGGAAAAGGGAACCATAGTTTTAGCCGAGGCTGGGTGTGAGTTAGCTGTACCAGGAAAGCGCAGAAAGGTTCCGACTGTGCGCGGAAATGACCGTGCTCGTAGGACTGGAGGGACCAGGAGAAGAGGGTGTTTTGTTTTTATATTGAGGCATAAGACGTCTCAAGCAGCACCAGGAGGCCAGAATCAAGACCTAGGTATCGCGAAATGAGAGACGACCCGTAGCCTGAACGACCAGGATTTCCTTCTCAAGATGATACGCACCACATTGCTTTGAAGAAGCGGGAGGCGGATACGCGTATTTGAAACACTTGGTCTTAGATCATAAGGACTTATCGTGTGCAGCCTTGGAGCCACTTACACAGACTTCAGGTAACCCCACATTTACACGTCTACAGGGGCGATTAGTATGGGCGAAGTGGTGGGAGTAGTAGCACATCCGGAGCAGTGGCCTGAATGCCTTCACGCAGTAGCGATACCAACAGACACGCACCAACTCCCGACTCAGGGAGCTTGTCACAGTCCAACAAAAAGATTGGAGCGCTAGGTTTTGAGGCCCATCCATATTTTCTCATCACACGTTCGACCTTGACGGCTCCATAGTCGGCCAGCTCTAAAATGATGTTATCTATGGAGTAGTGCATGAGTTCCCTCGCATAAACCACTCCTTTCGCGAAGTTCATGGCAAAGTGCGGAGTCACACTCACCCGTGTGCCACCAAGTGTCCGAAGGTCACTAATCATGGACGCTTCAGAGGGATTAGACTCATTCGCCAGAAGGCTCCCGTCCGAGAAACGGGTCACTTTCAGCTCTCTACTAGTCAGGCCAGCTAGCGCTCTCTGATGGATCATGTTGCCTTTCGCCAAAATGCTGCCATCATTTGAGCGATTAACCAGAAAGCGTTTGAGGCCAGCGGCCTCGAAAACACCAGGTAGTCTTTAAATGAGGGACCCTGGCCTAATCGAGAGTCCGCTCTGCGGACTTGCAACACTCGTCTTTTTCCGAGACTTCTCACCCGGGCGAGCAACAGGGCCGAACGTGCCGATCTCGGTTTGGTCGCTTACTGAAACGGCAGTGGACCCGTCACTCCCCGGAGCTCCCGTGGAGGGAGAGGAGCTCTCAGTTATTTTTGTCTTCTTCCCGTTTCTTTTATTTTGTGGAGAGTAGGGTAGGGATTGAACCCGCTATTTTTCACCGCTGGAACGAGCCCCTAGGCCGGATGGACTGGCTTCAGCAAGATCCTTCTTCGAAATGGAAAATCTCTAAGCTCGCAGAGGAGCAGCAGCCGGGGTAGGAGGTCTCTACTCTCCTAGTGAGTACTCGTGGCCACCAGACGTCTTAGAAGAAGCTTGCACAGGGACGGACTCGGGTTCGCTGTTTGGCACCTAACACGGGTTCGACCTTTCATGTAGAGGTTCTAACTATTGCGTGAATACTTTAGCCTTAGATAGTAAATGCAATAGTCAGTATGTACATAAATTTTGTTGTTTTTGTTTTGACTGGTCGTACCGTAACGATAACGCGGATTTGAACTCTCCTAGCTACATGGCAATGTAATGATTCAAGTTAATAAAAATAGGATACATTATAATCTTACAATAATCTATGATTTTAAGTTATTATTATACAAAATTGAATTGAATAACGGAGAGGATATTTAAGGGATACAAATTGAATTCTATAAAGAGAATACTGAAGAATACATAGATGATTTAAGTTGGAACGGAATACAAGTTATGCATTTGGAAATTTAATATTTGAAAGCACGTGGCAAGACTGGTGTGTTCGCAGGTGTATATAAATATGTAATTGTAATTATGTATGTACACGAGTAATGATGGAAAGTGAATTGGGGTCTGTAAATGAGAGAAAGACCAGGAATTAGGATATACTATCTTGTGTGGATTTTTTGCAGAGCATAAGTGGAAGAGAAACTTTGACTGACCTTTCTTTGAAGCGACACTGTGCACGAATGCACCATGAACAGCGATTGAAGGCAGATGGCGAGAGGCGTGTTTGTATGCGTGTTCGTGTGAGGGAAAACCTTGTATAAAAGGGATTTTGTCGTATTGGTGGTGATGTTACGTAGAAATAATTAGTATCCTCACAGAGTAATTGATTGATTATATTTGATGAGTTTTACATATACAAGTCTGGCGTTGATAGTCTTTGCCAACCCGGCACGACATTTAGGCGAAATTGTCCTGGTACTTTGACCATAAAGGATGGTGCCGGCGTAGCCACCTTATATTTGTACTGGGGAAAGGTGAGCAAATTCAAAGGTCCAGCACACCCCGTGCCTAATACTTCTCCTAGCAGGGGCTTTCGGCCTTCGCAGCAGATAGGGACCTCACGGTAAACACTGCTACTCGACTAAGGCTCATAAAAAGACGAAAGTGCGCAGGGCAGATAGAAGTTTATTTTAAGTTTAAGGGAAAAACCAGGTCGCTTTAATAATGCTGCCATTAAGAATTCATTAGGAGTGCCTAATGGATTCTTAATGGCAGCACTATTAAAGCGATGTCGCCCGAAAAAAGTCAGAAGAGGCGTAAGAGACACTCAATAAAATGATGAAAAGCAAAGATTAGAAAAAAACAGTACAACACACAGAGACGCACACTTAAATTACAGGCATACAGCACTCATTCTAAGAACAAGGGTGGCTGGGGCAATAAACAAATGACATGCGCCAGTGGCAGGGGAGGGCACAGGATAAAATATAAAACAATAAACATAAGCACAAAAATGGAAAGAATTTATAAAAGGGATAAAACGCCACTTCGTGATAGAAATGAAAGGAGGAAGGACAACCGAAGGAAGTCCTCTGATAAAAAAAAACGAAGTCGAGCAGGAAAGGCGACGCCAGAAAGGGTAGGGAAGCAAGGCGGGGTCAAACTACTAAAATGTGAGTTACAGACAGCTCGCCACCGCAAAAGGGATAACCAGGGGCAACTCGACCTACACCCAAAACTAAATAGCCATGGGTGAGGTCGCGTGTGCCCAATTCGCAAACTGCAAAAGGCAACCTCCCAAGACCAGGATCGCTGAGAACTAGAGGACTAGGAACGGACAGAGCGTTTAATAAGGGACAGCTTAGAAGAGGGGAACGAATCCCATTCTCTCTGTCACAAACAAAAGACATACATCCTGATTACGGGGTAGTAAAATCCTAAAGGGCACAGGGGCTGCATCCTGCACCTCGAGGGCGGCCGAGCGGGCCAGCCGATCAGCCGACTCGTTGCCCGGGACCCCAATAAGAGCCGGAGCCCAACAGAACGCCACCCTGTAACGGGATGCATTTTTAACCAGCCAGGAGCGAATCCGTAAAACCAAAGGGTGTGTGCACGTAAAAGAACAAACTGCCTTTAACGCAGACCGGTAATCGCTAAAAACAATAAAATCTGAAGAATCAAGGGATAAGATCAAATTAAAAGCCAAAAGAATGGCCGTCAGCTCTGCGGTAAAAACGGATGCTACAGGAGGGAGGGCGGGCCGAAGAGACTCCGTAGAGGACACTGCGGCTGCCCCACCACCGAGGTCCGACTTCGAGCCATCAGTATAGATGGGACGCTAGGGAGCATGATAAACGTATGTTCAAGAAACAGACACTTTAATAGACGAGGGTCAGTAGACCCTTTCTCGAAAGGCCAAAAAGCAGTACAGACCTCAGGAGGGCGGACGCCTCAACACGGAGCCGGCGGGAATAGGAGGGCCAACACCCCGAAAACACTCAGGGAGGAGAGATGGTCCCCAACCCGGAGCCCCAGAGGTCGGGGTAGAGATGGCCGCCGATCAAAAGAGGCCGAAGAGGACGGGTCAAAAAGGCACTCATGGACTGGGGATGAAGGGTATTGCTGAACAGGAAACAGGAATCCTAGGCACACCTGCAGCCGGTGATATGTCAAGGGAAGAACGCCACCCTCAACAAAGAGGCTAGGGATAGGCGAGGTGCGAAAGGATCCACTACTAAGACGGGCCCCAAGCGAACGAACAGGGTCAAGTATCTTCAAGGCTGAAGTTGACGTTGAAGAATACACCTGGCAACCGTAGTCCAGCCGGGATTGGACCAGTGCCGAATAAAGTAACCACACCACCCCGAGTGGTGTGGGATAAAACCCTAGGCAAATCAATAGCCTTCAAACATGACGCCCTCAAGCGACGCGAATGGGGTACCCAAGTGAGTTTGCTATCAAGCGTTAAACCCAAGAACTTAAAAAGGGGGACATATTGAATCGCCGTGCCATATGTAGCGGTCCACACCCCTACAAAATGTAAATATTTATTCCTAACTATATATATATATATATATATATATATATATATATATATATATATATATATATATATAGATATATAGATAGATAGATAGATAAACATAAACTAGATACAAATCAAAAGCAAAATAATTTAGATAGTGAACCTAGAAAATTAAAAGTATTAATAATTGCAAGTACATATACAGATAAGGAGAGGAACAAATTCATACCTGCTGGCAGCGAGTCAGGGAAATGACTAAGAAATTTACCCAAAATCAGACATGATTATGGGTAGTTTGTTGTCGGTAGAATATTAACAGATCTGAAGCTGGTTGGTTGTGGCTATTACCGATAATGGGTGGCAGGTCAAGTCTGAATTTAACGTGGACGAATGTTTTTTTTATGAAGAGAGATTCCAAAATTCTGAGCTGTGTGATGTTAGGGTTAAAGCCCAGAATCTCAAAATTATTGATGTTTGCATCAACCTTACACTTTATAATGTGATATCTGATTGGCGAGACTTCCTTACTATCGAGAGACTTTCCTGTTCCGCAACTAATGCCGAGGTGTGCGCAAACCCTCGAGTGTAACGAGCGAATAGTACTACCAATATATGTTCCTTGGGAACATCCAGGGCAAGACAATTTGTATACAATACTATTGCGCAAATGAGCCGCGGTTAAATACTTGGTGTGGAAGAAATTACCTATTTTTAAATTGTTAATGAAGGTTATTCGGAAATGTATTTGTGGAAAAGAACTTTTCGGTACCGTCTTAAAGCTACTTGATTCAGAGGACCGAGATCAGGTAGGATAAAATATCACAAGACCTTAGGGACATCTATCTTTGCAACCTTTGGATGGAATACTTTTAATTTTATAGGTTTACTATCTAAATTATTTTGCTTTTGATTTTTATCTAGTTTATGTTAACATTTGTTCGCCTCACAAATTGTGTTTATCCCTTTAGCCTGATAATGGATTGGGTAATCCGAAACGTTGCTTGGAATGAATAAGAATGTCACTGATGGTCGTATCCTTCCTACTGCAATTATATATATATATATATATATATATATATATATATATATATATATATATATATATATATATATATATATATATATGATGAAAATTAATGCAATATCGCAAGAAAAATGAGGAATTAAACCACATTCTCCGAAGACAATTTAATTCAGAACAGTTTCGGTGTATCTCACACCCTTTTTCAACTGACACTGGATGGAAAATATTTGAAAATGCTTACATACATAACACAGTCAGGTCGTGAAAGATCCCCTCTTTTTTCCCCGTAATCCCCTAGTTGTGGCTAATCAGGGAATGGGGGGGGGGGAGATTAGGCCTAAACATATTGAAGGGCTGACATTTCGCTATTTTGTTTATTTCCTTTCGTATTACAGGATTAAAAGAAAATTGACCCTCAGATAGATTTAAATTAGGAACTGACCATATCAAGCTCGATATATATATATATATATATATATATATATATATATATATATATATATATATATATATATATGAATAAATATTTACATTTTGTAGGGGTGTGGACCGCTACAATACTGCCCCACCGAGGGAGGGGGATTGTATAGCGTACGAGATGTGCAGGCGAGCGGCTTAAAAGCTTCGTTTGGATGAGTCTTTTTCTGAGACTCAGGATGGCCGAGTGGATTCGCCGCTGGTTAACAGTGGTCCAGCGACAAGGAAAGCTGTTCGCAACTCGCCTACGCTATTATTTTTTCTTTGCGCCTTTTCCTACTCCCCTCTATCTACACCATCTAAGAAGAGGGGAGGGGAGGGGGACCAAGGATACCACGACTCTGATAAAAATGCATGGCCTTCGTTTTGGTGACCGAAAAACGGAAACCCTTTGAGACAGCACGACCCGACACGGCTTCAATTGCCAGCTGTAATCGGCGGGCAGCAGAAGGCAAGCGGGGAGATAAACAAAACAACGCCAAGTCATCCACGAAGAGGGAAGCCAAAACCCCCTCCGGAAGAGTGGACACCAGACTATTAATGGCAACGGCGAAACATGTCACACTCAAAACACAACCTTGAGGAACACCCTCCTCTTGAATTCGCAAGCCCAAGAAAGCATCCCCAATACGGACCTTAAAATTACGGGACGATAAAAAATCTTGAATAAAAACCGGTAAAAAGCCCCTCATACCCCAATCATATAACTGATCATATCTCCCGGTGGTATCGTAGGCATTCTGAATGTCAAAGAACACTGCTAACACCTGATGCTTGGAGGAAAAGGCCCTTAAAACGGAGTCTTCCAAACGAATGAGGTGGTCAAGAGTACTATGACCGCTGCGAAAACCGCACTGAAATGGAGAGAGGAGCGAGTTGAACTCCAAAAACCAAGTGAGGCGAACTTGAACCATCCTCTCAAATAACTTACTGAGGCAGCTCGTAAGAGCAATCGAGCGATAGTGACTGGGGTCAAAACCGTCCCTACCGGGCTTGAGAAAGGGTAGAACAACCCCTACACACCAAGAGGACGGATAAATTCATTTGAACCAAAGCAGGTTGTAGAGGTCAACTAAAAATAACGCCGAGTGGGGATGGAGACGATGGAGAAAGTCGTAGTGGATACAATCATCACCGGGAGAGGTGGAGCGACAGTGAGACAAAGCATCCAGCAGCTCATAGACGGAAAAGAGAGCATTATAAGAGTAGGTCGCGCTAGTGGTAAAATCTAAAAGGTGAGATTCTATTGCGACCTTATGATCGAGGAACCGTCGAGGATAGCTACCAGCGCTACTCAACCTGCCATCGCACATAAGCGAACCTCCGATGTCCAAAGTTGGGATGGCATGACCAGCGTAGCGACCACGGATCATATTCACCCGCTTCCAAACCCGAGTCAGTGGCGTGGACGAAGAAATGGAAGATACGTACCGGCGCCAAGACTCCCGGCGGGCACGAAAGAGGGTCCTTTGGCGGATGGCACGAGCCCGGTTTCGATCGACCCTATTCGAGAAGGTCGGGTTCCGCCTATAACGGGAATGGGACAACTTATAGTCAGAAATAGCCGACGCACAATCCATCGACCACCAGGGGACGGTGGAACGCCCTGCAACAGAGCAGCCTCTAAAATATGAGTAGTAAAATATTGAACCGCTGAATCTACGGTATCGAAGAAAACCCGAGAGGCATCAATAAAGGAAGCCTCCCGGAACTCAACCCAATTTACTCGTCGCAGATCCCAATGAGGAGGGATGGAAAGGCACGGGCCAGAAAGGGCCGCCGATAGGACTATCAGGAAGTGATCACTCCCGGAAAGGTCGTCCCAAAACGACCACCGGAAGTCGAGGAAACAGTCGGGCCAACATAAAGACAAGTTTATAGCACTAAACGAATCCGTTTGAACATGGTAAGAAGTAAAGTCACCGGAATTCAGAAGACAGAGGGAATCGGATAATAAGAGGGACACAACCACTCCGCCACGGGGATTACGGGCAGTATCACCCCAAGATTGGTGGCGAGCATTAAAATCACCAAGTAGTAAAAACGGGGTAGGTAACTGACTTGTGAGCTCTAAAAGGTCAGACCGACTCAAACTAAAATCCGGGGGGGTGTATACAGAACAAACGGTTAAAAGCTTGGAAATAAAAACCCTCGCAGCAACAGCCTGCAATGTAGTAAGGACGGGAAGTGGCGCAGAGAATAGCGAAGAGGAAATTAAAAGCGAAGCAGCACCATGGGACACGTCCCCGGCCGGGGGGATGGAATTAAACACCCGGAAGTGCGGAAGTGCCGGGAAGGGGCGAGCCCCAAGCTTATTTTCTTGCAAATAGACCACCGAGGGCCGAACGCTAGAAAGCAAGAGCTGGAGTTCCTCCCACTTGGGAAGAACCCCTTAACAATTCCACTGTAGGATGACAGACATTACTGTCGTCTCGACACCAACGTCGGGATTCTAGTGACGGATACCGTCGAAGGTTCCCGACTACTAGAAGGCCCAGAAGAGGCAAGCGACAAATTGCGATGAGCCGGGGACGCACCCGGCACAGACTTAGCAGCGCGAACGACAGGAGACGACAGCTGAGAGCCGAGCCGAAACCCCAACGTGGAGGGCTCATGGCCCGGAAGGGAAGGCAGATCGAGCAGAGACGGACGAGAACTAAGATGCGAAGATGGAACATGGACAGAGGGTGAGAAGGAAACAGGGTCAGAGGGTAAGGAGGGAATAGGATCAGATGGAGAGGAAGGAGCAGGGTCAGAGAGTGAGAGGGAACAGGTTCAGGAGATGAAGGAACAGGGGTAAGAGGCAAGGGAGACGAAACTGTGGTAGGAGACATAGAAGACTGCACAGAGGTAAGGGGCAAGGAAGAAGGGACCGGGTGAACTTCCGCCCGGACAATGACATCGGTGATTCCAACAAGGAAGGCCAGCGAAGACTGGGAAAGAGAAGACATCAAAACAGAGGACGCCTCAGGACGCTAGGGAGCCAAAGCAGCTTCATCAGAGGCAGCTCGCTTGGACTCCGAACGGGGTGAGGAGGAACCCTTCCGTTTGCGCTGAGGCAAAGGAACGGGAGGAGCAGACGCCTGGAGGAATTGCCGGATATCCTCCAGCGTCTCAGCTCGGTCGGTCTCACGGTCCGCGACAGAAGGAGGAACACGGGAAGAGACCAATGACAAAGGAGGGGGCGCAACGGAGGAACCGCGAGGAGGGACCAAAGGCAGGGGAGAAGGAGCAACAGAGGGGCCGCGAGAAGACAAAGAAGTGGGACGACCGGGGGGATGACGGCGGGACGCTGCATCCCGGAGAACGTCAAAGAAGAGACGGCGAGTTGCGCCCGCACCCTACCGCGGGCCTCACGGAAGTCCAGCCTGAGGGAGTCCCGAAGAGCCAGGACCTTTCTCAAAAAAGAATACGGGACAAGAACACGAAGCCGCGCTATGAGAACCCCCATAATTGGCGCAACATTCATGATTCCGACAAGAGGAGCCATGATACGCCAACGCACAGGCCACACAGCGACGAGCCTGCTTACAATTGCTGCTCATATGGCCAAACTGTTGGCAATTAAAACGTCTGGGGAGCTCGACATAACGGGACACAAAGATAACCAGCACGAACAATCTGGGGCAGATCCTTAGGCTCAAAGGTAACGATGAGTGTACTCGTAGGAACCTAAGCGGGACCAACAGACTTAGAAACCTTATAAAAGTCCGTAACCCTCTGGAACGAAAGTTAATATTTTAGTCTCGAAACATCATATTGCAATAATTCGTTGGAGCGAATCACTCCCTTAACAAAATTAAGGCGAGGGTGGGGCCCAACCGAAACCTCCGAAATGGAGGACAAATCTCGCACGGTACTACACTGCTCTCGCGAAGATACCTCAACCACTAAATCGCTACTAACACGGGCCCACATACGGCAGGGCACACCACAACGGGACTCAAACTCCTCATTCAAATCAAACACGTCCAATTTAGAAAGCGGGGACCTGGAACTGGAATTCAGCACTAGGAAACAAGGGTAATCGAAATCAGGATCTATTTCTTCTGCGAAGGAATCTAACAAGCTCGGAAAAGAGGACTTATTGACAGGCGTAGTACGAGAACTTGCGACTTCTGGGAGGGAGAGAATTTTTTTTATTATTACCCATATGAAATAGAGTATAAAAAGGGGTACGAACTCGCGCAGCGCAGTCACTGTCTACCGTCGAGATACCTACTCGGAGCGCCGACCCCTGACCGAACCATCATTTTTAAAAATGGCCGGCCAGCCTCGGAAATTTACCGGTTGGTAAAGCAAAGACCCCCAAGAGCGCCACAGTGGCTCAGGCACCCACCTACCAGCACAGGCAGGACCAGCTAAAGGGTCGCGCCCCCTGACGGACAGCTCTGATACAACGAGATAGACAAACAAACGTAGATGGAAGGACGATGCAAGGTGAAAGAGAATTGTACAGAAGACGAAGTAGGGGCTAGCGGGAGAAAAAGAATGCCAAGCTGGGGCCGGACGGGGCGCTGAGTCCAGTCAGCACGGCGGGCAGGAGAGCAAATCGCCGTGCCCCTTACGGGGCCGGGCAGCTAGAACCTTTGTGGATAGGAGAGCAAGTGTGGAAACGGGTAGGATGATATGTAATAAGGAGTAGTAGAGATAGGTGAGTCCACTAACGAGTAGCGTGGGTGATCACCTCATTACCCTGGTGTTGTGATTCCAGGATGGTATGCATTCCATCAAGGCTCCATGGCTACCGGACCGAACTCTGTACAGGTGGAACCGTTCCTCCTGGTGCAAAGTGCGGGGAGAAAGCATTGAGTGGAGAGTCGCCAAGATAATAAAGAATTAATAGTACTAATGAAAAAATAATATTAAATACTAATAAATAATATCATACGAATGATAAGACTAAGCCTAAATGCTAATAAATAATAAAATCATACTAAATAAAAATCAATAGCAATAATAATAATAATATAAAGATAAAGTGCTGAGTGGGGTCGGGTGGAAAGCGCACCAACACCCTCTCAGGCCCTGTCATAGAGTTAAAGAATACCCAATGACAGGGCCTCTCTACTTTGCATTCAGGCTGGGAGGACTTGCAACTCCTCCGGGTACCAATGTATCAAGCTTCAAAGGATACCCCCCCCCCCCATCCCGCCTACACACATTATGGGGGTGAAAGGTAGGCAGTATGTAAAAAAAAAGAGAAAAAAACAAAGTGATAGGCGGGTTAATTAACGCCTAGAGTAGGTGACGCAGAGATGGTATGCAATTCACCAAGGCTAGTACACGAGAACAGTCCTCCTGGTACGTAGTGCGGACAGAAAAAAAGGTGGAGGGGATAGCCGTAATGATACATAATAATACTAATGCATATTAATAATAAAAGATAAAGTGGCGCTGAGAGCGAGCGAGGGGGAAGTGCGCCAATAACTTTCCTTGCCCCATCAGAGTTGATATAAAGTGACAGGCCTTTCCTAATTTGCATTCATGCCGGAAGGATGTGCAGCTACTCCGGGTAGCCCCAAGTGTAATAATAGGTTACATGGCTACCCCCTTGCGGTAGAGCATATATAAGAGATTAGCACTTTCCTACTCAATTTGATCGTATATTTTCCGTTTTCAGCTCTCCCTTGCGCAGAGGTCTACAAGAGCGTCTTCTCCCCAGGCTTTGTTGCCGCCTATGACTGGACACTAGGTTTAGCGGAACGTTTTCCATTTATGACCGCTTTTATCCCCTTATTAGGGATTGCATTCGGTCACTGGAAGTCACAGTAGAATGGCTGCATCCATAACAAGCTGTATTCCGTTAAGCCCCCCCGTCTTACCGTCGGCTAGCAGTTTTCAACTTCGTCGGACCTCAAGAGGTTTTTCTTTGTCGCCTGCGAATGTCACACACATGGGCGCCACAACACCCCTCTGTTCGTCTCCTTTATATCCCCCCTCCTAGAAGCGGAGCATGAATGAAGAGAACCAGTTTGGAAAGGTCTGGGCACCACTGTTAGTCGGCGGCGAATTCACTCGGCCATCCCAAGGAATAAAAATATAACCCCGCAGTGAATCTTTTAAGCCGTTCGCCTGCACTTCTCGTACGTTCGAGATGTCTCTCTTTTAGCACCAATTCCCTCTTCCAATTTCTAATCCGGTCGTGTCTTAGCTCTTTGTAACTTTTAATTCAGTAGAAAAATAAGTCTCGCTATGTACGGGCGGGAGTCTTATTTTTTTTAGAGGAGGGGAAGGGGGGGCTTTAGTGCGGGTAAATATGCCCCACCCCCTCGCCTTTTCTATTTTAGTTAGACTATGCCGAAGCAAGTCATTGTTTATTGCTCCGGGGGTATTTTTTTAATGTTTTCCTTTTTATTTAACTTTACTTGTATTTAAGGACCTCGTACCATTTTATGCCCCCCTCCCTCCACATAGTCTTTAGCGGCCTATAAACTCAACTAACAAAAATAATAATACCTGCAGATATACAAAGTAGCAGATTTCTGGGAAAACCCCTTCCAGGAGCCGGTAGTAGTACTCGTATCTACTGCCGTCTTAAGGGATGGAGCTTAGCCGTGGGCGTATGAAGGGAGTCTGAACTTGTAGTAAATTTTGCGCATACAGTACACGATAGTGACTTTAAAATGAAATCCTCCATGAGCATAATCTACTAGGATTCAAAGATCCCAGTGGTTAAAAATGGATAAAGAGAGAGAAGTTGTCACGTTTACTAAATTTATTATACATGGACAATTTTAACATAATTATTATATTAACTCTAGAAAATGAAAGTGATCTTCAATCCTAACATACTCACTGTACCAATAGATTCTTCTCTTCCAGAGTTTTAAACTTGAAGTTCAGCGTTAGATTCTTCTTTCATGATTTTTAACTTGAAGTTCGGCGAAGTTAAGAAATCTCAAGTATAGCCAATGCAAGTACCGAAAAACTTCATGAATTCCAGCAATTAACTTCTTCCTGCATATTTTGAGATGGGGACAGATAATGGTTATCTTTCCAATAGTCACGAAGTTGTCCGAATAAATTAATCTACCAATTTTCTGTGTTGAGAGCCTGCAACTAGTCATAACCATAACCAAACTCGACGAACGCAGGACACGAAATGTGGTCGTTAACTTCAACTCTAAATTAGAAGACGAAACCAAGAAGAGGACACCAAGTACAATACGATCCAAATGAAGTTCATGATATGCGCGACGTAGCGCAAATTCCTTAATGAGAGGAATCGGCCATTTCACGAATCTTCCAATAAGTAAATCCTATGAGAACGATTCCCAAGCAAAGGAGAGAGTGAACTTATAAGACGAAGTAACTAGAGAAACGGTAACACTGAAGTGACCACCAGGATGACGTTAGAAATGGAGGAAACATGAAAATTAAATGGCGAGAGGCATGGAAACCTAATTATTTAGAAAGATCCACGACTCGGTGGTATCTGAAAGAGGAATGACGGCCTTTAAGGAATCTTGCAACTTCTGTGGTACTTGCAGAAGGACCGATCTTCCTTCGGTGACAACTGTAGGATGACATTAAGATCAATCCTACCCCAATCATCAACTCCCTATGGAGCTAACAAGTTAGCTGACGTTTGCTTGCAGTCGATTGTTTCTCTTTCTTTGTCCGCAAAGCAAATTTTAAATTCATCAACGAAAGCTAACCAGTCTTCACCTGATAAAGCTAACGTTGATTTCACAAAGTCAGCAGGAAGATTACCGGGGCGGTAGCTAAAAATAAATAAATATGGCGTTAGTATATTACATAAAAGTTTGAAATAAAATGTGCTTTATTAAAATCCTTGTCCTATTAAACTCATTAAAAGTGTCAACTTTTCCAACGGTTGTTGCTATAACATCTATTCCAGCTGCCTTTCCATTTTCAGACCTCCCAGCACTAACACCTTGAATCCTTAAATAGCCTGATACAACTCCCAGCTTACAGAAGCGAACCCAATCACATTCACATCATCTTGCATGTACATTATAGAAATCAAAGTATTATTATTATGAAGCAGACGAAACCACTGCAATAGTCCAAACGGACTTCTTGACAGTACGTCGCGAAAGTGAATAAGGGTAGGCCAAAAGTATGGGCAGAGAAAACTAAAGCCACACTGAAAACAGGAAAAAATTATGTAAAGGACAAAAATTAGATCAAATTAGAGAGGTTAAAAACGGCAGAACCTATAGCAAGGGAGAGGTCAGAATGGCTTAGAAAGTTGAAAAAAGGATCTCGAGCGAAAGGAGGATGGACCTTATGCTAAAACAAAGCCCAAACGCACATCAAATGCGATGCCTGATAGGCCAGGGAAGCATTCACAACGAGGGGCGAATAGACAAGGGCAAAGAGCAAAAGTAACAAAGTGGGGGATTCAGGGTGCCCTTGGCGCTAACCAGATGTCCATGAGTAAGGCGCGAGTGGCAAATCCGGAGGCGGCGAAGCGCCACCTCGAACCAACGGGAAGTGGGGATGGTTACTAGCCCACGGCTGTAGTAATGTTCCCCCTCGAAGGGGAGTAATGCTCAGGGTCCTAGTCGGCAGCATAAATGGTGATTACTCCCAGGTAAATCGTCCAGGACTTTCCATTCAGTCAGAAAGGCAATCAAGGGAGCAAAGGGATAAAAAATGCACACTGGGTGTAATGTTAAGATCGATTCAATAAAATGAATGGCCCCAGGTTTTACAGAGCAACTCGGCCCCAAAGTGGGTTCTTTGCATTAAAATTAAGGAGGTAGGGGGGATGGTGCTGAGCTTAAAAAGTGACTGCTTAAGACACTTACTAGGGGAAAACATATTGAATAAAACTTTGAAAGAAAAAACACGCACCACCACCGTTTGGAAAATAGTACTGAAAATTGTTCTTTCTCAACAAGAGGAAAGCACCACCATGAGTCAACCCGCCAAAGGGTGCAGATGCTAAAAATTTAAAAACTCTGAAGCATGATGAATGGATTGTTCCTGTTTAATCTCTTTTATACATATTACAGATGGGTTAAGGTTAGACAGTAATATAGAGAATTTTTCCCATTTGGGAAGAATCCCCTAACAATTCAACAGAACGAAGTTCACCATAACGTGGATCGGCGTGAGACGACTGGAAATAGGACGGGAATTAGAACTAGAGAATGATGTGGGAGGATCCTTAAAAAAAACGGGGTATGTGGGCACGCCTGCCAAGCTTAGAAGGCGTAATATCCTAGCCCGAAAGGGGAGGGATTTCATCAACCTTAAGAGAAGAATAGGAAGGTCGGGAGGGTAGAAAGAACCGGGCTGAATGTGGCGCCTGTTGATATCTCCAAGAGACGAAATGGTTAACAGACGAAGGTAGGATCATTCGGTTGTGGGCGAAGGTCACGTACAGAAGACAAGGTAAAGGTATCATCACTCGCGTTGAGGGGTTAGATAGAGGAGGAAGAAAGGTGCCATTCCGGCATCACCACCCTCACCCAACCTCCACTTCGAAGGCGACGTAGGGGGAGTGAGAAGAGCCACAAGGTTCATGAAACGAGGGTACGGGAGTGGGGGTAGGTCAGGCGGAATTGGGTGAAAGATCCCATCTCCTTAACGAGAAGTGAGGTGGGATGGGATGGGTTCTTAGAGATGATGAACCAGAAGCGCAGGTGAGAATTTGCGTAGCAGGGGGAGAAGAGACAGGAGAACCTTAATTGCGTGGGATTGGTATCAGTGTTGGTTTCTGATCTGGAGGTATCCAAAGACCAAATCAAATATGCTCGGATGCTCTCAATGGTTTCTGGAACATCTGAAGCTCCCGCAGACAACTGGTCCACGCTAGTTTCTATTGGAGAGGGTGAAGGCTCACGAAGCCTCAGTATAATAAAGTCCAGGAGAGAGGGAAGGGCAGGAATGGGGTGATGAGGGTGGGAAGAACTGGCCCTTAAGAAGCGCACACAGTTTGCGCAAATGTCTAGCACATCCTACTACCGGCCTATCGAAGGGAACTTTGTGCACATCGCACTGACAATACTTGTTTCAGAGAAAGGCGGCGCCAAAAAATGAGGCAGTTGTGCATATTTTGGGGGTGATCACAGGACTTAGAATGACTTGGTAGTACAATTGAAGCAAACATGCTCGACGAATATTCTGGCTCACATGCTCAAAAATGTAACGATTGAAGCAACGTCGGGATTATTGACGTATAGACTTACTGGAATCTGGAGGTATCCGTCCATGTAAGTGGGCAAATGCTACTGGTCAAAAATAAATAGCGTACCTATATTAATTGCGACACCAGTGACAATTTGGACTATACTTTGGACATGGATAACACACTGATTGGCAAACTTTGAATGCAGCCTTTTGAGGTCGTGGTCATTAAACTAAGAGCATATCATCTCACAACAAATTAAAGGTAGGGTGGAAAGGAGAGAGTAAAGGGAGACGAGACGAGTATTTACTTTATCACAATGAGCGAGGGAGGACACCTGCACAAGGTTACAATCATTACAGGACCACATACGACAATGTTCTTCGCAATGCTTAGCAAAATCTTCACTAACTTCGAAAACATCCTCTACTTCCGTAAGGTTAAAGGCAGAATCTAAGCAGAGGACTAGGAACTGCTGGTAATCTAGATCAGGATCGACCTCACTTGAGAATGGGTCAATGTATGTGTAAAAGTTTGAACTGGAAAGATCCAGTAGCACGAAGACCAGAAACTGCAAGTTTCTAGGAACGAGTGTCAATGTTTTTACCCATAAACTAAAAAAACAAATAGATATTTACTTCTATCATGCAGGCTTACCATTCTACATGGGGAGGAAAGGACATCTCCCAGCGGCAACAGTGATACCACACCTGATATACTCCAGTAACCACAAATGATCCAGACAGTAGCACTGGACCAATGGTGAGCCAGGACCCCAGTTCCCAATGGACCAGGCAAAGCCAATAAAGCCTCCCATTTGCCACCAAACTTCCCTGCTAAAGAAGTGTGTTGCCACTTCAAGGTCTCAACTCAGGAGGAGGCTCAATTTCTAAAACAAGGTGACAAGAATTCCTCTAGGAACCAATTCCTATGTTGTAGTGGAAGCCTTAAGGGATGAAATGGGTTCGAGCAGGTATGAAGAGTGAGGTGCAGAGATGAAAGTTAATTATAAACTGATGCTGCAGGAGATGAAAATGGAGACCTGGGTAGGTCATGTACATGCATTCAATAATAAATCGATCCCAGTCGCATAAGGGGATGAGACAAATTGAAAGAAAATACAATTTAGGAGCGATATATGATGAGAAAGGGGATAAGCTGAAATGCAAGATACTAGAGAAAGGAGCGAAGGTTTTGAAAGGAATAAATTTTAAGTCATACTGAAAAAAAAGAAGCGTCTCATGGAAAAAATAAAGATAGCTGTTATCCAAGGCATGAATTTAATCACGAGGTAAAGGGTTGAGCATATAGATGGGATGGTGGAGGATACGATTGAGTGGTAGACAATATAACATATGATAGTGGAATCGAGAGCCACAATGTAGAGAGGGAGAGGCTGATAGTAGCAGGAACAGTAGGATGGGTGGAATGAAGAACAGATTGTGGACTCTAATAGTTCTATGGCTTGAATGTGGAGAAAGTGATATTGATCAGGGGAGAATGACAACAGTAGGAAAACGAAAGATTTTTGCTGTGTGTGGAAAATGGGTAAGATGTAGTCATAAAAGGTTGCTCCAATGGTGTAGAGTGCAGGCAATAGAGGCAGCTATAATTAAAACCATCTATAACTTATTAGCTCTTCCCACACAGAATTCCTTTAATGCCTCATCCAGATACAAAGGGTGGCATAACAACATGAACTTGATCTACTTTTGACCTCATTGTTCACACATATTCTGCCATTTATATCTTTTGTCCACAACTATTCTTCTCTTAGTTTCTCATCTCTCCCTCACATAATAACTTCCTATTCCCATCCAGATCCTCATTCATCTTCCTTCCAAAATGCTTAATTTTCTGTTCTTGTTAAATATTTTTATTCCAAACCATGTACAGACTTTAGGGTCATTTTAACATTGTATAAATACTAAGGGTATGTGATCACTACTCTTTAATACTAACTAAAATTCTTGGCTACACTTAACTGAATATTTAAGCAATGAAACTCTTGAAAATAGTTAATATTGGACATGGTAATTTTTTCCCATATTTGAAATATGGAAACAGAATGAACTCTAGCAACATGTAAGTGAAATAAAAATTCTCAGCCCCCCATTCTATGCAGCTATGTCTCCCTTTTGCTCTTCATTGCATGTCTCACATAGTCAAGCGCCACCATTCAGCATCATGCTTTCTCATCCAATTTTAGCACACCTACATACAGCCATTACACTACCCTAGGGTACCATTAAATTTGTTCAAAATATGCTCTATATCCAAGTTCAAACTTCCTGTCCTACTTTCAAGCATTCTACCGTGAGATTCCCTTATCCTTTAATTCAATTGCATTTTACTTTTCATTCTCCCCCTTTTCCCCATCCTCTCATTCACAAACCAAGCAATTTAACATTACCATGCACAATTATATTGTCGGATGGTTCCATACAGCTTTCACATCAAATACACCCTGTAGCATATTCTTTTTTTTCCAGATCAATCATACTCTTAGATTATCCCTCTCTTCTTTGTCCACCCCAACCAGCACAACTTCTACAATTGGTTAGGTGACACCAATCAATTGTAAAGTTAGCTTTGCCAGTCATGAAAAATAACACAAATTAAGAGACGCAACCACAAAAAGGATTAAATTTCTGATTAAAAAAATAAAAATAAAGCCAGGCTATTATGACCAGAATTGTCTGGATGCTTGATATGGGTCCTTAAAACAATTCAAAGTATGCCAGAAAAATGTGCAAACTCGAACACTTTTATTGATCAACCATGGATGGATAAGACTATGCTACAGATGTCAAAATTGAGTTTTGAGTGAAACTTCTCTCTCTCTTTTTTTTTGCATTAAGTAGACAACTTTATTATTATTATTGAAATCTCCAGTTGAAAGGTTCAACTACACTCAAGTACCTAAATAAGTGCAGACACATGCAATTTACCACCCAAACACACTCTATTTTTCCACATCAAAGGATTCTGAGATTGTCATTGATAGGAAGTAAACCAATCTAATAAAATTCATAATATTATGATAACTCCAGGGCCAAGTATTCTTAGAAGAGGGTATCTGGGCATGGGCCCATTTGCAGTTATATTCAAATTCTTATGCATACTACAAGCATCAACAAACATATAAACTGGTATTAAAAAGGAGCAAAGATTAATACTATAATAAAATCTGAATAAAGAATAAGAGGGGCCAGATCAAGGAAAAAGAGGATAAAGAAAAATAGGAATAGTAAAAACAAAGGGTTAAAAAGAGCGAATCCTGCTATAGCCAACTTTTCAACTACAAGACTGTACTATAAGCCTTCAGGAACAAGTTGACACTAAAAGCATAATTGACTCGTATGATGTGAGCCAAGATTCCCCCTCCCTCCACCCATGGCTCTAACAATAGACGAATTAGATCTCTGACTAAAGTAACTTTTTTTATGGAGGAGGGTGGTGGAAGCTCAGAGGCGCAAACCCACCCTGAGGAAGGAGAACAATTTGTACAGAGAACCAGGGGCATTCAGCAAGAATTAGATGCAAGTGGTATGAGTCACAGAAGGAAAAGAGAAAATGAAAGAGGTTGTGACGGGAGATGAAATACCAGGGGCATTCAACAAGTACATTGGATATAGCTGGGAGGAAGAGCATGGGACAAGGTTTCCTTGGGTTAGCCTGGTATGACCCATGCAGAGGGGGGTCAGCACCCCTTCTGTGCGGTAGGAGCGGTGAAAAGATGAGGCCCTGTAGCCGAGGATGGGTTTAATGAGGTGAAGTAATGCAATTATGCCAACAAAAGACAAGCAAATGAAATCTTAAAAATAAAAACCATCGATTCCAAACACCAGTTCTATACAACATTCACCAGTGTCTAGTAATGCATTCAACTTGCATACTTCTAGTGTTAAAACTCCTATTGACAATTAGGACAGGTAAAATAAAATTTGATGTGTGTCTTGAAATGCAGTGAAATTAAAACGGACGAATTAAATAGTAGCAATAGAAGGAAAGTAAATAGACCTAACAAAACCCAAATAAAATTAATCCAATTTGTGATGGTTGAGAAAGTTGCCGTTTTTCTTTATATTGAAGTTACTAGTACAATTTATATCTTTTTGGCTTCTTTTTCAATTTCAAATTGCTATAAATGTTGTATATCTGATGTAAATGCTAAACAGGATTCAAGCCTGAATGTCGTTCCTCTCAGTTTGTCCCGTAGATACGAAGATGAGAATTTAAATACATGGTCCAAGAATCGGAAGTAAAACTGGTGAAATAAAGGAGTGAACGATTGAAGCCAAAACTGAAGAACTCTCTGGCTTCTGGGAACACGCCCAAAACAAAAATCTCATTCAATTTCACATCCACTGAACTCAAACTCCCTGATGAGCACAAGCAGAGGCAGCTATGCCCATATGCAATCCTCTTCCATTTCTTCTTGCTGCGGTCCCTCATGCTGCTGCTGTAGATCAATCAATTAGTCATACTGACGGTTGATAGCAGGTGTCAGATGCCTACTCCAGCCATGAATTGAGCCAAAGGTTGATGTATCTTCTAGTCCTCATACATTTGCGATGATTGAAGAGAGCGATCGACTTTGGCAGTTTGTTTCTTGTATCAAGGCTGAAACACACTGAGTACTAAAGAAAATTTTAGTAATCCTTTGACAACTGCTCTAAAGGCAGACATATAAATCTTTGGTTGATTCATATGGCTATGTTTCCCTAGTATAATATCTATATATATACATATGAAAAGGGAAACAGGTCAGATTTTATAGGGACAATATTACCCTACTTAGGGCACTGGAATGTATTTAGTTCTTCAATTGTGTATTATTCTTTGGCATTTGGTGAAGCAAAATTCAGCATGGTCGAATGTGTAGCGTACCCGAATGTAAGGGTAAGTGTGTGGTAAATTACATGAACTAGAAGTAGATTGACTAAAACGTCAATCAGCAAAATGGGTATCCTAAACCATAAACAGTTAAAGGCTAAGTCTGTGACTGGCGGTGACTAAACTACTGGTACTAGACAAAACTGAAGAACTTAGTGGACAGACCTGCGACGAAGAACTTGCCACTAAGAAAAAAATGTGCCACTCACCTCTTAAAGATAACTTTAATTGCCTTTTCCCTTTCTCTTTTAGCAAACCAATCTACAAGAAAACCAGTCATTTTAGGTGCATTTTGATACAACTTAAAAAACTGGTGGTAATTCAGCAAAGCCCAGGCTGCTCTAAGTTTAAGGGCAAAGGATATACAGGGGTCTTTCTTGTCAGTCTCGGTTAATGTAGCCATTATTGAAGTGATATCTAAAAAAGAAGAAAGAAAAAAATCAAATATATACCTATGACATAAAGAAACATTTAACATATTTGTATGCCATCAGATCCAGCCCAAATCACCCAGAAAAGGCGCCATTGCAGTGGCCAAGACCCACACGTCTCTAACTCCTAAAATGTTGAGTCATCATTCAGGAGGGGTTTGAAGTTAGGTCAATGGGTGTTCTGTGTTTTCAGGGGTGGTCGCATCTTGGAGAGTTTGTGTCATTTGTTTGCTAAGTTATGTGTTTGTGGTACTGGATGGCTGGGTAATGACCTAAGCCTGGATAAAGTTGAGTCCGATTATCAAAATGAGGGTGTGATAAACATTATAAATAGATACATCCTTCAAAATTCGATCAGAGACAGACCAAGGCCCTAACGGAAGGTCATTGAACGCGAATGGAGTTATTATAGAAGCTTTGCAACCCAGCTTATCTTGCCCATTTAATGAGTTATATTTATTCACCCTTTTAATGATACATTTTTTTTCTTTACAGCGAGTGCCACCAAGGGCATAAGTTGTAGTAATTAAAATTTAACCAAGTAGTAGGCTACTTTAAAATTAATGAAAATCAAAGAAAACAAAAAAAATCCAAATCCAAACAACAAAAAAAAAGAAATGAGGGCAAGAAAAAGGAAGCATGCTCCGGGATCGGGGTCCAGCAAAGGATCATGCTCCCTTACGTCGTCTTACGTCTTGAAAAAGTGAGAAAAGTAAAGTGGATAGTCGGAGTATAGTGGATAGGGTAGTTAGGATATAGCGGTGAAGAGGAATAAGTCATGCTCCCAATACCAAAGAGTCAAATCAAATGGAGGAGCTCTTCCAAAAAGTCTGGGTAGTGTACAATTCTGTGTACACAAAACCACCTCGAGTACAAGATACAAGAAGTAGCGACATCGCTCATCTTGGTACAGGGTCAAGTAACATTCAAGGCCAACCCCAGACTGGGACATTCAACAAGAATGTAGGGAACAGTCAAGGGGACAGCGCAGTAACATGGGATTGATCAAGTAATTTTACAAGAGGGGATGTCTGCCATTCAACTCCCCAAGCAGGAGAGAGAGCAGCGGGATATGCCTTCCAGGCTTGGCTCGGAGATGCGGGGGCCCTATTTGAAGAGATAACCTCACAGGAATAGCTGCGAGGTTCCGGGAGGCAGAACTTCGGGCGCTCTCACCATCGAGGACTGATCAGGGAAAGTTGGGTTTGCTATGCAAGTCTTTTCCACCTTCTGCAGCGGTCCCTCCTTTGGAGGGTCTAGCATCCGTGACCCACCCAGGCGACTTGGGTGGGGGCGTAGGACCCGTAACTCCTTTGATCTTGTCCCCCTTTAAGGGGACAGCTTTGGGAACCCCTGAAGAAAGCCTCACGACCCCATTCAGGGGTAATGCCTCATGTGAGTCTAATGACTGTGCAGACGTGCAGCAGTTTCGCCTTACTATAAACGGTCACGCTGAAGGAGGGGGGCTGGGTCTGGTTGTGATCCTTTTGTGGTGCCAGATCACCAGGGAAATGCACGGACTGAGTCACAGAAGGGTTCAGACACGACCATGCTCGTAAACTTGGAGTAGCCAGAAGAAGAGGGAGGGGAGGGGGCATTTTAAAATTGAGGCATAAGACGTCCCAGGCGGGGTTGGGCGTGCAAGGATCAAGTCCTTAGCCCCCTGAAATGAGTGACGATTCGTAGCCTGAAAGGCCAGGGTTTCCTTCTCAAAGAGATACGCACCCCATTGCTTTGAAGCGGGATGCGGTTCTGCGCAATGAACACACTTGGTCATACAGGACCGGGACTTATCATGTACAGCCTTGGAGGAAATTGCACAGACTTTGGGTAAACCCAACTTTGCATGTCTACACGAACAATCAGATGGCGAAGCAGCGGCAGTGGCACGAATGACTTCAAGATGTAGCAATACTTTTTTTAAGGGCCCATCTGGCGACTGCCTACTAGGCCAAAAGTCACCATAATCACGCTACAGCTTAATATTAGGCTAGATTAAAAAACAAGTAAAGGAGATCTTAAAAAAAAACGAACAAAGGCTAAGAAACAAGCTACCAAAAAAATAAAACAAAAAAAAAAGATAAGCAAAATAGCAACATGAAGAAAGCAAACACTGGTGTAAGCGGTAGCCCCCCCCCCCGGGGGGGGAGGGGCAGGAACCATACGACCTACAACAAAGAGCGTCATATAAAAGGTCATAGTCCACAAGACTATGTAGACGAACTTGTCCGGAATAGAATGGACAAGCGGTAGCAACCCGCTCTCCCGGTACGGGATAGTTAACGTGCGCGAAGATCACCCAGACTGGAATATTCAACAAGAATATGCCGAACAGTCTGGGGGATGATGCAGTCTTGGCAATAAGGTACGATCAAACGGCGGAGTGTTCCGCAAGTGTGTCCAATTCGTAGACTACACAAAGCAAACATCCATGGAAACATCCACGGCTCAATGACCTTTTAAGTTCCAATCGACCGTCTCTCATCTTCTTTGCCAGGCAGCCTAGAATCCTGCCATGTAATCGGTGTGAGGTCACCCAGTCCTCGCTACCTCTTTGGTGCCCTCATTCCCGATAATTCCCACATGTCCAAGAACCCAGCAGAAGATAATCTCAACATCTGCCCGGCTCGCCGAAACCATGGCATCACGGATACCGCAAACCAGGGAATGTGGAGATTCCAATGCCCCTGGGGAAACCTACCCCCTCTTGGCACTTGGGAAACATCCGTATACACTGGCACGGTTCCAGCGTGACACGAAGTGTGCTCCAAAAAGACCGAACACAATACTTCTGCAGCTGTAAAAGCTTTGGGAGAAGAGGCGTGGTGAAAAATAGTTAAAGGCGGTACCCTCCAGGGTGGCGTCCTGGGCAAAATCAGAGGCGTCACCGGCCCGAGAGCTACACCTAGCTTTCGAAGGAGTTTCCTAGCCCAAAGGGCTTAGGGTATGACAGGCGTCTCTAGGCGGAATAGGCACCGTCGAGATCAGCTGCAGATGCAGTGAGAGTTGTTGGCGACGGAGGGAGGTGACGGGCTCGTGCGTACAGACGAATAATGCAATGTGCACGGCGCCGAGCGAGTGGCATCTCCCTAGTATCGACAAGTAGGCTCTCAATGGGGGATGTGCGGAAGGCAACGGTCACCAGGTGAAGGCCGATGTGGTGGATAGAGTCCATCTTCCGCAATACACGCTTGGCTGCAGATGCATAAAACTCGCATCCATAGTAGAGCTTGGAACGAAAAAAAGATCGATAAAAAAGTAAGGCAGTAGCGTATCAACGCCCCAAGCGCTACATGACACGGAACCAAGAATATCCATGGCGCGGGTACAAGAGACCCTAAGGCTGTGAATATGAGCCTCCCAGGTGAGGCGTCGGTCAAATACATGACCAAGGAAACGGTGAGAGTCCACCACTTCCAGGCGCATCCCATTGAGAAATAGGTCTGGGTCAGGATGGAGCCGTGGATGGCGGCAGAAGTGCACCACGATAGTCTTGGCCAAAGAAAACAGAAGCTTGTGCGCTTCGGCATAGCGAGAGACGCGGTTCAATGCCTGTAGGAGTCGACGCTCCAGAGTTGGCATCTGGGCCGCGGCAAAAGAGATCGAAAGGCAGTCCATGTAGAGCATAGGGAAAACATCTTCTGGAAGCACCGAGGTGATGCCTTTGATGCTGAGGGGAGTGTGTGACACTGAGGACACTTCCAGCTCCATTGGGAAGGAGAGAGCTCCCCCACCCGTACGCGCAATCGACGATCTCGCAAAAATTCAGATATAAACATTGGGAGGCGTCCCTTGGAACCCATCGTGTGGAGAGTCTCCATGATACCGTATCGTCATGCGGTATCATAGGCCTTCTTTAAATCGAAAAACACCATGGCATAGTGAGGTCTACGAAGGAAGGCCTCACAGAGAGTATTTTCCAGTTGGAGCAGAGCATCCAAGGTGGAGTGGACTTGCGTTAGCCGCACTGAGCAGAAGACAATTGGCATCCACTGTCGTGCAAGAAGGCTAATCTAACATTTACCAATTTATCCATCAACTAGCACAGGCAGGAAGTTAGAGAGATTGGGCGCAAAATGGTCGGGCTAGACTGATTTCTCCCTGGTTTGCGAAAGGCGAGCACAGTAGCGATTGGCCAGGAATCTGGAAGGAGACCCTCCACCCAGATCCTCTTGAACAAATCTAAGAGAAAGGCCATGCCTCGCCCACCCAGGTGTCGAAGCATGGCGTACGGGACATCGTCCGGACCATGGGCGGTGTCCGCGCACGAAGCAAGAGTGGAACGCAACTACCTCACTCAGAGTAAACCTATCGTTGAAGAGTTCTCCGCCTCTGGAGGTAAAGTGCAGCCGGCGGTCTTCCGCGACATCACGACGCGCATTAAATGCTGGTAGAGCAGCATCCCGGGTAGAAAAAGCGGAGAAAGTGGTCGCCAAGGATTCTGCCACGGACGCAGGGTCCGAGATTACAGTGCTATTCTATTGGAGAACTTGCCTCGAATCCTTTTGACTCGCTTCCCCACCTCTGCTAGAGGGCTCTTCCTTTAAGTGAAGACACGTATGCTCACCAAGAAGAGCGGCGGGCGTGCATCGAAATATACCAGAACCTCGCCCTAGCTCAGCGAAATTCACCAACAGTGAAATCGTTCAAGAGAGAAAGAATGGGTCATGTTCCAAGTCCACAACTCCACGACCACCAAAGGCAGGAATCCTTATAAGGCAAGTCTCAAAACACTGTGACGGGGGATGGAGAATCAATTGTATAATAAAAAAAATGTTCTAAATACGGTGGACATGACCTATAACCGTTTATGTACAGATTAGTCTATGATTGATACCCCCCCCCCCCAAGTGAATAAGACTCAAATCTTACCCAATGTATTTTTGGTGAAGATGTAATAGAGTACCCTGTAAGCTGTAAATTCCAAGCGATTGGCACCTCCACGATCCTTGTACAAGTCCTTGAGCTGGGATTGACACTGATTAAATTCTTCATGATCTCCCTTTTCTAAGGCGACTCTACAATGGGTCTCATAAACCTTTTGAGAAATAATCAATTATAATTAGAAAATTGATAGGAATAAGCTTCATTATAACTGGGCTATGGTCCAACAGAGTAGAGACACTACTTACAATTACAGCTAAGTTAAGCTGCATCAGGTGTGGTTAGTTGTGTGATGGAGTCTGGATTAGGGTCGACTTGACGTCAACTGCCATAAATTGCACACACAAGTGGTCCAGATCCCACGTTAAACCATAGGTCCCCATTGAGAAATAAAAGATCTTAAATGAGCGCAGAACGGTAGTAAAACCCCTACAAAGTTATTTAAAATCAATATACCGGGTGTTTAATTTTTTTTTTGTATTATTTTGCAATCTAATAACTTTGCCAGTTCCCGTTCAAATGTCTTCAAATTCTAATACTATGTGTAGAAACAGGTCAAGAGTTTATGTTTAATGTTTGATGTTTTTCTCTTTACAGGTATAAAAATGCCATTTTGAAGAAGACGAGTTCAAGGAATGTCTGGTGGTTTTCAGTGATGAGGCCACATTTCATAGGAATGGCAAAGTCAATAAGCATAATGTTCGCATTTGGGGGAAAGAAAATCCCCATGCCACAGTTGAGCTTGCGAGGGACTCACCAAAAGTGAATGTGTTCTGTGCCATCTCCAAGAACCATCTTCGGGGAAAATGTGACCGGTCATATATATTTGCAAATGCTTCAGAACTGGCTAATGGATGAGTTCATTGCAAATGAACAAAAAGACTTCATTTTTTAACAGGACAGGGCTCCACATCACTGTGCAGGCTTATTCCAATGATTATCTGCGAGGGAGATGATTGGGCGTGCTGGTAATGACAATATGCTGTTGAAATGGCCGTCATGTTGACCTGACCTGATACCTTGCGATTTTTTTCTTTAGGGCTATGTGAAGGGACTGGTCTATGCCTCCCACCCCTCTTCCATCAAACCTAGAGGAACTCAAGCACAGAATCACTACAGCACTGGAGACTGTTACAAAAGACATGCTGCATTGTGTTTGGGAGGAGCTGGACTACCAACTTGACGTGTGCCGTGTCTCAGGCGATGAGCATATTGAACATTTGTGAAATCGTTCATGGAATCCACATACCTTTGATTTTTTCATTCAAATTTGGAGGAATAAATCTTATGTTTCTTAACATTAAGCCTGTTTAGTTTAATTTACCTTGACTATGTAGTTTCTGTGATATTTACATCTCAAATGATATCAAATTTTTTTAAACACCCAAGATATATATATATATATATATATATATATATATATATATATATATATATATATATATATATATATATATATATATATATATATATATATATATATATCAATATATATATCAATATATATATTAGAATAAATAAGTACCTAGCAGTTTTTCTTGAATGCCTATTTTGTTGAAGATCATTGTATATTTAGCCCTAATTCATTTTCTTTGGTAATTTTCTATTTTCCTTATTATTTTCTTTTCTATATCCTGTAGATGGCAAATTATTTCTCCTAGGTTCATCTATCTTGTTTCATGTTACTGTGTTTGGTAAAAACCAAACTTTAATTGCTGAGCCTTCGATCTTGCATGACCATCTTCAGAGCAGATTTAGCTGTTCTTTTCCTCATTTACCGATGAAAGTATGGTGAAAATAGAATGAGGAGAGTTTTGAAGGGGTATTTATTAGCCCAAGCTTGAACGGGCCAATCAAGGAAGATGGAATTTTTAGAACAATTTTAATGTTTGATTCCAACTTATAGCTTGAGTGTTGAAGGTTGGCATTTCTTCATTGATTATGATGGCTTCTAAGATGTTTAGTCTAGATGGATTTCTTTCTTTTCTTTTCATCATGGTGTTTTCAACCAACATATCTCTTGTTAGGCTGGTCTTATCAAAGCTCTCTATATGATTTTTAGGTGCTCCATTTTGAAGATGCATTGTTAAATGCAACATACTTGTTATTATGAAGCTTGCAGTCTTCATGTGGGAGTTGAACTCGTAGACTATGTTAGTAGACTTGAGTTTCGGGGAATCTTGGCAGACGTTATTTTTCATCAGGAGAATGTTGACTTTGGTTGTTTTGTAATATATGATGAGTTGTATTTTGTTCATTGAATGTTTTACTTTGCTGTTATGATTAACAATCTCCTTGATGGCTCTTTTCATCTACTTTGTAGCCGTTTCTATACAAGAGCTTGATGTTATTTTTTATTTCTTGGTTGTTGTCAGTTTGATCTGTGACTTGGCATTCTTTTGTAAAAACGTTCCAAGTTGGTGTTCAATCACGCTGTTTAGAAAACCATTGTTTATGAGGGGTTGTTTTCCATGGGAGATCTCCTGATGGAATAGTTCCCATGTGGAACAGCATTTGAATGCTCACACAATACACATAATCAACGGGGTCTTCCAACCCTTGCACACCCCGAAACCACCCCCATTCCATTATTCTGTTCTCAAATCTATTCTTCTGACACACCCATACCACAATCGACCACACCTCCTCCCAGCCAGTGGCACATCTAGCCCCCATAGGGAAACAAATTCAAACCTGAACAATTTACCTCAACAGTAAATCCATCCCTGATTCCTTGAACTGTAAGATCTTGTCGAATGGACTTCAATTGATTACAGGCATAGTGATAATCATGCTTCTCCATCCAGTCCTTTTTGACATTTTCCAGAGCTCTCCTTAGGGTAGGCATAGTACGAATGGTCGATGGTTCAGGGGCCTGAAAATAAAGCACATTTTGAAATAGTATGAAAAATGTCTGATGCCAATATATGGGAATACTTCACAGGCATGATTTTCATTTGTGTAAATATATAGTAAAATGCTTTGATGTTTTTTTCATTAAATACTTCCAAATATTATCAATACCCCAATTCATATGGTATAATAGTTTAAAAGCAGGGAAAGGTGAATCTCCAGTCCCAAACTCATCTTTTAATAAGATTGTTATAAAGAGTGGGTTACCAATCCATTCCATGGATGCATGCAGGAGATCACATGTAATGCCTGTATACAATGGGCAGTATTATTCTCCCCAACAGCAAAGAGATCTGACTGAAATGGCATGAAATGCTCAGAACACCAAGACTTCCAGAGTGGACAAGTGCTTCAATGATACTTTTTTTTATAGGAACCCATCTGGCAACTGTCTACTAGGGCAAAAGTCGCCGTACTCACGACAGCTTAGTACTAGGCTACATTAAAATAACATTATGCAAAAAAACAACAATAACAATAAAAAAGGAAAAAGGGAACAAGCACGCTCCGCGTCAGGGGGAGACCAGCCTCCCCCCGGCACACGAACGTGCAACATACAAAAAAAGTTAAATAAATTGGAAGAGTCCAGCCTGCTCCAAAAAGTCATTAAGTCCACAAGTCAGTGTGCACGAATCCGTCCCGAGTACAAGGGACAATCGGTAGCGACCCCGGGACCGGGACAGGTAGTGTGCAACAAGATCACCCAGTCTGGGACATTCAACATCAATGTCTCGAACAGTCTGGGGGACAACGCAGTCATCACAACATGCCGCAGGCGAGCGATCTATCGAATAGCGGTGCGTCCCGCGAGTGTGTCCACAGGAACAGTCGCGGCGCAATGGCAGACAAATTTAAGTTCCTCTCGACCGTCTCCCATCTACTTTGCCAAGCAGCCTGGAGAGCTGCCAGTATTCCTGCCATGTAATCGGTGAGGAAGAGCTGAAACGCTGGTCTGGTCGTACAGTCCTCGTGGACTCTTTGGCGACATCATTCCCCCCATTTCCTACATGTTCAGGAACCAGCAGAAGTTAATTTCGACATCCACCTGGTTCGCCAAAACCGTAACGTCACAGATATCACAAACCAGGGAATGCGGAGATTCCAATGGCCCCGAGAGCACTCAGGACGCTTTGTGAATCGCTATAAATCACAATCCGGTCTCTGAACCGGGCACGTTGCATAATCTCCCATTCTGAGCGGTGTATTGCAACCAGCTCGGTAGTGATTTTTTTTTTAAGAGCTCATCTGCTCATCACCCTAGTAGTGAAGACAGACGAAGAGCCTGGAAGAGATAAGCTGACTTCGAACAGAGGGGATACAGCGTGGAAACTGACCCCCTCTTGGGACTTGACGCCATCACTATACACTAGTACGGTTCCAGCGTGACACGAAGTGTGCTCCAAAAAGGCCGAATGCAATACTCCAGGCGCTATAGAGGCGTGGCGACAAATGGTCAAAGGTGGTACCCTACAGGGTGGCGAGCTGGGCAGGACCAGGCGCGATACCGGCCCGAGAAATATACCTAGCTCTCGAAGGAGTTTCATGGCCATAAACGCGAAGGGCTTAGGGTATGACTGGCGTCTCTCAGCGGCATAGGCACCGTCTAGATCAGCTGCAAATGCAGTGAGAGCTGTTGGCGACTGAGGGAGGCGCCTGGCTCACGCGTACAGGCAAGTTATGCACTGCACTCGACGCAGAGTGATTGGCATCTCCCCAGCATTGATAAGTAGGCTCTCAATGGGGGAATTGCGGAAGGCTGGTGTGATGGATCAAGTCCACCTTCCGCAATATACGTTCGGCTGCGGATGCTCTATAAAGAAGTAAGGCAGTAGTCCTATCAGCGCCCCAGGCGTGGCATAAGTGCACCACCTTAGTCTTGGCCAAGGAAAACCGAGGCTGAGATGCGTTTCAATGTCTGTTGAAGTCGACGCAGCTAGGTTGGCAGCTAGGTTATGGCAAAAGAGATCTAAAGGTCGTCCACGTAGAGCGTAGCGAGAACATCTTTCGGCAGCGCCGAGGTGATGCCATTAACGCTCAGGGCAAAGAGTGTGACACTGAGGACACTTCCCTGTGTGACACCCTCTTTCCCGCAAAAATTTCAAATATAAAGATTGGGAGGCGTCCCCTCGCCCCCATCATGTGGAGAGGCTCCATGATATCGTATCGCCATCCGGTATCACAGGCCTTCTCCAGATCGAAAAACACCGTGGCGTAGTGCTGTCTCCGAAGGAAGGCTTTGCAGAAGCTGCACTGTGCAGAAGACAAATGGCCTCCGCAGTCCAGAAAAAAGGCTAATCTAACATTTACCAATTTCTCCATCAACTTTTGACTCACTTCTAAACCTCTGCTAGAGGGGTCTTTCTCGTTAAATGAAGACACGTATGCCCGCCAAGAAGAGCGGCGGGCGTGCTTCGAAATATACCGGAACCTAGCCCTAGCCCGACGAAATTCACCGACAGTGAAATCGTTCGGGCGGCGCTTATAGCGCATGTAGGCATAACGCTTCTGCTTGAGGGCCCTCTCACACTCCGCTGACCACCACTGGAGTGATCGGCGTGCAAAACGGTCAGATGTTCTAGGAATAGTACTTAAGCCGACGGTGATGAGGTTGTCAGAGAAGAATTCAACGGCCTATCTACCGACCTAAACTCCTCTACTGAGAGAGAGAAAAACCAATCATTTCCTGAAATGTGGACCACCGCGAACGCGACAAGCACCACTGGGGAGGGTTCTCGGACAGCAGCAGCCCAGAAAATATTTGAATGTGAAAGTGATCACTACCATGGAGGTCATCGACCACCCCCGGCCCCAAATCAGGCTGTGCATGCCAAGAGCACAGAGATAGATCGATGCAGGAAAATGAAGTGGTTCTTGGTCAGTGATGCTCAAACTCATTCACATTTAGGACACCCATCTACAGCTCGTCGATCATCAGGTCGGCAAGGACTTGACCGCTATGATTAATCGAGTAGACTCCCCAGAGGGGATGTCTACCATTCAAATCTCCAAAAAAGTGAAAGCTCCACGGCAACCATGCCACAGCTACTGCCTGAAATGAGATTATCTAAAGCAAAGAGAACGGAGACATCGCGCATCCTTCTGCCCAGCCCCCATCCCGTGGTGATGGGGTCGCAAAACCCTTATACCCCAGGAGGGTGGGCAGGGGGCACGCGCCCAGCATGGTCTCCTGCAAAAAGATAGATAATGGGGAACAGAGGAGACGAGCCTCCGCAAGTCCTCCCAGTTGGCCCGGAGTCCGCGGCAATTCCATTGAAGGAATATGCCCTCCAGAGAAGACCCTCACAGGAATGGGTGTACACTTCCTGGAGACAGAACTACGGGCGCTGTCACCTTCAAGGACTTATCGGGAGAGGTTGGGTTCGACATGCAAATCTTTTTCTCCCTCCGAGTTGAAACCTTAGGCAGGCAGGAGTCGCCTTTTTAGGAGTATCCACCATCTCCGAGCCACCTAGCCTACCACTGGGTGTGGGCAAAATAGTAGAAGCTCCTTTACTGTTGTCCTCCTTTCGGGAGGCAGCATTAGGAGCCCTGAAAGACAGACTAACGACCACCTTCAGTGGTGTTAGCTTGAGTGAGTCTAACAACTCTATAGAGGCACACAGCCATTTTGCCTTACGGAAAATGCTCACAGTTGGGGAGGGAGAGGGATCCATTGTTTTAGCCGAGGTTAGTGTGAGCCCTTTGTGCTGCCAGCTCTACCAGAGGAGTGACCAGGAGCAGAGGGTGCCTTTTAAACAAAGAGGCATAAGACTTCCCAGGAGCAACTTAGATTTGGGGTAAATCCAACCTTGTATACAGGAGTGTTCACAAATGCCTTCACACGATAGCACTACCAATCAGGAAGCCTGTCACAGCCAAAAGTAATTAAGAGTGTAGGGGACGGCCCCTCCATTTTCTCATCACACGTTCGACCTTGCCCATTCCATGTCAGCCAGCTCTAAGGTGATATCATCTATGGAGTAGTCCACAAGTTCCTCAACGTAGATGACTCCCTTTACAAAGTTCATGGTAGAGTGTGGCATCACACTAACTGGAGTGCCATTAAGTGTCGAAAAACATTAATCATGGCCGCCTCAGAGTGATCTGAAGCATTCGCCAGAAGGCTCCCATCCAAAAAAATGGAACACCTTCGGTTCCCTACCAATTAACCTAGCTAATATACTCCTCTTATGGATCATGTTGCCCTTGGCCAACATGCTGCCATCAGTGGCACAAATAACCAGAAAGCGTTTTAAGCCAGTGGGCTAAAAAAAACGCCAGTTAGTCATTCAATGAGGGACCCCACCTCCAGAGGCGTCTCGGGGCTGGACATGCCAATCTTAGCTTGGTCAGGGTCTAAAATGATAGCAAACCCATCTCTCCCTTGAGACCCAGTGTAGTGAGAAGAGCCTTTAGACCTCCACTTGCGACGTTTCTTTTTAGGAGAGGGGGCATGGTGAATGAACCCACTTCTCTTCACCAGTGGAAGGAGCCCCAGGGCATTGGACCGGCTTCATCATGATCCTTCTCTAAGATGGAGGTCTTAGCTGTCAGAGGGACACCAGCCTAGGGAGGAGGTCTCGCCTCCTCTCCTTTTGAGTCCTCAGGGGTACGAGCCGTCTGAGGACTCAGGATCAGTGTTTGGTACCAAGCCTGGGTCAACCCCATGTAAGATCCTGCTATTTGAGGCTGGGTCACCTCTGGAACCATCCACATCTCCAGGGGGTGTCTCCGTGTGGCCTCCTCTCCACAAGGCATCACAGATCCCATTTGCGGCACTCTCATCACAGTCATGTCTCTGGTCAAAGGAGTCCCTCGATTACCCCCATCCTCCTTGACACCCAGAGGAGGACGCCACGCTTGGAAGCTTTTTTTTTTAAGGAGCCTATCTGGCGACTGCCTAGTTGGGGCATAAGTCGCCGTACTCACCAAAGCCTATTACTAGAGTATATTAAAAATAAATAACAAGTAACAATGATAAAAACACCCTTGGAGGCACATTTCTATGCGCTTTCCCACTCTTACAGTTGTGACAATGATTAGATTGAAAAAATAAAAAGGGGCCTCCCTCAATGAAATTTTTAACCTCCTATGAGTACGGAGGTTAAAGGTAAAGTCTCCATAGGATCAGAAATTCCAGAATGTGATCATTTATACATAATCGGTCCCAGTCCAGCATTGATGGGCTTTCCCAACCTGACCCGCCATTTAGGCAACATTGTCCTGGAGCTTTAACTCAAAAGGATGACGCTGGCATAGCCAACTTGTACTGGAGGAAGGTAGCAAAGTTGACAGCCCAACACACCCTGTACCTAATACTTGGCCTAGCCAGCAGGCTTTCGGTCTTCACAGCAGGTAGGGACTTCATGGTATACACTGCCACTTGACTAAGGCTTATAAGAGGATGAAAGTGCACCAGGGAACCAGAATCTCAATGGATAGAAAAGAAAGTCTGAAAAAGGGTAGGAGGGTATGCAATAAGAGAAGTAGAGATAGGCGGGTCCACTAAAAAGTAGGGTGGGTGCTCATCTATAATTATCATACCCTGGTGCTAGGTGTTATCAGGATGGCATACATTCCACCAAGGAACCATGGCTAACAAATCAAATTCTGTAGTACAGGTGGAAACACTCCTCCTGAGGCAAAGTGTGGGAGAAAAAATGTTGAGTGGATAGTCATAATGATAATAAGTAATACTTATAATAAATAATATTAAATAATAACTTATACTTATAATAATTAATACTAATCATAATAAATAATTATAATATATATTTGTAAATACTAATATAAATATAAAAAAACATAAATAATGCTAATAATAAAGCTAATAAAAAGGTAAAGTAGTGCTGAGTGTGGGTGAGGGGAAAGTGCAGTAACAACTTTCAAGGCCCCATCATAGAGTTCAAGTCAACCGGGTGACAGGACCTCCCTAATTTGCAATCAGGCCAAGAGGATGTGCAAATCCTCCGGATACCAAGTGTACCAGGCTACACACATTCTCCCCCCCCCCCTGCAGGGTCAATGGCACTAAAACTACTCACTACCCACTCACTTTATGCCCTATTAAGCAAAAGGCCAGCCAGCATTCAATTCATGTCTAATGGACCTTCATAGCGATCGGGTGCTCTATGTGGTAGCCTCTACTCCAGTCAGGGTTTATACCCTGAACAGAAGGTCCTAGGTTTGCCCCCCCCCCCCTTGACCAACACTCTCCATGTGCACACATCATAGAAAATATTATTTATACACATCCTCCTTGTGCTGAAAAAATGGGTTTGCGGTTTCTTTGAGCACAGAACCATACCACCCATTCTTTCTGGGTGTCTCAAAAGCTCCAGTTAACCCCTCTCTCACCTATACTTCCATTCATATCTTCTACAACCATCAACCGATACCAATTCCATCCACCACACATCAAAAGCATTCCAGAAACTCTCTCTAAAAGTTGTATAATTTAAAAGAGCACATATTTACTTGGTAAAATATTATTTACATGAAATTAGATAAAAACCAATGTGGACAAATCCACCAGAAGGTATTGGGAGATTGTAAAATAAAAGAAGTGGCAATATACAGAAAACTGTGGAAGCTACAAAACATGGGTAGCGTAAAGAAAAAACTACTTGAGGTCCTCACCGAAGTAAGCCTGAGGTAGTCCTTCTCCAGAACTGTCGATGTGCCAACTATGTGCATCGAAGTCCAGTCAATTTCATCCCCGTCAACAGTAAAGGCATTGCTCAGTGTCAGAGCAAGATTTAGTTTCTTCTTCTTTGCTAAGGACCCTTGGTGTCCTTGATGCAATTGATGCCCTTGATGCCTTTGATGACCTTGATTAGCTTGATGCCCTTGGTGGCCCTGATGGGCACCACCCATACGGCTGCCCTTTCCACGTTGAGTATTACCCGCAAATCTAGCCGCTCTTTTCTGCAAACGTTCATCAGTACACAGCTCAGCATCTAAAGTCATGGTCCCATGCTTGCTATAAAAAGAGGGCACTTTGTCTCCTTCTTTGTAATCCGGTCCAGACCTGGAGGAAAGTCAAAAGGTTGAGAATTTTTAGAAATTTAGGCTCACCACCAAGGGTACACATGCTCAAACCACACACAAAAAAGACTATTTTTATGCTACTTTAAAAGCTAAAAAACAATGAAACAGCAAATCCAGAACAAAAAAATCTTTTATAAAATGTGCAAATGCCGACTGCCTTTAAGGGCATAAGTCACTGTAATTAAAATTTCAGTGTAATGCCAGGGTACTCTATAACTCCCCCTTCAAAACAACAGAGAAAAAAAACAGGCAAAAAAGCATTAAGAAGGAAGCACTTTCAGATATTTTAGGGAGGTATGCATGGGTGTGTGTTTATTGTTGAAGGATTCTCTGTCTTTGGATGTAAAGTCTAGTTGATAGCCTTCAGCCACATCACTGGATGTAAAGTCCAGTTGATGGCCTTCAGCCACATCACAACATGTATTGAATGCTGGGGGAGCAGAAACTTGACTAGAGAATTTGGAGAAAGCAATAGTGAAAGACTTCGCCACAGAGGCTCGGTCTGAGATTGCAGTCTCATTCTCCAGGAGAATGTGAGTGGATTCCTGCAAGTAATCTCCCTAAATCTTTTTGACTTGCTGTCACATCTCTGTAGGGTAGGTCTTCATGCTAATTTAAGACACTATATCACCCAGGCCCAGGAAGGTTGGTGGGTGTGCTTTAAAATATACCGGAACATAGTCCAAGCTCAATGAAATTCACCGACAGTGGACTCATTTTGCAGTACATAGCACATGTAGGCATAGTGCTTCTGTTTGAGGGTCATTTCACACTCGGCTGACCACCACAGAAATGGTCAGGGGCGGCAAAATGGCTATATGTCCTAGGAATAGTAATTAGGCTCATGCTAATGAGGTTACCAGAGAACTGAATGGCCTCATCCACTGACCTAAACAACTTGAAGGGGACTGATAAATCAGTCATTAACTGAAATGTGGACAACCGCACCTGCTCCAAACACCATTGGAGTGGTTTTTGAGGCAGCAGCAGCCCAGAAAATATATTTGATTGGAAAGTGATAAATACCATGGAAGATAGATCAAGACATGATCTAAATGTGGGTATGTGAACTCATCCACATTTAAGACACCTATCTCCAGTTGATTGATCAGGTTGGCAAGGACCCGACCCCTGGGATTGATTGAGAAGTCTCACCAAAGTGAGTGTCTACCATTCAAATCTCCAAGTAGTAGAACGGGCTTCAGCAACTGTAGCATGGCATGGCGGAAGTAACCCAGGTCAAAACAACAGCATCCTATCCAATTTTTTTTAAGGAGCCTACCTGATAACTGCAAGATAGAGCCTAAGTTGTGATCACCTGTACAGCTAAATGCTAAGATAGATTAATCCTTTTGCTGCGTGTGACTTATCTGAGCCGTCATTGAAAACTCCCACCAGTGACCTGTGACATTGTGGAGCCCTCATATATTTAACTGCTTCAAGTTATATCTTATAATCGAGTAGCATTTTTATTTTGTAATTGTGGCAACTTAGATGTTTATCTTGAACTATCTGGCAACTTTTCAAGGATCATTGGCCAAAAGACTCTGTTATTAGAGATATATCTCAGTGCCTTCAAAATGGTAAAGAGGAAAGTTATGGTGAGGAAAATCAAAAAAGTTATACAGAACGATGACTCTTCTGATGAAGATGGGGTTTGTGATCTGGAAATATTCAGTAACAGTAATGACGATAACTTTACTGAAGATGTTCTAAACATTAAAAATACTGCCCTGGGTGATTTTTGCTTACAGCGAGTCAATAAGTGCAAATGTCCCAAGACTGAGAGGTTGGCATTTTATTGTTCTTCATCAGACAGAAAAGAAAAAATCCTTTAAAGTGAAGCTGTGTATGATATTTCCATGGCATAAGAAAAAATACGAGATATGACTGTGAAACTTGTACAGATAAACCAGGTCTTTGTATTGTACCCTGCTTTAAAATGTATCATACTCAACTCAATTATTAAAGGTAAAGTTTGATATCTCTTATTATTTTCCTTATGAAAAGGTTTTATTTTATTCTCTCAATGAACAAACACTACCCATTGTAAATATATTGATACGAGGGGCGGTCAATAAGTTTGGCTAATCGGTAGGGCAAAACAGAGGAAAGGGGGATGGCTGTTTGTGGGGGTGTTAGGACAAGTTATGACAAGTCAGGACCTGCAGCCACACGCTCCTGCCTCGTCTATTTAAGAAGCAGTAGCTGAATGCAGATCATCAGTTACAAATTTTTTAACAATGGAGAAGGTTGAACACCGCGCAGTGATCAAATTTTTGACCAAGGAAGGCAAGAATGCAAAAGAGATCCATGAATGCATGGTTGCAGGGTACACCGACACCGCCCCTTCCTATGCAACCACTGCTCGCTGGAATAGGGAGTTCCGCCATGGTCGTGAGTCCCTTGAAGATGATCACCGTTCAGGACGCCCATCAGACGTGACCAACGAGGACAATGTGGCCCGTGTGGAGAGGAGGATCCTCAAAAATCGACGGGTGAAGTTTGAAGAAATCAAGCGAGAGCTTGGAATATCACATGGAAGTGTTATCAACATCATCCACAACAATTTGTCCATGACCAAGGTTGAGTTGTTGGGTCCCTAGAAACCTGACGCCCCATGATCGACTTCAACGTCGTCAAAGTTTGGAGCAGCTGCTGCTCCTGTACAACCAAGATCCGGCGGGATTCGAGTCACGCATAGTGACAGGTGATGAAACGTGGGTCCATCACTGGGATCCGGAGACCAAGCTCAAAAGCATGGCCTGGAAGCACAGGGGCTCTCCGACCCCCATCAAGTTCCGGACCCAACCTCAGCCAGGAAGATCATGGCCACCATCTTGTGGGATTCTGAGGGAGTGTTGATGGTGGACTATGCGCCTCGTGGAAGGACCATCACAGGCCAATATTACACCCAGGAAATGGCTGGGTTGAAGAAGTGCATCCGTCAGAAGCGGCGCGGCTAGTTGACACGCGGTGTCCTGCTCCTCCACGACATTGTCCCTGTCCACAAGGCCAGAGTTGCAGAAGCTGCCCTGCGCGAGTGCGGATTCGAGGAGCTCAACCATCCCCCCCTACAGTCCAGATCCGGCCCCTAGCGACTACTTTTTCTTCCACCAGCTCAAGGCTGCACTGCGTGGATGCCGCTTTGGGGACGATGAAGATGTCCAGCTCGCCGTCCAGGAGTGGATTAAACAGCAGTCGGGATAATTTCTGGTTGTCTGGTATTCGAAGCCTCAGGGACAAGTGGCGCAAGTGCATTGAAGTCGAGGGTAGTTATATTGAAAAATAATATAACACTTTTCCTCATATCTCGTTTCCTTATATCCAAATTGCAAAACTTATTGACCGCCCCTCGTATATGGTGCGTTTATGCTTCGACTGAAATAGTAAAACTTTGTTCCACAGTTTCCACGCAGGCGCTTCCATCACTAACATTTGGTTCGTGTCTGCAGCAAATGTGTCAATAAAAAAAAAATTAAAAGCAAGAAGTGGATGGGCTGGAGCAGGCCTACCTTCCATGCAGCAACATGTGAGCTACAACAAAGAGAATGAAATAAAATGGAGGCCATTCTTATCATAAAGTCAGATAATCCACAAGTCTATGTACACAAACCAGTCCTGAGTACAAGGAACAAGCGGTCCTGACCCCGCTCCTCCCGATACCGGGACAGGTAACTGACAAACATCACCCAGACTGGGAGATAAAACAAGAATAAATCAATGAGTCTGGGGACAATGCAGTTGTTGCAATAAAGTGCAAGCAAGATGACAGAAAGCGACCTGAAGCCATCATGGCATTAGGATATGAGTCCATGGGAACAGTCACAGTGCAACAGCATGCAACTTTAAGTTCCCTTGGACTGTGACATATCTTCTGCCCAAGCAGCCGGGAGGGCTGCCCTGATTCTTGCCATGTAGTTAGTGATCCACGGCTAGTCTTTGGTACTCATTCCCCACAATTCCCACATATCCAGGAACCCAGCAGAAGATAATCTCGACATTCACCTGGCTTGTGGCAACCATGGCATCACAGATATTGTGAACCATGGGATGTGGAGATTCCAATGAACTGAGAGCACTAAGGGTGCTTTGTGAATCACTAATGCACTGTGCATGATGCAGGGTGAGTGGCATCTCCCCATAAATGATATGTAGGCTCTTAATGGGGGATGTGCAGAAAGCACCGGTTGCCAGGTGTTGTGGATTGAGTCTACTTTCCACAATGCACACTCAACTGAGGATGCATAAAACTTGCATCCATAGTCAAGCTTCGAACAAACAAAGGATCGATAAAAAGTAAGGTATTAGCCCTATCAGCGCCCCAGGTGCTGAACATCACAAAACAAAGAATATCCATGGTGCAGGTACAAGAGACCCTAAGACTGCGAATATGAGGCTCCCAGGTGAGGTCTCTGGCAAATACAAGACCAAAGAAAGAATGCAAGTCCACTACTTTCAGGCAAACCCAATTTAGAAACAAGTCTGGATCAGGATGGAGCCAAACTTTAGCTCTTTGGCATATAAAGAGATTCAGTTAACCTGATGGACACAATACTCCAGAGTTGGCATCCAGGCCAAACTAAGAGATTGAAAGGTCATCTAGGTAGAGTGTAGTAAGAACATCTCTGGCAGAGAGTTGTGATACCAATGATACTCATGGTAAAGAGCAAGACATCCCAGTAGGATTACTGCTTACTGACCTATTGGGCTGGGGAGGGTCCACCCCACTTGTACTCAGAATCAATGAACTAGAGGCAATTCAGATAGGCTAGCATTCGGTATCAAAGTCCTTCTTCATACGGAGAAACACTGTGTCATAATGGTGCCCATGAAGGAAGGTCTCGCAGATAGCATTTTCAGGCAGGAGCTGAGCATCCAATAGTAGTGGAACTTGCACAAGCCCCACTCTACATAAGACAGGTGGCCTCCGGTGTCCAGGAAAAAGGCTAATCTAACATTTACCAATGTCTCCATCAACTTGCACAAGCAGGAGTTTAAAGAAATTGGGTAGAAACTGGCCTGGGTAGAGTAAATCTCTCGCCATTGTGCAAAAACTGAGCACAGTAGCCATGAGCCTGTGAAGATACCCACTGTCCAAATCCTGTTGAAAATATTTAACATAAAAGCCATGCATTGTCACCTAGTTGTTGAAGCATGGTATATGGGACATCATTCAGACAGGAAGCAGTGTCCATTCACTCAACGTAAACCTGTTGTTGAAGGGTTCTCTGCCTCTGGATGTAAAGTCCAGTGAGCAGCCTCCACTGACATCATTATGTGTATTGAATGCTGTGGAGAAAGCAGTTGCAAAAGATTTACTCACAGACTTGTGTTGCTCTCTTTGAAAATGAGAGGGAGGTCCTTTGAGGGCTTGTCTGAATCCTTTTAGCTCACTTTCACATCTCAGCCTGAGGGGTCTTCCTGTTAAGACATGTATGCCCGCCAGGAAGAGTGTTGTGCATGCTTTGAAATACATATACCGGAACCTAGCACTAACAACAAAATTCACTGACAGTGAAATAGTTCCAAGGCCTTATTGCACGTGTAGACATAAACCTCCCAGCCATCTACAATTCCCTCGGGGGCAAACTTCCGGAAACTCTCCTGGACCCCTTGGGTGGCAAGCTGCCACCAAGATCTTCAGATCCTTATCCTTAAACATCTCTTTTGTTAAATCAGAAAAGAATCTCACTGAATGGGTGTTGCAAATCTTTGGATAATAATGATTTGGCCAGACACACTGCACCGGCTGATGAGGTGTATATAAGCAGTTGTGCACCGCAACTCTTAAGCAGACATTTTTGGATCCTCCAGCCCCCTCTACACCCCTTCTTAGAATTGTATAGAGTTCCTACCCATTGAGTCCCCCCCTACCACATGTCCAATAGTTTTGTAGAACTTTCCCCCATCAACTTAGAGGATCTCCTAAGTATTCACTGTATAGTAAAACATGAACCAAAAAATAAAGGAAGGGGCCTCTCCTCCCCGCAGGGAGGATGGGGAAGGTAAAAAAAACTGTTTGAGGGTCATCTAGAACTAGGACAACCACCAAGGAATCTGACAGCATGCAAAATTGCCATACATTCTTTATATACTAGTTAGGCCTAGGGTGATGTGGTTGCAGAACTCATTTCTCTGGGACAGAGAAATGAGTCATTTCCTAAAATGTGGAGCACTGTGACCACTGGAGGCAGCAGTGGCCCAGAAAATGATAGTTGAATGGGAAAGCGATAACTACCATGGAGGTAATCGAACACCTCTAACCACAAATCAGGTTATGATTCTAAGGGAGTATAGGGATCAAGACAGGAATATCAAGTGGTTCTCATGGATTTTTTTTAAAGAACCCATGTGCCAAGTGCCTACTAGGGACTAAGTGACCGTAAACACACTACAGACTAATACTAGGCTAGATAAACAAACCAGAAACATGTGAAAACCAAATAACAAATATACCAAAAAGCAAAGAAACTAGACAAAAAAAAGGAGGCCAGCCTCCACCAGCCTATGGAACGTGTAACTTACAAGTGAATGTCCAATAAAATGAAGGAAGTCAGAATCCTCCAAAGAGTCCTGGTCCACAAGGTACAAAGGACAAATGGTAGCGACTCCGCTCATCCTGATACTGGGACAGGTAATGTGTGTAAAGATCACCCAGACTGGGACAATAATGTGCTTAACAGTAGGGAGGAAAACGCACTCATTGCAATAAGGTGGCAGTGAAAGCTCCATCAAATGGTGGTTTGTGCAGTGAGTGTGCCCAATTTGAAGAAATAAGAAAGTGAAGTGAATCCTTAGCAGTATTGAGGGGTAGGTCAATGAGAACTATAGTGGCCCAATGGCACGCAACTTAAGTTTCCCTCGGCCATCTCCCATCTTCTTTGCCAAGCAGCCTGGAGGGCTGCCATGTAACCAGTCTGAGCAAGAGCGAAATGCATGTCTGGTCACCCAGTCATCGCTGACACTTTGGCACCCTCATTCCCTGCAATTCTCAAATGTTCAGAAGATAATCTTGACATCAGCCTGGTTCACCAAAACTGTGGAATCATGGATATTGTGAACCAGAAGATACAGACATTCCAATGCCCGTAAGCAAAGACTCAGGGCACATTGTGATCCACTATAGATCACAATGTAGTCTCCGAACCGGGCACATCTCGCTATCTCCTGTACTGAGCAGTGTAATGCAACCAGCTCAGCCATCAAGACAGACACAGCGCCTGGCAGAGCCCAGCTGATTGAAACAGAGGAGATATGGAGTGGAAAATGAGCCCCTTTGGGGACTAGGAGCCATTTGTATATACTGGGACAGTTCCAGAATAGCAGTGTGCTCCTTAAAGGTTAAACGCAATACTCCCAGCACTGTAGAAGCTTTGGGAGCAGAGGCATGGCAACAAATAGTCAAAGGTGGCAGCCTCGAGGATGGCAATCTGGGCAGAACCAGGGACACCACTAGCCTGAGAGCTAAACAAAGCTCTGGAAGTAGTTTCCTAAAGGGCTTAGGGTATGACTGGTGTCTCTCAGTGCCATAGGTACTGTCGAGATCCGCTGTGGATGTAATGAGAGCTGTTGGTGACTGCGGGAGGTGACAGGCTCACACATAGTGGTGAATAATGCATTTTTTCGGTTTTTAAAAATTTTATGAGCCTAGTTGGGCATAAGTCGCCGTACTCACAACACCCTAATATGTACTAAGCTATATTAAAATAATATATAGAAAAAAAATATTAAAAAAAGTAAAAGTCAACAACTTTAGGTTCCTATCAACCGTCTCCAATCTTCTTTGTCAAGCAACCTGGAGAGCTGCCCGTATTCCTGACATGTAATCGTGTGAAGAAGAGCGAAATGCTGGTCTGGTCGCAAGGTCCTCTTTGGCACCCTCATTCTCATCAATTCCTACAGTGGATGTATAAAACTCACATCTGTATTCGAGCTTCAAACGAACAAAGGATCAATAAAAAAATAAGGCAGTAGTCCTATTAGCACCCCAGGTTCTGAACATCATGCAGAAGAAATCCATGGTGTGGGTACAAAAGACCCTAAGGCTGCAAATATGAGCTTCCCATGTGAGGCATCAGTCAAATAAAATACCATGGAAATGGTGAGAGTCAAACCCCATTGAGGAAAAGGTCTGGGTCAGGGTGGAGCTGTGGATATGGCAGAAGTGACCCACTTTAGTCTTGGCCAAGGAAAACAAAAGCCTGTGACTTTGGCATAGCAAGACACAGTTCAATGCTTGTTGGAGTCTATGCTCCAGACTTGCGACACTGAGGACACCCTCTTCCTGCTCCATTGAGCCAGAGAGGGCTCCCCCCACCCTACCACAGAATCGACAAACTCTAAAAAATTTAGAGATAAAGATTGGGAGGCATAGTCTAGGGTGGTGTTCAAATTATAATGAAAATCAAATTTTATTTTTTCATTGGTGCTCATTGCTTATTTGTTGCTGTTATATGAGTGAACATATGAGGGTATGCCATGCAGCAGCAATGTTTCAACTCTATTGTGAATTGTGGTAATCGTCAATTCTGGTTAGACAATTCTCTCAATTGCCAAAGCATGATGTTTCATGACATCCTTCATTTTGTTAGCAGGTGAACATGGCTTCTTCTAAAAGAAAACAGACACTGGTGTATGCTGTTGGTTCAACTCTGGAGAAAATTCCAGAAGGCAGCTTTCCAACAAGCCGTCAGGTAATTCAGATTTCTTGGGACACAATGGAAGAGGGCCTTTGTCTGTCTAGTTGTGATCTATAAGGTTATGTCTAATTTGTTTTCTCACTATAATTTAAGTTTGCTTATTTCCTGTATTATTATACTAGTAACATACTACTACTGCATTGCATAAACTGTAATTCTGTTTCTTGAATGGGCATCATTGCTGGATGAAATAACTAAGTAATTAATTATAATTTTTGTTGTGTCTCTGCTGATGGCCATTTGTCCACCTTGTTATTTTTCTGAATTGTGCCCCAAAGAGTAGCAAGCTCAATAGCTCATTAGTGGGCTTTTGATACATATGCGCTATAGCACAAAAATGTTGTATGATGTGTGCTTTGTTTGTAAAATAAATATGCTGTTTGGATCGAAATAAAGTTGAATTTGAATTAGTTATCCCTGGTCATGTAGCAACCCTTTCCTTTCATCTTTCCAGGTACTTCAACCACCTGAAGATGTGGACACCAGGGTCTACTATGAAGTGCTAGGGATCTGGGAGAAGGCTCGGATACCAACTATTGAGGAGAGGAACATTATTTGGAAGCTGGAAGGTATGGTTGGAGAGTGGGAGCTCTTGAAGAAGCACAAGAAGAATCAGACGTCCAACCAGAAGACCAAAGAAGCCAGTTTCCAGGGGAAGATTGATTCCCTCTTTAACATCAAACACAAAGATTGGAACTCCCTGATCAAGATTCCCAAAGACAAAGCCTTTTTCTTGGACCAGGAAACCCAGGCAAGGGATCCATGGGTCTGGAGGACATAGAATACAGCAGAGCAGAGAGGAAACAGTTGGAGAGCGCTGAACGCTATCAGGCATGTCAAAAAGCTGAAGCACAGCAGCAGTAGACATCCAGCGAGGCCATTATGCTCCTGCCAAGCACTTTGTCATCCTACATGTCCTGCCCTTCTCCACTGAAGACCCCTCATCGTGGAGCAGACCCAGGCCCATTTTTTTCTGCTTCTGGTCCATCAACGGCACCTTCAGCGCGTCCCAAGTCCATAGTCACAGCTGCTCTCAACAGAACGAAAACTAGCGATCAAAATGCTGTTTATATCTTGGCAGCCGCAGCAAAGCCCTGGGATGAGCTGCGACTGCTGCAATTGACCTCGCCATCAATTGATCCATCAATCGGTGTTCAAGGATGCATCATTGGACCACTATAGCGTCGTCTATCAAGGACCGATTAGCGGCGTTACAAAAGATGGTTCTCATCGTCCATTGGGGCGGAAAGATCCTTCCTGATGCCACCGCTGGAAGTGGAATGATGGACCGACTACCCATCTACGTGACAGGGACAGATATTCCTCAGAAGGGGAATTCCGCCGAACTTCTTGGTGTTCCTGGGCTCCCTGGAGGAGGAACTGGTGGGGCACAAGCAGAGGCAGTGGTGTCAGCGCTGCGGGAGTGGAACCTGGAGAATGTTGTGGCTTTGTGCTTCAACAGGGCCTCATCAAACACAGGGTCCTCCACGGGCTGCTGTGTTTGACTAGAGAGACTGCTTGGCCGTGAACTTTTGTACTTCGTATGTCGTCACCACGTCCTCGAAGTTGTGGTTGGGTATGTCTTCACTGGTCCTCCACTAGACCAGACATTCTTCTTTTCAATAGATTTAAGGATCATTAGGCCTTCATGGACCGGGGAGACTCCGAGGATGGATGGAGCGACCCAGAAATACGAAAAGCGTTCAAAACCAACAAGGAAACCGTGAAGAGTACAAAAGCGTTCATTGCTAATGAACTTCAGACAAAACAGGACAAGGATGACTACCGTGCCTTCCTTGAGCTGGTGCTCATCTTCCTCGGGTTGTGGTGGGGCGAATGTGAGTGTGTGTATGAAGGGTCATTCTCCCACCCCTTTCCCTTCCTCTGTAAGAATGTGTGTATGAATGGAAATGTTTTTGTTTGCCTTTTTTCTTTATATAATATATAAATTGATTTTCATTGTTTTTTATAAAATGTTTTTTTCTCTTCCTTAGCTAAATGTTAAATATTTTTTTCAAAAGACCACTCTAGTAAATTTAATAGCCACCATTTGTAAGGAGTGGCAGAGACTGTAGGGTTGAAATAACCAACTAGTTATTGTAAGTCCCGCCAGATTAAAATATTGTACGAGCTCTGAGGCGGCAGGTTTTTTTTTACAAAACGCTTGAGACGCAAATACCCACCTGGGTAACACGTGAGCCCTTTCTTCTTTTTTTTTGGTCCACTTGTTTGCTTTAGGTCTCTTGTTATTGACTTCTTTGTTTACTGTGTTATCGGTTGTTTGATATTGCCCTGGCAGATATTTTTTTGTTGTTTGACTTTGCGTATCTTCCTTTTGTATATATAGTCTAATTGAATGTTGTTTCTTCCTCGATTTCTCACGTCCAAATTAGTGTAGGAAGCGGGTTGGATTGACTGGGGTTAGAGTCTAGATTTTTGGCTGGCTACATTTGTCACCCGAATAGGGACGTGAGATCTCAAAACTGGGAGCGTGACAGGATTGGATTGCAGTCCACACCCAATTAGAGTGACAGGTAGTTTGCTTGTTTTTCCCCATTTTCTATCATTTTTACTATCCTGGGAGGATGGCTTCTGTGGAACAGGAGCTCCATGATGAGATTGTGAGACTGAGGCTGGAGTTGAGGCAGAAAGAGGAGGAATGTATGATGTTGAGGAGTGTGATTGAGAGATTGAAGAGTGATATGATGAGTATGGATGAGAAGACAGACAGGATGAGGAAAGAAATGGATGAGAGACAGAAGCAGGTCAACCAATGAATGAAGAACCTATATGACATGATGAAGGCGTCATGACTGGCCCCAGGACCCTCGACTCTGACTCCTACTTCGACTGAAGGGGATAAGACTAATGGGATCAATGAGAGTGTGTGTGATTCTAGAGATGATAGGATGATTGTCAGTGATAGGAAGGACCGAGAATGGAAGAGAGTGGAATACAAGAGAAGAAAGAAGACTGGGTCAAAGGGAAAGGATCAGAAGGTGAGAAGGAAGAGTGTGGATGCATTGTACTCGGATGAAGGAGAGAGTGATGGTATGATTGTTATGAGTGAGAATGAGGGCAGCACAAGTGAGTGAAGTGAATTTGGGGAAGGGTATTTCGATAAGGGAAGTGCCAAAGGTGGATAAAGTTTAGGTTGCATGGTGGGAAAAGTGTGGAAGAATCCTCCGAGGAATTTGAGCAGTATTGCAAGCTCAAGTACCCGGAGAATAAGGGATACTGGATGAATGTTTTGGGGGAATGTTTGGATGGAAAAGTATTAGAGTTTTTCCATGTGGTCACAAGTGTGGGGGAACCGAGGTATGATGTGGTGAAGGAGAGACTGATTGGGTAGGTGAAATGAATGAGTGTGAAGTATAAAAGGGTGAATGAATTTGAGAAGGCTCAAATGAGGAAGAGTGAAAGTGTGAACATGTATGCACATAGGCTTGAGAGTATGATGAGAAAGAGGTATGGTGATGATGATGTGAATGAATGTAAACAATTTATGAGAAAATTCCTGGATACAGTCCAGCAAAAGGTAAGTGAATGGTTGAATGGGAAAAGAGAGAATGAGGCTGAGGTGAACAGCTGGTGTGGGAGAATGTGTTTGAACTGTTGGAAGATGGGTGATTTGATGAGGAAAGTGATTTAGACGAGGATGGATGGTACAGTGTAAATGTTGGGGGTAAGAAGCCTAGGAGCTTTCCTCCACCCCAGCAGTTTGTCAGCTATCAGGATGCCCTGAGGGCTGCACCAGCTGGGGTGATGTCGAGCATCCTAGGACGGTAGGCTGGATGGGCGAGTGGAACAGATGAGTGGTAAGCGCATGAATGGGTATATGAGGAAGCAACTGAGGTATGTCCCAGCAAATGAGTGGCCGAATGGTGTGAAAAAGATCATGGAATGTGGTAGGTGTGGAAGGAAGGGTCATATGTTGGCGGAATGTAGGTGGACATCTGGTGCATGTTTTGGCTGTGGTAAGAAGGGTCATATGATAAAGGATTGCCAGGAAAGTGTGAAAGAGTGCTTCAAATGTAAAAAGGCCATTTGAAGAAAGATTGTCCAAAGTTGAATGGTGGAGCAACTGCTGGGGCAAGTATGAAGTATGCTTGTGGTAATTGCAGAAAGGCTGGTCATTATACGAGGATGTGTCATGACCAAAGGAATGTATGTAGCTATTGTGCGATGGAAGGACATTCAAGTTAAAAGTGTTGTATTAGGCTGAGAGCGCAAGATATGAATGGAAAGTCTGAAGTGGGAAACTGAATTGTAAGAGCGTACCTGTTGAAGTATCCTCTGGGTGCATCAGTGCGAATAATGTGTTGGTAAGTTTGTCTAGTGTGAAAGTGCTATCTGGTAGGAAGTATGAGTGTCTGATTGTGAAGGTGGAATTGAATGGGATTGAGTGTTTGGCTTTGATAGATTCTGGGTGCAAGACAGGCTTGGTATATAAGGATGTGTATGACAAGGTGGGCGATAAAGCTCTCCTGTCTGAGTGTAAGGGTAGTTTGGTAGGGATTCGTAGTATGAGAGGGCCTGTGATTGGAATGATAAGGTCAGCTGTTCAAATGCAGGGTATGTTGATGAATGAGTGTGAATTCTCTGTGATTAATAAGGTGAGTAGTGAGTATGGTATGAATTTATGAAAATGAACCATATGGTTGTGCATCCTGCGAATGATCAGATTGAGAGGAAGATTGGTAAAAATGGGGTGTATAAGTTGTATGTAGGGAAAGATGGCAGTGTTTTGAGGAGTGTGTTTACCAGTATTGAGGTGACTGCTATGGAGAGTGTAAGGCTTGTGAAGGGTGTCTGTTAGAGTGAGTTGGAGTAAGGATGCGAGTTTGAATGTGGGTGAGAACACTGTGATATTGGATGGAAAGGATGCAGGTTATAAAGTAAAGCATGTTGCTTGTGTGTCTGATGGCTTGATGAGAATGAATGATCCTTTTGTATGTGTGCAGGTGGCCCCAGAGTGAAAGGGCAGGTGAGGGGAAGCCAAGTTGGAGATGCACTGGGTCACCTCTCAACTGTCAATGAGGTAGGTATGGATGATAGCATGGATGTCAGGGTAATTGTTTGGAATGAAAAGATGTGTGAATGGACATATAATGAAGTGGAAAGGATGATGGAATTGGATGAATGATTGACTTGGATGAATGTTTGACTGAGTACGAAAAGAACGATGTGTATCAAATGCTGTTTGAACGAAAGGGGGTCCTCAGTAAAGGGGATCTGGATTTCGGGGTTGCAAAGCTTCCGGAATTCAAGATTGTCATGAAGGAGGACACCTCAATCTATCAGCGGCCAAGACATTTCCCTCGTCCAGTTGCTGATGAGATGAGGAGCAGTGTGTGGAATTAGAACGATTGGGGGTGAATGAAGAAAGTGAGAGTGCATGGAAGTCTGATTGTGCCTGTATGTAAGCCAGATGGAAGATTGTGTCTGTGTGTAGATTATCGAAAGGTGAATAAAAGGACTGTGAAAGAGAGGTTTTCCATGTGTGTGTATAGTATGCATGGGATGAAGTGGATTACAAAGCTGCATTTGGTACAGGGGTATTACCAGATGCCCATTGCTGAGGAGAGCCAGCCGGTGACTGCCTTTTCCTCTACAAAAAGGGATTATCAGTTCTGGAACCTCAGCTTTTTGGTTGGCTAATGCTCACGGAGCCTTCCAGTGGGTGATGAATGTTGTGTTGAGTAAGTTTGCGAGTAAGAATGTGTTTGTGTTTATGGATGATATTTTGATTATGACCGAGAGTTTTGAGGGGCATATGAGATTGGTGAATGGTGTGTTGAGAACGTTGGTGAGAAGGTGAAAGTAGCAGAGTGTGAATGGTTTGTGAGAAGTGGAATTCCTTGGGCATATGGTGTGAGAATGGGTTATGAAAGTTGCCGAAGTATGCTGAGAAGTTGAGAATGTTTCTGAAACCGGTGACTGTGAAGCAACTGAAGTCGTTTCTGGGTTTGATTGAGTTTCAGCGAAAGTTTATACATGATTGTTCGGGTGTAAGTAAGCCTCTGACGGAGTGGATGGGCAAGAAAGGTAGTACGGTTGTCAGGTGGAATGATAAGATGAATGAGGCATATGAGAAACTGAAAGAGGACGCAGCTGAAGATGTTGAATTGGCGTATCCAGATTATAGTGTGAATGCTAAAATGCTTGAATTGTATACGGATGCAAGTGGGTACTGTTGGAAGGATTTCTGATACAAGAGCAGTGTTTGAATGGAGAGAATAATTGGGTATGTATCCAAGGCTATGAATGTGGCAGAGAAAAAGTATTCAACTGTGGAGCAAGAGTTGGCTGCAATAAGGTATTGTTTCAAAGTGTTGCGTCCGTTTTTGTATGGTGTGAGGTTTGTGATCAAAACAGATCAACCTCTTGTGTATTTGCAATGTATGAAATGGGCTCATAGTAGGCTTGCGAGGACTTTGGAAGATTTGAGTGATTTTGACTATGTGATTGATTACGTGCCTGGTGAACAGAATGGAGTGGCTGATTTGATGTCAAGGTATCCTGGTACGAATGATGAAAATGTGTGTGGAGTGAGTGATCCTGAATATTTGCCAAAAGGGATTATGAATGGAAAGGAGAGTAAGGGTGGTGCTGATCCCTTGTTTGAGAGCGTATGGAGTGGTTTGCAAGATTTGAAGAGTGATGGAGTAGATTTGAGAGTGCCCAATAGTGTGGATGACTTAAGGAAGGAGGTAATGAGTGAAATATGTAGGAAGCCTGAGAGTATTGGTATGGTGAGGGTGCAGAACTTTATGAAAGAATTGAGAGTGATGTGTATGCAAGGGGACCCGGCATTTCAGGAAGTGTTGATTGTAGTGAGTCGTTTGTATGGAGTGATTGTTTATGTGCACTTTGGTGTTGAGAGGCCGATTATGTACAATGATGAGAAAGTGAAAGGTTTGAATGCTAATGTGTTGCATCTGCCGTGTTTGAGCGGTGTGCATTACAATTGGATGATTGAAAAGTGTTTGTATATGAGGGAAAAGAATGATTGTCTGGATGAAGATAAGTGTGTGGTGAGTGATGATGTGGGAGTTGATGATGGTGTGGATGTCAGGGCTGATGTTGGCGTGGTTGTTTCTTCTGTGTATTGTGAACATGGTGGACCTGATATGATGGAAGCGAGAGTGAAAGTTGTTGAAAGGTTCGACCTCCAGTTGCTGCAGAGGCGAACGTGTTCCATACCACCAACGAGACTGTGGCGAAGGCAGTGTTGACTGCTTTCAAGCACCACTTGTGGTACTTGATGCCTCAAATGATCCCCCTGTCCCTCTTCAGAAACAACGTTGCCCAGGGGGTATCATCAGGAACACAAAGCGGTATAACCAAGGGAAAACAAATTCCCCAATCCCTCAACAAGTTTGCCAATGCAACCAGCACCCACTTCTTGGACACGGTCAGACTAGATAAGACATTCCTTGGAAAGGACCCCGTCTGGTGCGCGTGTCATTAGTGAATGAGAGGATTCTGAGTAAGTATGATGAGTTTAGATGTCACCAGCATAAGCCTGGGAAGTTACGGATAAGTGGATTGGGGAATGGAATGATAGTGGCATGGAAACAGGTTAGTCTGAGAGTGAGTTTGGGTAGTGGTGTGAATGTGAAGCATGACTTTGTGATTCTGAAAGATGAGCAAATGCCTTGTTGTTTCTTGCTTGGTGTGGACTTTGTAAGATTGAATGATTTGTCTTTGGATGCTGATAAGGATTCTGTTATGAAAGGTGAATGCGAGATGATGAAGTTGAATGAGTGTGCAAAGAATGTTGTCAAATTTTGCAGTATGATCGAATTGGTCATGGATGATGAGAATGAGATTTTAGTGATGATGATATTCTAGAGATGCAAGAGATGTGTCCTTTTGTTAGTGAGTTGAAGAGGTGTGTAATGATGCATGTTGATTTGAATGAATGGCCTGAGTGTTTGAGTGATTTTAAAAGGTATGCTAAGGATTTTGTTGTTTGTATGGATGTATATTTTGTGAGGCATATGAAGGATGGGGATGATATGTATGTACCTGTGATGTCCATGGTTGGTATGATTGGTCTGGTGAAAGTTGTGCATGATAATTATGGGCATATGGGTAAGTTTAAGTTGTGGGAGTGTATGAAGGAGCGTGTGTTCCATCCATTTCTGAGAACTGTTGTGAATGATGTTGCGACTATGTGTGAAAGGTGAAAGGTTTGCAAGTGAAAAAGCTGATGTTGAAAGTTAATGCGAAAGAATCGTTTGAATTAGTAGTAATTGATTGTCTCATTACTGCATACAAGTGCTGGGAATGTTGGTACGGTTTGTGTATGTGGCACCTGTGAGAGATAAAAGGAGTGTGACTGTTGCACATGTGGTTGAGCAGTTGTTTTTTCCTATGTGTGTATGGAAGCCTAGGAGATGTCTAAGTAATAACGGGCCTGAGTTTGCGAGTGAAGTGTTTGAGCAAATGTTGAGAGAATGGTGTGGAGCATGTGAGGATGACTCCATATGTTCCATCTTAAAATGGGTTGGCTGAACGTACAATTAGGACCTTGTGTGAGATGTTGAGAATGATGAGTACAACTTGAATGACTGGGATGAATGGTTGAGTAGAGTGTTATGGGCATATAATTCGATGGTGCATAGTGCAACTGGGGAGTCCCTGTGTCAGTTTGTTATGAATTTTGAAAGGGGAGTGAAGGATAGGTTTCGTTTGAGTGAATGTGAGCAGAGTGTATGGCGTGAGGCACATGAAAGATTTTGTTCTTTTGAAATAGGTACAAAAGTATTGAAGATAAAAGAAGTAAAAGGTAGGTTGAATGTGTCAAAGATGAGTGAAAAGTTTGAAGGACCGTATAGAGTTGTAAGAGTCTGGGAGAATGGTGTGATGTATGTTTTGGAGAATTTGAATGAAGGTGTAATGGAGAGTGCGAGCATATTAGAGTCAGTTGAAGAGGTGGAGAGAACCTCTGACTATCTGGTGAGCCATCCGGTGTATGAACTGTGCAGAGAGAGAGAGAGAGATAAGGTGCATGATGATGAGATGAAGTGTGATAGTATGAATCTGTCTGGGAAAGAGCTTGTCTTGGTCTCGAGGAGTAGAAAGAGTACAAAGAAGAGTGAAAGGAAGAATACAAGTATGAATGAAAGTAAGTCTGAGCAGAGTCTTTCTGGTACTTGGCAGCTTGAGAGAGAGATTGAGTGTTTGCATAAGCAGGTGAGTGATTTGGCTGGTGTAAGTAGATGAGTGAGCGAGCTGCCTGTGGCTGATTTTTCTGGTTTTAGGAACAGTATGAATGATAGTGTGTTTGGGCAGAATGAATCTAGTATGGCTGATTTTTCTGGTTTTGTGAATAGTAAGGATAGAGGTGAGTTTGATGTGGAGAATAAGGAGGTGACTGACTTTTCTGGCTTCTGGTGGGAACCAGTTGAAGGAGTTTCCGGTGTAGCTGCTGAGAGTAGAGGGGATGTGAGTGATTTGTCTGTTTTGGTAGAGTGTACCTTGAGTTGGATGAGAGATGTAAGTGAGGAGCTGATGAATGGGGGTATGAAGAGTGAAGGTTCTGAATGGAAGAGTATAAAAGAGTTCTGTTGAGAGATGGGGGACTGGTAATGAAGGCTAAGGCTATGGTGGACAATATGATCAATAGTGATGAGGAGACTGACAAACAACCCCGACAGATTGCTATGCATAGCCAGGGACAAGTAGAAGAGTGTGAATGGGTGCTGAAGGGTGCAATTGATTATAAAAAGTACCGTTAGTAAGGATTGAGAGTGTATTGTGTTGACTGTGATCGAATGGCCTAAGGAAGGAGGGGTGTGGTGGAGCGAATGTAAGTGTGTGTCTGAAGGGCCATTCTCCCACCCCTTTCCCAATACCCTCTCCCTTCTTCTGTAAGAATGTGTGTATGAACGGAAATGTTTTTGTTTGTTTTTTTCTTTATATAATATATAAATTGATTTTCATGTTTTGTATAAAATGTTTTTGTCTCTTCCTCAGCTAAATGTTAAATATTTTTTTTGAAAGACCACTTTAGTAAATTTAATCGCCGCCATTCGTAAGGAGTGGCAGAGACTGTAGGGTTGAAATAACCAACTAGTTACTCTAAGTCCTAACAGGACAGTATTGTATGTGCTCGGAGCTGCCAGTTGGTTTTTTTTTTTTTGCAAAATGCTTGAGATGCCAATACTCACCTGGGTAACACGTGAGCTCTTTCTTCTTTTTTTTTGATCAGCTTGTTTGCTTTAGGCCATATGTTATTGACTTCTTTGTTTACTGTGTTATTGGTTGGTTGATATTGCCCTGGCAGATATTTTTTTGTTGTTTGACTTTGCATATCTTCCTTTTGTATATATAGTCTAATTGAATGGGGTTTTTTGTATAAATTTTGATTGGTATTCATCAGATAATATTAATTGTGTATATAGGAAAATTAGCTATCTATATTTTTGTGTGCATAAGTAATGAGATCTCTTGTAAATATTTACCCCATATTTTTGTAAGTAAAGGACTGTACATACAATCCATTTCATTTCTCCCTCAATTTCTCATGTCCAAATTAGTGTAGGAAGCGGGTTGGATTAACTGTGGTTAGAGTCGATTTTCTGGCCCGCTATAGGGTGGAGTTTCCCAAGCCTGGACCAATTAACCATGCTTGTTGGATGGTAAAGTGTCTGTACTCCCTTCACATATTCCTGTTCCAAAAACAATTCCGAGCCTGATAGACACGCTGTTCAATGATCTCCGGTTGCTGCAGGGGTGAACGTGTTTTGTACCACCAACGAGACTGCGGCGAAGGCAGTGTTGACCACCTTCAAGTGCCACTTGTGGTACTTGATGCCTCAAATGATCCCCCTGTCCCTCTTCAGCAACAACGTTGACCCAGGGGTATTGTCAGGAACACAAAGCAGCTTAACATCGAGGGAAAACAAATTCCCCAATCCCTCAATGAGTTGACCAACGCGACCAGCACCCACTTCTTGGACATGGTCGGACGAGATAAGATATTCCTTGGAAAGGATCCCGTCTCTTGGAAAGAGAATAAATCGTTCTTTCATTTCCGATATTTTTAGCAAGAAATAAGTGTCATAAGTGTACTATCATTTCGTTTTGGGAACTTTAGTCATGTGTGGTTGGTATCATACAGGCGACTGAACATTTCCAGTCCCATGCCATACCCTAAATAGTGTTCGATCGCAGAGAAATTTTAGCTCGAGGACTTTTTCCAGAAGTGGCATCTATAAAGCAATGAGCACCAATCCCATCATTGTCTTTGAATTTCAGGAACACCCTAGAGGCGTACCCTGACCCCCATTGTCTGTGGCCATGCAGTATCATAGGTCTTCTCCATATCGAAGGAAGGCCTCACAAATGGCATTTTCCAGTCAGAGCAGAGCATCTAAAGTGGAGTGGAACTTGCAGAAGCCGCACAATGCAGAGACAGATGACCTCCGCTCTCCAGAATAAAAGGCTAATCTAACATTTACCAATTTCTCCATCAACTTGCACACACAAGAGGAAATAGAGATTGTACAGAAATCAGCAGGGGTAGAGTCATCTCTCACCAGTTTGCGAAAAGTGAGCACAGTAGTGATTCCCAGAAGTTTGTAAGCATACCCTATACCCAGATCCTGTTGAATAGATCTAACAAAAAGGCCATGCCTTGCTCACCCAGGTGTTGAAACATGGCATACAGGACATTGTCTGTGCACAAAGCGAGACTGGAATGCAATTAACTGAATGTAAACATGTCAATAAAGGGATCAAGTTGGCGGCCTTCCATGATATCACAACACACATTTAATACTGGCAGAGCAGTCTACCAGCTAGAGAATGCAGAGAAAGTGGACACAAAGGACTCAGCCACAGACATGGGGTCAGAGATAGTCTCTCCTGGAGAATGTGAGTGGGCGCTTGCAAAACTTGCCGTGAATCCTTTTGACTTACTTCCACACCTCTGCGAGAGGGCGCTTCCTGTTAAATGAAGATACATATGCCCACCTGGAAAAGAGGCAGGCATGATTCCAAAAATACAGGAACATAGCACTAGCTTGACAGTGAAATTGTTCGGGTGGCGCTTATAGCCCATGTAAGCATAACGCTTCTGTTTGAGGGGTCTTACACTCGGCTGACCACCACAGAAGCAGTCTGTGTGCAAAATGGCCAGATGTTCTAGGAATAGTAGTTAGGCCCATGGAAATGATGTTGACAGAGAAGAACTCAACAGCCTCATCCATCGACCTGAACTCTTCAACTGAGCCAGAAATCAGTAATTTCTTAAAATGCGGACAACGGCAATCACACCAAGCACCACTGGGGCTGGCTCTCAGGCAGTAGCGGACAAGATAATTATATTTGAATTGGAAAGTGATCAGTGCCATGTAGGTCATCAACTAGCCCCCACCCAAAATCAAGCTGTACATCCTGAGAGTATAAGGGTAGATCAACAGAGGAAAATGAAGCACTTCTTGGGCAGTGATACGTAAACTCATCCACATTTAGGACACCTATCTCCAGGTCATTGATCGGATAGGCAAAGACCTGACACCTCAAATTGATTGAGTAAAATCTGTGTACCATTCAAATCTGGGAGCAGTAGAGGGGGCCTCAGCAACTGTGCCATGATGCAGCAGAAGTTCCCTGTGTTGAAGTTGCTGATGTTGGAATGGATGCAGAAATAACAGTAAACCTCCTATTCAGGTACAGCTGTGCTGGTATGGGTTGAAAGGAGGTATTTAAAGCAAAGAGAAGAACAGACATCATGCCGGGTGTAAATCGTGCATCCTCCTGCTCATCAGCTCCTCCCAGTTGGCACTGAGTCTGGCAATTTCATTGAAGGAATATGCACCCCAGGTCTATCTCAGAGATGCGGAGGCCCTTTGAAGATAAGACACTCATGGGAATGTCGTACGCTTCCCAGAGGCAGAACTCCAGGCATTCTTAGCCAAACAAGGTGCTCTCGCCTTCGAAGACTTAGCAGGTGAGGTTGAGCTAGCTATGCAAGTCTTTTTTTTCCCTCCATCTGCAAAGCTTGGAGGCAGGCTTTGCAGGGCTAGCTACCCAGCCTAGCCCTGGGTGTGATGCATGAGCCGCAGCTCCTTTGGTGCTGTCACCCTTTCAGGGAGCAGCTTTAGGATCCTGGAAATATGGCCTCATGAACAAATTCAGGATTGTTGCCTTCTGTGAGTCTAACGAGTCAGTTGAGGCGCACAGCCGTTTCACCTTACGGGAAACAGTCATGTTTGGGGAAAGTGGGGAAGCCGTGGTTTTAGTTGAGGCTATGTGTGAGCAATTTGTTCCCCCAGCTCTACCAGGAAAACTGCCAAGGTGAGTAGAACCTGCAGAAGTGTTTTGAATGGGGACAGAAACGACTGTGCTTGTAGGCCTAGAGTAGGCAGGAGCAGAGGGTGGCTTTTTTTTTTTTAAATTGAAGTATAAGACATCCCAGGATCAAGTCCTTAGAGACCACCCGTAGGCTGAACAGCCAGGATTTCATTCTCCAGGAGATACCTACCACATTGCTTCGAAGAAGCACGATGCGGCTCTCCATAATTGACACACTTGGCTGTACATGATTTGGAGTTATCATATTGTGGCCTTGGAGCAATTTACACAGGCTTAGGGTAACCCTGAATTTGAATGTCTAAAGGAGCGATTCAGAAGGTGGAAGCAGTGGCAGTAGTAGCACCTCTGCAGCAGTGGCATTAATGCCTTCATGCAATAGCGATACCAACTGGCACACACTAACTCAGGGAGCTTGTCATAGTGGAATGTGATGAAGATTGTATGAGTGGATGTCGAGGCCCCTCCCTATTTTCTCATCACACTTTCAACCATGAACGCTTCATAGTCCATCAGGTCTAAGGTGATGTCATCCATGGAGGAGTCCATTAGTTCCTTCATATACACCACTACTTTTACCAAGTTCATGGTAGAGTGCAGCGTCACACTCACCAGAGTGCCATTAAGTATTGTGCATTCACCAGAAGGCTCCCATCTGAGAAATGCCACACCTTCGGCTTTCTACCAATCAAGCTAGCTAATGCCCTCCTTAGATGGATCATGTTGTCCTTGGACAACATACTGACATCAGTGGTGTGAACCAGAAACCATTTTAAGCCAGTGAGCAGGCTTGAAAATGCAAGGTAGTCTCTCAATGAGGAGCCCCAACATAATTATGGATCAGGTTTTTCCTGATTGGGCCAGGCGAGGACGTTCCTCCTCTCCTTGAGTCCTCAGGGGCCAGAGCCGTCTGAGGAAAATGTCTGCACTGCATGTCACACTCCTAGGATCAAACCTTTGGGGACACAACTTTCCAAACCAGTGTTCCTCTATCCAGTCCTAGTCATCCTTCATGACATGTGCTGGAGGGGGATATGGGTATTCTTTCAGCCCAACATACAGGCAGTTTAGTTAAAAGAAATAATCTTGGAGACCATGAGAAAGGCAGAAAATACAGAGTAAATAAAAACAAAAACTAATAAAATAAAAATACAGAAAAGGTGTGATGAAAAGGATTGCAATGGGAATATATGTCACCTCTAAATGACTGAGGCAGGAAGGGGCATTGGATGCCTCCAGGAACAAATTTGGTTGTAAAGAAGAGCAGTGGGAGAGAGTGAAAAAAAGGAGTCTATAATCTATCAATGAGAAAAATGGGTTCCTAGAGAAAGAATTGTCACACAGTGTGGATGGTATTTCTTTGCAATTTTCAACTGCTAATTTTACACATTTTTTTGCCATCATTACTCGTATCAGTCTTTTTCTTCTTAAAACAATAACCATTTTTCCTTTATTTATTTGCAGAATAATTGACTATGGAAAATTTTGACCCCTGCCCCAAGTTTGTGGAAGACGCATGGAGTCAGTCGACTTTGGAATACGCAAGACTTTGAATCCTTCCACACCAGCTGGAAGCCCCAGGCTTAGCTGTCAAAGAATTTCTTCAGTCACACAGCCTGACATTTGGCCTCTCTACTTGCCTGATTGCAACCTACCTCGATTTCTGTGTGGGGGTTGCGCTGGAATAAGAGACTTAACAAATCTAGCTGCAACATAAAGGAACAGATGAGGGCCAAAATTACCAGGGCTTTCAGGACCCTAAAATGGCAGAGAGTGACTAAGGTCTGTGGCCGATTTCAAAGTTGCCTGGAGACTGTCATTGAGGCCACAGGGGGAGTTCATAAAGTGAGATCATTAGAACATACCATCAAGACAAGCTGACCCAAATTTGATAAATAGGTCGGAAAAAAATTACACTATTTTTTTTCTGACAGTCATCCTGGAAATGAATACTATCCACATCATGTAAAGGGTCTTTCAACTAGGACACTCAAGCTTTGTCAGGTGATAGTAGCCATGTTTTAAAAGCAACATCTGGCAATCTCACTGTGAACTATTCAATAGTACTTGGCAAGTCACGATGGAAAATTATAGCGTTGAACAGCGTGTGCAAATCATCAAATGTTATTATCAAAATCAGTGCTCCATTCAAAAAACATTCCGCGCATTACATGATTTCTATCCTCTCCACAATCGATGCTTGGTGGACAAATTCAAGGAAAAAGGGTCAATCATGTACGGGAAAATCCGAGGCAGTCAATTTCTCGTCATTCACAAGAACTTGGCCTTTCTGCAACTTTAGTTTGGCGAATTATGCGTAGGGACTTGGTTCTGCACCCGTACAAAATCCAACTTACCCAGGAACTTAAGGTCAACCATAGACAACGCTGTGTGTTCGCTGATTGGGCTTTAGAGCAGTTGGAAGTTGCCCCAAATTTCCCCCCCAAAATCATCTTCAGCGACGCCTATTTTGGGATGAATGGATTTGCAAACAAGCAAAATTGTCAGATTTGGGACAAAAACAATCCACATGAGATACACCAGCACCAATTGCATCCCAACAAAGTAACTGTTTGGTGCAGATTTTCGTCTAACGGAATCATTGGTCCGTATTTTTTTTTTAGAACGAAGCTGGGATTGCCATAACTGCCAACAGCGATACCTACAGATCGATGATAAGCCACTTTTTGTGGTCTCAACTGGATTATATGCCTGATATGGATACTGAAGACATGTGGTTCCAACAGGACAGCACTATGTGCCACACTGCGCACACCACGATAAGACATTTTGCAGCAGCAATTTCAGGGCAGGGTCATCTCGCGCGGCGGTGACATCAACTGGCCACCGAGATCATGCGATTTAACGCCATTAAACTACTTTGGGGTGGGGGGCTAACTTAAAGGGCAGGTCTATGCGAATAATCGGCAAACAGTTGATGTCTTCAAAGTCAACATAACAAACACCATCCAGCCAGATTTATAGAACAGTCATAAAAAATTGGGCCTCTCGAATACGTTCCACCAAGCAAAGCCGCGGCGGACATTTGAACGACGTCATATTCCACACTTAATGCCATAAAATGTACTTTCAAATTTAAAATAAATTCAGTGCATATATCACACACAAAAAAAAACTTGCTGAAAGAGAGACTTACTTTGCTTTGCCCTTTCTCCTGCCTCTGCCTCTCCCTCGGGGTGTCCGTGCATTGAAACTGATAAAATTTTTTCCTTCAGACTCGGATGAAGTGTGTCGGCGTCTTTCTCGCCGCCGGTGTCCCTCTGATGGAAACGGAGAAACCGAACGAGACCTTGATCGTGATGATCTAAAAGAAAAGGAGCCAAACTGAAAACCATGCTAATGGCGTCACCTATGCATGAGATAAGTTCAACATCTACCACTTTCCCACAAAGCTGAGTGAGGGTACATCAATGCCCCCTCCCAAAATTTTATATCTTATCAAGCATAAAGCCACCCATTATTTTTTGTCTTCTAATCAGGTTAATACTTGAGCACAATTGTGATTAGCTGTGTGCATCATTAAATGCAGGAACTACCTACGAACACGCAGTTAAGCATAGAACATCCACCAAATAGACATCTACTCTCTCACAAATGATCAGTTGTGTGCGCTCTCACTAGGATTAAACATAACATTAAGAATCGAATGCCATATCCACTTGGGTAGCAAGGGCTCCATTATATCCAAGAACCACTATACCACTGAAAAGAAGCAAATGTGCAATTCCTACTTTATCACTTGACATATTTACAACAGACCAAACACTTGCATACCTTACACAAAGCATAGACTCGTTGATCCCTTTCCCAATCGGTGGACAGAATTCAAGGCTGTTGATTAGGGACCTGAATTTGACTGACTATGGGGGACAGGATGCTCTAGGTTCAAGGCAAATAAAAACATCAAGAGTACCTACCTCTGGACAATGGTAAATCCTCGTGATGGATCACCCTCAAACATTTTATTTGGGGACTTTGTAGGGGTCTTGTCTTCATTTGATGACAAAGGTTTCTCACTGGGAACAGAGGCTGCAACACTATGCACACTGATCAATGGCTCATGATCCCAATCCTGAAGATATGTATTCATTACTAAATGATTAAACAATAGGTTTTTCTGTGTAATAAGTGAAATCATTCAAATAAGGCTCAATTATAAGTCTTTAGAAGTTCAATACTCATTACAAAGTAGTTTTGAGTATAGAGAAAGTATTGTGTACCTCACTGACATAACCACAATCCCAACTTCATGGCATTAGAGGAGAGATGGAGAATGGAAATTGGGACTTGGCCCATCAGCTTTCTAGTTAGGAATGAGATTCAAACTAAATGCTGCAACACAAAAACCAGGGAACTCATTGTGCCTGAAACCTCTGAGCAACTCAAGTAGCACTTACAAACAAAGCCTTGGCTATGACCGAGCCCATTGGAGACATGACTTTATGCCCATCAGTTCAGTTCAACAACATTGGATATGGTTAATCATCAACAGGGACCAAATATGAAATGGGTTGACTGGTGTAGTTTAGATGTTGCATTAAAACTGCAGAACCCAACTAAGATATGCATAGCGTTGCAGCTCAATGAGTAAAAAATCCCCAAGTAATAAAATCTTTAGTAACCACTTTCACACAGAGTGGAGTTGATGCATATCAACTGCACTAAAAACATATCTGCATTTTTTTTTTCAAGTCAAATTTGCCTTTCATAGTGATGGGGTGTTATGTCTGTACCACCTATCAAGTTAGGGTTCATCCATGGACACAACCACCCACCCTCTATCCACAATATCTTAACACATTACGTGCAAAGCTAAATGGGGCAACTATTTCCACCTTCCGGGGGTTTCAAATATCATAACATCAGTTACAGTTGGGCTATTGATGTGGAACTTTGTGTGCTCTTCAGTAAGGGTAATTCACTTGTTTTTATGCAAAAAAAAAGTGCAGCATATGTGGCTCATGTTGAGACACCATAATTTATTAGGATTATACAGCGAAGTGTGCCTTATGTGGCACACGAATGCATGTGCCATATTGGGCTCATTTCACTGTGAAATAAAAAAAATTTGAATTATAGAAATTAGCAACTATATATATACCTATATATTCCTTTCTTTAACGATTCAGAATCAGTTCTTTCGCAGTTGCAGGAGGCTTATTGAATAAGGGTGCCACAATCTATGCAGATAATTTTTTTATATTCTCTTTTGAATGATATAATTGACAAAGTCCTCCAAAGTTTAGCCCAGAAATTATTTTGTTTTGGTAATAACATCATAACTATTAGGGCCGATTGTAATGAAATTTGAAAACCTTATGTTGTACATTCTCTTTTGAATGATATAATGGCCAAAGTCCTCCCAAGGTTAGCATGGGAATTATTTGGCAATATCATAACTATCTTGCAGTATTATTTAAATGTTTTTAATTTAGGCCCATGCATTTAGGAAAAAAGGAAAGAATAATGATATATACAGAAAGCAATTGAAAATTAGTGAAAATCACATTTCTTTTACAATTTTTAATGCAGAAATGTTAAATGATAAAAAATCCTATTTTGGGCTGGTGATACTTATGTCAATAAAATAATTTTACTAGAATCATATTTCTTTACCCTTTTTCTAAACAAATTTATATCATAATATATATATATATATATATATATATGGATATTTAATTGTGAAAAATTGGTTCAAATAAAGTCAATATATATATATATACAGTAGTGTGTAAATTAGTTCGGACAGTACCAAATTTTTGGACTATTTCATAATGTCTTAATTTTTGGCAACACTAATGAAGTTTTTCTTGTTTTCTGTGCAGAATAGTGTGCCAGTAACATCTGGCAACTGTTTTATTGTACCCTAGCTGCACTAAGCTCGACAGTGCTACACCAGAGCTTGTCGAGGATGATTATTGCTGGGAGCGTGCCCTGTGGTGTACTTGGTTCGGCCAGAATATTCACCTCCCCCCTAGACTATAAATTTATTATGGATATCACACCCAAGAAGCATGCAAGTATTATATCTCTTAGAAAACATGCTGGTTTTAACTGCGACAAGGAAGAAAATGAAAGAAAGGAAGAAAATGAAAGACAACACTTCCCAATGACAAGGCTCTCATCAGAAATAGTGTGAAGGATCCCAAGAAAACCAGTAAAGACCTCCAAAGAGATGTCTTTAGCTGGTGTAAATGTTTCTTCTTCAACCGTCCAGCAAACACTCATTGAAGTTGGTAGATTTACTAGAAAACCAGTACATAACAGTTATTGACGTCTGCTATGAAGACAAAAAGTCTTCACTGGGCACTCAAGTGTGCTGGATGGAAGGCAGCTGACTGGAAGAAAGTTGTTTTCAGATGAATCGCATTTTGAAGTACATGGGCATAGGGTCAATGGTAGTAAGACAAAGCAAAGATGAATCACTTCAACCATGACACATTCAACAGGTTACAAAATACCCACCCGATGTTTTAGGTTTGTTTTAGCACTAAAGGCCTAGGGTGCCTTGTTACTATTGAGGGAATGATGAACAGCGTTAAATACAAGGCAATCCTGCAGACTCACTTGCTTCCTGCAATGCAGAGACTTTCCTGATGGAGGTGGAATTTTCCTGCACAATCTGGCTCCGTGCCATACTTCCCAAATAATGCGCACATTCTTTGAAAAAAGTGGACTTACCATTATAGATTGGCCTGGGAATTCTCCTGACCTAAACCCCATCAAGAATTTATGGGCTATAATTAAACGTAGAATCGAGAAAAACAACTGTTTGACAATGAAGAAGATGATTTGTGATGTTATCAATGCCTGGTACAATAATGAAGAACTGGTAGAAATGTGGTCAAATTTGGTTGAATTTATGCCAGAGCGAGTGAAGCAGGTTCTAAAAGCAAAGGGCAGTCATATTTCATATTAAATGTACCAGTTATCTTATTGATGTATTCTTTTCAAATATAAACAACAATTATCAAATAATTTTATTATTTCACCACTGTCCAAACTAATTTTTACACTACTGTATAATGTGTACCAAGGATGGCTCACTTTGCAGCAGGCAAATTCAAAGTGTGTACCACTGATGGCACACTTCGCACTTAACATGTTAACTTCTCCCTGAGTGAATTCTTTTTCTCGCACACTCACATAATCTAGCCACCTCTTCAAACCTTTTGTGCACCCTAACACACTCATATTTTGCTTTTAGTCTATTTTCACCCAAATCTTATACCATAATGCCTACTCACTCACCTCTTAACATATCCTACTAAATTCTCCATAACATCCCATTACATTAATGTTCGTACCAAATTCTTTCATGCAGCTTATTTGTACGTTCCTAACAGTAGCATTGAGTACTGGTTCAATTATTCTTGAAACTTCCTTACCATTCTAAACCTTATAAATGTTATCTGCCTTACCCATAGCACAAATTCTAACATCATACCCACCTCCCCAACACATTCACTACTCTTATTGTATTTACTTTTAGTCATCTCTTCACCCATACCAGCTCAATTACTACAATTACCATTTCCAAATCCTCTCATTATCAGCCAATAACACCAGGTCATCAGTATATACAAACAAACCCAATCCTTAAAATCGTACCCCTTTCGCTTGGTTCCCATTTGTTCTCTCAACATTTCTTCCAGAAAAATAATAAACAGCTAAGGTGACATCACACATCCATACCTTACACACACCCATATCAAACCATTCAGCACAGCAATCTTTCACCCCAAACAACCTGCAACTAAAAACTCTTCACACTTGATTACCATCCACTGCATACATTCCTACAACTTTACCTAATGCTTCCTACACAATCAATAAACCCAACATACTTAATCCATTGTTTTTTCATCATTCTTCTCTCAAGTTCTCGAGAAAGTAGAGGGAGAGGTGATGCCCCCTTGTCGCGGGAAGAGACCTTGTGTGTACCTTTGACTTTTCGAGCTATGTCAGTGGGGGTACCTCTCTTCTGGGTACCCCTGGTAGGGCTTCCCTTGTCGATTTGGTTGGAAACGAGGTTCCAGACTAAGTGCATCCTTCCTTCCTTTTTCTACTCTATCATTCTCCTTCTTTACTTTTATCCTATCTCTTCCACTTATACAAAAACAAAAAAAAAACCCTACTCCTATCATGTCACTCTTACCCTTTTTTTCCCTCTTACATATAAGGACTTGGCAGCTATCTCATGCGTCAGAAGAGAGGCTTTGGAACCTCTATAAACAACGCCAATCGACGCTCACTGGTTGTAAGAGACTAGGACTAGAGGTGTCCTAGGTGTTGGGGCATGATGAATGGGATGAGGGTAGTGCCCCATTAACCCCTTCCCTGGCGCGTAATTATTGCCAATTCCCAGTGACGGGTGTCTCTGGTAGCATCAGTCCAAGCTGACGGCCCTTTATTCCCAGGTTGGTTGCTAGGCCAATAAAAAGCCTTGGGTCGAGTCTCTTGGTGTGGCGGGATATCCATTGAACGCTGCTCCGAGATCTTGGCCGTCATGAAGGAAACTAGGAGTTTAGTACAGGGTGTGCTCCATTGTTCACCTGGAGAGAAATCGATGGCCCCTTCGGGGACCATCAGTGCTGCTTGGTTGGGAGCCACGGCACGCAAAGTTTTGATGACTCGGTCGAACGAACAGCACCACATGGAGCATACCTTCTGAAAGATCCGAAAAGTCTCCAAAGGATAGGCGGGAGCGACTCACACGGGGTGAAATCGCCCCCCCCCTTTTTTTATTTACTGATTGGTTGCAAAGCTTCTACTGTCATAAAGTTTCCAAAATGACCGGCAAGAAAGGACCAGGAGCAATCAAATACACGTGCGCAATATGCCAGATAGAAGAAGGAAGAAGAGAAAGTTGAAACAGAAGATAAAGTAGAAGCAGAAGAAGAAAAGGTAGAAACAAAAGAGAACATAACAAAGGAAGATAGGAAGAAGAGAAAGTTGAAACAGAAGATAAAGTAGAAGCAGAAGAAGAAAAGGTAGAAACAAAAGAGAACATAACAAAGGAAGATAGGGGGAAAAAGATGAATAAGAAAAAGAGCAAGAAAAATAAGATGGAAAAGAAAGAGGGAAACAAAAGGTCACTTCCAGAAGGAAAGCCTCAAACCTCTGCAGGGAAATGTCCAAGGGTCACCCTTGTGGGTGATTCCCAAGCACGAGGTTTGCAGCCACTGCTAGCGGCCCGCCTTCGCACTAGTATGAAGGTATGCTGCCAGCCAGGATGGGAAAACCACCACATCAGGGTAGAGGCTGAGAAATCTAAGATCTCCGAGAATTCAGTCATTGCCCTGATGGTGATTGGCAATGACCTCTACCTCCGAGGAGGTAAAGTAGGCCCCAGTGAGAAAATTCTCAGCACTGTCATGGGAGCCGTGGACAACTGCGGATTGAAAAATCGCAGACATGTCATTGTAAGGATGCTCCCAAGAAGAGGTCCTAGCCGGACAGCTCACTCAAGGAACGTGATGTTGAACAGCGCCTGGCCAACCTCTGTACAGAAGAGGGGGTCATCTTTCTGGACCCTTACCGCACCTTTTACGGTCAAAACGACCTCTACCAAAGAGACGGAGTGCACCTTTCATTCAAGACAAAGGCTGTACTCTGTATTTAATCCAGGATGTCATGGAGCAGACGCAGAGGAGCATCCGACCCAGAGTGAAGGCGGATGTAAGACTATGCCGTGTCACTCCTGGAACAACCTTCTCAGAGGTTGAAAGGGGTACTGCCACACAAAAGAAGCCGGGAAATGGAAGAGCGTAGGGAGTGTTACACTCCGGGACTCCCTGAAAGTTCTTCTGTTCAATGCGAGGTCAATCAGGAACAAGTTTCTTGAGCTCTGTGGCCTCGTAGCAACAGAAGAACCTGAGATGGTGGCCATAACGGAGTCGTGGCTAAAAACCTCAAGCCGAGATTTTGAAGGTGAATTCACGATTCCCGGTTACCAGCTCTTCCTGAAAGATAGGCCAGACAGAGAGGGTGGCGGTGTGATGTTGTATGTCAAGGATACTCTCAACTCAACGGATTGCAACATCGTATCCGACCATGAACTACTAGATGTTGACCTAGAGATAGGTCCTGCCAGATACAGGACCCTGGTGCTTTACAGACCCCCTGCCCAACTCTTAGAACAGGACAAGAGTCTGTACCAGCTGTTGGGCGAACTTGTATAAGAGTGTGTGTATCACCATGGGTGACTTCAATACCCATGTTGACTGGGAAACCAGAGAACCCTGTGGCGAGAATGCACTACTCCTGGAGTTCTGAACAACACATTTCTGACTCAATGGGTGAGAGAACTAACGAGGAGAAAATATCTTTGACTTGGTTTTCACTTCTGAGGATGACATCATTGAGGACCTCTCTGTTGGCGAAGAGCTCGGTGGCAGTGACCACCGACTAATTAAATTTGTAGTCAAAGTCCCAAAGGCAGGGCCTGCAACTAGTAAATCAAGGAAACTTGATTTGAGAAGAGCAGACTTTGCAGGTCTTCGTGCTGGACTGACTGATGCAAGGCTGTTAAAGACTCGTAGAACAGTTTCGAAACCACATTCATGAGTCTTCAATCGCGTTTCATCCCTCTGAAATGCCCCGGTGTCAGTCTTCTGCTGTTTAACCAAAGTGGTTTAATCGAGAAATGGTTGAACTGCTTAGGGAGAAGAGAAATGTGTACCGGCAATCAAAGATCTCAGGTAATTTTGACGAATACCGGAAGCTAGCCAGGAGAATGAAGTATAGCATAAGGGCGGTTAAGTGGTCTGAGGAACTCTGCGTGGCGAGACTTTGTAAAGAGAATCCCAAGGAGTTTTTGGATAGGTAAACAGCCATAAACCAATCCGTCAAACGATTGGCCATTTGAGGAATGAGGAGGGGACATTAAAGCACTTAGATGCAGAAAATGCTAACCTCCTCAATGACTACTTCTCTTCAGTGTTTACTGAAGTGTGGTCCCATCCCCCAGCCAATGGATTCCTACTCGGGGGAAAAGCTTGAGGATATGGACTTCACTGAAGGAGAAATAGAAAAGATCACTGACCTAATGACAAATAAGTCACCTGGCCCGGATGGGTATCTACCTAAAGTGTTGAAAGAAGTGTGCGATCAAGTGTCACAACACCTGAGCACAATCTTCAACATGTCAATCCAGACCGAATGCGTTCCTAGAGAGTGGCGTGAAGCAGAGGTGACTCCTTGTCTTCAAGAAAGGAGACCCTAGCCAACGGTCGAACTACTGACCTATCAGTCTGACTTTGATAGTCGGTAAACTCATGGAAAGCATCATGGTGGACAAAATGACATCGCATTTAGAGTCAAACCTGCTACTGAGGAGTTCCCAGCACGGCTTCCGAAGGCAACGGTCATGCCTGACGAACCTTGTGGAATTCTTCCACTTCATCTTCAGTGAGCATGATCGGGACAAGGCGGTGGATGTGGTCTATTTAGACTTTCAGAAAGCCTTTGATAAGGTACCACACTGCTGCCTTCTCCGGAAAGTGCAAGCACTGGGCATAGATGGAAAAGTAGCCGGCTGGATAGAGAACTGGCTAAGTGGCAGACAACAATGGGTGGTAGTGAATGGACAGGCTTCTGAGTGGGTGCCCGTTACTAGCGGGGTGCTTCAAGGTTCTGTCCTAGGACCACTACTATTCATCATCTACGTCAATGACATGGATGGTGACATGGTTGCCAAGATTTCTAAATTTGCGGACGATAGCAAGCTTGGTATGAACGTTGCAAAGGATGGAAATACTGCTCGCCTGCAAGATGATCTTTGGAAGACTGAGGAGTGGTTGGATACGTGGCAAATGCCTTTCAATGTGAGCAAATGCAAAGTGATGCATAATGGCCACCAAAATCCCCAATCACCCTATATCCTTAAGGGCACTGCTCTTGAATCCACTGACACTGAGAAGGACTTGGGTGTAACTATCACCAGTGACCTCAAGTTCTCGAAAGTGTATTGAGGTGGAGAAGAAAGCTCAAAAGGATATCGGAACAAGGAGATAATACTGTGTCTGTACAACTCCCTCGTCCAATCGCACCTGGAGTATGACGTACAATTTTGGAGTCATTTGTTTTTACGGACATCGCAAGATTGAAACACGTCCAAGCCAGGGCAACCAAACTGATTCCCTCTATCAGGCATATGAGTTATAATGATAGACTAAGGGAATTAGATATGTTCTCACTGGAGACCCTGAGACTATGTGGTCAGCTTATCGAAGTGTTTAAAATACTTTGAGGGTTCGACAGTCTGGACTACCGGGATATTTTCCAGCTCAGCGAGGGGAGAACAAGAAATCACGGCTACAAACTTGAACTGAAGCAATACTACAGTGATCTGTGTGGGAAATTTTTCACATACAGTATTTGTGGTAGTTGGAACGCACTTCCAACGGAAGTTGTCAACAGTGAATCTGTTGATCAGTTCAAGTCAAGACTAGATAAAGTCTTGTGAAATCTCTGTTAAGATCCTTGCGAGTGATCTTTGAGATTGCCAATGGACACCTCCGAGGATTGCCCAAAAGTACCCTCCTTGTATGGACCGTAATGTCTTCTAGGGTACTCTTCTTCCTTGTAGCTCCTCATGTCCTGTTTTACTTTTAAGTGCCTCATAACAATATATCATCTACTCCAGCTGCCTGTCCTCTTTCTGACATCTCACAGCACTAACAACTTCTTGCATACTTATGGGCTCAATACTCTGATACAGCACCCAATATACACCCTTCAAAGACATTTGCATTTACATCTACCATATGCACATTATAACTCATTAAATGACTCTAGCCATTCTCTTTGATATCATTCATCCCAGTCCACTGAAATTGAAATTGTTATCCTTGATATTCATAAAAAAGGTTTCACTCAGATTCTCTTTTCCTTCCAAAATAACTGTGTTTACAATACGGATACAAATTCATTATCTATCCAAATGTACTGAATGTTTGCCCCACTTATCCCATCATCAATCATAAACACATGCCCAATCTCACCTATTGTAGATCTCAACTCCCACCCCTATAATCCTCAAGCTCCCATATTCAAACCCAATCACTGCATTATGCTAAAGCACACCATTATCTTATTTACTCTTATCACCCAGCTCCATACCAATTGAATTCCACCGCACACAATATCTTCATTTCCTTTCTTGTTCATCTCACAACAATTTACAGATTGGTGAGGATTAGCCAGCATGAGTGGACAAGGTAAGCACATGAATATAATTTCATAAAGTGTATGTACACAGGAAAAATGAACTGCCATTTAGTGGCCATTTCCTCCCTAAAATTTTAAGCAAAAACTAATAAAGGCATCTCTCAGAAGGTGTATAAGGAGAAGAGATCTGTACAGAAAATGGTAAAGATAGAGCAAATGAAATATGTGGAAGATATATAATTGCAGATCCTCACACAAGCAATGTGGCTGGGAACACATCTACAGATATTGGGGTTGGGAGGGCATGCAACCCTTCAGATGTCAGCTTCAGCAGGATTTCCATGCTAGAGTTGATTAAAATTGTTCCCGCCCTCGTATCTTAATGAATTGGTAGGAAATATATATGCTAACACTTTCTTAGATAACCTGAAAAAAAGCATGACATATAATAGTTTATTACAACAAATTACAATTTGAATATATTTGACCTAAAGTCCATATACATATTTTACTAATTTCCTATCAAACAAAATTATTAACACCTTCTACTCTCCAACTCTATTGTTGGCATCATATCATGACTTGTTATAAATTGTGATGATGCCCTTTTGGCGTCATTACTTTTACTTTTCATATTAGAATGTAAATATGTTATAATACTCATAAGAGGATTCCCTGATATGTTCATAATGTTGTTCAAATGATGTGAAGTCAATTAATCCAGGAGTTGCCACTCATGCTAAATTGATTGCAAGCCATACTTGTGCAGGTGGCATTGAGAGCCTGAAAAACCTCTTCATGCAAATACAAAAAAGGTGATGTAGAGTGTGCTACCCAAAATGTAGTGAAACGAGTGTTGCATAGGATGCCTAGAAAAATGAGAAATGTGCAACATTGAATATTCAAAGAATGGCATAATAAATAAGATTCTTCTCAATTTACTACCACTATGTGATTTTCAAGGCTTCTTATTCTTAATCTTATATATAGGTATGGCATATCCCCCCAAAATATATACTTTATTATTTGCTTCAGTAATGCTTTGAAAGAAACAAAGAATCATGTTTTGAGGGAGGTCGAAAAAGTAGTTTTTTTTGAGTCATAATAGATAAGGGATTAAAAATTATTATGAACAAAATGAACAAATAGAAATGTCAAAGTCAAGGTTGTACCATTCTTCTTAACTGTATGTGCATCTTCAATGTATGCTTAGTTTTACTACATACTCTATATACAGGTTTTAGCACCACCATGCAATCTTTACTTGAAAACTCTGTGGGAAACAACAGCTTATCAAGTGATCTAATACATGGGTCAATATAGCTTGATGTAGGACAATCAACATTTGCAGGTAAAATGATACACATTGACTCATTTTTGTTTAACCAAACTTTTAGAGATAGTGAGGATTAATGGGTTATTAATGAATCCGCAATTTTCAACAGACACTTACCTTACTCCAAAGGGTTGCATTTCTTGCAGCTGATGTTAGCTTCCCTTTGAGGCAAATTTCTACTTGGTCCTTGTCAAGTTCTGTCACACATCTTTCAAAACATTTCCCAACATATCGCCTAGATGGAAAGATAGGGGGAAAAAATTAGAAAATTAAATTCAGCAATTTTGTAGTATACATTTTATAACATAATGATGCTGTGTTGCAAGGTCCTCAAAATGGAACATGTTATAGAATTTGTGCTAAAAACAATTTAATTGCTCTCAGGGCCTAAATCACAGAAGTAAATAATTTCCTAAAAGAGATTGATGCTCCGCTTACCCTTCTTTATTAAAATAAAGTGGGTATTGTACTTAAGACTATGAATTACTTTATGAAATTACAAATTGGGAGGCCATAAAAGAAAATATTATACCTTAACTAAAAACAAAACAAATGTATACCAGACCTAGTTTTTAGGGCTAATATAACTTGAATATTTGGGTGAATTAAACTTTAACATGCAAGAAAAGCCCAAATTAGTGACAGGAGTGGCTTCATTGGATGAAGTCTTTTTAATGAAGTTTGTTTCTGGAATGTCATGTCTTAAAAAAATAAATAAATAAAATCATGCGTTTGCTTGAGCCAGGAGAAATGTCAGTTGAAAGAGAAAATCTATTTTCCTTAGTAAATTCTGCCATTAGAATTATAACGAATAAAGGTATCAGCATGCTGAAAGAAAAAGTTAGTGTTTCCAAAAACATTCTCCAGATGCAGGTGTAACAAAGATCGCCCAGACTGGAACATTCAACAAGAATGTGTCAAACAGTTTGGGAGACAATGCAGTCTTCCCAATAAGGCACAGCCAAGCACTCCATTAAATAGAGGTGCATCCCGCGAGTGTGCCCAATCTGGAGAAAACAGAAAGCAACCTGAAGCCATCACAGCAAAGGGGCGAGGTCCATGGAACCTATCCTCAAGCAGCCAAGAGAGATGCCCATATTCCTGTCATGTAATCGGTGTGGTTTGGTCACCCAGTACTATTTGGCTATCACCGAGCAGTCAGGGTGCCCTCTTGGGACTTGGAGACATCTGTATACACTGGCACAGTTGCAGTGTGATACAAAGCGTGCTCAAAAAAGGTAGAATGCAATACTCCCAGCGCTGTAGAAGCTTTGGAGAAGAGGTATGGCAACAAATAGTTAAAGGAAGTACCTGCCAGGGTGGGATCCTGGGTAGACCATGGGCGCCACCAGCCAGAAGGTTATACCTAGCTCTCCAAGGAGTTTCCTAGCTCCAAACCCAGAGGGGTTAAGGTATGACTGGTGTCTCTAACCGGCATAGGCACTGATGAGATTAGCTGCAGATGCAGTGAGAGCTGTTGGTGACTGAGAGGCACCAGACACGCATACAGGCGAATAATGCACAGCATAGAGCGAGTGGCATCTCCCCAACTCGCATCAGTAGTCGCACTTTGAAAAAACAAAGGATTAATAAAAAAGTAAGGCAGTAGCTCTATGAGGGCCCAAGGCACTGAACATCACAAAGTGAAGAATATCCATGGCACGAGTAGAAGAGACTGTAAGGCTGCAAATATGAGCCTGCCAGGTGAGGCGTTGGTCAAATACAAGACCGAGGAAACAGTGCGAGTCCACCACTTTCAGGTGCACCGTATTGAGAAACAAGTCTGGGTCAGGGTGGAGCCGTGGATGGCGGCAGAAGTGCACCACCTTAGTCTTGGTCAAGGAAAAGCGAGCACAGTAGCGATTCACCAGGAATTTGGGAGGAGGATACCCTCTACCTAGATCCTGTTTTACAAATCTTACAGAAAGGCCATGCTTTGCTCACTATGTGTCAAAGCATGAGATACGGGACATCGTCTGGACCAGGGGCAGTGTCCACACACAAAGTGAGAGAGGAACGCAACTCACTCAGAGTAAACCTGTCATTGAAGGGTTCTCCGCTTCTGGAGGTAAAGTCCAGTCAGAGTTCTTCGGCGACACCAAGACACACATTGAATGCTGGCGGAGCATCATCCCAGCTAGAAAATGCAGAGATAGCCATGGCGAAAGATTGTGGTCCCATTCTCCTGGAGAAGGGGAGGGGGATCCTGCGAGAACTTCCCTCAAATCCCCTTGATTCACTTCCAGACCTCTGCTAGAGGGGTCTTTCCATTAAGTGGTGACATGTATGCGGCCAAGAGCGGCGGTGTGCTTTGAAATATACTGAAATATAGCCCAACCTCAACAAAATTCACAGATAGTTAAGTCATTCAGGCAGCGCTGGAATGCATGCAGGCATAACTCTTCTGTTTGACATCTGCTTCATATTCGGCATACAAAACAGCCAGACGTTCTAGGAATAGTAATTAGGCACACGGCAATGAGCTTGCTAGAGAAATCGACAGCCTCATCTAGCAACCTAAACTCCTCACCTGAGACAAAGAAATCAGTCATTTCCTGGAGGTCATCGACTAACTCCCACCCAAAATCAGGCTGTGCATCTGGAGAGCACAAGGATAGCTTGAGGCAGGAAAATGAAGCAGTTCTTGGGCAGTGAAAAGTAAATTCATCCGCATTCAGGACACCTATCTCTAGCGTGTCAATCAGGTTGGCAAAGACTTGACCCCTGAGGTTAATCAACTAGTCTCCCCAGAGGGGGTGTCTATCATTTATCTCTCCAAGCAAGAGAAAGGGATCAGCAACTGAGCCACAACGCATCAGAAGCCCCCCACATCAAAGTCAGCTGTTGGTGGAATGTAAGCAGAAATAACGGTATACCACCTATCCAAGTGTAGCTCCACAGCTATTGACTGAAAGGAGGTATCTAGAGCAAAGAGAACATCAGAGACATCATGCTGGGTGTAAATAGCACATCCTCCTGCCCCCCCCCCATCCCGTGGTGCTGGGGTTGTAAAACCCTGGCCCGGGAGGGTGGGCAAGGGGCAGCATGGTCTCCTGCAAAAAGATAGCTACTGGGAATGGGAGGAGGCAAGCCTCCGCAGCGACTCCCGCTTGGCCCAGTCTGCAGCAATTCCATTGAAGGAATATGCCATCCAGACCTAGCTCTGGGAGGGATGCAGGAGCCCTCTTCGAATAGAAGACCCTCACAGGAATGGCTGTATGCTTCCGGGAGGCAGAACAATGCGCTGGCGTCTTAGAGGATGTATCGGAGGAGTTTGGGCTCACCATGAGTCTTTTCCTCCTCCGCCTGGAAACCTTAAGCAGGCAGGGTGGCTTCGGAAGCGGGGGGCTATACTTTGGAGGATCCACCATCTCCGAGCCACCCAGCCTACAATTTGATGTGCCTAGGAGCTGAAGCTCCTCTAGTGCTGTCCTCCTTCAGGGGTGCAACTTTGGAATGCCAGAAGATGGCCACACGACTAACATTAGGCAGATGCCTCCTGCAAGTCTAACGACTTGGTGGAGGCGCAATGCAGCTTCGCCTTACAGGAAACATTTACACTGGGGAAAGCTGTTTTTAGTTGTGGCTGGGTGTGAACCTTTTGTGCCACTAGCTTTACCAGGGGACTGGCCATGTTGGGTAGAACCCACAGAAGGGTTCTGAAAGGCCTGGAGGGGTCAGGAGCAGTGGGTGTATTTCTTAACATTGAGACATTGGACATCCCAGGACCATGTCCTTAGCCTAGCGAAATGAGAGACCATCCTGGGCCTGAACAGCCAGGATTTCCTTCTCAAGGAGATATGCACCACATTGCTTTGAAGAAGCGGGGTGCGGCGCTCTGTAATTAACCCTTTGGCCACACATGATTTGGACTTATCATGTGCGGCCTTGGAGCAACTTACACAGACTTTGGGTAACCCCAACTTTGCACACCAACAGGAGCGATTTGTATGGCCAAAGCAGTGGCAGTAATAGCACCTCTACAGCACTGGCATGAATGCCTTCACACAATATCGATATCAACCGGTATGAAAGAGTGCAGGGGTGGGTCTTGAGGCCCCACCCTGTTTTCTCATCACACGCTCAACTTTGAATGCTCCATGGTGATGTCCTCTATGGAGTAATCCTCGAGTTCCCTTGCATAAACCACTCCTTTTATGAAGTTCATGGTAGAGTGTGGCATCATACCCACCGGTGTATCATCAAGTGGCCGCTTCTGATTGTTTCAGCGCATTTGCCAAAAGGCTCCCGTCTGAGAAACTGGTCACCTTTGACACTCTACCAATTACACTAGCGTTTGAAGTCAGCAGGCTAAAAAATGCCAGGTAGCAGCTGAATGAGGGGCCCCAACATAATAAGCGCTCTGTGCACTTTTGGTCTTGGGCAGGGACTTCCCACCCGGGAAAGCAACGGGGCAGGACATGCCGATCTTAGCTTGGTCACTTGGGATGGTGTATGGGATGATAAGCACAAAATAAGAGGGCTAAACACACTGAAAGAGCAAGACAACCATTCGAAAGATGATAAAAGCTACTGGGGCAGTGATGAATAAAGATATTTATAAAAATTAGAAAGACTAGAAAAAGTTGGGAGTAATTATTCTTTTTAAACTAGAAAATTAGTAGATGAAAAAACTCACTTTAAACTTTCTGGCCAATCTCCAGAGGAAATCATAGATGAAGCATCTGGTTTATTTTTGCTTGTAGGTGTCTTGGGTGGATTTTGACTTGTAATTGCATTCCCATCAACAGGAGGAGGAGGACAAGTATTTTGATTGTTCACTGGGGGATACATGTTTTCATCCCAGACCCAGATTTGCTTGTTTTTCTTCTTCCTTTTGTTATTATTTCCAGCAATATTCATATTATTACAAGGATTATTCATCATATTTGGTTGGAAAAAGTTTAGATTTCCAGTACCTGATTGATTATTTTCACCCTCTTTCTTGTCTAACTTTTGTGGCTGATTGTGAAGCAAAGGATTGTTACTAAATGCACCTTTCTTACCATTAATACTAAACTTTATTGGGCCACTCTGTGCAGAATTCTGTTCAGGGCAGGGATTGTTAGCATTTCCTTGTTGCATATGAACAGGAAAGTTTTGGGGTCCCATATAACCTTGATTAGTATACCAATTACCTGTAAACATGGGTCCATAACTACTATTTGGTGGTGGTACAGAAAATGAAGCAGGATCAAAATATGGAGTTGGTGTGCTAACATTTGCACTCTGAATCTCAGCATTTTGAGATTTATTTTCATTGGCTTTGCTAGTTTCCTTCTCCTTTGCACAGGTACCAGTATCTTTCTCTTTTTCTTGCTCTTTTGGAGGATCACCAGGGGGTGGATCAGGAGGAAGTGGGGGATTAATTTTTGTAACATCAATGGTAGAATTACTTTTACCATCATTTTGATTGCTAGCAGGAGATGGAAAGTTTTGCCCAGTAACACCAGTATAAGACCAATTTCCTTGCTGAGCCTGGAAATTAAGAACTATTCAGTTAAGGGATTTCATGGTTAAATTCAATATATTAAAGTGAAACTCCCTGTATATACGTAGGTGAGTCAAAAAGTTCTCAGACAAATGGCATAAAATTTTTATTTGTAATAATACTGTAATCATTTTTCTACATAAGCTCCATTAACATCTATACACTTTCTTAATCTATGAATCCAACGGTAAAGACCATCTTTGTAGAATTCACGGGGTTTTCTCTGGCACCAAGTAATGACCTGCTTTTTTGCTTCATCTAATGATTGAAACCGGGTTCCTTTTAGGTGTCCCTTTAAATTTGGTTAGGTTAGGTTAGGTTAGGTTAGGTCAAATTTAAAGGGACACCTAAAAGGAACCCGGTTTCAATCATTAGATGAAGCAAAAAAGCAGGTCATTACTTGGTGCCAGAGACAACCCCGTGAATTCTACAAAGATGGTCTTTACCGTTGGATTCATAGATTAAGAAAGTGTATAGATGTTAATGGAGCTTATGTAGAAAAATGATTACAGTATTATTACAAATAAAAATTTTATGCCATTTATCTGAGAACTTTTTGACTCCCCCTCGTATTAGTGTTGACCTAAGAAAAGATTATTAGTATACTTACATATGGATAATTTCCATAGGGAGGATAAGGACCCCATCCTTGATGAGCTGGCATAGGAGGGGGAACTGTATATCCAGATCCAGGAGGGCAAGCATATGGACCATAATTTGAATACGCAGGGGCACCATACCAAGAGCCACCACCTTGTTGCATATTGTTTTGCCATTCCATTTTTTTAAATATAGTCTGTAACAAAGCTTAAAAATAACCACAAATTGAAAATGGAACAAATACTGCAAACAGAAGTATGCCTGTAGAAAGAAAGGAAAAATTACCACAATCTAATATTTGAAAATATTAATATGGCAATGAGGAATGGGTTAAAAAAATTTTTTTTTAAATCATACCAATTCTTCTTATGTACTAGGGTAAGAAAGGCATAATGTGGAACTGAGAAACTAGATGTACAAAGAATCACAAGAACTTAAAAATAAAAACTATGTATGGTTGTTGCTGATTCTCAAGTTACTATATTCTTTCTGAGGAGGAAGAATATAGCCTACACTGTTCTTTCCCAAATAACCTTCAAAGTGTGTGTGTGTTGTTGGCATACGTGGTTGTATTGGGTGAGGTCTCATTCTGAACAGGCATCCATGATGGTCAAGTTACATCCTTTTTAAATACCTATGTATTTCAGCATTGTTTCATTTTATATTTTTACTTCATATTAAAACTTTTATTTTTTTTTAATAACCAACCTTTGCTTAAGGAAATTATGTGACCATTGTAAAGTTTGAAGAGCCAACAAGTGAAGATACAACAAAGCAGGACTAAAGAGACAAATTAGCTATCTAGTGTAAAATACAGTAAACACTCAATTTAGTGAACTCCAGTATAACAATCTTTGGATTTAGAAACCATAAGCCACATTTAGCGATCTAACCAGTTGCTAAATGCACAATGTCTGACCATAGCTAACACTTGTGTTTAGAGAATGGCTTAGTCATAAAATCAGTAAGAGTTGGTTGAAATACAGTCAGTTTGTGTATCTATCCAAACTATCCTTAAAAATCCCAAGTGCGTCACTGTTAACCACCTCTGCAAGCAAATCATTCCAAAAGTTTACTACTCTTTGGCTAAAAAAGTACTTAAGAATATTCAACTTGACCTCTTTTTTTTAATAACTTCTAATGACCCCTTGTTAAATTTATACCTGACAATTCAAAAAACTTTTGAAAAGTATCCTGCTCACACTCAGTAAACATCTTATAGGTATGAATCATATCACCCCTAAGAAACCTACGCCTAACAGAAAACATATTTAACTCCTTCAACCTTTCCTCATAACTCATCCTACTGAGTCTTGGAATAAGCTTAGTGGCCCTTGCTGAACACCCTGAAGCATTTCCAAATCCTGCTCATGATAAAGGGCCCATGCTTAAGCACAATATTCCATGTGAGGCCTAACATACGAATTATAGAGCCTACAAATCACCTCCTTGCTTTTATAACACATTTCTCCTGATTATTCCCAATATTTTATTACCCTTGTTCCTGGCCTGAAGACATTGTTTGTCAACTTTAGCATTACTAGAAATGGTTATTCCCAAGTCTTTTTCTTCTGAAACTTCTTCAGGCTAGGTACCATTTAGATCATAACAAAATGACATTATGTGCACCCATATGCATTACTTTGCATTTATTTAAATTAAACTTCATCTGTTTGCTATCCGACCAACCTAAGATTTTATTCAGATGCTTTTGAAAATGGGTTGCTCCTTCAATGCTTGTTACTCTAGCCACTATTTTGGTATCATCAGCAACTTCCAAACTTTGCTTTGCAATCCCTTCTCTAAATCATTTATATAAAATATAAACAACAGTGGACCCAAAACAGAACCTTGAGGTACTCCACTAAGCACAGGGGTCCACTTTGATTTAGTACCATTTAAAATTACTCTTTGCCTCCTATTCCTGAGCCATTCTCGAATCCAATTGCATAAACTAAAAGAGAAACCACTTTCTCTCAACTTAATACACAGCTGTCTGTGAGGCACTGTATCAAAGGCCTTCCTAACATCCAAATAAGGGATATCTATATCCTCGCCCTTGTCCAAATTATCTGTTATGTATTCCAGGAAAGACAGTAAATTAGTCAAGCATGATTTACCTGGCCTGAAATCATATTGAGATTTCTCTAGTAAGTTTCTATCCATAAGAAACCCATATAACCTAGATTTGATCAGTTTTTTTAATACTTTACAAACAATGGAAGTAAGACTGAAGAGCCAATAATTATTAACATCACCCTTGCCTCTCTTTTTGTAAACTGGAACAACATTCGCCAACTTCCAATCAATTGGTACTTCACAATATCCTACGCATCTATTAAATATTAATCTAAAAGGCCAGGCTAAATAAAATGAACCTTCTTGAAGTACTCTAATAGAAATTTCATCAGGCCCTGAAGACTTATTTGGCTTCATACAGGATATAGCATGCTTTATTTCATCCAGGTCAAAACAGATATCATTGGTTGTTAAGTCTGTCCTGCTATCAAGGTCATTGGTATCTGGTATTGAATTCTCTTTGACAAATACTGAACTGAAGTATTCACTTAGAACTTCAACTATATCTTTATCCTTGACAATTGATCTCCCCTCAGACACTAATGGACCTATGCCATCTTTCTTCTTATATTTATAGAAAGCAAAAAACCTCTTTAAATCTCTGTTACAATTCTGAGCTAGGTTAATTTCCACTCTCCTCTTACTAGCTCTAATTAATCTATTCAACTCATCTCTAAGAATCCTATATCTTTCCAAGTTAATTGCACCACCAGTACTTTTAAGAATTTTAAATAATCTTTTTTCTCTGATTTTCTGACTAATTTCTTTATTCCACCACTGTTGTTGCATATGTTGAGAGTTTCTTATCTATTTAAGTGGAATACATATTTTTTGAATTCTGTCTAATACTTCTTTAAATTTATCCCACATTTCAAGGGCTGTCATATTAGTAAAAAGGTCATTCCAGTTAATTTTTTGTAACTCCTGTCTCAGTTTTTCAAAGTTTCCTTCCTTATAATTAAAAGTTTTGACCTTATTATCTGGGATTGGACCTGCCTGGCATAACTCAAACCTTAAAATATTATGATCACTTCTACTGAGCATTTCACCAACATCTACCCTGATCAGATCCCGACACAAAACCAGATCCAGTAATGAACCATTTCGGGTGGGTTCTTTAACGCGCTGGATGAGGAAATTATCTAGAAAGCAATTTATAGAGAGTTTTGTGGTTTTAACATTACCTTCTATATCTTCCCAATTGATATTAGGCAGATTAAAGTCTCCAGTAATAATTACTTGCTCAGAGATGCAGGCATTATTGATTTGCTCGCATAGCAATAAATCTATATAAGCGACTCAATCTCAGTATGATCATTATTATTAACCATTTGACAACTATGGCTTTTCTTAACATAAACCAATATTCCACCCCCTGGTCTATTAGGTCTTTCATGTAAAAATATCTCATAATTGTAGAGTTTATACTCATCTATTGTATCATTAAAAATCTGTTGACTTATCCAGGACTCAGTAATACAAACTAGATCTAGACTTTCTTCCCTTATGTAACAAATAAGCAAATCCTTTTTATTTCTTATACTCTGAGCATTTGTGTAAAAACATTTGAACCCATTATGGGCATTTTTATATCTTTGCCTTGTAAGATTCTGAGAGTAGGTAGGGCTACTCAAGTAATTTAACCCTAAAGCACTTCCATTAGCTTGCCTACCTTATACAAATCTGTGTTCACTTCCTTTCCCTGCCTCACTTTGAGCCATTAAATTTCCCTCACCACTATCAAAACCTAGTTTCCCCTCCTTTAAAGACCTAATAACACTAATTAGCGACTGATTTGGACTTGTGTTGTGCCTCAAATCTCGTTTTGGTCTGTTGATTTATTTTTCAGATTTTTCTGCAGTTTTTCACCACAGAATCAGCGAAAGCTAAGTTGCTTTTTTTTCTTATTACTACTTAAGTTCATCCTTTGTTTGAATAAGTGAAGGAGTTTGGGGATGAAAGTGAGCATGAGTGTCGGAATGTATGCATTGGTTGTGGTGTAGTTGGTGAGGGGTATACATGTGTTGTATGTGGGCTGTGTGAATGCATTGTAGATTTAGAGGGGATGAGAATGCAGGATTTAGACAGGATATGTAGGCTGGAGGGGTTAGTTTCTGAGCTCAGGAGGGAACTTAGTGTTAGGCCTAGGGCTGGGAATAGGTTAGGTGGTGAGGTAGGCCAGAGAGATGTTTCAGGTGAAGGTAGAGGGCCGGTGGAGGAGGTAGGATATGATAGTTTTAGGGATAGTGAAGTTAGCCCCCTTAGATTAGTTAGAAATAGGCCTAGTGAGGATGGGGGACAGTGGAGAGTGGTTAGGAAACGTGTAGCTAGGGAGGCTTCTCCTGTTCTTTGTGAGAATAGGGTTACCTCTATTGAGGTGGTTAGCCAGGGGGAGAATAGGTATGCGAGTCAGAGGGACACAGAACCTATTAGCTTGACTAATAGATTCAGTGCCCTAAGAGAGGAAGTAACGAAGTGATATGACTGATGGGGGTGGGGATGGAGATAGAGTGACTGGTAGTTTGAATGAGAATAGGAGTGGGGATGGAGTTAGGAATAGGAGTCTGACTGAAGTGCTTGTGATGGGTGATTCGCGAGTTAGATATTTAGATAGGAAGTTGAATGCAAGTAGATTGAATGGTTTGAGGGTGTGCTTGCTGGGTGCTGGAGTGAGAGATCTGTCTGATAGGTATGAGGAGCTGGTGTCTGGCTGTGTAAGGGATGCATTTGTGATTACACATGTAGGAGTGAATGATGTGAAGAAAGTGGGTGCATGTGAAAAGGTGAAAGAAAGTAGAATGAAAGGTGTTGTGACAGGTGTGCTTCCAAGAATGGATGTTGGGGTAGAATGGATGTCTCGTGCAATTGGGCTGAATGATTATGTGAGGAGGATGTGTGAGATGGAAGGTGTCATGTTTGTGGATGTGTGGGATAGGTTTGTTGGAATGAAAGAAATGTATGCGATGGATGGACTGCATTTGAGTAGGAGGGGGGTAGATGTGTTGTGGGAGGAGTATGATCGTGTTATTAGGTCTTTGCAGGCGGGAAACTAGATACTAATAGTGGTCAGGGAATTATGAGAGGACATTATAGTACTGAAAGTAGAATGGACTTGGCAGATAACAGAAATAGGTTCCAAGGCGATAGAGGTGAGGTCATTCAAGTTTCAAGAGGTGCTTCAGGGATAGGGGGGTTAAATTGTTTCTATACAAATGCTCGTAGTCTTAGAAACAAGAAGGATGAGCTATTTAGTTATATTAGCAATGAGGATATAGATATATTATGCGTTACTGAATCATGGGTTAATGAAATAGAATTTAGTGACACTATAAGTGAATTTGATTTTCAGGGCTATAATATGTACATTAGTCAAAGGACAGGTAGGATTGGTGGAGGAATAATTATCTATATAAAAAACAACATTGTTTCAAGTTTAAATACTTCAATAAAGCAGGATGGAGTTGAGTCACTTTGGATAGATATTAGGTTCAGTAAAAATAGAATGGTGCATTTGGGAGCTTTTTACAGGCCACCTGGGCAGACTGATGATATAGATGAACTAATGATAAGGGAAATAAGTAAGGGATGTGAAACAGATGCAGTTATTATTGGGGACTTCAACTTAAACTCTGTGGACTGGGAAAATATGATAGGTAGGGATAGAACAAGTGGCAGGTTCATAGAATGCTTTGAGGATAATTTTTTGAATCAATTTGTTAACGATTCAACGAGGGGGGACAATATATTAGATTTAGTACTTTCTAACAGTGATCATTTAGTTCAAGAATTGACTGTTGGGGAAGCATTGGGAAATAGTGACCATCAGATAGTTCGTTTTAACTTGGGAATTGAGAAGGGTAAAATAACTGAGAATGCTGAAAAAGTTCCAAATTTTCATAAGGGAGATTATGTAAAACTTCGAAGCTTGCTAAATTTGGTAGACTGGGATATAGAATTCAGAGGTAAAAATGCTTATGGGATGTGGGATACTTTCAAGCATATAATAAATGTAGTCCAAGAACAATGTATCCCAATGAAGGCCATTAGGAACAAAAGTAGGAAACCATTATGGTGGAATCAGGAGATAGCTAGAAAAATTTCAGAGAAGAAAAGGGCATATAAAAAATTACAAGTAGAAAATAATATTCAAAATTTAAGTGATTATAGAATGGCTAGGAATGAGTTAAATAAGATTATAAAGAAGAACAAAAGGGTGTCAGAAATTAAATTAGCTCAGGATAGCAACAAAGATCCTAGAAAGTTCTTTAGTTACTATAAAACTAATAACAAGTCTGGCAGAGTTAAAATAGGACCTATCAAATATGAAGGGTTTGTGAGAGAAACTGATGAGGAAATAGTTGAGGTACTAAATGGTCATTTTGCATCAGTATTTACAAAAGAGAAACTAAATAGTCCTATGTATAGTACTCATAGGTCAGGAAAAGAGGTGTTTACTAACATTTGTGTGGATCGGAGGATGATAAAAGGACTAATAGGTGATTTAAATACTACCAAGGCCTCCGGCCCTGATAATATTCATTCTAGGATACTTAAAGAAGGGGTAGAAAGTATCTCAATAGCTCTGGACAAGTTATATACTAGGTCATTGGAATATGGAGAAATACCCGATGATTGGAAGAGAGCGAATGTAGTCCCCATTTTCAAGAAGGGTAGTAAAGAGGATCCAAATAACTTTAGACCGGTTAGCCTAACTCCTGTAGTCTGTAAAATTCTTGAGAAAATAGTTAAAAAAGGGATTTGCCAACATCTAGAGAGGGAGGGGTTAATCAGCGATGCTCAGCATGGGTTTAGATCAAGTAGATCATGTTTGACTAACTTACTAGACTTTCTGGAGTTTGTAACAGATCAAGTAGATAAGGGAGAGAATGTAGATATAATTTACTTAGATTTTAGTAAAGCATTTGATAAGGTACCACACAGGAGACTAGTTCATAAATTAAAAATGATTGGGATATGTGGGGGTGTTTCAAATTGGATAGCTGAGTGGCTGAAAGACAGGAAGCAAAGGGTAGTGCTAAATGGTGTAAAGTCACAGTGGAGGGATGTTATCAGTGGGGTTCCTCAGGGATCAGTTCTCGGTCCATTATTATTTGTCATCTATATAAACGATCTTGGGGAGGCAGTTAATAATAAAGTGTCAATTTTTGCGGATGATACCAAATTAGCAGCTGTAGTTAAAGATATTGATGATAATTTTAAAGTGCCGCGGGATTTAAATAAATTGTTATCCTGGGCACATAAGTGGCAAATGACTTTCAACCTTGATAAGTGCAAACTTATTAACATGGGAAAAGATAATAGAGAATTTAACTATGAAATGGATGGGCATTGGCTGAGCTCAGTAGAGGATGAGAAAGATCTAGGAGTAGTAATAGATAAGTCATTAAGGTTTTCTAAGCAGTGTATTGAAGCAAGAAATAGGGCAAATAGAGTGCTGGGTTTTATTAAGAGAAATGTCAGTTACAAAAGTAAGGAGGTTATTCTTAAACTCTATAACTCTTATGTTAGGCCACATCTAGAGTACTGTATACAGGCATGGTCCCCACATTTTAGACACGATATTAACCTTCTTGAGTCAGTGCAACGGAGGGCAACAAAGATTATTCCTTCCCTGAGGCACCTTGAATATGAAGATAGACTGAGGGTATTAAATATGTTCTCGTTCGAAAGGAGGTGTGTGAGAGGGGATATGATTGAGCTGTTTAAAATTTTTTCCGGGATAGATAAATTGGATGTTAGCAAGTTTTTTGAGTTAGATGATGGAAATCGGACTAGAGGTCACCACTTGAAAATTAAAAAGCAAGGGTGTAGGTTGGATTTAAGAAAATATTTTTTCACCAATAGAGTGGTAGACTTCTGGAACAAATTGCTGCAGAGGGTAGTAGGTAGTCCAAATCTAAATGTATTTAAGAGTAGGTTGGATGAGTTTATGGGAAGGGAAGGTTGTGATGGTTCCTAAGTTTTGTATATATTAATATTGTTTGTATATATCTATAGCTGCATGATTTAGTTCTTGACAAGCCTTGATTGGTGATACCCTTGTTTCTGGATGCAATCCTCTGGATGTAGTTTTCCTGGGAGTTTGGGTGCCTTGAAAAAGAGGCCGCTTGACTCGGATGACCTATGATGAGCCCTTGTGGCTTTTGTCATCCGTTATATTATATTGTGGGGGACTTTGATTTTGTCTTCTCCTGGTGATGGTGCTTTTTGTGGGTGGGTTTTGACGGAGGCGGATGACCTTTGATAGGCCCTGGGGGCTTTTGTCATCCGTGTAATTATGTTATGTTATGTTTTGTTATTATATCTCTGCCTTAAGTGATCCTCCCCATTTTTTATTTTCCTATAAATGCCCTTTTTAATACTAACTCTTTGCTGTCTGTCACCAAGCCATGACTGAATCCACCTAAATATACTGCCATCGATCCTGTGTGCTTTAACTTTGCTCAGAAGCCGTAAGTGTGGCACTCAATCAAAAGCCTTACTAAAGTCCAAGTATAAAATATCATAGTTTTCATCATTATCTGCTGCTTCATACACCTTACTATAAAAAGACAGCAAATTGGTCAGGCAGGATTTACCCTTACTAAAGCCATGCTGTGATTCTTTTATCAACTTATGCTTATCCAAGTGATCCCTAATATTCCTTGCTATAATAGATTCCATCATTTTCCCTACCACTGATTTTATCAATTTCCTTTGTCACTATCTCCTCTGTAAATACTGAGAGAAAAAAGTCATTTAGCATTCCAGCCATTGAGTCCCTATCACTCACTAATTCTCCATTGGAATCTATAAGTGGGCCTATTTTATCTCTAACCTTAGTTTTGTATAATTGATAAAAACTTTTAGGATCTTCCTTTGCCCTATTTGCCACTTTAATTTCATAATTTCTCCTTGCTACTCTAACTAACTTTTTAACATCTCTTGCTAGTTCATTATATCTTTGCATTTTTTATTTTCCTATAAATGCCCTTTTTAATGCCAATATAATACTTAATTTTATCAGTCATCCATTTTGGGTCATTATTTTTAGTCCTAATCTCCTTATATGGAATGTTAATCATCTGACCTGTAATTAATTGCTCAATTATTCTTTCATACTCCTCTTCAATTGTAATCTCTTCCTCCTGGTGATTATTGTCTCCACTAACTGATATCATTGAATCTATTCCTGAATTGATTTCATTGCCTGGTTTCTGTACAACTGCCTCCAGGTAAGTCCTGAGCCCATTATAATTTGCTCTTCTAAAGTCAGGAATTTTAACATTGTTCATGCTACTATCAATACCATTCCATTTCATCTTGAATCTAATTTCACAATGGTCACTATTACCCAAATTTCCTCCAATCTCAGTATCCTTAATAACTTCTTCCCTATTTGTCAGAACTAAATCCAGTATATTATTACCTCTAGTGGGTTCGTTAATAATCTGCCTCAGAAAATTATCTTGGACAACATTCAAAAATTCCTCAGCCTCCTGATCACCCACAAGAGCTTCCCAGTCTATATTTCTGTAATTAAAATCGCCCATTATACACACATGCTTACTTCTACATGCCCGTTCAATCTCCTGCCACAGAAGATTTGAAGCTTCCTTACTAAGATTTGGTGGTCTGTATAATAATCCTAAGACAAGCTTGTTTTTACCTTCCTTTACATTTAGCCATAATGACTCTGTGTTATCATCTAATTTAATTGTACTGTTTACACAACACTGGAGATTATCTTTAATATAAATAATAACCCCTCCTCCTCTCTTCCTATTCCTATCTGTATGGAACATGTTAAAGCCCTCAATCTCAACCTCAGGTTTAAAGTGATTACCTGCCAAATCAAGCCATGACTCTGTTATCGCAATTATATCAAAATTCTCTTCACTTGCTAACGCTCTTAAGAGATCTATCTTATTCCTTATACTCCGACCATTTGTGTAGTATATTTTTAAGTTTTTTTTATTATTCCCATCTTCATTCATTGTGCTTTTTTATTCCTAGTTATCTGCTCATTCACTTGTGCATTAGTCCCCCTATAACGCATCAGTATGCCCTCTCCCCTAGCTATTCCTCTATCACTGCATCCCTTCCATTTCCTACACCTGCCCTCTATTTCTGTTATTCCCTTACCTCTAACAGCTTCTAGTTTCCCACCCGTAAGGACCTAATCACACTATCCAGCTCCCCCCATAGAACCTCAACACCTGCCCGACTAAGATGGAGCCCATCCATCGCATACAACCTCCTGTTCCCGTAAAACCCTCCCCAGACATCTACAAACACCAATCCTAGCTCCTCACACAGTCCTTTCACAAATTCATTCAAACCAATTGCACGCGACAACCATTCTACCCCCACATCCAATCTCGGAAGCACACCAGAAACAACACCTTTTACCCTGCTTTTACTCATCCTTTCAACTAACCTTTTATACTGCTCACGTAACTCACATGTACCCACCTTCTTTACATCATTCACTCCCACATGCGTAATCACAACTGCATCCCTCTCACACCCAGAAACCAGCCTATCATACCTCTCACAAACATCACTTACACCAGCACCCGGCAGACAAACTCTCATTCCCTTCCACTTGCTATCACTCAACTTCCTATCTAAATACCTAATCTGAGAGTCACCCATCACTAGCACCTCAGTCATTCTCCTATTCTGTCTTGGCCTAACATTACCCTCCCTCCTGCTCTCAGTCACGCTACCACCCATCCTGCTTTCATCCACAATCACACCAGGCAAATCACTTTCACACTCTTCCTCTCTCAGGACATTGAATCTGTTAGTCAACCTAACAGGTTCTATGTCCCTCTCATTCACACACCTAACCTGTCCTAACTTATCTATCCTATCCATTTTCACCCACCATTCATCATCACTCACAACTTCCACACTGTTCCCAGTCCTAGCCCTATCTTCCACCCTCTTAGCACTAATCTCACCCTTCAATCGCACACTTGCATCTCTTCTCACCTCAAACACCAAATCATTCAACCTCTTACATTCCCCACTCAACCTCCTAACCTCCCCTTCCAGAAAACACACACGGCATTCAGTTACATTCACTCTCCTTTCAACTCCACAAGCATCACACACCACATACACACTACTTTCAAACGGCATGCTCTCACCATTTATACAAAAAGCCATACTCTCAGAAATTTACTAATGAATAAGTTAACAATCACCAAAAAAAAAAATTCTTGCTCAGGATTGCTGCTAGTTATCTTCCCCAAAAGTATTAATCACTAATGTATTTATTATACAGTGATTGATGTATTAAATAAATACAAGAAAAATTACACACCCAAATCAGTATTATATCCCAATCTTACAATGAGAATCAGGAGCTCCTGTAAGACAACCTTCCAGAACAAAGCCAGACAGCCAACGGGAACAAAGCCAGACAGCCAACGAGAACAAAGCCAGACATCCATTCTCGGAAGCACACCTGAAACAACGCCTTTTACTCTACTTTCACACATCCTTTCAATCAGCCTTTTTTACCACTGTTGTAACTCACAAGTACCCACCTTCTTTACATTGTTTATTCACACATGTGTAATCATAACTGCTTCCCTCTCACACACATTATTTACACCAGCACCTGGCAGACAAACTCTCACTCCCTTCCATTTACTTTCACTCAACTTCCTATGTTAGATGTTTCAGGTGAAGGTAGAGGGCCAGTGGAGGAGGTAGGATGTGATAGTTCTAGTGATAGTGAAGTTAGCCCCCTTAGATTAGTTAGAAATAGGCCTAGTGAGGATGGGGGACAGTGGAGAGTGGTTAGGAAACATGAAGCTAGGGAGGCTTCTCCTGTTCTTTGTGAGAATAGGGTTGCCTCTTTTGAGGTGGTTAGCCAGGGGGAGAATAGGTGTGTGAGTCAGAGGGACACAGATCCTATTAGCTTGACTAATAGATTCAGTGCCCTAAGAGAGGAAGTAACTGGAAGTGATATGACTGATGGGGGTGGGGGTGGAGTTCGAGTGACTGGTAGTTTAAATGAGAATAGGAGTGGGGATGGAGTTAGGTCTGTGGGGGTTAGGAATAGGAGTCTGACTGAAGTGCTTGTGATGGGTGATTCGCGAGTTAGATATTTAGATAGGAAGTTGAATGCAAGTAGATTGAATGGTTTGAGGGTGTGTTTGCCGGGTGCTGGAGTGAGAGATCTGTCTGATAGGTATGAGGAACTGGTGTCTGGCTGTGCAAGGGATGCGGTTGTGATTACACATGTAGGAGTGAATGATGTGAAGAAAGTGGGTGCATGTGAGTTACGTGAGAGGTACAAGAGGTTGATTGAAAAGGTGAAAGAAAGTAGAATGAAAGGTGTTGTGACAGGTGTGCTTCCAAGAATGGATGTTGGGGTAGAATGGATGTCTCGTGCAATTGGGCTGAATGATTATGTGAGGAGGATGTGTGAGATGGAAGGTGTCATGTTTGTGGATGTGTGGGATAGGTTTGTTGGAATGAAAGAAATGTATGCGATGGATGGACTGCATTTGAGTAGGAGGGGGGTAGATGTGTTGTGGGAGGAGTATGATCGTGTTATTAGGTCTTTGCGGGCGGGAAACTAGATACTAATAGTGGTCAGGGAATTATGAGAGGACATTATAGTACTGAAAGTAGAATGGACTTGGCAGATAACAGAAATAGGTTCCAAGGCGATAGAGGTGAGGTCATTCAAGTTTCAAGAGGTGCTTCAGGGATAGGGGGGTTAAATTGTTTCTATACAAATGCTCGTAGTCTTAGAAACAAGAAGGATGAGCTATTTAGTTATATTAGCAATGAGGATATAGATATATTATGCGTTACTGAATCATGGGTTAATGAAATAGAATTTAGTGACACTATAAGTGAATTTGATTTTCAGGGCTATAATATGTACATTAGTCAAAGGACAGGTAGGATTGGTGGAGGAATAATTATCTATATAAAAAACAACATTGTTTCAAGTTTAAATACTTCAATAAAGCAGGATGGAGTTGAGTCACTTTGGATAGATATTAGGTTCAGTAAAAATAGAATGGTGCATTTGGGAGCTTTTTACAGGCCACCTGGGCAGACTGATGATATAGATGAACTAATGATAAGGGAAATAAGTAAGGGATGTGAAACAGATGCAGTTATTATTGGGGACTTCAACTTAAACTCTGTGGACTGGGAAAATATGATAGGTAGGGATAGAACAAGTGGCAGGTTCATAGAATGCTTTGAGGATAATTTTTTGAATCAATTTGTTAACGATTCACCGAGGGGGGACAATATATTAGATTTAGTACTTTCTAACAGTGATCATTTAGTTCAAGAATTGACTGTTGGGGAAGCATTGGGAAATAGTGACCATCAGATAGTTCGTTTTAACTTGGGAATTGAGAAGGGTAAAATAACTGAGAATGCTGAAAAAGTTCCAAATTTTCATAAGGGAGATTATGTAAAACTTCGAAGATTGCTAAATTTGGTAGACTGGGATATAGAATTCAGAGGTAAAAATGCTTATGGGATGTGGGATACTTTCAAGCATATAATAAATGTAGTCCAAGAACAATGTATCCCAATGAAGGCCATTAGGAACAAAAGTAGGAAACCATTATGGTGGAATCAGGAGATAGCTAGAAAAATTTCAGAGAAGAAAAGGGCATATAAAAAATTACAGGTAGAAAATAATATTCAAAATTTAAGTGATTATAGAATGGCTAGGAATGAGTTAAATAAGATTATAAAGAAGAACAAAAGGGTGTCAGAAATTAAATTAGCTCAGGATAGCAACAAAGATCCTAGAAAGTTCTTTAGTTACTATAAAATTAATAACAAGTGTGGCAGAGTTAAAATAGGACCTATCAAATATGAAGGGTTTGTGAGAGAAACTGATGAGGAAATAGTTGAGGTACTAAATGGTCATTTTGCATCAGTATTTACAAAAGAGAAACTAAATAGTCCTATGTATAGTACTCATAGGTCAGGAAAAGAGGTGTTTACTAACATTTGTGTGGATCGGAGGATGATAAAAGGACTAATAGGTGATTTAGATACTACCAAGGCCTCCGGCCCTGATAATATTCATTCTAGGATACTTAAAGAAGGGGTAGAAAGTATCTCAATAGCTCTGGACAAGTTATATACTAGGTCATTGGAATATGGAGAAATACCCGATGATTGGAAGAGAGCGAATGTAGTCCCCATTTTCAAGAAGGGTAGTAAAGAGGATCCAAATAACTTTAGACCGGTTAGCCTAACTCCTGTAGTCTGTAAAATTCTTGAGAAAATAGTTAAAAAAGGGATTTGCCAACATCTAGAGAGGGAGGGGTTAATCAGCGATGCTCAGCATGGGTTTAGATCAGGTAGATCATGTTTGACTAACTTACTAGACTTTCTGGAGTTTGTAACAGATCAAGTAGATAAGGGAGAGAATGTAGATATAATTTACTTAGATTTTAGTAAAGCATTTGATAAGGTACCACACAGGAGACTAGTTCATAAATTAAAAATGATTGGGATATGTGGGGGTGTTTCAAATTGGATAGCTGAGTGGCTGAAAGACAGGAAGCAAAGGGTAGTGCTAAATGGTGTAAAGTCACAGTGGAGGGATGTTATCAGTGGGGTTCCTCAGGGATCAGTTCTCGGTCCATTATTATTTGTCATCTATATAAACGATCTTGGGGAGGCAGTTAATAATAAAGTGTCAATTTTTGCGGATGATACCAAATTAGCAGCTGTAGTTAAAGATATTGATGATAATTTTAAAGTGCAGGGGGACTTAAATAAATTGTTATCCTGGGCACATAAGTGGCAAATGACTTTCAACCTTGATAAGTGCAAACTTATTAACATGGGAAAAGATAATAGAGAATTTAACTATGAAATGGATGGGCATTGGCTGAGCTCAGTAGAGGATGAGAAAGATCTAGGAGTAGTAATAGATAAGTCATTAAGGTTTTCTAAGCAGTGTATTGAAGCAAGAAATAGGGCAAATAGAGTGCTGGGTTTTATTAAGAGAAATGTCAGTTACAAAAGTAAGGAGGTTATTCTTAAACTCTATAACTCTTATGTTAGGCCACATCTAGAGTACTGTATACAGGCATGGTCCCCACATTTTAGACACGATATTAACCTTCTTGAGTCAGTGCAACGGAGGGCAACAAAGATTATTCCTTCCCTGAGGCACCTTGAATATGAAGATAGACTGAGGGTATTAAATATGTTCTCGTTCGAAAGGAGGTGTGTGAGAGGGGATATGATTGAGCTGTTTAAAATTTTTTCCGGGATAGATAAATTGGATGTTAGCAAGTTTTTTGAGTTAGATGATGGAAATCGGACTAGAGGTCACCACTTGAAAATTAAAAAGCAAGGGTGTAGGTTGGATTTAAGAAAATATTTTTTCACCAATAGAGTGGTAGACTTCTGGAACAAATTGCCGCAGAGGGTAGTAGGTAGTCCAAATCTAAATGTATTTAAGAGTAGGTTGGATGAGTTTATGGGAAGGGAAGGTTGTGATGGTTCCTAAGTTTTGTATATATTAATATTGTTTGTATATATCTATAGCTGCATGATTTAGTTCTTGACAAGCCTTGATTGGTGATACCCTTGTTTCTGGATGCAATCCTCTGGATGTAGTTTTCCTGGGAGTTTGGGTGCCTTGAAAAAGAGGCCGCTTGACTCGGATGACCTATGATGAGCCCTTGTGGCTTTTGTCATCCGTTATATTATATTGTGGGGGACTTTGATTTTGTCTTCCCCTGGTGATGGTGCTTTTTGTGGGTGGGTTTTGACGGAGGCGGATGACCTTTGATAGGCCCTTGTGGCTTTTGTCATCCGTGTAATTATGTTATGTTATGTTATGTTATGTTATGTTATGTTATCTAAATACCTAATCTGAGAGTCACCCATCACAATCACCTCAGTCATTCTCCTATTCTCTCTAGGCCTATCATTACCCTCCCTCCTGCTCTCACTCACACGACCACCTATTCTACTTTCAGGCACAGCCACACCAGACAAATCTCTTTCAAATTCTTCCTCTCTCAGGGCATTAAATCTGTAAGTTAGCCTAACAGGCTCTATGTCCCTCTCATTCACACACCTAACCTGTCCTAACTTATCTATTCTGTCCACTTTCACCCACCACTCATCACTTACTTCACTTACTGCTTTCTCCCCAGTCCCTGTTCTAGGCCTAACTTCCTCCCTCCTGGTCCCAATCTGACTCTTCAAACGTACACTTGCATCTCTTCTCACTTCAGACACTAAATCATTCAGTCTCAAGCATTCTGCACGTAATCAACTCACCTCCTCAGTCAAAGCACATACACGGCACTCAGAAACATTCACTCTCCTCTCTAAACCACAGACATAAGAACATAAGAACATAAGAAAAGAAGGAGACTGCAAAAGACCATTCATGGCCTACACTTGGCAGCTCCTGTTCCTGTTCCATCACACACTACATACACACTACTTTCAAAAGGCATACTCTCTTATCCAAACAGTCAGCCATACTTAAACAAGAACAATAATAGAAACAAAAACTTACGAAACAATAAGAATTTGACCCAAATTTGTGCGCACAAGTTTAAAAAAGGATGGCCACCGAAGTAACCAAAAGTCACTTTCTCACCAAAACAAAATAACCACAATTTAACTTTGTTATATTAACCAAATATATGATCTAATAACTTAATATTTATGTTTACTATGTCACACACCAAAATATAGCAAAAAATCAAAATATTCTGAGAGCTCTACAAAACATATGCTACCTGTTTGGTCAGTCAGACTCCCCATTGTGTTTACCCCTAAATGAGCCATTCCCTTAAATTTACTCCAAAAACGTGAAACATTTTGGAACACAGACGAAATAGTACGTCCCATCATTCACGCTGATAATCTAAATATTTACCCAAAATAGTTTACGTCCCATCGTTCAAGCTGCCAATCTACATATTTACCACCGGTTCTTCTACTTTCTTTCGTTCTCTTTTCTAAGATGCTCTACCACTTTCTCCTTTATCTCTTCTACTAAATAGTTCTTATCTGGTGCTCCCATTCTGTATTTCATCCTTAAAACACTCTTTAAGCTCATCTATCTTTATGTCCAACTTCTTGAGTTCTTCTTTAAGTATATCTGACGAAATCCTGTTAAGGGTGAAAATGTTGATGACTTTTCTCTGGTAAGAAATCTTTTGTGTGTTGACTGGAACAGGAGCTGCCAAGTGTAGGCCATGAATGGTCTTTTGCAGTCTCCTTCTTTTCTTATGTTCTTCTTAAGTTCTCTGTTCCTCATTTTCTAGTTTCAATTGCTTGTTGCGTTTAGTTAGCTCAGATAGTGTGACACAATTTTAGTGGCACGTCGCTGAACCTTCTCTTGTAAACAGGCTGGTCATGAAGTTTTGGGAAGGACGAAGAGTAGATTTACTGCCACCATCTCAAATTTTAAATATTTCACGACAAAAAAAACATTCTAGGATACGGTTAATTAAGAAACTGTTTCGTTTTGCACTTAAAAGCAAAAATGGCGAATGTAGGCTAAAGCGTAAATAAATCTTTTCTTCTTCTTCTTTTCCAACCTTTTGTATTGAGGAGTCTATTTCTTTATATTAACATTTTTTTATTTTTTGTCTTACACTTCTATCGGATCACACTGTCAATTTACACATCCTGGTTATAAATAGATGAGAAATATTATTTCGTATAAGTGAATTTGATTTACAGGGCTATAATATGTACATGGGAAAAGATAATAGAGAATTTAACTATGAAATGGATGGGCATTGGCTGAGCTCAGTAGAGGATGAGAAAGATCTAGGAGTAGTAATAGATAAGTCATTAAGGTTTTCTAAGCAGTGTATTGAAGCAAGAAAAAGGGCAAATAGAGTGCTGGGTTTTATTAAGAGAAATGTCAGTTACAAAAGTAAGGAGGTTATTTTTAAACTCTATAACTCTTATGTTAGGCCACATCTAGAGTACTGTATACAGGCATGGTCCCCACATTTTAGACACGATATTAACCTTCTCGAGTCAGTGCAACGGAGGGCAACAAAGATTATTACTTCCCTGAGGCACCTTGAATATTAAGATAGACTGAGGGTATTAAATATGTTCTCGTTCGAAAGGAGGTGTGTGAGAGGGGATATGATTGAGCTCTTTAAAAAATTTTCCGGGATAGATAAATTGGATGTTAGCAAGTTTTTTGAGTAAGATGATAAAAATCAGACTAGAGGTCACCACTTGGAAATTAAAAAGCAAGGGTGTAGGTTGGATTTAAGAAAATATTTTTTCACCAATAGAGTGGTAGACTTCTGGAACAAATTGCCACAGAGGGTAGTAGGTAGTCCAAATTTAAATGTATTTAAGAGTAGGTTGGATGAGTTTATGGGAAGATAAGGGTGTGATGGTTCCTCAGTTTTATATATATTAATATTGTTTGTATATATCTATAGCTGCATGATTTAGTTCTTGACAAGACTTGATTGGTGATACCCTTGTTTCTGGATGCAATCCTCTGGATGTAGTTTTCCTGGGAGTGTGGGTGCCTTGAAAAAGAGGCCGTTTGACTCGGATGACCTATGATGAGCCCTTGTGGCTTTTGTCATCTGTTATATTATATTGTGGGCGACTTTGATTTTGTCTTCTCCTGGTGATGGTGCTTTTTGTGGGTGGGTTTTGACGGAGGCGGATGACCTTTGATAGGCCCTGGAGGCTTTTGTCATCCGTGTAATTATGTTATGTTATGTTTTGTTACATTAGTCAAAGGACGGGTAGGATTGGTGGAGGAATAATTATCTATATAAAAAAACAACAGTGTTTCAGGTTTAAATACTTCAATAAAGCAGGATGGAGTTGAGTCACTTTGGATAGATATTAGGTTCAGTAAAAATAGAATGGTACATTTGGGAGCTTTTTACAGGCCACCTGGGCAGACTGATGATATGGATGAACTAAGGATAAGGAAAATAAGTAAGGGATGTGAAATAGATGCCGTTCATTATTGGGGACTTCAACTTAAACTCTGTGGACTGGGAAAATATGATAGGTAGGGATAAAACAAGTCGCAGGTTCATAGAATGCTTTGAGGATATATTTTTGAATCAATTTTTTAATGAGCCAACGAGGACGGACAATATATTAGATTTAGTACTTTCTAACAGTGATCATTTAGTTCAAGAATTGACTGTTGGGGAAGCATTGGGAAATAGTGACCATCAGATAGTTCGTTTTAACTTGAGAATTGAGAAGGGTAAAATAACCGAGAATGCTGTAAAAGTTCCAAATTTTCATAAGGGAGATTATGTAAGACTTCGAAGCTTGCTAAATTTGGTAGACTGGGATGTAACATAAAAAAAACATAACATAATTACACGGATGACAAGAGCCACAAGGGCCTTTCGAAGGTCATCCACCTCCGTCAAAACCCACCCACAAAAAGCACCATCACCAGGGGAAGACAAAATCAAAGTCCCCCACAATATAATATAACAGATGACAAAAGCCACAAGGGCTCATCATAGGTCATCCGAGTCAAACGGCCTCTTTTTCAAGGCACCCAAACTCCCAGGAAAACTACATCCAGAGGATTGCGTCCAGAAACAAGGGTTTCACCAATCAAGGCTTGTCAAGAACTAAATCATGCAGCTATAGATATATACAAACAATATTAATATATACAAAACTTAGGAACCATCACAACCTTCCCTTCCCATAAACTCATCCAACCTACTCTTAAATACATTTAGATTTGGACTACCTACTACCCTCGGCGGCAATTTGTTCCAGAAGTCTACCACACTATTGGTGAAAAAATATTTTCTTAAATCCAACTTACACCCTTGCTTTTTAATTTTCAAATGGTGACCTCTAGTCCGATTTCCATCATCTAACTCAAAAAACTTGCTAACATCCAATTTATCTATGTTATGTTATGTTAACGGCATCTGTTTCACATCCCTTACTTATTTTCCTTATCCTTAGTTCATCCATATCATCAGTCTACCTAGGCGGCCTGTAAAAAGCTCCCAAATGCACCATTCTATTTTTACTGAACCTAATATCTATTCAAAGTGACTCAACTCCATCCTGCTTTATTGAAGTATTTAAACTTGAAACAATGTTGTTTTTTATATAGATAATTATTCCTCCATCAATCCTACCCGTCCTTTGACTAATGTACATATTATAGCCCTGTAAATCAAATACACTTATACGAAATAATATTTCTCATCTATTTATAACCAGGATGAGTAAATTGACAGTGTGATCCGATTGAAACCATGTAGAATTCAGAGTTGAAAATGCTTATTGGATGTGGGATACTTTCAAGCATATAATAAATGTAGTCCAAGAACAATGTATCCCAATGAAGGCCATTAGGAACAAAAGTAGGAAACCATTATGGTGGAATCAGGAGATAGCTAGAAAAATTTCAGAGAAGAAAAGGGCATACAAAAAATTACAGGTAGAAAATAATATTCAAAATTTAAGTGATTATAGAATGGCTAGGAATGAATTAAATGAGATTTTTCAGAAGAACAAAAGGGTGTCAGAAATTAAATTAGCTCAGGATAGCAACAAAGATCCGAGAAAGTTCTATAGTTACTATAAAATTAATAACAAGTCTGGCAGAGTTAAAATAGGACCTATCAAATATGAAGGGGTTGTGAGAGAAACTGATGAGGAAATAGTTGAGGTACTAAATGGTCATTTTGCATCAGTATTTACAGAGGAGAAACTAAATAGTCGTATGTATAGTACTCATGGGTCAGGGAAAGAGGTGTTTACTGACATTAGTGTGGGTCGGAGGACGATAAAAGGACTAACAGGTAAGTTAGATGCTACCAAGGCCTCCGGCCCTGATAATATTTATTCTAGGATACTTAAAGAAGGGGTAGAAAGTATCTCAATAGCTCTGGAGAAGTTGTATACTAGGTCACTTGAATATGGAGAAATACTCGATGATTGGAAGAGAGCGAATGTAGTCCCCATTTTCAAGAAGGGTAATAAAGAGGATCCAAATAACTTAAGACCGGTTAGCCAAACTCCTGTAGTCTGTAAAATTCTTGAGAAAATAGTTAAAAAAGGGATTTGCCAACATCTAGAGAGGGAGGGGTTAATCAGCAATGCTCAGCATGGGTTTAGATCAGGTAGATCATGTTTGACTAACTTACTAGACTTTCTGGAGTTTGTAACAGATCAAGTAGATAAGGGAGAGAATGTAGATATAATTTACTTAGATTTTAGTAAAGCATTTGATAAGGTACCACATAGGAGACTAGTTCATAAATTAAAAATGATTGGGATATGTGGGACTGTTTCAAACTGGATAGCTGAGTGGCTGAAAGACAGGAAGCAAAGGGTAGTGCTAAATGGTGTAAAGTCACAGTGGAGGGATGTTATCAGTGGGGTTCCTCAGGGATCAGTTCTCGGTCCATTATTATTTGTCATCTATATAAACGATCTTGGGGAGGCAGTTAATAATAAAGTGTCAATTTTTGCGGATGATACCAAATTAGCAGCTGTAGTTAAAGATATTGATGATAATTTTAAAGTGCCGCGGGATTTAAATAAATTGTTATCCTGGGCACATAAGTGGCAAATGACTTTCAACCTTGATAAGTGCAAAGTTATTAACATTGGAAAAGATAATAGAGAATTTAACTATGAAATGGATGGGCATTGGCTGAGCTCAGTAGAGGATGAGAAAGATCTAGGAGTAGTAATAGATAAGTCATTAAGGTTTTCTAAGCAGTGTATTGAAGCAAGAAAAAGGGCAAATAGAGTGCTGGGTTTTATTAAGAGAAATGTCAGTTACAAAAGTAAGGAGGTTATTTTTAAACTCTATAACTCTTATGTTAGGCCACATCTAGAGTACTGTATACAGGCATGGTCCCCACATTTTAGACACGATATTAACCTTCTCGAGTCAGTGCAACGGAGGGCAACAAAGATTATTCCTTCCCTGAGGCGCCTTGAATATTAAGATAGACTGAGGGTATTAAATATGTTCTCGTTCGAAAGGAGGTGTGTGAGAGGGGATATGATTGAGCTGTTTAAAATTTTTTCCGGGATAGATAAATTGGATGTTAGCAAGTTTTTTGAGTTAGATGATGGAAATCAGACTAGAGTTCACCACTTGAAAATTAAAAGGGAAGGGTGTAGGTTGGATTTAAGAAAATATTTTTTCACCAATAGAGTGGTAGACTTCTGGAACAAATTGCCGCAGAGGGTAGTAGGTAGTCCAAATCTCAATGTATTTAAGAGTAGGTTGGATGAGTTTATGGGAAGGGAAGGTTGTGATGGTTCCTAAGTTTTGTATATATTAATATTGTTTGTATATATCTATAGCTGCATGATTTAGTTCTTGACAAGCCTTGATTGGTGATACCCTTGTTTCTGGACGCAATCCTCTGGATGTAGTTTTCCTGGGAGTTTGGGTGCCTTGAAAAAGAGGCCGTTTGACTCGGATGACCTATGATGAGCCCTTGTGGCTTTTGTCATCTGTTATATTATATTGTGGGGGACTTTGATTTTGTCTTCCCCTGGTGATGGTGCTTTTTGTGGGTGGGTTTTGACAGAGGCGGATGACCTTTGATAGGCCCTTGTGGCTCTTGTCATCTGTGTAATTATGTTATGTTATGTTACATTCCGCTAAACCTATTCCCCTACTTTCCTGGCCATAACATAGTAAAATACCTCTCCGATAATTGTATCACTTTTACTGCAATCTATTAATTTGACAGTACCAAAAATTACTGTCATTCACCTTTTAGTTTCATAATTATGTTTTCTACCATATTTATGTTCATACACCATTACCTTTTATGTTTCCTGTGATTCCCTCTTTTTTCCCATCCTGATCAAGTATTCTTTTGTTATCGGGGGGAGAGTAGAATAACTATGCCCTGGTGTCTGGAAACTAGCTGAAGTGACTGCCACCGCTAAACATCCTCTCCAACGCATAGCAATGTATCTCATTGTCAAAAGTTATGAGCTTATCCTACATCTCTTTCATATATTTTTAATATTATGCCATAGATAATGGAACTAAAAAGTGAACCTAGAATGTGATACTTTTATATTAACTAAAAATTTTTTTTAATTAATTCACCTTCAGTAAGGTGTGTGGCGATAGACTTTGGCATGCTGACATGCCAGGCATGAGTGAGTCCATTTTGCCACGTCGGCATTCATACCTGGCCATACGAACTGGTGTGCAACGGGCATGCTTATTATATTGATGTCAGGATGTGAAAGTCCGTAAATTTGGTCGAAAACTTGCAGACGGTAAGTTAGAGGAATAAGAAGACGGGGACAGTCAGGCAATGAATAGTCGACCAGGATAAGCCTGGATTGAATGTCTGGTAATTCGACTTCGCGAACGAGTTGGCAAGAGTGACACAGTGTTTGCAAGTCTTCATCATGTTTCTTGGCAAACGCTATTGCCGCATGATCGATGATCGCAGTGTGAGAGAGTTGCGTGCCCGAAATCGCGGAAATACGACAAAGCGCGTCTGGTACTACGTTTGAAGAGCCAGAAACATAGCGAATAACGCTCGTTATTTGCACGATAAAGTCAAGGTGACGAGTATCAACTACAGTATGCACCGAAGACGTGCAACGAGACGTGCAAGCACCAACCAAAGGCTTATGGTCAGTAAAAATAGTGAAGTCACGCCCTTCTAAATATGGACGGAAGTGACGGATTGTGAGTTATATACCAAGCAGCTCACGTAAGAAAGTACTATACCTATTTTGAGAGCCGGAAAGAGAGCGAGAGAAGAAATCAAAAGGTTACCATAGGTCAACAATCTTCTGCTGCAATGTTGCACTTACGTGAGTTGATGATGCGTCTGAAGCGACGCTGATGGGGGCTCCTGGAGAAGGATGAGCCAACTCCACAGCGGGGGCACTAGCCTCTTTAGCGCGAGAAAACGAATCGCACTCTTCAGTAGACCACTCGAGAGGAGAGTTCTATTTGGTCTTAGACAGCATGGAGTTGAGAGGATGCATGACCTGGGCACAATTTGGAATGAATCTGTGGTATAAATTGACCATGCTACAGAAACGTCGGAGTTGTTTGCGTGATATGAGTTGGGCAAAATTACGCATCACGGAAACTTTGTCTTCGAGTGTGCTGATCCAGAAACTCAGAACGTGGTGTCCCAGAAGGAGAATTGCGAAACGCCAAAATAAACCACTTAGAAGTGTTAAGTACGATATCGTACTCTTGAGCCGAGAAAAGACGTAACGAAGGTGAGAAATATGCTCCTCGAGGGAGGAAGATGCTATTAGGAGGTCATAAATGTAGAAAAAGACAAAGGTAAGACCTCTCAGAACTTGGTCCATGAAACGCTGAAAGGTCTGGCAATAATTTCGCAAGCCATAAGGTATTCTAACCATTTCAAAGGAACCAAACTGAATAGTGATGCTAGTCTTTGAAACATCGCTGGGTGAATAAGGATCTGGTTGAAAGCACGAACCAGATTCAAGCTAGTAAATATTGTACAGCCGGAGAAGGATGAAGTGAAATCGGCTATGTATGGCAATGAATAACGGTCAGGGGTTGTTATCACGTTTAATGCTCTGTAATCCACAACTGCTCTGAATTACCCCGGCTTGGATTTGGGAACGATATGGAGTGGGGAGTCCCAAGGTGAAGAGGAAGGCCTACAAATTCCAGCATCCATCATGAATTGGAATTCATCACGCATAGCATAAAGTCTTTCTGGGGCGAGAGGACAAAGTCGGGAGAATACAGGTCCTCCTGTTATCTCGATCCGATGCACCACAGTATTTTTAATGGGCCTTTCTTTCGAAAGTAAAAGGATAAGGTTAGGAAACTCCTGCAGAAGGCGCTGGGATGTAGGCTCGGTGGTTGGGAGACGAATATAAAGGAGGGAACTCTGTGAAGGTGAGTAAGAATCTG